>OZ035824.1:4240627-4840627 GCA_964034765.1 Knipowitschia caucasica | reverse complement strand
GTTTCCCGTTTTCCGTTTTCAAAATAAAATGTAGAAAACGAGAATTTAATCCGTTTTTCGATTTTGTGTTTTAAAATTAAAAAACGGATAACGAAAAACAGGTCATAATCCGTTTTTCCATTACACATTTACACAAGAAACACCAACATCGAAAAACCACGGCAAAAATTTGATTTTCCATTCTTGATCTTATTTTGAAGCTGACCCGGAATCTGTTAACCATGCCTACCACTATGCCACTAAGCGGCCGAAGTCACTCTACTTTGTGAGAAGACGTCAGCTGTTACAGTGGCTAACCATCTTCTCACATTTCGCTCTGAGAAACCCACAGTTGGACCAAACTGTGCAGTTAGCGCGTTGGCGATCTCACCACAAGCCATACCACTCATCCTTCTCTCTATAATAAAGTCGGCGAAACTATTTAAGGCCATTTGAAAACTTATTAAAGTAGAAAAAAAGACAAATTAGTTAGCCACTGTAACAGCTGACGTCTTCTCACAAAGTAGAGTGACTTCGGCCGCTTAGTGGCATAGTGGTAGGCATGGTTAACAGATTCCGGGTCAGCTTCAAAATAAGATCAAGAATGGAAAATCAAATTTTTGCCGTGGTTTTTCGATGTTGGTGTTTCTTGTGTAAATGTGTAATGGAAAAACGGATTATGACCTGTTTTTCGTTATCCGTTTTTTAATTTTAAAACACAAAATCGAAAAACGGATTAAATTCTCGTTTTCTACATTTTATTTTGAAAACGGAAAACGGGAAACGGCCAATATTCGTTTTTTGTATTTTCTTTCCTAATCAAAAATAGAATGGCCGCGACGTACACGGACCTTCGGGAATCAGAGTGAGTCATGATTCCAAACGAGCACCATGTGTGGAAGGACCTGGAGACGGAGGAGAGAGAAGGAAACAAATCTGGGATGTGTCCGACTGAAGTCAAAAGTATTTCAGAGTTTAGGCACAAAGCCCCGACAAAGGCCTCACACAGCTCTCAGTGCAGTACAGTCGGGGCGGTCTCCTCCAGGGGCTTGTTCCAAACGCTTAGAGCAGCTTCAGGTCCAAACACCTCCGGAACCCGGTGCCAACCACACCAGGAAGAGGCCATTGTTCTTTGTGCATAAAGCCTGATTAGGATTTCAAATACACACAACCGTAGATCCAACGCACTTTGGATACAGCTCTGAAGGTTCCACGTCCCCACAGTCACCAGGGCTGCCCCCCCCACACCCCCAGCTTTACATCTAACCATCATTTGTTTGATGTTTAAAGATGTGTCAACACACACACACACACATACAAACACATGCACACACACACACACACACACACACACAGTGAACAGAGTGAGAGGGAAGGGGTCAGCGACGGCACCAGGACTTTCTTAGACCTAATCTTTAGTCCACTTAACCCTGTGTGACAACACTATTCACGGAAACAGAGCAATCCCTCATTAACTTAAAAGGGATATTAGCAAAAGTACACCTTCACTTATAATCCACACACGGAAACCCGCTCAATGCACTTTCCCTTTTCCCTGATCTTATGGACCCAAACACAGCTGAGACGTGACGGCCTCTGCCTCAGTGCTTCTCAACTTGTGGACCCTACACAAATCGTCATGGAGCTAGAGCGGAGGTTCTGACTCTCTGTGCTCACTGCTCTCAGTCCTCCCACTGCAGCGCCGCATCAGCAATCAGCCAATCAGACTCGCATCGTCAGCAAGCTTTCACATCGTGCAGCAACCCTCCTCCTCCCCATCACAGCCTCATCAGTCAGACCAGCTCTTCAAACCACCAGGATCTAGTGGAGCATTTCATCTCTTTATGAATTCCCTTTCTACATTCATCATGTAGTTCTCTGCCGGGGTCTAAGCGCCAAATATTGATACTGTCCTTAATTATTTCTTATGAAATATGTCTAATTTTATTCCCGCCCAAAAAAATCCAAAATAAAATCAATATGGTTGTGGTCGGAACATTACAAAATGTGCACTATATTAACATTTGTCAAGGCTGTGTGGTCCAGCGTGTGTGTGTGTGCGTGCGAGTGTGTGTTTATGTGTGAGTGTGTGTGGTCCAGCATGTGGGTGTATATGTCTGTTTTTGCTTGTGTGTGGTTATGTGTGTGTGTGTGTGGTTATGTGTGTGTGTGTGTGTGTGTGTGTGTGTGTGTGTGTGTGTGTGTGTGTGGTTGTGTGTGTGTGTGTGTGTGTGGGTGGTGGTAGGTGTAAGTGTGCCGTGGCCCACATGAGTGTCCTGTTTTAGCAGTGAGCCGGTGCAGCAGGCGCCACCTCCAGAGCCTGATGTTGGGATGAAGAATCACACATGTTTCCTCCAGGGAGCGCACCGTCTGCTCTGATTGGTCAGAACGCTCCTGTGGAATTAGAACCACTGCTCCTACTGCACAAGACCAGGAGAACCAGAACTGGTCAGAACTCGCCACTTCTGCTAATGTTTGGGACGTACATAGTGTGAGGATAAACCAATGAGCTCAGGGCATTGATCTGAATTGGCAGACATCTTGGAGAGACCCGGGGCAGACATCTTGGAGAGACCAGGGGCAACATCTTGGAGAGACTATGGGGCAGGCATCTTTGAGACCAGGGGCAGACATCTTGGAGAGACCAGGGGCTTGATATATTTACAGTCTTTGCACTGGTCTTTGCACCCTAACGCGTCCGCAGCTCATTTCTGTGGCTTAAGTCGGCCGCCGCCTAAGAGCCCTTAACAATGTAATCCTCCTGGAGCACATTACCCAGAAGCCTCGGAGCTTAGAGCCCCGGCCCACAGCTCTACTCACTCTTTAGCTTCGGGATCACGGTGGCTGGTGGCAGTTTCACAGTTGCACTAGATTTTTCAGAATAATTTGATATGTGGATATATGAAATAGCCTTTTCCGGGGCAGACATGGGAAGAACATGCAAACTCCACAGAGAAAAAAAACTCATGTTTTTCTACACATGGAGAGTGTTGAAGTCTGGGGAAAATGCTCTGTGGTGTTTGCAGCGGCCCCTGCAGCAGACGGAGCAGGGGCCCTCCCTGCACATAGCTGCGTCTCTATAAATAGTTGGGTCAAGTGCAAACATGTCCAGTGTACGGCTGCCACCAGGGCTCAAACACAGACGACTATAAACCACAGCAAATGTAATCAGTATTTCTCAAACAGAGGAGACAGAACAAGACACAGTTCAAACTGTTCAAACTATTCTATTCTAACTCTTCTAACTGTTCTGAAAAGAACATACAGTGCCTTGTTGAAAGTAACCTTTCAACATTTCGCCACATTTCAGGCTTCAAACAAAGATATAAAAATGTAATCTTTTGTCAAGAATCAACAACAAGTGGGACACAATCGTGAAGTGGAACGAAATTTATTGAATAATAAAAAAAAAATTACAAATAAAAAACTGAAAAGTGGGGCGTGCAATATTGTTCGGCCCCCTTATTTGCTAATATTTTGTAGCGCCACTTTTTGCTGCAATTACAGCTGCAAGTCGCTTGGGGTATGTCAGTTTTGCACATCGAGAGACTGGAATTCTTTCCCATTCTTCCTTGCAAAACAGCTCGAGCTCAGTGAGGTTGGATGGAGAGCGTTTGTGAACAGCAGTCTTCAGCTCTTTCCACAGATTCTCGATTGGATTCAGGTCTGGACTTTGACTTGGCCATTCTAACACCTGGATACGTCTATTTGTGAACCATTCCATTGTAGATTTGGCTTTATGTTTTGGATCATTGTCCTGTTGGAAGATAAATCTCCGTCCCAGTCTCAGGTCTTTTGCAGACATATTCCCTGTCCCTGCTGAAGAAAAGCAGGCCCAAAGCATGATGCTGCCACCACCATGTTTGACAGTGGGGATGGTGTGTTCAGGGTGATGAGCTGTGTTGCTTTTACGCCAAACATATCGTTTTGCATTGTGGCCAAAAAGTTCCATTTTGGTTTCATCTGACCAGAGCACCTTCTTCCACATGTTTGGTGTGTCTCCCAGGTGGCTTGTGGCAAACTTTAAACAAGACTTTTTATGGATATCTTTGAGAAATGGCTTTCTTCTTGCCACTCTTCCATAAAGGCCAGATTTGTGCAGTGCACGACTGATTGTTGTCCTATGGACAGACTCTCCCACCTCAGCTGTAGTTATCTGCAGTTCATCCAGAGTGATCATGGGCCTCTTGGCTGCATCTCTGATCAGTCTTCTCCTTGTTTGAGATGAAAGTTTGGAGGGACGGCCGGGTCTTGGTAGATTTGCAGTGGTCTGATACTCCTTCCATTTCAATATAATTGCTTGCACAGTGCTCCTTGAGATGTTTAAAGCTTGGGAAATCTTTTTGTATCCAAATCCGGCTTTAAACTTCTCCACAACAGTATCTCGGACCTGTCTGGCGTGTTCCTTTGTCTTCATGGTTCTCTCTGCGCTTTAAACAGAACCCTGAGACTATCAAAGAGCAGGTGCATTTATACGGAGACTTGATTACACACAGGTGCATTCTATTTATCATCATCAGTCATTTAGGACAACATTGGATCATTCAAAGATCCTCACTGAACTTCTGGACTGAGTTTGCTGCACTGAAAGTAAAGGGGCCGAACAATATTGCACGCCCCACTTTTCAGTTTTTTATTTGTTAAAAAATTTTTAATTATCCAATAAATGTTGTTCCACTTCACGATTGTGTCCCACTTGTTGTTGATTAAAAAAATTAAAATTTCATATCTTTATGTTTGAAGCCTGAAATGTGGCGAAATGTTGAAAGGTTCAAGGGGGCCGAATACTTTCGCGAGACACTGTATGTGTCACATGACCTCAGAAAGAAACAATAGTGAAAGTGAAGGAGCCACATAAAGGATGTGGTCAGTGCGACTCTCAACGGTTTGTTCTGTTAGTTTTGAAACTTGTTCATTGTTTTTCCACAGAGTGTTCAGACAGAAGGGGCGGGGGGAGAGACCACATCTGCGTTAATTTCCAGTAGATCTGTGATATCAATATCAGTTATAGTAAAGACAAAATGACTCATGAAACTCTGAAAAAAGTCAGAGACGCAGTGAGTCACGTTCATCCGATCTTTGTGATCGAGAGAATGCTTTGATCTTTGATCGAGGAAACTCTTCAGGAGCGTTTCCTTTGTAGCGGAGAGAGATGAAGACAATCTCCTTCTGCGCCAAAAGTCTGAGTCGGGACGAGACTGAGCGGAGACAGAGGATGTGGATCCAGGGGTCAAGAGCCGAGAAGAGGAGTTCATAAAGAAATAGACCCAGTCCTCACACACAGAGAACCACGAGATCCTCTGGACTGTTTTTATTAATAACAGATTTGTTACTGACTGTTTGAGTGTTTCCTCTCTGTATACAGTGAGTGTGGAATGGCCGGGGAGGAGCACAGACTGTGAGAACGCAGACTGTACCCAGGGCCTGTCTGTGTGTGCGCTAACCCCAACCTCCGCTGGGACAGGACAGAATTAGCCAAGGCCCAGAGACGGGGGCAGCAGAGGGCTCCTTTGCCCGGGCCACATATAGGCATGGGACAATACTGACATCAAGGCTGGAACACTGTGGAATGATCCCGATAACTGCAGTTTCTCAGAGATTGAAAACATTCTGTAGAATATAGAAGACTTGTACTTAAAGTAGCAATATGTAAGAATCTGTCAAAAGACATTAATAAACCATTGAATTCTTCTTTAACTGATGACAATAGCTCAGAGATATCTGGATTTCAAAATAAGTTTTCCAGCCCCTAAATGTTGTTATTGTTTTTAATTCGATGTCCCGCCCTCCACCATTTCATCAATCAGAAAGTCCGTGAATCGAGCGCCAGAGCTCACCGCGTTGAGCTAATCTCACTGATGAAGTACCATGTGGCTGCAGAAATAAAAACGGTCTTGTTCTGATTCTCAAATCATTAACGACAAAACAAGGAATAAAACCAGGATTTCTATCTTTGTGAAAAAGGTGTTGGTTATAGATTTGTTGTTGACAAAACTCTTGTCTATTCAGCTGTTATGGTCCCAGCTGGATTCGTCTGCATATCTGCCAACCTGAGTCAAGGAGAGTGGGAGAGGCTGCAGACTGTATAACTTACTGTTATTTTCCTTGTTTTGTTCCGCACACTGAGTTGCCTTGAGCAGGGGTCTGGTTCACAGTTGGTTTAGGTCTTACCTTGAAGACAGGAAGTACTTTGTGGAGATTGGAAACTGTGTCTCAGATCATATGGCCCTGACCTGTGGAGTACCACAGGGGTCGATCCTGGGACCTCTTCTGTTCAATCTCTACATGCTGCCGTTAGGTCAGTTAATACGCAGAAACAAAGTGTCCTATCACAACTATGCAGACGACACTCAGATCTATGTCTCACTGACTGCAGGAGAACATGGACCAGTGGACTCACTCCTTCACTGTATCCAACAGATCAGTGAGTGGATGCAAAACAACTTCCTTCAGCTAAACGCAGACAAAACTGAAATGATTGTCTTTGGTCCCCAGAAACAAAGAGAGAGCGTCATCTGTCACCTACAGTCTCTCTCCCTAAAACCTTCAAACAAGGTCAGAAATCTAGGGGTAATACTGGACTCAGACTTAAATTTTAATAGCCACATCAAATCAGTAACATCAGCAGCTTTTTACCATCTAAAAAACATTGCCAGGGTCAAAAACATAGTGTCTAAAGCAGACCTGGAGATTCTTATCCATGCATTTGTCTCCAGTAGGTTAGACTACTGCAATGGCCTGCTCACAGGTCTGTCCAAACAGGCTGTAAAACAGCTGCAGTACATTCAAAATGCAGCAGCTCGAGTCCTGACTAGAACCAGGAAGTACGACCACATTAGTCCAGTCCTCAGGTCTCTGCACTGGCTTCCTGTGGCTCAGAGAATAGACTTTAAAACAGCTCTGCTTGTGTACAAGTCTCTCCATGGCCTCGCACCAAAATATATTAGTGACATGTTAGTACCATATGAACCAGCCCGGACTCTGAGGAGCACAGGGACTGGACTCCTGTTAGTGTCCAGAGTCAGAACTAAACATGGGGAGGCTGCTTTTCAGATTCATGCTGCTAAAATCTGGAACAGTCTTCCTGAAGATGTGAGACAGGCCTCCTCTCTGACAATGTTTAAAACCAGGTTAAAGACAGTTCTGTTCAGCTGTGCATACAACTGAGGGATTTTATATTTTTATCTTTCTTTTTAATGTTCTGTGATTATTTATGATTTTAATGCTATCTTGTTCAGCACTTTGAGTTGCCTTGTGTATGAATTGTGCTATACAAATAAACTTGCCTTGCCTTGCCTTGTCTGGCTCACAGGGGTCTGGCTCACAAGGGTCTGGCTCACAGAGGTCTGGCTCACAGGGGTCTGGCTCACAGGGGTCTGGCTCACAGAGGTCTGGCTCACAGGGGTCTGGCTCACAGGGGTCTGGCTCACAGGGGTCTGGCTCACAGGGGTCTGGCTCACAAGGGTCTGGCTCACAAGGGTCTGGCTCACAGGGGTCTGGCTCACAGGGGTCTGGCTCACAGGGGTCTGGCTCACAAGGGTCTGGCTCACAAGGGTCTGGCTCACAGGGGTCTGGCTCACAGGGGTCTGGCTCACAAGGGTCTGGCTCACAGGGGTCTGGCTCACAAGGGTCTGGCTCACAGGGGTCTGGCTCACAGGGGTCTGGCTCACAGCGGTCTGGCTCACAGGGGTCTGGCTCACAAGGGTCTGGCTCACAGAGGTCTGGCTCACAGCGGTCTGGCTCACAGGGGTCTGGCTCACAGAGGTCTGGCTCACAGGGGTCTGGCTCACAGGGGTCTGGCTCACAGCGGTCTGGCTCACAGGGGTCTGGCTCACAGGGGTCTGGCTCACAGCGGTCTGGCTCACAGGGGTCTGGCTCAAAGGGGTCTGGCTCACAGGGGTCTGGCTCACAGGGGTCTGGCTCACAAGGGTCTGGCTCACAAGGGTCTGGCTCACAAGGGTCTGGCTCACAGGGGTCTGGCTCACAGCGGTCTGGCTCACAGGGGTCTGGCTCAAAGGGGTCTGGCTCACAAGGGTCTGGCTCACAGGGGTCTGGCTCACAAGGGTCTGGCTCACAAGGGTCTGGCTCACAAGGGTCTGGCTCACAAGGGTCTGGCTCACAAGGGTCTGGCTCACAAGGGTCTGGCTCACAGGGGTCTGGCTCACAGGGGTCTGGCTCACAAGGGTCTGGCTCACAGAGGTCTGGCTCACAGGGGTCTGGCTCACAGCGGTCTGGCTCACAGGGGTCTGGCTCAAAGGGGTCTGGCTCACAGGGGTCTGGCTCACAAGGGTCTGGCTCACAAGGGTCTGGCTCACAAGGGTCTGGCTCACAAGGGTCTGGCTCACAGGGGTCTGGCTCACAAGGGTCTGGCTCACAAGGGTCTGGCTCACAGGGGTCTGGCTCACAGCGGTCTGGCTCACAGGGGTCTGGCTCAAAGGGGTCTGGCTCACAGGGGTCTGGCTCACAGGGGTCTGGCTCACAGGGGTCTGGCTCACAGCGGTCTGGCTCACAGGGGTCTGGCTCACAGGGGTCTGGCTCACAAGGGTCTGGCTCACAAGGGTCTGGCTCACAAGGGTCTGGCTCACAAGGGTCTGGCTCACAAGGGTCTGGCTCACAGGGGTCTGGCTCACAGCGGTCTGGCTCACAGGGGTCTGGCTCAAAGGGGTCTGGCTCACAGGGGTCTGGCTCACAGGGGTCTGGCTCACAGCGGTCTGGCTCACAGGGGTCTGGCTCAAAGGGGTCTGGCTCACAGGGGTCTGGCTCACAAGGGTCTGGCTCACAGGGGTCTGGCTCACAGGGGTCTGGCTCAAAGGGGTCTGGCTCACAGGGGTCTGGCTCACAAGGGTCTGGCTCACAAGGGTCTGGCTCACAAGGGTCTGGCTCACAAGGGTCTGGCTCACAGGGGTCTGGCTCACAAGGGTCTGGCTCACAAGGGTCTGGCTCACATGGGTCTGGCTCACAAGGGTCTGGCTCACAAGGGTCTGGCTCACATGGGTCTGGCTCACAAGGGTCTGGCTCACATGGGTCTGGCTCACAAGGGTCTGGCTCACATGGGTCTGGCTCACAAGGGTCTGGCTCACATGGGTCTGGCTCACAAGGGTCTGGCTCACAAGGGTCTGGCTCACAGGGGTCTGGCTCACAAGGGTCTGGCTCACAAGGGTCTGGCTCACATGGGTCTGGCTCACAAGGGTCTGGCTCACATGGGTCTGGCTCACAAGGGTCTGGCTCACAAGGGTCTGGCTCACAGGGGTCTGGCTCACAAGGGTCTGGCTCACAAGGGTCTGGCTCACAAGGGTCTGGCTCACATGGGTCTGGCTCACAAGGGTCTGGCTCACATGGGTCTGGCTCACAAGGGTCTGGCTCACATGGGTCTGGCTCACAAGGGTCTGGCTCACATGGGTCTGGCTCTGTGGAGATTTTGTAGGAACCAGGACAATAGACGACTTTCAACTTTAAACAGTGACAGGAGCCTGGTCTGGGCCACACCCGCTGGACTTCCTGCTCTGCCATTGTCAAAGCAAAGCAAAGAAATCTCCCCTTCTCCTCCTCCACTACCCCTCTCCTCGTATCCTCCTCCCTCCTGGTCCTCATCCTCTCGCTTCTCCTCCTCCCTCCTTTCCTCCTACCCTACTCCCTTTCTCTCGTCTCCTCTCTCCCAACCTCCTCTCCCTGGGCGGCACGGTGCCTGAGTGGATAGCACTCTCGCCTCTCAGCAAGAAGGTCCTGGGTTCGAATCCCGGCCGGACCAGGGCCTTTCTGAGTGGAGTTTGCATGTTCTCCCTGTGTCTGCGTAGGTTTCCTCCGGGTACTCCGGTTTCCCCTACCACTAAAAATATGTACAATAGGTCTGGCATGCGCCTCCTGTTCGGCGACCCCGCTCCCATCTCTGTGTGGAGTGAGAGACAAGTGCCCAAAAAATAACAATTGTAAACCGCTTTGTGACTCTGGTCTGTGAAAGGCGGTATATAAATAAAGCTTACTTACTTACTTACTACTTACTCCCTTCCTGTTCTCTTCTCCGTCCCTATTCCCTCATCTTCTCCTCCTCCCCCTTCTTCCTCTTCTCTCCTCCACTCTTCTCCTCCTCTCTCCTCCTCCTCTCCTCTCCTCTCCTCTTCTCCTAACCCCCTCCTCCCTTCCTCTCCTCTCCTCTTCTCCCTTCCTCTCCTCCTCACAATGGTTTTCTGTGACGGCTCTAACAATGGAAGTGGGCGTCGTGTGAGGATCCAAACAGGTTCAGAACGCAGTCAAACAAGTCTCTGAAAAATGAGCTGAGGCACGTATACTGAGACATGTATACTGAGACATGTATACTGAGACATACTGAGACATGTATACTGAGGAATGTGTACTGAGACATGTATACTGGGACATCTATACTGAGACATACTGAGACATGTATACTGAGACATGTATACTGGGACAACTATACTGAGACATACTGAGACATGTATACTGAGACATGTATACTGAGGCATGTATACTGAGACATGTATACTGAGACATGTGTACTGAGACATGTATACTGAGACATGTATACTGAGACATGTGTACTGAGACATGTATACTGAGACATGTATACTGAGATATACTGAGACATGTATACTGAGGCATGTGTACTGAGACATGTATACTGAGACATGTATACTGGGACATCTATACTGAGACATACTGAGACATGTATACTGAGACATACTGAGACATGTATACTGAGACATGTATACTGAGGCATGTATACTGAGACATGTATACTGAGACATGTGTACTGAGACATGTATACTGAGAGACATGTATACTGAGACATGTATACTGAGACATACTGAGACATGTGTACTGAGACATGTATACTGAGACATACTGAGACATGTATACTGAGGCATGTGTACTGAGACATGTATACTGAGATATGTATACTGGGACATCTATACTGAGACATACTGAGACATGTATACTGAGACATGTATACTGATGCTTGTATACTGGGACATCTATACTGAGACATGTATACTGAGACATGTATACTGATGCATGTATACTGGGACATCTATACTGAGACATGTATACTGAGGCATGTGTACTGAGACACGTATACTGAGACATGTCAACTGAGGTATGTGTACTGAGGCATACTGAGGCAATTTACAGTGTGACATCACTCTGCTGTGTTACAAGTTTTATCTGTGGAGAGGCGAGACTGTCGAGGAGAGCCTCATTCACCCAAACACGGCTCCACGGCTCGTTACGCTGCCATTTTGCAAATATCAGCTCCATAACGTCATCCAGGATTTGACATTATATAACAAGTTTGAAAACAGCATTCAGGCAGAAGGGGCAGGGGGACGTGTGTCATCATTTCAAGAGTGGATTGAGCTAAAAACAACTCCAGGTTTGTATATGATGAGTGTATAATAGCCCCATTTCTACTCTACTCTGGTCCAGTGACCTGATGGTCCTTCTTTAGTCCCTCTTGGTCCTGGTTCCATACAGGCCGAGCTGGAACTAAGGTGTTCAAACTGACATGACCAGAGTGCTGCTGGAAGTAGTAGGAAATTCCCCAGATACTGGTGGAATTTCCCCACATACTGGTTTGTAGTGGGTAAGTACTAAATACTAAAGGGCAATGGAAACGCAAACAGGTAGAGAAGAGTAGAGCGGAATAAACCAGAAGAGTAGAGTAGAGTAGGAGTAGAGTAGCGCAGAGCAGAGCAGAGCAGAGTAGAGCCAAGTAGAGTAGAGCAGAGCAGAGCAGAGCAGAGCAGAGCAGAGCAGAGCAGAGAGAGAAGAGAAGAGAAGAGAAGAGAAGAGAAGAGAAGAGAAGAGAAGAGAAGAGAAGAGAAGAGAAGAGAAGAGAAGAGTAGAGTAGAGTAGAGTAGAGTAGAGTAGAGTAGAGTAGAGTAGAGCAGAGTAGAGTAGCGCCAAGTAGAGTAGCGCCAAGTAGAGTAGAGCAGAGCAGAGCAGAGTAGAGTGGGGCCGGTGGAAACAGGGCTATACAGATGTCACATGAGCTGGTGTCCCGGGGCAGAGGGAAATGTTGGTTCTCATGAATAAGCACGAGGTCCTCACACACAGGCCTTTCATTCATGCTCCTGGGCACATGACGGTGGGCAGGGATTAGAACCATCAGCTCAGCCTCTGTGTGCAGCTGTCACACACACACACACACACATACACGTTTTTGTTACCTGGTGGGTCCCTTTGACAGGGCCGTTCAGAATGGGACCCATAGACATAATCTTTTTTTACCAAGACTTTAAGTAATACAAAACAGTCAATAGAAACCAAACAACTATTTTAAAGGAATTTTATTTTAGATTTTGTTTTCGAATTGCAGTGATTCTATTTTTGACATAGAATTTAATGCCACTCCATGTCCGATGTCTAAGGTCATCTGGTGAGGCATTAATGCAGGCCAGGCAGTGAGACTTCCCAGGGACCTTTCCAGTCTGTATGAAAGGTGTCATGGTCTTCTCCACAGCCTTCACCTCAGATGCAGACCATGGCTTTCTTACACGTTCTAGGGAGAGAAATAAAAATATATTAGCAATATACACTCCCAGGGTGAGGACCAAGCAGCCTGGCTGTAATCCCCCACCTGGTACACTTACCAGAAGGGGCACTGCCACTACCATGGGGTGCATCTGGATGAATGGTTGAAGGTTCTCCGCTTGAAGTTTCTTTTAGCCCGTCCGTTTGTGAGAGGATCTCTACTGCTCTCCCTGTCGCACAGAAAATAAAAATACAAGTGGCCTTTAGGGGAAAAAAATCATACATATTTTAATAATATCAAGAATTACCTTCAGGCTCAATTTGTATCTGGTCGAGGCTCTTTCCTTCGAATTCCGTCACTCTTCCCTGCTCCATGGCCATCAACACTTTGCTGATTTTGGCCAGCTCCAGTGTCCCCTCTGGTAGTCTGTAATATTGCCTGTGGATGCGAATGTCATGGCCGAGGAAGTTGGCAAGTATGTCCATCTCATTCTCTTTCATATTGAGAACTGTAGACATAGTAGCTATGTGCTTTCTAAGTTTGGTTGAGGATAGCATCTCTGGATGCACCGCACCACATTCTTTGGCTACCTGGCGTAGGGAGTCTGATCCCCTGATGTGGGTGTCTGCGCCCGGGCGGGAAAAGAAGTATGGGTTATGGTCAGAGATGGAACAGGCCCTTCTGTTCTCCACCAGCACCTCCATCCAAGCAATCATTTCAGGAGTCAAAAGAACCGGCACTTTCCCACTTCTTTTCCCTTTAATTTCAATGCGTTGAAAATGCTGACACAGCTTTTTCTCAAGTTGGGACAGTCCCAGAGCAATGTCAGAATGGATCCCAGTCTTACTTCTTAAGGTAAAGGCTGTCAGTGGCATCTTTGAAACCTCACCTTCCCTTCTTCGATTGAAAATGATGACCTCACAAAGAGTCAAAAACTGCCAGTTTAGACCAATGCTTAGACGTTGGCTCACTTATTAGGGTTTGCACATATTCAGGTCGACATACCTCAATATGTGCATGCATGGCTCTAACGTCCTCAGTCAGAGGGAGCAGGTCCGGAGTGTTCCACTTGGCTTGCCGGAGGGTCTGTAGGGCAGCAGAAGAAACACAGACGTCCCACCTCTTCTCAAAAAGCAGCCGGCTTCGTTGGAGGTTTTTAATAAATAGTTCATCAACACAATGCTCCATTTTTGAGTCACATTCAAGAATATCTGCTAGCTTTCTGAGGCTATGGCCGAGTTTGAGGGCCAAGGATGGAGTCTTGTATTGATTTGTTTCCTCATCATATCCAGCCACAGACCTGACTGCATCAATCACATGGTTAAAGTTGGAAGGAATAAAGAAATCCTTCATTGTTTTCAGTTTCCCTGCGGTTTTTGCTTCGTTAATTAACCTACCGACTTCTCTCATTTTCTGCCTAATGTAATCATGCTTTGTCTTATCATGCCCGTGTTTTAAGTACAGGTGCTCTCCGAGTCTCAGAATCCCCTTTTCTGCTTTGACAACACCCGTGACCTCATCCTGATGCATTGCCGAAATTAAAGACCACAGCTTTTTGCTGATGCCCTCCGGTACAGGCTGGGCTAGGGAGCAGAGGGACTGGACCCTACTTCTACCTGGTTTAGCCTGGGCATCTTTCTGTGAAAGCCGGCACCTGGCCACATGCCTCCACAGCGACTTTCGCTTAAGCAATGCCCCACAGTCTATACAGTGCAAAAACTCACTGGATTTAACTGGGGAATTTGGCTGTTTAGCTGGGACTAAAGTTCCAATGCCGGCCTTTAAAACCTCAAAATTGTGCTCACGGTTTCCACTATTCCTGATCAAATCAAACTGAAGTTTACGTGCTTTAGATTTCACAGGTAGAGCCAATGCTCTGGCTACGTCACTTTCATTTCCATGTTTTCTAGTCAAATGACGGGACATTTTGTGGCAGGACATTGAACAGTAGAGGCAGAAGTGTCTCTTGCTGTATACTCGCCCCCCATTTTTCTTCTTTTGCAGCTGCATGATAACAATCCTTATTTGCCTTTGGTTCGTCACTTTCCGAGTCTTGAAGAAAAGTGTTTTTGATTTTTCTTTTTCCATACTTTTTTACAGGTTTCTTCTTGACAGTTAAATCGTCAGAATCTGAGTCGACTTCATCAATTAGGGACTCTTGACTAAGCTGCACAAACAACAAATAATTTGTAATCATTCTATATAACAATTTGAAGTCATGACTTGTAGTCAGCACTTACCAGTGGTTTGTAAGCGTGCGCTTCAGTGTGCTGCTCTGTGATTGGCTGCAGCCTAATGAACCACACACTTGCACCTTTTCTAGCCTGACACCTGATTTCCTCTGTTGTGCTGCTCCATGATTGGCTCCAGCCTGCTGGACTGAAATTGCCCCAGTGTGCCCCTCCTTGATATCCCGCAACCCACCACCAGGGTTCCGACACATAACACACTTTTTTCAGGAAAGTAAACCTCCAGGGGTCCTTTCCATATTTTTACAGAGACTGCATAAGGACCGTTAGAAAAGCATTACCCATTGATTATTAAGCTTGGACCAGTGGGGTCCGGTGTTCGGGCCCCACCACGTAAAACCAGTCCCCATGACGTGAGTGGAATCTCAGGTTATGGAACCCACCAGGAGTTGAAAACAAGTGCACACACACACACACACACACACACACACACACACACACACACACACACACACACACACACACACACACACACACACACACACACACACACACACACACACACACACACACACACACACACAACAACAACAACAGAACACACACTCATTGGACACCATTGATTTTATACTGAGAATGTATGTGTCGTATGTCGGGCTAGACCTGGGGTGTCAAAACGGTCCTCAAAGGCCGGTGTGGCTGCAGGTTTTCATTCCAACCAAGCAGGAGCACACCAGACTACAGAGGAAATGGGTGTAAGTAGAAGTCGTCTTTATCTATAGAGCGCTTTTCACAGACCAGAGTCACGAAGAGCTGTACAACTGTTATGGCCGTTGGGAGATGGGAGCGGGGTCGACTACAGGAGAAGCATGCCAGACCAATTGTTCGTGTTTTCAGTGGTAGGGAAAACCGGAGCACCCGGAGGAAACCTACGCGGACACAGGGAGAACATAGAAACTCCACACAGAAAGGCCTGGAGGTGAAATCAACCCAAGTGCTGGAAGACACCAAACACCTTTAACAAATTATTTCAGAATTCTATCCAGAGCCAAGGAATCTATCTACGTTTTCAGCCCGACAGGTGGTGTGTGTGTGTGTTTGGGGTGTGTGTGTGTGTTTGAGGTGTGTGTGTGTGTTTGGGGTGTGTGTGTTTGTGTTATGTTGTGAAGCTGGAATAGAAACAGGCGGATAGAGCAGACGTCACCAGTCAGCAGAGGTATGGCAGCTATGCAGGCGATCCAGTCTGAAGTAACCACCACTGCTGTGTGTGTGTCTACGTGTGGGGGGGTTGTGTGAAGGTATGTGTGTCTGTGGGGGTGTGTCTGTGTGTGTGTGTCTCTCAGTGTGCGTCTGTGTGTGTACTTGCAGATGTGCACACTTCCTAAACAGTTGGGAAACACATGTGATGTCACACTCTCCTGAACAACTCAAACTTAAAGGGGACACAACCTGATACTGTTCTTTCTGATGTTATAGACCAGAGAGAGACCAGAGAGAGACCAGAGAAGACCAGAGAAGACCAGAGAAAGACCAGAGAGAGACCAGAGAAAGACCAGAGAGAGACCAGAGAGAGACTAGAGAGAGATCAAAGAGAGACAAGAGAGAGACCAGAGAGAGACCAGAGAGAGACCAGAGAGAGATCAGACAGAGATCAGAGAGAGATCAGAGAGAGACCAGAGAGAGACCAGAGAGAGACCAGAGAGAGATCAGAGAGAGATCAGAGAGAGACCAGAGAGAGACCAGAGAGAGACCAGAGAGAGACCAGAGAGAGATCAGAGAGAGATCAGAGAGAGATCAGAGAGAGACCAGAGAGAGACCAGAGAGAGATCAGAGAGAGATCAGAGAGAGACCAGAGAGAGATCAGAGAGAGATCAGAGAGAGATCAGAGAGAGATCAGAGAGAGATCAGAGAGAGACCAGAGAGAGACCAGAGAGAGACCAGAGGAGACCAGAGGAGACCAGAGGAGACCAGAGGAGAAAAGAGGACAGACTGGTCAGGTCAAGTCACTTTCAAACCACAACCCGCACTTTGAACAAGTATCAATAAAATCTGTCTGAGTTTTGTCAGAAAAAAAATTAAAATGTGACACAGCTCTACAGCAGCTCCTCTGACGCAAAACATTTTCCACGTCCATTTCAGAAGTAATTTGTTTGACATGGAAATACTGACCAACAGCTGTGTGTGTGTGTGTGTGTGTGTGTGTGTGTGTGTGTGTGTGTGTGTGTGTGTGTGTGTGTGTGTGTGTGTGTGTGTGTGTGTGTGTGTGTGTGTGTGTGTGTGTGTGTGTGTGTGTGTGTGTGTGTGTGTGTGTGTGTGTGCGTGCGTACGTGGGCAAGAAGAAAATGGGACATACAGGCACAACACAACCATTAGTACAAACAGCCACACAACCAGCAACATAATGTAACCATTAAAACAACCATTAGTGCAAACAACAGTCTATGGTACATACAGTCTATGGTACGTACAGTCTATGGTGCGTACAGTCTATGGTGCGTACAGTCTATGGTGCGTACAGTCTATGGTACGTAGTCTGTGGTACATACAGTCTATGGTACGTACAGTCTATGGTACGTACAGTCTATGGTACGTACAGTCTATGGTACGTACAGTCTATGGTACGTACAGTCTATGGTACGTACAGTCTATGGTACGTACAGTCTATGGTACATACAGTCTATGGTACATACAGTCTATGGTACGAACAGTCTATGGTACATACAGTCTATGGTACATACAGTCTATGGTATATACAGTCTATGGTACGTACAGTTTATGGTACGTACAGTCTATGGTACGTACAGTCTATGGTACGTACGGTCTATGGTACATACGGTCTATGGTACATACAGTCTATGGTACATACAGTCTATGGTACATACAGTCTATGGTACGTACAGTCTATGGTACATACAGTCTATGGTACATGCAGTCTATGGTACATGCAGTCTATGGTGCGTACAGTCTATGGTACGTACGGTCTATGTTACATACAGTCTATGGTACATACAGTCTATGGTACATACAGTCTATGGTGCGTAAAGTCTATGGTACATAGTCTATGGTACATACAGTCTATGGTACGTACCGTCTATGGTACATACAGTCTATGGTACATACAGTCTATGGTACGTACAGTCTATGGTACGTACAGTCTATGGTACGTACAGTCTATGGTACATACCTATATAGAGCGAGGAGTCCTTCTTGCGCACATGGTCGTCGATGTAGGCCACCCCCAGCGGCTGCACCGGCGTGGCCCCCACCCCCAGCAGCACCTGGGCCCCGATCAGCAGCAGATACATCATGTTGGTGTTGGCTTTGCCGTCACACGCACTGTCCTCCTCTAAGGCCCCGCGGCTGCTGTTGGAGCACACCTCGCGCCCTGCGTCCGAGCGCCAGGTCTTGCCCACCTGGTACTGACTGGTGAGGAACTCTGGGAGGGCCGACAGCAGCGCCCCCAGAGCCATGACGATGCCCCCGCAACCGATGAGGCGGGGCCGGTGCGCGCGGGCCCCGAAGTAGCTGACGAACAGGATGAGGGCCAGGTTCCCGATCTCGAAGCTGCTGGCAATCACGCCCACGTCGGCGCTCTGCAGGCTGAAGCGGCGCTCCAGGGTGGTCAGCACGCTCACCTGCAGGGGGCGCAGCGGGGTAAGATTAAGATGAAGAGATCCTTTATTGGTCCCACAGCGGGGAAATGTCAGTGTTGCATCACAAGTTGTAGAACAGTAGGAATGAGAAGCACACGATAAGTGAACAATAGCTCTATACCAGCCATTCCCAAAGTCAGTAACACCGCGGCCCCCTTAAAGTCTGCACGGCCCCCGAAATAATAACCAAGAAGACAACGTTAAAAACAGGCTCTTCTTGTTATTTTATTTGGGGGAAATACAAACATGAAAATGACGCACAAAAGACAAAATACAAAAATGATTCCAATTTGATTATTCAAGTCAAATAATGAACACAAATATTTTAATAGTGCCAACAAAATCTTATAAATTTAACGTACAACAATTATAAAAAAATAAAAATAAATTGATGACTTCTCACGGCCCCCTTGCAATACCCTCGGGGCCCCTTGGGAGACACTGCTCTATAGTATTTAAAATAAAACAAAATCTGTCACTTTAACATCAATAACAAGTAAAACATCTCTATCTTGAACATAATAATAATAAAAAAATAAGTATAAAAGTTTTACACCCTCAGATTTACAGGTGAAACCACATCCTGACAGACCTCTGTAACTATGGGGAGGCTATGTTTCAGATTCATGCATCTGGAGCAGTCTTCTTGAAAATATGAGACAGGCTTCTTCTCTGAGAATGTTTAAATCCAGGTTAAAAACAGTTCTGCTTCTGCACCAACTGAGGGATTTTATATTTTTGATTTTAATGCTGTCTTTTTTTGTTCAGCATTTACAGTCACCTTGTGTATGAATTGTGCTATACTAATAAACTTGCCTTGCCTAAGCAGGAATGGCCTGGTTAGTACTGTGATGGGAGACCTCTGTAAAGCATGCTGTAAAGAGCCAAAATGTCAGTGTGTCCTTGGGCAAGACACTTCACCTCCATCCTCTACAGTGAGCCTGGATGATGGAGGTCGGAGGCACAAATGGTTCAATCCAATGTGGATCACAACAGCAGCCGTTTACAAAGTTGTCGATTCACCAAAATGATCAGAGAATCAAGCAGATCCAACTCAGAAGATTCAATAAGAACAGAGGAACCATCGGTGTTAACCTCATTTATGTTGGGGTCCAAAGGATAAACTGGTTTTCTTTTGTTATACATATTTTACATTAGTTACATTGGGTTTTCTTTCTGGGTTTTTTTTTCGGAACAAAATGAGTTCAGTTACAGAGGATTGGACCAAAACTGGACCAGAAGAAGAGAAGAGAGGAGATGATATTTACAGTCTAAGGCAGGCGTGTGGCGAGGATCCAGGACGCTCCACATTAGACATTTATGGACGTTGGTCTCTGCTCCTTTTGGACCCATGACTCTGTGTTTTTAAACATTGCATTTCCTGTGTTTTAAATATTTGATTCTCTGATCTGTGTCGGAGAAATCAGCAGTTTTGTAAAGTCCTGTGAGAAAAATACTGCTGTGATTTAGGGCTAAACAAGAATACATTAAATTGATTCGATTCAGGCTAAATCCGGGACAATTTCTGCATTGATGGTGCTGGACTTCCATGGCCTGTTATACATCATCTGTTTTCTCAGATAAACAACCGCATTTCATTTATTCTAAAAATTTTATCATTATAAACCAACATATTTGACTTCATATTCTGTCCAGTTTTGGTTAAATTTAAATAATAAATAAATATGACAAAAAAAAAGTAAAGTAAAATATGTAAAAATAAACAAAAACAGATATAATTTATTCTTTTGGCTTGGACCAGATCCTATTTTGTCGCTCGGCCTCGAGCCAATACGAGTCTGACACCACTGGTCTTTGGTTACAGCTGCTGCAGATATAGAGCAAGGCCACACTGTACCTCAGGGCTTCCCAACCAGGGGCATGCAAGGGTATGCAAGGGTATGCAAGGGTACGCAAGGGTACGGCATGGTTTTTACTTTTACAAGGACAGTGTACGATAAACATTGGCCAAAAGGAGAGATGCACTGTACCAGGTTGAAGCAGGTGATGTCACATGACCAAACACTACATACATTATCAGAGAGAAAACAATTTGCCCACGAACACAACTGCAATTTAGAAGATGGTATTTCCGCAGTCTCCCATCACAGTACTAACCAGGACCTGCACTGCTTAGCTTCCAGTATGGCCACATGATACTACTTTGGTGAACTTATGGCTTTAATTATTTACTAAAATAAGACACACAAACACAGACACAGACACAGGCAGACAAAGACACAGCAACATAGACAGACACACACACACACATAGACAGACACACACACACACACACACACACAGACACACACACACATAGACAAACACACAGACACACACACACAGACACACCCACACACAGACACAGACACACACACACAGACACACACACACCCACACACACACACAGACACACAGACACACAGACACACCCACACATAGACAGACACACACACACAGACACACCCACACACACACACAGACACACCCACACACAGACACAGACACACACACACAGACACACCCACACACACACACAGACACACAGACACACAGACACACCCACACATAGACAGACACACACACACAGACACACACACACAGACACACCCACACACAGACACAGACACACACACACAGACACACCCACACACACACACACACACAGACACAGACACACACACACACACCCACACACAGACAGACAGACAGACAGACACACACACTGTTTAATGTGTTGCCTGGCAACCAACCAAAGCAGAGCCATGTGACATTGTTTCCCACAGATGTGCAGAGCTCACATTTCAAACAGCAGCTGTTTCATGTCACTTTTATAAACAACTGCAAAACCATATCCTGTCAGAGCTCTGAAGCTAAGCAGGGAATGGCCTGGTTAGTGCTGTGATGGGAGACCTCTGGAAAACTCAGTGTGTCTTGATACACACAAGACACTTCACCACCATCTACAATGAGCCTGAATGATGGAGGCACAAACTGGTTTAATTCAATTCAATGTAACTGTGTTTACTCCTGGATCAGAACTGCAGTCATTTACTAAGTTGTTTATTCACCAAAATGATCAGAGAATCAAGCAGATCCAACACAGAAGATAGAATAAGAATCAGGGGGGTCAGACTAATCTTGTTTGTATGGTGCGTGTGTGTGTGTGTGTTGTGTGTGTGCGGTCTGTGCAGTGTGGGTGTATTCCTGTTTGTGTGATGTGTGCGGCCTGTACGGTGTGTGTGTGTGTGTGTGTGTGTGTGTGTGTGTGTGTGTGTGTGTGTGTGTGGTCAGACATAAGCAGCTCAGGCCTCTGCTCTTCAGACCAAAGTGTCTGAGCCTCGACCGCAGCAGAAACCAGACTCTTCACTTTAATTCTTTCCTCGACTTTTTGTGAATCACTTTTTGAGTCTTGGCACCGACTCAAACCTCGGACTAAACCTCCCTCATTGTTGCATCTCCGTCACATGGTTTTAGGCACTTTACCATCAAACTACACCTCACCATCAGCTCAGAGGACTCATCCTGGTCTGGGGCAGAGTAAAAGAAAAGGAACTGGTCAGAGCCGAAAGACTAGAAGACATTTTTTTTTCTTATGATTGTGTTTCACATTATGACGATATTTGTTGGACATGACTTTTAAAGGTATAGAGGAGGATGTTCTACTCCCGGGTGGATCATCAAGACTATTGGTCCTCCCAACTGTCAATCATTCTGCTGATACATGCTCGTCCAATAAGACCAGAGAGTTTTGTTCAAAAAGTGGAGACGACGGTTCTTTCCTAAAAACCTTTAAATGACACAAATTTCACTGTTTATTTTTGGATCTAGCCAAAACTGTTCCAAATATAAAGTTAAACACATTGATTTATATTTAACTATTTAACTTCTAATTTTGGAATGAATAAAAAGTGGTTGTTTTCCGGAGAGAATAGATGAGGTATAACATGCCATGGTCCATCACCATCAATGCTGCAGGTTAATGATAATAATGGGCTCTATGCACCACTTCCGCGTTTTAGCTACTGCCCCACTTCACTTCCTGTTCGCGGGAAACGGCTTGAGTTTCACTGGAGTTCAGCAGTGGTTTACATGAGTTTCCCAAATAATGCTCAAACTGGAATTAAACTCTGAGGATAATGGGCATTTTTGGGACACAGCAGTGCTCTTTGATTGCGCTGTCGTTGTGTTTTTATAAAGTTTACAAATCTCTCTGAGTGGCCACAGTCAAAGCTCTACCTCAGAGAGAAAGCACAGCGACACTTTTGGGTCAGTCTCAGCTGAATGTATCAATCTAATTACTAAAAAACATCACTAAAACCCACCTAAAAGCCATAGGATAGCATCGGCAGGAAGTGGACGGGCTGGTCTTTGTTAACAGGAAATGACATCACGCCTCCCCGTGAATATAGCCCATCGAAAATCATTTTAGGGGCCACTGAAAATTGTCTTGCGGCCGGATTTGGCCCACAAGCCTGAGTTTGACCTGTCTGCATTAGGCTTATAATTAAAGAAAACTAGGGGTTGAAAAAATAAAAAATGAAAAAACTGAATTATTAGTGCTATTTTGTCAACGTCAATGTCGGCTTTATTTGTATTGAACATCAACACCAGCTGCCAAAGTGCTTCACGGGCACGAAAGATAACAACTAACTCCATCCATCCATTTTCTCCCGCTTTATCCATTGCCGGGTCGCGGTAAAGTAAAACTCAGTTGGTGTTAATGATGCTCCTAAGTCTTAAAAAAATCTAATCAAAAGTACATTGTTTTCCTAAAGGAGTCACACACACACACACACACACACACACACACACACACACACACACACACACACACACACACACACACACACACACACACACACACACACACACACACACACACACACACACACACACACACACACACACACACACACACACACACACACACACACAGAGGGCCAGGCTGCTCTCGTCTAATTGGATAATGAGCGGAGGAAATGACTGGCTTTGGCTGTTCTCCAGCGTTCATCTTCATCTTCATCACTGCAGAACACAGACGGCTTCCGCTCCTTTAACCCTGTCCTGTTTCAGAACCGTCCACATCACAAAAGTCAAAGTCTGAAATCACAGCTGGAGGAGAGAGGAGAGAGGAGAGAAGAGAGAAGAGAGGAGAGAGGAGAGAAGAGAGAAGAGAGGAGAGAGGAGAGGAGAGAGGAGAGGAGAGAGGAGAGGGGAGAGGCGAGGAAAGAGGAGGGAGGAGAGAGGAGAGGAGAGAGGAGTGAGGAGAGAAGAGAGGAGAGAGGAGAGAGGGGAGAGGAGAGAAGAGAGGAGAGGGGAGAGGCGAGGAAAGAGGAGGGAGGAGAGAGAGAGAGGAGAGAGGAGTGAGGAGAGAGGGGAGGAGAGAGGAGAGGGGAGAGGGGAGAGAGGGGAGGGGAGGAGAGAGGAGAGAGGGGAGAGGGGAGGAGAGAGGAGAGAAGAGGAGAGAGGGGAGAGGGGAGGAGAGAGGGGAGAGGAGAGAGGGGAGAGGGGAGAGGGGAGGAGAGAGGAGAGAGGAGAGAAGAGAAGAGAAGAGAGGAGAGAGGAGAGGGGAGAGGGGAGAGGAGAGAGGAGAGGAGAGAGGAGAGAGGGGAGGAGAGAGGAGAGAGGAGAGGGGAGAGGGGAGAGAGGGGAGGGGAGGAGAGAGGAGAGAGGGGAGAGGGGAGGAGAGAGGGGAGAAGAGGAGAGAGGGGAGAGGGGGAGGAGAGAGGGGAGAGGGGAGAGGAGAGAGGGGAGAGGGGAGAGGGGAGGAGAGAGGAGAGAGGAGAGAGGAGAGAGGAGAGAAGAGAAGAGAAGAGAGGAGAGAGGAGAGGGGGGAGGGGAGAGGAGAGAGGAGAGGAGAGAGGAGAGAGGAGAGAGGAGAGAGGAGAGGAGAGAGGAGAGGGGAGAGGGGAGAGGGGAGGAGAGAGCCTGCGCCACAACAGGGTATGCATTGTTCCTGCCGCACCCACTACAGACAAACTGACGACCTCACTCCTCTTCCTCCTCTATGCCCCAGTGCACTCCTCCTCCTCCTCCTCCTCCTCCTCCTCCCCCTCCTCCTCCTCCTCTCCCTCCTCCACATCATGGTGCTGGCCTTCCATGGCTCCGCCCCTTTACAGTCATTGAAGAAACTTTCTTTTAGGAACAGACTTTGGTTGAAAAATACATTAAACAAAACACTGTGGGGCACTTCAGCCTGATGGAGGTCACCTGTGGCTCCACCCACAACCTGTTCTAGCTCCACCCATTGGCCGACAAGGACACGCCCCTTTCTTACAGATAACAAAAATATGTTACATAAACAGTGATGAGTGAAAGTAGTTTGGGAAAAGTGAAAAATAAACAAGTGGCAGAGTAGGGCAAAGTAACCGCTGTAAGAAGGATGGATTTGTGTCAAAACAACAACAATTTACAGAATGAACAGAGAGAGACCAGAAAGAGACCAGAGAGAGAGAGAGAGAGACCAGAGAGAGACCAGAGAGAGAGAGACCAGAGAGAGACCTGAAAGGGACTAGAGAGAGACCAGAGAGAGAGAGAGAGAGAGAGAGACCAAGAGAGAGCAGAGAGAGAGAGAGAGAGACCAGAGAGAGACATGAAAGAGACCAGAGAGAGAGACCAGAGAGAGACCTGAAAGAGACCAGAGAGTGACCAGAGAGAGACCAGAGAGAGACCAGAGAGAGACCTGAGAGAGACCAGTGAGACCAGAGAGAGAGAGAGAGACCAGAGAGAAACCAGAGAGAGACCAGAGAGAGAGAGAGAGACCAGAGAGAGACCTGAAAGAGACTAGAGAGAGAGACCAGAGAGAGACCTGAAAGAGACCAGAGAGTGACCAGAGAGAGACCAGAGAGAGACCTGAAAGAGACCAGAGAGAGAGAGACCAGAGAGAGACCAGAGAGTGACCAGTGAGAAAGACCAGAGAGAAAGATCAGAGAGAAAGACCAGAGAGAAAGATCAGAGAGAAAGACCAGAGAGAAAGACCAGAGAGAAAGACCAGAGAGAGAGACCAGAGAGAGAGACCAGAGAGAGAGACCAGAGAGAGAGACCAGAGAGAGACCTGAAAGAGTCCAAAGAGTGACCAGTGAGAAAGACCAGAGAGAAAGACCAGAGAGAAAGACCAGAGAGAGAGAGACCAGAGAGAAAGACCAGAGAGAAAGACCAGAGAGAGAGACCAGAGAGAGAGACCAGAGAGAGAGACCAGAGAGAGAGACCAGACAGAGAGACCAGAGAGAGACCAGAGAGAGACCAGAGAGAGACCAGAGAGAGACCAGAGAGAGGAAAAACCAGGATCATAGTTCAGTCCATGAGTCGAGGGTGAAGGACTGAGACTGTGGTCCCTGTGCCAGAGCAGGGGACCGGCTCACTCCTTATTTGGTCTGGAACATCACTGAGCTGCTCTGACGCACCAGGAGAGCTCACACCAGCAGAGCTCACACCAGGAGAGCTCACACCAGCAGAGCTCACACCAGCAGAGCTCACACCAGCAGAGCTCACACCAGCAGAGATGGCTTAAATGCATCAAACATCAAAATCAAAGCTCAAGGGATAGCTTGGGTTAGCTCGGGGTTAGCTCGGGGTTAGCTCTGGGTTAGCTCTGGGTTAGCTCTGGGTTAGCTTAGGGGTAGCTCAGGGGTAGCTCAGGGTTAGCTCAGGGTTAGCTCGGGGTTAGCTCACTCAGCCTCATGACGCTTTTGAAACCCAGCTCCAGGCAGAAGCTAAGTCCCGACACCACAGATGACGTCGCTGGGGCTCGTGGCTGGACTGGTTTGGTTTGTTTGAGCTACAATTATGGGTTCTGTGCGAGACAGCTGCAGGTGAGCAAACACCTGAGGCATCTAACCCCAACCCTGACATACAGAACTAACAAATACTGTTCACTACTGCAGACGTCTGTGTGTGTTCAAACTATAGAGAGTAAATATTAGCAGACGTAGTGACGCCTACTTCCCCCCTTGAAATGTATGTGATCAATATGTACACTGTACCTTTAAAAATGGCTGCGAGTAGCCCCTCCCACAGGAAAATGGTGACAAAAAAACACTTTGGGAGCGAAGGCTTATTAATTTGCAAATAGTGTTAATTTAATACATTTGTTCGGAAGGCCACAGCTGCTAAACTAGAGTGGTCCAAAAGAAAAAAAATCCGTAGCATTGACAGAATCTGGATCGCAGCGTTGAGCCAAAAGTAACTTTTGGACCAGGCTGCAAAGCTGTTTTTGAGAAGAAAGAAGGGGCCATAAGAATTCATTGGATAATTCTGTTTCCTGTACACCACCACCGGCAAGGAGTCAGATTACCCGCCTCCACTGGTCCAAACCCACACTGTATTCACTGATATAAATCTGCAACTTCTGTAAATACCACCGACTGTAAACAGACTGTGGCACCTGCTGTTCCCAGAGGTCTCCCATCACAACACTAACCAAGCCCTGCCCTGCACAGCTTCAGAAGTCTGACGGGTTCTGGATTTCACCTGCAGGTGGCGCCACAATAGATATATATAGCTTATACATAGCTCAATGAAGCCCAAAAGGGAAGTTTTTCTCCATCTCCTTCCGGCTCCTATAGACTTAGATGTGAAGATCTAAGATGTTTCTAAGATAAAAAATGTAAAGAAGCCAGAACTGCGTCCGGCTTCGTCAGAAACATGTGATGGTTTGACTTATCAGCTGTTGTTGTCGGATGCAGATACCAGCTGATAAGACCAAATTCACTTTTTATATTTTGTAAAACTCACCATTTTGGGCTCCTACACTCTATGTCTATGGGGAGGACGTGTGCGAAAAGCTGCTGTCAGTCCGACTTAAAAACAAGTTGAAAGTCAGGCCTCTGTAATCATAATGTTAATCTTACATTTTATTTCTGAGGCGCCTTTCTAGACACTTCTGGTCGTCTGTCATCACAAGTAAAAAGTACATCTATAAAGTGATGCCTCTGTTCCTCTGCGGGTTAAACTCTACAAACCCAAGATTCAAGATTCAGTTTCTTTGCCGTTTGCAGTAAAACCATGTTGGAATAACTGTACAAGAGTCCGGCAGAGTGCACCAGTGGATTCTCCAACAACAGACCAGAGAATCAAACCGTTCCAACACAGGAAATGCAATAACAACAAACACAGAGGAGCCGTTGGTCCAGAGGGAGCTGTAAATGTTAATGAACGACCGGACCTGGGAAAGTGAAACCGTCTCTGCAGTGAAATGAACGAGAGTCAATGCCCAGAGACGGTTTGCAACTTCATGAGTGGGATTGAGGCTCCACTCTGACAACTTGGTATGTTTTCATTTCCATTGAAAACACAAAAACAGGAGGAACAGACTCAGACTCAGACCATACTGTAAAAGGTTCAACAAAATATCATGGAAGAGGCAAAAAATTAGCTAAAACACAAACACAAAAGCTAACATCGCAAATTAGCCTTGTCTATAAATGTTGTCAATAAATACAAATAAAAAAATATAATAAACATTGGACATTTTCAGGTTTCTCCTTCTCTTCTATGAATACTTTTCTTTTTCTCAAAAATACACACTTTGTCACATTTCAAACTAGCTTACACTAGCTAGCTTACACTAGCTAGCATACACTCACTAGCTTACACTAGCTAGCTTACACTAGCTAGCTTACACTAGCTAGCTTACACTAGCTAGCTTACACTAGCTAGCATACACTCACTAGCTTACACTAGCTAGCTTACACTCACTAGCATACGCCCAGAAGCTCACCGCCTCCTTATAGCTAGACATATAGATAGAATATGCAATGGACATTTTTCACCTCAGACGGTTAAGGAATAGCTCGCTGTTCTAAATAATATAGCTGCCCACCCCACCCTTCCCTCATGGATTTAATATGCCCCCCCCCCCCCCCCCCCCTAAAATAATTGCCCACTTGTGCCTTGGACCCTCCTGCATTGGCCGAGAACAGCAAAAGAAAACCGCATCAAAATCACCGGAAAAAGTAACTGTGAGAAAAAATATGGCGGTCACCAGCGGGCAGACGTGTGTGTGTGTGTGGGGCAGGTTGTGGGGCAGGTCGTGGGGCAGGTTGTGGGGCAGGTTGTGGGGCAGGTTGTGGGGCAGGTTGGTGGGGCAGGTTGTGGGGCAGGTTGGTGGGGCAGGTTGTGGGGCAGGTTGGTGGGGCAGGTTGGTGGGGCAGGTTGTGGGGCAGGTTGGTGGGGCAGGTTGGTGGGGCAGGTTGTGGGGCAGGTTGTGGGGGCAGGTTGTGGGGCAGGTTGTGGGCCTGGTTGTGGGGCTGGTTGTGGTACAGGTCGTGGTACAGGTTGTGGTACAGGTAGTGGGGCAGGTTGTGGTACAGGTTGTGGTACAGGTTGTGGTACAGGTCGTGGGGCAGGTAGTGGGGCAGGTAGTGGGGCAGCAGGTTGTGGGGTACCTACCAGATAAGCCCCCACCGTGCCCTGGGCCAGCATGAGGGCACATTCTGAGATGAGGAAGATCTTGATGTTGGAGAAACAGGAGGAGTTCTTCCGGCTCTGGATTGGCCGAGAGTCAGCGGTAAAGTCCGTCTCCGAGTCTCTCTGCTGCTTCACCTGCATCCTCCAGCCGCCAACTCACACCCCTGCAGGGGGGGGGGGGGGGGGGGGGGGCAGAGAGGGGGCAGAGAGAGGGCAGAGAGGGGGCAGAGAGGAAGGGGAGAGAATAATAATACATCAGTTAGAAAATAGCGTTATTTGGACACTCAAAGACGCTTCACATGTCATAATTCTTTCACTTCATACACAGTGGCTACTACTGTCGCCACAGCTGCCCTGGGGCACACTGACAGAAGCGAGGCAATCAGTATGTGCCATCGACCCCTCCCACCTCCACCAACCATTCACACACACACCAGACTCATTCTAAGCAATGGCAATGTGTGTACAGCTGTTCCCAGAGGTCTCCCATCACAGTACTAACCAGGCCCTGTCCTGCTTAGCTTCAGAGGTCTGGTTTTCACATGTACGACCACAGACTTTCATGGGTCACACAGGGGTCTCCAACCTGTGGCTCACGACCCTGTTTCAGGAAGCTCCCCGAGTCCTGAGAGATTCACCTTTGAACCGTTCCAAATCCATTGTTCCGTGTTCTCCACAAGTTTAACACATCTGCAGAAGTTCATTCAATATTCAAACATTTATTTGCCATTTGCAATAAAACCATGTTGGAAAAACTGTGCAAGACTCCCCCAGACGGCCCCAGTTCTCTGCCATTTCTGTTTTATAAAAGTAGCTCCAATGGAAAAAGGGTCAGAGCCTGGGTCAGCACAGGGACCAGCACACAGGGACCGGGTCAGCACACAGAGACTGGGGCAGCACACAGGGACCGGGTCAGCACACAGGGACCGGGTCAGCACACAGAGACTGGGTCAGCACACAGGGACCGGGTCAGCACACAGAGACTGGGTCAGCACACAGGGACTGGGGCAGCACACAGAGACTGGGTCAGCACACAGAGACTGGGTCAGCACACAGAGACTGGGTCAGCACACAGGGACTGGGGCAGCACACAGAGACTGGGTCAGCACACAGAGACTGGGTCAGCACACAGGGACCGGGTCAGCACAGGGATCAGCACACAGGGCCCGGGTCAGCACACAGAGACTGGGTCAGCACACAGGGACCGGGTCAGCACAGGGGTCAGCACACAGAGACTGGGTCAGCACACAGGGCCCGGGTCAGCACACAGGGACCGGGTCAGCACAAGCCCTGGGTCAGCACACACAGGGCCCAGGTCAGAACTCAGGGGCCACTCAGACCAGAACGTGCTGTAACCAACCAAAGAAAGGGCCCTGTGAGTCACTTGTTGACCCTTTGGGCTGAGATCTGATTGGTCAATGGTTTTTATCTTGGATTCTAAAAATGCAGAGACAGAACCTGAAGCATAAAAAATAGACTTAGAGGAAATCTGTATTTTATTTGAATATATATTTTTTATATATATTTGTGTCAGACTGAAACGCCGCAGACTGAGCACAGAGCGACGATGCTAACTCTGTCTCTCTCTGATTTATACAAAACCATCTTGGGCTCGCTGTGATCCTGGTGTTTATATCCTGAGACTGTGTTTGTAAATCCAGAGCCATGTAAGGATCGACCAATCAGAGGCCTTTGTTCGTCAAATTTCCGTAGCAACCGTCTTAGCAACACGCCTGCCGCTGTTAAGGCATGAAGCTAACGCGGCAAAAACAAATGCCCATATAAGGAAATTGGCACCAGCTAGCTTATTGTTCGAGTCAGCTTCTTCCGCAGTGAGGCTAACACTGTTGTGATGTCACACTCGGTCCACTCCTGATAAACAGTTTATGCTAACAGCGGAGAATACACACAACACAGGAAGTGAAGCTAGTTACTTTAAACTATTGTGTAAACAGTTGTTTTAGTCCAAACTCACCACAATATGAATAAACACACACACACACACAGACTCACATAGTAGACACACACAGACTCACATACACACACACACATACAAATACATAAACACAGCCATACGTACACACACACAGACACACAAATACAATTACAAATGCACACACACACATACACATTTGTTGTTGTTTTTATTGTTAATAAAATACTTCAATAAAGAATAACGATTAATCGCGACCTAAAACATTTCGGTTGCGGTGAATCTCGCAGGTGACGTTAGATCTCGTTACGTTCACAGACAGTACGTCACTCTGCGCTTCTTAAAAACACAACACAAAAAAAACTCACAACTTTCATGAAGACAATTCTCTCAACACAGAGCGCAGTTTGAGACTCCGTGGGACGAACAAAGAATCTTTTATCTTAAACACATTTACATCCATCACCAGTCAGATCCGTGGCAAGGCGAGCCGTGACCACCCCCTACGCACGGGCCACTACCGGACCTTTAAGCCGGTTCCGATCCGCGCTGACTCCCGTGGCTTCAGACCAGAGTTTGGGACTTGTTTCTATAACTTTGTCTTTCAATATTTTCAAACTCATATCTATTTTTTAATTTCAGGAAACAACTTTTTCTTCTTTTTTTTGCCAACGTGTAAAAAGTGGAAAAACTAGAAACGTACCTCATAAGAAACAGGTCCCGCTCTAGTCCAAGATAAACTTCCTTATAAGACCTCCTCATATCCGTGGAGCGTCCCAGATCCAGACCACGTAAACAGAGACCACCTCAGCCCGGGTCTCTCTCTCCCCTCCTCTCTCTCTCTCCCCTTCTCTCTCTCTCTCTCTCTCTGTCTATCTCTCTCGCTCTTTCTTCCGCTTTAGCTGGACCCGTCCATCGCGTCCTCCCGGGGCCGTAAAAGGGTCCCTCAGGGCAGCGTGGAGGAGACAGGAGCCATGTTCTCGGGTCGAAAGCAGAGACTGAGCAGAGACACTCCTCCCTCTGCTCCAGCGATGCCCAGAGACTGAGAGAGAGAGGCCGCTGCTGCTGCACGGCCGGAGCTGCAGGGGGAGGCCCGCGCTCCTGGGGCCCATGATGACCACGGCACAAATATGATGAAGATTCGTAAACACTCGGGAAATGTCAGTGTTGCATCAGCAGTTAGAGTGAGGAGCACAGTTGGAATGAGGAGCACACAGCACAAGATAACTGAACAATAACTCAAAACTAAAATAACATAAAATCTCTAACTTTAGCATAATAAAGAAGCAAGTATAACATCTCCACATTTAGCATAATAAAGATAGCCTGGTCTTACCACACCATCGTACAATTTTCATTTCGTACATGTAGGAAATTATAGTTGACCGGAGTTTACAAATGGCTGAGGCTATAATGAAGAAGTAAGTATATAAGCTCTAGCAAGTATCACACTGTTTATTTACATCTGTCTGTACATATTAGCAGCGTGTGGTTCTAAACTGCACATTCTGACATTATCTATATTATTGCACAGATGTACGACAGTGTCCGTCAGTCTGCATTAAGCGTGTATCCTTTTTTTTTTTTTTTTTTTTTACTTAAAGCTGAGTTTATGAACCTTTTTGTTTGACTGTTGTTAACACACGAGTGGTTTAAAAGTAAAATGTTGTGAAAACATCAGACCTTATCTTCATATGAGACATGTTACTGTCTTGTTACTTGTAATCATGAGCTCTGGGAGTCAGAACATGTTTTTAGTGGTACGGGAAACCGGAGCACCCGGAGGAAGCCTTCGCAGACATGAAAAGAACATGCAAACTCCAGACAGAAAGGTCCTGTTAAGGCCGTGATTCGAACCCAGGACCTTCTTGCTGAAAAGCAAAGGAAGTAGACCACTCAGTCCACTGGTTCATGTTCTCCTGCAGTCAGTGAGAAACAAGCCTTGTTTGCACCATCTCAATCCAGGCCGGGCTGGTACTGAAGTGTTCTAACTGACAGTGGTTGTCCAGAGTGTTGCTGGAAGCCGTGGTTACCAGGGAAATTCCCCAAATACTGGTTTATTGTGAGTCGGTTTCTAGGATACAGAACCAGGTACTAAAGCTTGTTGTGGCTTTAGTTGTAAATAGATTGATACATCTGATCTAAAGCTGGGGTACCTAGTTTTATACATTCAATATTCTATATTGAACATGCAGTCTGTGTTTTCAAAACACTTTATCTTTTACATACTACATGAGAAAGACTCTCTCTGAGCTGCAGACAGAGGTGATAGAAGCTTGAACCAAAGTGAGGTTACATACCGCAGCTTTAACTCGAGTACAAATATTCAGGATTATTAAAACTCGCTGAGTAAGAGAAAGCAGCAACAGTCCCATCTAGTGGCAGAAACGGGTAATGACTTTCTGCTGGCTGCATTAGGACTCAGAGGAAAAGGACTTTAGTTTAAATCCTATTTATCAGATCTGGATCAGTGAACGTGAACTATTGACATTTTTCCAAAAGAAAAGTCTATTCTCTGTTCCTTGGCGTCATGATCCACAGCCTCAGTCCTGAGTCTGCAGCCTCAGTCCTGGATCTACAGCCTAGGTCCTGGGTCTGCAGCCTCAGTCCTGGATCTACAGCCTAGGTCCTGGGTCTGCAGCCTCAGTCCTGGATCTACAGCCTCAGTCCTGGATCTACAGCCTCAGTCCTGGATCTACAGCCTCAGTCCTGGGTCTACAGCCTCAGTCCTGGATCTACAGTCTCAGTCCTGGGTCTACAGCCTGAGTCCTGGGCCTCCCCAGAGTTTTCTCACATTTTTCCAGCGACAGTGATGATCCAGGACATTTAACATAATTCCTGGACAGTGGTCGTCACGCTCCCTGGTTTCTGCTGCGCTGTGATTGGCCGGTGAGCAGGCCACAGATCAGAGTGAGTCTCTGTAATCTCGTTAAGGGGATTGTCCTCTAGAGCAGACGTCAGCAAAGCAAACACCGCCGCCAAGTCGCACACGTTTCAAAGTCCCATGAAAAATAAAAACACAGAAATCATTGTTTTTGAACTACGTTTTTGTTCAAGGGTGAAACCAAGCATCAAAAATAATAAATGTGGCTTTTTTTTCCAGAAAAAAGCAAAAACATGATGGGTTTCCGTGGCAACCTTAACGTTTCTGGTTGATGGATGGTATTACTCTAGCTTAGATTTAGTTTTTATGGACTTTATCAACATTTATGGACATTGGTCTCTGCTCCTTATGGAAAAATGGCTCTAGGTGTTTTTTTTCCCTTCACATTTCCTATATTTGAACTATTTGATTCCCTGATCAGAGTTGGCAAATCGACAACTTTGTAAAGTCCCCCTGCTCCAGGCCCCAGCCCCTCTCATCACACACAACAGCAGTATCAGAGTACTTTGTATGTTGCTCATGTTTGTGGTGCTATGGATCGCCTTTACACAACAGCAGAATCCAGTTCCTGCCAATATTCTTCAACTTTGTCATTGAAGAAGAGCGGATCAAAATTCCACAGGTTCCTCCTCTCTGGCATTTCTCCCCTTTGGTGCCTGAAGGGTTAAGCACACAAAACCCTAACACAAAATCGCAGGATCGGAGCCAGAAGAGAAGTTTCTAACCTCATTACCATTTTTTAAACTATAGTTGAAAATAAAAACGTGCAAACAATCGACTCTTTTGGATTGAAGAGATTTATTTTTCAAGTTTCGTCCACATTGAGCCTGAAAAAGTCGCTACATTCAACAGCTTCATGGTCTTCAGCAGATAAACACATCACTGATGCTAAAGACGTTCAAATACAAAACAATATGAGGTCATTTTAAACACAACTCTTTGAATAAATACAGAATAAAACAGACGTGGAATAAATAGAAAAGGAATTGTTTTTGTAACAATAAAAGTTTATAAATATAGATTCTCAGAAAGTTCAGTTTTTTAACCATAATATATTTTTGTGACAGACGTAAAGCTGAGATTGAAAGTGCATCGAGCAGGAGACGTCCTGCTGTAGTAGAAGTAGCAGCAGAAGTAGTAGTGATAGTATTAGAAGTAGTAGTAGCAAGAGCAGTAGTAGCACCTGTAGTGGTAGCAGAAGTAGTACTACTAGTACTAGCAGGAGCAGTAGTAGTAGTACTAGTAGTAGCAGTTGTATGTAGTAGCAGCAGTAGTAGTAATAGTAGCAATATCAGTAGCAGTAGTAGCAGTATCAGTAGCAGTAGTAGCAGTATCAATAGCAGTATCAGTAGTAGTATCAGTAGTAGTAGCAGTAGTAGTAGCAGTAGCAGCAGTAGTAGTAGCAGTATCAGTATCAGTAGCAGTAGTAGTAGTAGCAGTGAATCCCAGGAAGACAAATTTCCAAACACATGATCCAAAGTTTTCTGAATTCTGTTCCACTAAATGATTGTTAAAGCTCGGGGACGTAACTTTCAAGCCACAACAACAGGCCTCTATGATGAACTCCATGTCACTAGATCTCAGTTCAGCTCAGCTTTAAACTACGTCTATCGTAGGTTAGTAACACTGGAGTTGGGCCTTATATCCACTGGGGGGCGCTGTGGTCACGTGCAGTAATACAGACTCAAACGGTGAGAAATCAACAGTTTGTGAAGAACACTGTAAAAACATGCAGTTTTTCATGGTTCGTTAAGAGTCCGATATTTTCTTCTTCATGTCTTTTTTATATTTCTCACATCTAAATGAACTACAGTGCAATATTTAAAACAATCACAAATAAATACTTAAATTATAAACGTATATATCATCGACCGGGAGAAGTAGGTGTGACCTATAGATGTACTGACGGAGTGTGACATCACCATAGCGTTAGCCGAGTGTTAGCAGATTTGAACTTAAGTTAGCTGTAGCAATTTCCTTATATGGGCATTCGTTCTGTGGCGTCTGCTTGGTGCTGTTACAGGCGCAAATGTGTTGCTAAGACAAGCTGGAGTTTCCCTGCGAATGGAGGCATCCGATTGGTCCGTTCTTATTCCTCACATACCTGGCAAACCTAGGGAGCAGAGCCGGGCAGGGCCTGGTTAGTACTGTGATGTGAGACCTCTGGGAACACCAGGTGCCACAGTGGGACGGCAGCTGTGGGACGGCAGCTGTAAAGTGATGAACTGTGGTTGTGTACTTAGGCAAGACACTTCACACATTAGTATGAATCTGGTGTGTGTGTGTGTGTGTGTTGATTACAGATTAGTTGCCTTCTTTTGTCCGTCTGTCCATGGGTTATCAGCACAAAGCACGGAGTGAATGAAAAAACGCTATCAGAAAAGGATTGATGTGAATCCGATGTATGATTATGATTATTTTGCCTGAAGCTGAACCCAAAATGCTGTTTCTAGACAACGACATAACATGAAATGATGTGAAAACCTGTCTCCCGGTCGAAAGAGAATCTCCCAAAAACCCTTCAGAACATTCATGAACTGTAACAGACTCTCTCCAGTTTGAAGGCACAGTTCAGGGTCAGGAAGACCACATGACCCCTTCTCCCTGGACTGTGGACTCTGAGGTCTACACTGAGCTGTCCGTGGACCTGGCGCCCACACTGAACAGGACCGTGGGGTCTTTGGGGTCTTTGGGCTTTCGCCGACGCCTCCTCCGGCTGGGACCGCTGCTCCCGGGCTCCGCAGCCTCCTCCTCACTGCTGCTGCTGGAGTGTGGGTGAGACACGGGGACCAGGGGAACCCCCATGGACCCCTCATGCTGGCTCTTGGACTGGGCCTTCTCTTTTCTCTCATCTCTCCCCTCTCTCTTTTTCTCCTGGGCCTTCCCCTCTCTTTCCTCTTTCCCCTCCTTCTTCTGGGCCTTCTCTCTCTCCTCTTTCTCCTCTCTCTCCTTCCCCATGGTCCTCCCAGGTCTCTGCGGGGTCTTGATGCGCGGGGGAGGAGTGACCGGGGCCTGGGGGGTGATGAGGGGGAGGCTCATGCGGGCAGGGTGAGCCAGAGTGGATGTAGAGGCTGTGGGCGGGGCTTCAGGAGTGACCCGTGGCGTCCCATTGGTCACGACCACATCAGGGAGGCAGTCGTCGGTTTGATCTTTGGCAAAGTTTACAAAAACCTGGAGAAAGAATGTTTGTGTTATTCATGTTCATTTGGCCTTAAAAGCAGGGGTCTGGTCTGGTCTGTGGTCTGATCTATACCTGGTCTGATCTATACCTGGTCTGGTCCAGTACGGGGTGGTACAGTTTGGTCTCTCTGTAGCTCAGGTCTAGTCTGGTCTGGTCCGGTCCAGTATAGTCTTAAACATAGAGAAGTCCAAACCTCCCAGCTCCTCGTGGCTGGTGGACAGGTCTGAACCCCGTCTCTGGACTCTCTGTAGCTCAGGTCTAGTCTGGTCTGGTCTGTACCTGGTCCAGTGTGGTCTGGGACACCGAGAAGTCCAGGACCCCCAGCTCCTCGTGGCTGGTGGCCAGGCCGTGCAGCAGCTGGGGCAGGCAGTGAGCCTCTGAGGGCATCTGGAACTGGAGAACGTTCTGGTGCCGCTCCGTCAGCTGGAGGCGGGGGAAGTGTGTCTGCATGTACCCCAGAACCGGACACTGATCCTGGGCAGGAGAGGAGGAGGAGAGGCGGACCAGCACCGTGTAGCCATCACCAAACCTGGAGCGGAGACATGGACAAAAGAAGTCCATGAAACCCCAGAAACCACATCATACTGAGACAAGGCCGGCAGATGCATTTAAGAAAAATAACAATTGTAAACCGCTTTGTGACTCTGGTCTGTGAAAGGCGGTATATAAATAAAGATTACTTACTAAGAGCACAGGGAGAAGATGTACTTATGATAGCTCTGTCTGTATTTGGATGTATATAGGCCACGCCCCCATTTTGACCATTGTGAAGAAGCACAAGGTCCTCTGCTAATGTTTCATTGTGATGTCCGGTCTCCGTCTCTCGGGTCTCCGTCTCTCGGGTCTCCGTCTCTCGGGTCTCCGTCTCTCTGGTCTCCGTCTCTCTGGTCTCCGTCTCTCTGGTCTCCGTCTCTCTGGTCTCCGTCTCTCTGGTCTCCGTCTCTCTGGTCTCCGTCTCTCGGGTCTCCGTCTCTCGGGTCTCCGTCTCTCGGGTCTCCGTCTCTCGGGTCTCCGTCTCTCTGGTCTCCGTCTCTCTGGTCTCCGTCTCTCTGGTCTCCGTCTCTCTGGTCTCCGTCTCTCTGGTCTCCGTCTCTCTGGTCTCCGTCTCTCTGGTCTCCGTCTCTCTGGTCTCCGTCTCTCTGGTCTCCGTCTCTCTGGTCTCCGTCTCTCTGGTCTCCGTCTCTCTGGTCTCCGTCTCTCTGGTCTCCGTCTCTCTGGTCTCCGTCTCTCTGGCCTCCGTCTCTATGGCCTCCGTCTCTATGGCCTCCGTCTCTATGGCCTCCGTCTCTATGGCCTCCGTCTCTATGGCCTCCGTCTCTATCTCTCTCTCTGGTGAGTGCTGAGGCAAAGCTACAAGAAGTCTGCTTGGAACACCACCCTATGTAGTCCGGTTTTGAGGATTAGAGCTACACCCCCTACCCTCTCACCCTCCACCTCCCTCTCCCCCTCCGACCCCCAACCCCCCCCTCCCTCCACCTGTTCTTCAGATGCTGCACAGAGCCCAGGCAGCGGAATCGGCCATTCACCATGATGGCCATCCGGGAGCATAAGGCCTCGCACTCCTCCATACTACAACACACACAGACAGACATTCAGGTGAAATTACGTTCTTTTCAATCATATGGCTGTTTGTGGCTCCCTCTGGTGGCAGAAAAGGGAGTTACAGATGGAAAGCTATTCTTACCTTTCATACTAATTTCACCACATACTTTCCACAAAATAAATTTCACTTTCTAAAATATGATTGTAATGGCCAGAAATAAGGGCTAATATTTTATCCATATATCCTCTAGTGTGTGCAGTGAGTATAGCGCCCCCTACCTGTGGGAGGTGAGCACCACAGCGCGGCCCTCTCTCGTCACGCTTAGGATGCAGTTCCACAGAAACCTCTTGGCCTTCGGGTCCATCCCTGTCGTCGGCTCGTCCTGCACAACACACACATGAATATTATTGGTGTTTCATTTTGTCTTTTGAACTTTCATCCATGTTTTTTCGGGTTGCGGTGGCAGCTGTCAGCAGAGACAGTCCTCTCCCCAGGCACTTCCTCCAGTTCATCCCAAACAATGGTCTCATCCTCTCTGGTCTCTCTGGTCTTTCCATCTGGTTTCTCTCTGGTCTTTTTCTCTGGGCTCTCTGGTCTCTCGTTAGTCTCTCTATCGAGATGCTCTTTGTTCTAGTTCTAGTTCTGGTCTCTCTCTCTCTCTGGGCCTTTTCTGAAAAAACTCAAAATGAAAAGAGAAACATGATTTTAAGTGTTTGGTAGAATCACCAGGAAGACGACTGGAGGAGAGCCAATGAGGGAGATGGCGGTGGAGAGCTTCCTCTTGTTGCCGCCGCTGTAGCCTCCTGCCTCTCGCTCGCAGTACTGCAGCAGCCCCAGCTTCTGCACGCCCCACTCCGCCACCTGAGCATACACACACATTAAAGCTGGGGTACGTAACTTATCTGTCTCATAATAATGTCCGCATCAATAACATGCGGTTTATCCTCTTTAACAGAAAGAGTCACATGTTCAACATAACAGAGCACTACATGCAGCCCTCATCTTTTGTTTAAGAAAGAGTGAGTTTGGTCCTCCCCTTTCACAGAGGGGATGTGACAGAGGGATACAGACCTGTGAAAACTGGTGAAGATACTGTCTTAAATGAGAAATACAGTCTTGATATGTTCATGTGTAAAGACTATTTATTCTCAGTCTCACATGCTCCTCCCTTCTCTCTCCCTCTCCTCAGTTTGTAAAACTCTCCCTCAGTCTAACCTTGATCACGGGCTCCTCTCCCATCTGTCTCCTCCCTCTCTTCAGTCTGTACAAGTCTCTCCCTTCACTTCCTCTCATCCCCTCAGTCTCAACATGCTCACCCCTCTCTCTTCAGTCTGTATAAGTCTTTCCCCCCAGTCTCACCTTGCTCATGTGCTGCTCTGCTCTCCCCTTCTCTCCCTCCTCTCCTCTTGCTCACATGCTCCTCCCTCACTCCTCTCTCTCCTCTCTCTCCTCTTCCCGCTCTCTCCTCAGTCTCACCTTGCTCACATGCTCCTCCCTCACTCCTCTCAGTCGGGCGTACAGCTGCAGATGCTCTCGCCCGGTCAGCAGGTCACTGATGGCGTCAAACTGAGGACAGTATCCCATGAGCTGGTGCACGCGGTCCATCTCCCTCTGTACACTGCAGAGAGTGATGCAAAGTGATTTTAAACTAAAACATAAAAAGCTAGGTCTGGAAGCCCATAAGACTTGGAAGATGTGTGTGTGTGTGTTTGTGTGGCAGGTATGTGTGTGTCTGTGTGTGTGGCAGGTGTGCGTGCGCGTGTACCTGTGCTGCTGGAGGAAAGCCTCTCCAAATGTGATGTCCGTGTCTCCAGTCAGCATCCGAAAGGTAGAGGTCTTTCCTGCTCCATTCACGCCCAGAAGCCCAAAGCACTGGGAGGAGAGAATGGCCCTCATCATCATCATCATCATCGTCACCATCATCACCACATGTGTGAAACCCTGTACCCACCTCTCCACGCGGGATCCCCAGGCAGAGGCGGTCCACGGCGGGCTTCTTCCCCAGATTATACACCTGCAACAGGTGTATAATGTTAGGGGGTGTACAGACCCCTAACATTTTATCTGAGCTTTGTCCATAAAACACAGCACCAGGGATGTTGTGTTAAATCTCTTATGATATAATATCTTAAATATGTCGAGTAAAAGTACATCTGTAAATATGCTGCAGTTTCTAACGTCTGAAGCCTTGGGGCGTCCCTTATGGGAGATCGAAGGTCCTCCAAAAAACAAATCAAACTACTGTGAAGATGAGAGAGCAGTCTATTCTACCTTGCTGAGGTCCATCATTGTGAGGATGTCGCCTTGTGCTCTCCCGGTCTTCACTCGGTTCCTCTCCCTCGCCACGTCTTCATCTTCAGGACCCAGAGGAGGCAGCTCTACCTCAACCCACCACCACCAGGGCCTGCAGAGGACAAGAGGACCACAGTGTGACCGGGACCCAGGACTGAAACCAAAGAGACACTTGGGAGAGGCCAAAGAGAGAGAGTCCAGGGAGAGGCCAAAGAGAGAGAGTCCAGAGAGAGAGAGAGACCAGGGAGAGAGAGAGACCAGAGAGAGGCAGGCCAGAGAGACCAGAGAGAGACCTATACTGCTGATTGGTCTGGGCTTACACACAGGTCACACAGACCTGAGGCGGATGAAGAACTTGTACTGCAGCAGGACGGTGAAGAGGAAGAAGACCACTCCCTCCGTTGCCATTGCAAACAGATTCTTCCCAACGAAGTCCCAGTCCAGAGGATTGAGGCGCGGCTTCACTCCTGAAATACACACACAGACACACACGCGCACAGACACACACACACACACACGCGCACAGACACACAGACACACACACACACAGACACACGCACAGATACACACAGTTTTACATTAGACTATAGGACAGAGATCCAGTCCTCCTGGTGCTCAGTGAACTCACCGAGGCGGTGGAAGGCGTCGGCCATGGCCTGGTTCTTGGCCATGTCGATGAGTCCTCGTCCCAGACAGAAGTGAGGAAAGATCAGGAAGACCTTCTTCAGGATCCGGTTCACCTCGTTCAGATGCTGCGGCAACCGAGAAAAGTTTAAAAACAATGTGAGAATTAGAACCGGACCCACATGGTTTTCACAGGGCTAAAGCCTAGTGTATACTTGCGTGGCGTGGCTTACGTTAGCGGTTGCGGTGGACCTACGTAAGCACAATTGATGTTATACTGGCGCGTTCCCCTTACGGAGTTTTGAGGAGAATGTTGTAATCCCACAACAAACCACAGGAGGGCGATCACGCAGGAGCGGTCCCATTTACGCTGCTACTTTGTCCTCTTCAGAACAACAATAGCAAACAAAGCTGTTTGAGCTCATTACACGTGTTTCTACTGTAGGTTTATGTGATAGTTTTATGGATTCAGTATTTTATAAGTCATTTCAACTGTGATGCTGTGAATAAAGACACAGTTCTTGTTGGAAACATGGTTATTATTAAATAGTTTTCAGCACAAACAGCAAAACAATAATAGTGGTAAATATCTGAGACAAACATGAACAATTTACGAGTGCAGGAGGAAAGCAACAAACGCAGCTACGATTCAAACAAAGACAGGAACAGTGCAAAACAAACGACTGCACAGTTTATAAGTTATATATATGTTAGATATAAGTTATATATGTTAGATAGTCCACAGTCTCCTGTATATCAGGCTCTGAGCCCAAACTGCTTTTCCTTCGAAGCACAAAGCTCTCTGCTCCATAGTGCCTCGTCCATTGTCCCTGCTGCAGCTGCTTCATGCTTCCTTCCAATACACACACACACGGACCAATCACAGCGGAGATTCCTTGCGGCGACCCTTACGTAGTTAGAAAATGTCGATGCTGCGCGGCAGGCAACGTAAGGGCCTTGCGGTGACCAACGCGTTGCGCAAGTGACATCACGTCACCTCCGTAAGCTCCGCGCCGCGCGAGTATAAACTAGGCTTTAGTTAGTGTCGAGGAGGCCGATAATCGATATATATGAAATGTATTGGATTTGAATAAGGGTTGAACTGTGATCTTCTTTGAGTACATGCACTTTTCTTTGTTAAATCATTTTATGTCAGAGAAGCAAGATTTGTTCCAGTTTTGAAAATTTGCTAAAAAAACGCTAGCTGGCCCCTCTCTCTGGTCCCTCTCTCTGGTCAGCAGGGCTCACCTGGTCCACAAACAGCTCCAGGACGAAGGTGGCGATGCTGCCGTTGATGCCGATGAAGAGGTTGATGGAGGTGAGGAAGACGTAGGCCGTACTGGGCACCGAGAAGATGAAGGAGGCGGGGTACATGAGCGGAGTGATGGACCATCTGCAGACAAAGGGTTCCACCGGTTCAAACAAAACATGTATACATCAAACTTCACATGTTCAGAATCTGTGCAATAATATGAATGTGCAGATATAGAACCACACTGTGTCCCAGACCCTCATTCTAACATGTACAGATGTATTCATGAAACTATATATTAATTGCACTAGAATATACAGTATGATTCTTGCTTCTTTATTATGCTGAAGTTAGAGATGTTATTCTTGCCATATTTGTTGTTGCCGTAGTGATGACCGAAAGACCCAATTTTGTTTCATGGAAAAATCCTTGCATCAGCTCTAATACAAATAAAGCCTCGTTCTGTGTGATCACGAATTTGGAGAGGCCGTTCCCCTTCGCTTGCAGCTATATTGATGTTTACCCTGGTTTTTGTTCTTATGAAGCATTTACAGCTAGTTAAGAAACACAGAAGCTACTTATATTGTATATATAGATAGATAGACACTGATCCCCATCGGAGAAATTCAGGTGTCCAGTAGCAGCAAAAATAAAAAATAAAATTTATCATTCTAAAAAGCTAACAACAGTAATAATCAGCAACAGCCCTTCAGGTCACAGCAGCAGAGTTGGAGTAGCCTCTGGGTGTAGCAGGATGGGTCACAGCAGCAGAGGTGGAGTAGCCTCTGGGTGGTGCAGGACGGGTCACAGCAGCAGAGGTGGAGTAGCCTCTGGGTGTAGCAGGATGGTCACAAGATGGAGTAGCCACTTGGTTCGGACCATTTTCTCTGCTCTAGTCCAAAGTAAAATGCTGAATGCTTCATTAGCAGTTTTCAAAAAGTTAGCATTCCTCCAGTGAATTTCAGCGTAAAATCATGAACACTGTACGGCAGCAACATCTCAGCTAGAAAAAAGCGAGATAAATAACAATTTCTACTTAGGACTGTGTTGTACTGTGTGGTCTTACTCCTGTCCTGTCTGTGCGCTGCAACACTGACCTTTCCTCACTGTGGGACAGATAAAGTTTCTCTCGTTGTGTCCGATTCTCACCCGTAGAGAAGCAGCAGCAGCACCAGAGCCGGCAGGTTGGTCTCGGACACGTACGACTGCTGCTGGAACGCCATGAAGATCAGAACCACCATCGTCGCCGGAACAGTGTAGTTTATCTGAGAACACGAGCCACAGAAGTCGTGAAAATAAAATAGTCAGAAACAAAATCCAGGTTAAAAACAGTTCTGTTCAGATCTGTTTACGACAGAAGGATTGTGTCTTCTTATTTTGAAATGTGAGAAAATAGTTACAAACTATGCATAATTCATATTCAAACTCATTTCGGTTGAGGGCCAAATTAAAATTTAAGGGCTGGTTTGGGACAGAATGTATTAAAATTTATTTTTTTATATTATGAAGGTATTAATGACTTGTTAAACATTATTTAGATTGAGAATTATTTTCTGATCGATTTTGATGAACAAAATTTGTTCAGTTAGTGTGGAAAGACAATGAAAAAATAAGCCTTGGGCCCTTATGACTTTTTGAATCAAGAGGACAAAACAGATTTATGTGCAAAATGTCAAACATTGTGAAAAAACTAAATTTGAAAATGCCCATATAAAACTTTGAAATAGTCTGTAGGGGGCGCTAATGTGTCAATTTGAATCATTTCACCTTTCAAATGACCTAGAGCTGAACAATGTATTAAAGTTTTGTGCGAATCAGACTTTGTTTGTGCAAACGGGAGCAAATTTAATAGTGTCAAAAACGGCCAAAAAAAGGTCACATTTTGCCGCTCCGCTGCTCGAACAACGTTTCACTGATCCAAAATCGCCGAAGTAATTTTGAATGTACATGTGTTGAGATGATGTGGAGCGATTTTGAGGCGAATCGGTGAAACGGCCGAGGAGGAGTCGCTTTCCAACCGACATGTATGAGAATTATTGCTGTTCATTTTTCCATTTTGCAGTGAAATTTATGGGCTTCCTGTTTGTCAGAGGGCAGAGCCATAATAATATTTTCTTCTTGTCTTGACTTGAGGAACATGTGTACCAAATTTCATGGCTCTACAACAAACTTGACCTCCGAAAAGTCCCATAGGGGTATTTTTTTGGCTGTTGAAGGTGGCGCTGTTCTGGCATTTTTTGAGTCCCATAAAAATAAACACCAAAATATCAACTTTTCATGCATGTTCAGGGGGTCAAATTAAGGCTCAAAGTGCAGAAGAAAAAAGAAACAAATAAGGATTTTTTTTTTTCGACGTCTCGTGCAAAAACAATATAGGTTTCAATGGCACGTGATACATCATTTTCAAGCGTTTGAGTTTACGCACGCAACCGTCACGTTGTGGTGCGTGACGGACGCATCAGCGCCCGTCACGCACCACAACGTGACCGCCACCATTTGCATTCACCATTTTGAATGCAATAGACCCTTACCCTGTTCGAGGCTCGGGCCTAACTAGAGATAGACCATAGAGAGACTAGCGATAAACCAGAGGGAGACCAGAGGGAGACCAGAGGGAGACCAGAGAGAGACCAGAGAGAGACCAGAAAGAGACCAGAGGGAGACAAGAGAGAGACAAGAGAGAGACCAGAGGGAGACCAGAGAGAGACCAGAGAGAGACAAGAGAGACACAAGCGAGAGACAAGAGAGAGACCAGAGAGAGACAAGAGAGAGACAAGAAAGAAACCAGAGACCAGAGGGGGACTAAAGAGAGACCAGAGAGAGACCATAGAGAGACTAGTGATAAACCAGAGGGAGACCAGAGAGAGACCAGAGGGAGACCAGAAAGAGACCAGAGGGAGACCAGAAAGAGACCAGAGACTAGACTTGGCCCCAGCTTGGCCCCTCACCATGTCCCAGGTGAAGTTGGCGACCCAGTAGAGCACGGGCTGCACGCCACTCACAAACTGCAGGTGTTTGGCTTTACTGACGCGCTCCTCGATCAGGAACAGGGTGAAACTGGCCGGGACGAACGACATGGCAAAGATCACACAGATAGAGACCAGCACGTCCACGGAGGTCGTCATCCTAGGGTACAGAGAGGGTAGAGAGAGGTAGAGAGAGTGTACAGAGAAGGGTACAGAGAAGGGGAGAGAGAGGGTTCAGAGAGGGGTCAAGAGGGGCAAAGAGAGGGAACAGAGAGGGGTACAGAGGGTACAGAGAGGGGTACAGAGAAGGGAGGAGAGGGTTCAGAGAGGGGTGGAGGGGTAGAGAGGGGCAAAGAGAGGGAACAGAGAGGGGTACAGAGAAGGGGAGAGAGAGAGGGTTCAGAGAGGGGTAGAGAGGGTCAAAGAGAGGGAACAGAGGGGTAGAGAGGGTACAGAGAGGGGTACAGAGAAGGGGAGAGAGAGGGGGTTCAGAGAGGGGTAGAGAGTGGCAAAGAGAGGGAACAGAGAGGGGTAGAGAGAGGGCACAGCGAAGGGTAGAGAGGGGCAGAGGGAGGGTCCAGAGAAGGGGTAGAGACATGGGTAGATGGAGGGGTAGAGAGGGGCAGAAAGAGGGAACAGGGAGGGGTAGAGAGGGTACAGAGGGACAGAAAGAGGGAACAGAGAGGGGTACAGAGAGGGGTACAGAGTAGAGTGGATCCAGAGAGGGTTCAGAGAGGGGTAAAGAGAGGGGTAGAGAGAGGGAACAGGAAGGGGTAGAGAGAGGGTTCAGAGAGGGGTAGAGAGGGGTAGAGAGAGGGAACGGGGAGGGGGTGAGAGAGGGTTCAGAGAGACAGAGAGACATTAAATAACACCAGCTCTGAAACGTCTGGTCACTTCTGCACTTAAAATTTGGAGCTGTAACAGAGACTGTATATGGATGGACAATGCTAACCCATTAGCTCTATGAAGCCCAATGAGGAAGTGCGCAGTTGGAGCCAAACTTCATCCATGAGCACTTCCCTCTTGGGCTTCATTGAGCCCAACAGGGAATTTGAGCAAATTTTGACTGCCTTAAAACAAGATTTTTCATTGGGACAAAGCAAAAGATATTTTTTTTTAAAATAGACAAGAAATGTCTCTCTTTGATAGTGAAAATAAAGCAACAGTTCTTGAAATAAGACTAGCAGGCTTTGACCCATTGACTCCAATAAAGATAAAAATTATTCAATTCAAGCAATTATTACCTCATATTTTATAACTTTTTTCAGTGCTAAGTCTATGGTTCAAATGGTGGATGGTGTTAGTGTGCTAGCGTAGCGTAGAGTGAGATTGGGCTGTGATAGTGTGAGTTTGGTGTTGGTTCTCACATGGCCATCTCCGTCAGCTGCTCCTTGGTTAGGTTCAGTGGGTGGTTGAACACAGTGATTCCATGGCTCCTCCTCTGGGCTCCTGGAGGCAGACCGGCCCTGAGCAGACCGTTGTTCATCACGTTCACGAAGGACACCATGGCGTGCCAGCCTTTGTTATTGTACCACACCTGAGGACACGACAAAAGGAAGAACTCTGGATTTGGACTAAGTATTCAGTCTACTGTTTTAGAAATGTGTTTGTACACAGATATTGGATAATATGGTAACTATGGTAAGAGTCAACAGTCAGATTTTACTCTTAGTCCCATATCTTCTTTGTCAGAATATAACTATGGTCTGACATAACTTTGTCAGACCATTAATGATGGTCTCATTTTCTCTTCCTGGTCTTTCTCTGGTCTCATTCCGCTCTCTCTCTGGGTTCTCCCTTATCGCTCCCTAGTCTCTCCAGATGTTCTAAACCTGGGTTTGATCAAACCATAGAGGTGTTCAGTGAGTCGGTGTCAGGAGTTTGGCAGAGCCTCCGCCGCAGAAGTCCTGACACACCCGAATTATCTAGTGATGGGCAAAGATTTTTTTAGAACTGTTCTAACACAGTTAGAAAACAAGAATTGGTACAATTTTTCCAGTCAAAATATTAAATCCATTAGAGGTGATTATGTTAAAAGTCCAGTTGCACAGAAAACCAAAGAAGCACAATTTAAAACTATAAACAGTAGTATTATTAATTATTGTGTCTTTTGCACTAATAATATGGAAACCCAGGAACTTTTTTTTTTACTTTACTGATATAAACTACGGAGCTATATTTTAACAACGTGAAAAATCAATTCACAATGAATCATTTTATTATTTTTGCCAAATTACTGTTAGTATTAGATAGCAATATGGCCTACGTGCAGGACTGTACAAGGACTCTACAAGGACTCCATGTTATGACTATGATGTGACTGTCTCTTTGTGACACGTATGTCTTTCGATGTGTGACGTGACAATGACTATATAAACTGTGTACTGCCTTCATTCTGTCTGAGAGAAAGAAACAGAGGAAACCAGTGGAACTTGAGAGAAACTTAAATAAACTTCCAGAGTTTGGCACACCACGATCCGTCTCTCTCTGCTAAATCCTATCAGATTTGGTGGAGAATGCGCGGCTCAGTGTGTGCCATTCTCTGGATTGTTTTGAGGGAATTTCCTCTGTTTCTTTTTTTCGGCGTGTGGGAGCAACAGCACGTTATCTGGAAGGGGAGAAATCCCAGCGGACGCTGAAAGGGCTCGCTTTTGGATGGGCTTGCTCTTGCTCCCTCACTTTCTCTGTTTTATGTTTAAATTGAATTTTTCGACGCGGAAAAGATGTTGGTCGACCTCTCGAACAGTCCGGACAAAGAATTAAGGTAAGCAGACACCTTTTTTAATATGTAAAGTCTGCATAATTGGATACTAGCTAAATTTTGAGCTGTCCCGGAGGTCTGTCCAAATCTCTCTAAATCAAATTTTCTTTGTTTTGTCTTTGTCACGTCTTTGTCATGTCTTATGTTGTAGAAAACAGGTTAGCTGTGTGGGTAACCAGTCCCTATAGGAAAAAAGAACCCCTTGACGTATTGGGGTCCCTGTCCTTTGAAGTAGTCAGGGCAGAGAAAGAGTAATTACAGGGTAGAGTCCCTTTTTTGAGTAATTACCGGGGTAGAGGCCCCTTGAGAAAAAGAGTAATTACAGGGTAGAGGCCCTTTTTTGAGTAATTACCGGGGTAGAGGCCCCTTGAGAAGAGAAAAAGAGTAATTACAGGGTAGAGGCCCTTTTTTGAGTAATTACCGGGGTAGAGGCCCCTTGCTAGCCAGAGAAAAGTGTTGGATCCAAAAGTGTAAAATTAAAAGTAATTATAAAAAGGGAAACGTGTTAAGGAGGCCTTTTGTCACAAAAGTTTTGTAATTAATCAATTCCAAGCTTGATAAATGACAAAAGTAAAGAAACAACAATATTTCAGTGATCACGGTTTAAATTACATACAGAAAAAGGAAAAAAGGAGTTTTTTGTTTTTTAGTTTGTTTTTGGCGTGAACAGAGTTCACCGGAGAATGCAGAGTTTTATCTAAAGTTGAGCTATGAGAGCTTTCGTGAATTATTTACATTTTTTGCCGAGTTATATCTACAGTTAAGCTATGAGAGGGTTGTATCCAACAGTTGTTTTTGTTTTTTAGAAAGATTTTGAGTTTAAATTAGTTTGCTACCTCAATAAAATAGAAGCGTAAACGTTAAAGACAAGAGTGCCTTTTGTTACAAGTGTGGAAAGTGGCCATTTCTAGACTTGGATGACAAAAGTATAAAGAACAACATAAGTTATATTTGCTTAAAAAAGTAATCTTGAAAGTTATTCTTCTTTCTGTTTTTGCATTTTTGCTAAAACACTGCTTTCTGCCTGTGTGCGTCGCTCTATCTTGCTGCCGTTGTCAGGGAAACGGCCCCCTCCTTTGCTGCTCTGGCTCTGAATCAGAGCTACTGCTTTAGGATTTATGGCTTTTCATAGTTGTTATTCCGTTAAATTTGCGAAATTTGCCATTTGAACATTGTGTCATGACACAGTTAAACGTTTTTAAACACCATTACTGAATAAGTTTTGAATATTATATGTTTTTGAAACCCAAATATTAGTGCTAAAGCTGTGCAATTCTTTTTAGACCTAACATATTTCTAGATTCCATTCTTTTAAATCTGCTGCTTATTTCTTAACTTTTTGTGAGTTGTTTGTTTTTATGTTTTTATTTTAGTTACAAAAGCCATTTTTCAAACATTTAAATTAGAATCTGTGTTAAAAGTGATTATTGACTATAGACTTTGTCTAAAAAGAAAGAGGGAATTAGAATTAGGCTGTAAAAGTATTATTAAGTTAAACTGTACCCAATTCACCCAAATCACATTCAAGTGGTGACTTTTTTGTTTTGACAATGCACCTGACCTTGCTGCTGCAGATGCACGCAGCACAGGAGACTGATCTGAAATGTGCTCCAATTCATATTGACTTCATTTGAAAATGCTGCAATTATTTTAAATTAGTAGAATAGATGCTGAGATAAATAAGTGTAAAAGGGAAAGTCCATAAAGTGAAACCCAAGGACGCATAGATAATTAAACACACAGTACAAAAGTACATAATACATATTTTAAAGTTTGAAGGTTTAAGAGATTTGAGTCTTGTTTTTTATTAAGAGAGAGTTTCTGGTCTTAAAATGTCATCATTAGTAAGATAATAAGTAATCTTTTATTTACATAGCACATGTGGGAAAGCCCAGAGCGCTCCAAAATTGTTTTGACTTTAGGGAGAAAAACAATCTCATTCGCATACTGATATCTATTGTTTTTTTAAATTGGCCGTCTCAAGGATTGTTTTTCAGACTCTGCCACACTGTACGAGAGGTCACTGCTGGACACTGGACAGGGCAACGCCCACCCAGCCACAGGCCACAGAGCTAAGAGCAAAGGGCAACAATGCCACCTCTACGCCCCTCCCCCCACTACAGAAGTAAGTGGGAGTGAGACCGGGGCCATGAAAGTGGAGGTTTCTGGAGGCAGTGATGGGTGGAGGCCTCAGGTAGAGACCTAGAGGCAGTTGAAAGTGTGTCCACGTGGTTACATCACCACAGTGTGACCTTTGACACCTACAGGTGGTTTGAGGAGTCTGGAGACACAACCCCAAAATTCACACCCTACACACACACACACACACACACACACACACACACACACACACACACACACACACACACACACACACACACACACACACACACACACACACACACACACACACACACACACACACACACACACACACACACACACACACACACACACACACACACACACACACACACACACACACACACACACACACACACACACACACACACACTTACATATAGATACATGAAAAAGCAGAACATGAGAAAAAAGCATTTTAAAAGTTTACTCCAATGTAAACACATATTTTTAATTGTCTATCACTTGAATCAGTATTTTTTGAGACCAGAAATGTTCATTTGAATTCTATATTGTCATGGACTTAATTGACGTCTGTCCTGACACTTTTGATTTGTTGATTTTGTACTGTGTGAAGTAATTACATTGATTAGAATTAGATATGATTAAAACACAAATTAGAGAAGTAAATTGCGCTTGCTTTTGTCTGAGAGACATCAGCAACAGCAGGAATAGAAATTGTGTTAAAGTAGAATCAAAGTGACTTAACCATAGAGAATAACTACTGCATAACAAGCTGTGTACAGGAACTGAGACACTGCACCATTGACCAGAAGTGCATCGCAAATGACCTGATGTGCTTCAAGTGAAAAGACTGTATCTGGAGATCCTGATGTGCATCTGGAGAGACCAAAACCATGGCTTGGACCCTACTGATGTCCAAGATGACATCTCTCGAAATATGACCTGACCTGATGACGACTGAGACTCACCCTCAGAGGACCCTGAGGACCTGAGGATCTGAGGAACTTGGAGAGAAAACTGGGGAGTGATGTTTATATTTTTGAAATCATACATTGATGAGTGCTAAATGAGACAGATACTCATGATTCTTCTTTTGTTTTTGTTTGTCCCTAGCTTCTGGACATCTGATGATCTATTGGACACAGCCATTTGCAGAACAAGAACCAGCCAATGAAAACCATCTATTGCCGATGCTATTGCTACAACCAGAACCACAACTGTGACCAAATGCAATATACATGTTAAGTATTCAGACATCTGACTAGGGCTGGGCGATTAATCGATTTTAATCATTAATTCAAGTTTTACGTTTAGGGCGATTTATTTTTTTAAAAATTCGATTTTTATTTTCTCCAGCGCAGAACTACAGCGCTACAAAGATGGCGCCTCGTACGGTCGACATGGCTCTTTGCTGCTCTCTTTTTCTTTTGTTTTTACTTTTTAACTGCGCATCTGGCTGTTCCTACACCCGTGAGGAACTTATGAACATCCGACCCACCGTTCCCATGGACCTATTGCCTGTTTTCTTGGCATCTGCGGCTGATTTAGTTCATGTTCTAGCCAAAAAAGTGTGGGCCCGTAAAAGGGGAAAGCGCGGAGGCCTGCTCGTGCGTCTTAGGAGGAGAGGAGCGCGCACGGCTCTCCCCGGCATTTTTCTCTCCAACGTACGCTCACTGGGCAATAAGATGGACGAACTCAGCCTGCTCATGAGAAGAAACAAGGACTTCGCCACATCCTGTGTCCTCTGCTTCACTGAGACCTGGCTAAATGAGCGGATCCCGGACTGCGCTCTGGAGCTGCAGGGCTTTGGGCTGTTCCGCGCGGATCGCCATTGTGCGCTCTCAGGGAAGAGCAGAGGCGGAGGGCTGTGTTTCTACGTCAATACAAACTGGTGTAACGATGTGACAGTGATCTCCAAGCACTGCTCTCCTGCTCTGGAATATCTTTTCATTCATTGTAAACCATATTACTCCCCGCGCGAAATTGTTTAATTCATTCTTGCCTCTGTTTACATACCGCCATGCACGGACGCGCGCGAGGCTCAGCGCGCACTTGCAGAGCAAGTACTGTGTATGGAACGCTTATACCCGGACTCTCTGATTATTATCCTGGGGGATTTTAATAAGGGAAACTTGAGCCAGGAATTACCCAAATACAGACAGTTTATCAAATGCCCGACCAGAGAGGAGAACACTCTGGATCACTGTTACACCACCGTGCGCGGAGCTTTTCGCGCTGTTCCCAAGCCAGCCCTCGGCTTCTCAGATCACTCCATGATACATCTGGTTCCTGCTTACAGACAGAGACTAAAGCTCTCGAAACCTGCAATGAGGAGCTCCAAAGTGTGGTCTGATGAAGCTGTGGAAGAGCTGCGCGCATGCATGGAATCTACAGACTGGGACCTTTTCAGAGCTGCCACAGATAGTTTGGATGAATATACGGACACTGTGACGTCATACATTCACTTCTGTGAGGATAGCATCATTCCAACAAGGACCAGGGTCATCTATAACAACGACAAACCCTGGTTCACTGCTAAACTCCGGCAGCTCAGGAAAGCAAAGGAGTCTGCTTTCAGGGAGGGGGACCGCAGCGGCTACAAAGCAGCTAAATATCAGTTCAGGAGAGAACTGAAAGCAGCCAAGTCCCGGCACAGAGAACGACTACAGGAGCAGTTTGGTAACAACGATACTGCTTCTGTCTGGAGGGGCCTACGGGAGATCACCAACTACAAACCCAAAGCCCCCCCCTGTGCTGACGACCACAAGCTAGCTGACGATCTGAACTTATTTTTCAGTCGCTTTGATGCTGCCCCGGACACCTCTCCCTCCCCCACCCCCCACTACTCTAACGACCCACCCATCAGCCCTGCCCCCAGCCTAACAATAGCCGCTAAAGAGATTAAACAACTCTTCCTGAGGCTGCACCCCCGCAAAGCTCCTGGCCCAAACCACGTGTCTCCGGCCACTCTGAGACACTGCGCCAGTGAGCTTACTCCTGTGTTCACGGACATTTTCAACACCTCTCTGCAGTCCTGCCATGTCCCGGCCTGCTTCAAATCCTCCATCATTCTCCCCGTCCCGAAGAAGCCCAGGATCACAGGACTCAATGACTACAGACCTGTAGCACTTACGTCTGTCGTCATGAAGTCATTTGAACGCCTGGTTCTCTCCCATCTCAAGTCCCTCACCTCCCCCCTCCTGGACCCCCTGCAGTTCGCCTACAGAGCCAACAGATCTGTAGACGACGCCATTAACCTGGCCCTCCACCACATCCTACAGCACCTGGACTCCCCGGGGACCTACGCCAGGGTCCTGTTCGTGGACTTCAGCTCTGCCTTCAACACAATCCTGCCATCCCTGCTCCAGGACAAGCTCTCCCAGCTCAACGTGCCCGATTCCACCTGCAGGTGGATCACTGACTTCCTGACGGACAGGAAGCAGCGAGTGCGTCTGGGGAAGAATGTCTTGGACTCTCGGATTATAAATACAGGAGCCCCACAGGGCTGTGTTCTTTCTCCCCTGCTCTTCTCCCTGTACACCAACCACTGCACCTCCAGCCACGACTCCGTGAAGCTGATCAAGTTCGCGGACGACACCACCCTCATTGGACTCATCTCCAACAACGATGAGTCCGCCTACAGGAGGGAGGTGGACCGGCTGGTGTCCTGGTGCAGTGGTAACAACCTGGAGCTGAACGCCCAGAAGACAGTGGAGATGATTGTGGACTTCAGGAAGAGCACTGTCCCCCCACCCCCACCCTCCGTGATGGACTCCCCCATCACCTCTGTGGAGTCCTTCCGTTTCCTGGGCACCACCATCACCCAGGACCTCAAGTGGGAGCCGACCATCAGCTCCCTCATCAAGAAGGCCCAGCAGAGGATGTACTTCCTGCGGCAGCTCAGGAAAGCCAAGCTGCCTGCACAGATGTTGGTGCAGTTCTACACGGGCATCATCGAGTCCATCCTCACCTCCTCCGTCACCGTGTGGTTCGCTGGACCCACAGTCAGGGACAAACAGAGACTACAGCGCATTGTGCGCTCTGCAGAAGAACTGATTGGCCGCAGCCTTCCATCGCTGCAGGACCTGTACGTCGCCCGAGCTCGAGGCCGGGCTGGTCGTATCACAGCCGACCCCTCTCACCCTGCACATGGACTATTCCAACCACTCCCCTCAGGCAGGAGGCTGCGGTCCATCAGGACTAGAACCTCCCGCCACAAGAACAGTTTCTTCCCCTCTGCTGTTGGACTCTTGAACACTTCTTAACCTGTCCCCCCGCCCTTTATAAAGTCACTTTACTGCCCATCATACGTCACTTTACTTCACTGTACTGCTGTCACCTTTCATTGTGTGCACCATGTGCACTTGTATATTGTAAATAGTAACTGTAACTCTATTTTAAATTTAAATTTATTCTTTAGAAGTGTTTTTTATTCTTATTTTTATTATCTCTTTTTGACTGTTGCACTGAGCCAAAGCAATTTCCAAGTCTGTGACCTCCTGTTACTTACGTGGCAATAAAAATGATTCTGATTCTGATTCTAACGCGCTAACCGCGGGTCTATGGTGTTGAGCAGTCATTTTGAAGCTAACCTAATGCTAACAGTCTCCCTCTGGCCTGATGCTCGCTCTCACAGTTGGTGCTGTTACAATAACACTTCAAACGTTCAAGAATCAGACTTTATTTAATCGCCAAAACACACACACACACGCAGGCTCCGGTCGCTATGTTCGTACGCCACACCTTTCACGCTCTCTCACGCTCGTTATTCCAAAGCGCACTCCCGTGTCCGTGGCGCGCACACACTCGTGTCCCACTGAGCCGCTGCACTTTGGGGAAAGACACGTCTCACACATTGCTCTCATTGCTCTGATACAAACAACGTGTTCCCCGCTGTCTGTTAGCTACAGTAGCTGCTACAGTAGCTGTTAGCTACAGCATCAGAAAGTAAACAGGAAGCTCGCACAATGCGGGAGTCACTGAAGTTAGTATTAGCGCCACCAGCTGGACCGAGCGTTGTACTACAGCACAGTTACTCAGGCACAGTTGAAAGAACAAGCATGAAAACCCGAGGAGGCTTTTGGAAAAGACTGTCTGTTACAACATTTCTACTTTGAGTAATCAGTTTTAAAAATGTGATATTTCATGTAAATAATGCATGTGTTTAATAGGATTGATATATTTGCGATGGGCCTTGTTTGTGTGATTTAAGTTATTTTGAAGGTGCATAGTGTCATTGTAAGTGAAGTTATTATAAAACTGTTAAGCTACATTTTCACTGTTTACAATGGCAGAGCCATCTCGTTTACAAGCATGTTTTAAGGCTTAATTCCTGTTACACTTATGCTCCATGGGGATTTAGATTAAACTGCATAAAGGAAAATCTATTTCTTTGTCAGTTGTAGTTTGTTTTTAAATAGAAAAAAATAAATCGATTGAAATCGAAAATCGGATTTGGTGTGAAAAATTTATTTTTCAGATTTATTTTTTTTGCCATATCGCCCAGCCCTACATCTGACAGACAAAAACTTTGACTTTTTTGTCTGGGAGACTGAGCAACTGTTAAAATGTTTTAAAATGATAAAGTATGATTATTGTAGCGTTTTAGTAGATGTTAAATAGTAGTAAAAAAGTAGAATTGTCCTTCCTTTGTTGTTCATAAACATATTTCCACGTAAAAGTTAAAATAGTACCATACAATGTTATCCTTTTGATAGAGCAGCTAGAATATTAGAATCAGAATAATGTTACAGCCATTGAAAGTGACAGAAGTCACAAACTAGAAATATGCCTTTGCTCAAGCTGCAACCGAGCTTTAGAGCCACAATAGTGTAGAAATAGAGACAACAACCATAGATTCTTTCAAAAATAGAGATTATTTGTAGCCAGTGCTAATATCAAATGGTAAAGGGACCATTTCACAAACATTTACTTCAGAAGTAAATCAAGTTAATTACAGTTGTATGTACAGTTTTATTAGATACTTGCCAAATTCACTTGTGTTCAAACATCTGTGAATGTTGACAATACAAAAAGTTCATGAAAGTAGCTTAGATCAATGAGATAGATTAGCACCAACAGAGATTCAAAAGCCTTTAAAAGCATTTTGATGTATTTGTGTATAGCACAAAAACAGTATAGTAGATATTTAGATATTGAGAAGTTTCCAGCACAAACACCATTGTAGTATAACTGACCCCAACCCCAAACCTGCTAAAATAGATTAGCTCTTGTAAGGATAATACTAATTTGATTAATGATGTACATTCATCACTGAAATCCACTGAAAGATCAAGGCTATGCTCACACTCAGAGAGCAGCCGCCCTCCTGTGGACTCACCACCTGCAGAGGGTCAGTGAGGGGCTGGTGCTATGAGACTTGGGTGGCATCTCTGACTGCCACCCCCCTGACCCAGAAATGGATTAAAGGGTAGAAGATGGATGGATGGATGTACATTCATCCCAAACTGCCTGAGAGGAGGAAGTGACAGCACTTCCTGGTTCAACAAATGTATTTGGAAAACTGACCGCCATAATAATGTTCATTTTAACCATTTGCCTTACTGTGTTCACAGTTTTATTCCTGAGAATGAGAATAGACAGAGCAAAATCCCACTGATAATATGCCATTGATAATGAGAGTATAAAACCACAGAGAGATTTATTAGATTATTTATATGTTTAAGAATATGGCTCAATAGAAGCAAATATGCAAACATATTTGTAAATAGATTAGAATAGTATTAAACTATAGTAAATAGATTAGAAAGTACACAGTCTAAGATAAAGTGAAATAAGTGAAGTGTAAACAATTAGCATTAGAATAAAAGTATAGAGTAATAAAAGTGAAATTAGCTTCAAATTTGAGACTCAGCTCGTTTTTGTCTGTGTTTTGACTGAATCTGCTGAGTTCTTGTGTGTCCAATAGTGTTTGTTTGTTTTTATTTTTGATTTGTTTTTTGTTTGTTTATTTACTTTATTTTTGTTTGTTTGTTTTTTCCCAGGATAGAGGATAAAATCCACTGATATTGATTTGATGATTATGAGTTTAATGCATACATTTTCTTTGTTTTTAATAATATTTAAAAGTTTTTTTTTTAGATTTTTTTTTTTCTTTTTCCACTTTATTGATTGATCAAATTGAGTGATCACATGTGATTATGTGATCAAAGGGGAGGGTGTTAGTATTAGATAGCAATATGGCCTACGTGCAGGACTGTACAAGGACTCCATGTTATGACTATGATGTGACTGTCTCTTTGTGACACGTATGTCTTTCGATGTGTGACGTGACAATGACTATATAAACTGTGTACTGCCTTTATTCTGTCTGAGAGAAAGAAACAGAGTAAACCAGTGGAACTTGAGAGAAACTTAAATAAACTTCCAGAGTTTGGCACACCACGATCCGTCTCTGTCTGCTTGAATCCTGACAGATTTGGTGGAGAATAAGCGGCTCAGTGTGTGCCATTCTCTGGATTGTTTTGAGGGAGTTTGCTTTGTTTCTTTTCCTCGGCGTGAGAGATCGGCATGCTGTGTCTGGGAGCGGAGATTCCAGCAGGCTGGAAGAGCTGTTCCTGGATGCTTCTTGTCGCTTCTGTCACTTTTGTTTTTTTAAATTGAATATTCCGACGCGGAAAAGAGTTGGCAGACCTCTCGGACAGTCCGTGCATGCACCTGTTTGACAAGAATAAGGTAAGCAGACACCTTTTTATATGTAAAGTCTGCATAATTGGATACTAGCTAAATTTTGGTCTGTTGAACTCTCTAAATTGTGTTCAAATAAGTGAAAAGGCCATAAAAAGTGAATAGGATCCATAAAGTGAAAAGTGTTGGCCATTAAAGTGAATAGGATCCATAAAGTGAAAAGTGTTGGCCATTAAAGTGAATAGGATCCATAAAGTGAAAAGTGTTGGCCATTAAAGTGAATAGGATCCATAAAGTGAAAAGTGTTGGCCATTAAAGTGAATAGGATCCATAAAGTGTAAAGTGTTGGCCATTAAAGTGAATAGGATCCATAAAGTGAAAAGTGTTGGCCATTAAAGTGAATAGGATCCATAAAGTGAAAAGTGTTGGCCATTAAAGTGAATAGGATCCATAAAGTGTAAAGGCCATAAGTGAGGATCCATAAGTGAAACCATGGTGTAAAATTAAAAGTAATTATAAAAAGGGAAACGTGTTAAGGAGGCCTTTGTTACAAAAGCTTTGAAATTGACGAATTTCAAGCTTGATAAATGACAAAAGTAAAGAAGCAACAATATTTCAGTGATCACGGTTTAAATTACATACAGAAAAAGGGAGTTTTTGTTTTTTGGAGTGAACAGAGTTCACCGAATGCAGAGTTTTATCTAAAGTTGAGCTATGAGAGCTTTTGTGAGTTATTTACATTTTTTTTGCAGAGTTTTATCTACAGTTAAGCTATGAGAGGGCTGTATCCAACAGTTGTTTTTGTTTTTTAGAAAGAGATTTTGAGTTTAAATTAGTTTGCTACCTCGATAAAATAGAAGCGTAAACGTTAAAGACAAGAGTGCCTTTTGTTACTAGTGTGGAAAGTGGCCATTTCTAGACTTGGATGACAAAAGTTTAAAGAACAACATCAGTTATATTCGCTTTAAAAAGTAATCTTGAAAGTTCTTCTTCTGTATCTTTTTGCCTGTGTGTGCACATCTCTATCTGCTGCCGTTGTCAGGGAAACGGCCCCTTCTTTCGCTGCTCTGGCTCTGAATCAGAGCAAAGCTACTGCTTTTAGGATTTCTGGCTTTTCATAGTTTTTATTCTGTTAAATTTGCTAAATTTGCCATTTGAACATTGTGTTAGACACAGTTAAACGTTTTTAAACACCATTTAGTGAATAAGTTTTGAATATTATATGTTTTTTGAGACCCAAATATTAGTGCTAAAAGCTGTGCAATTCTTTTTAGACCTAACATATTTCTAGATTCCATTCTTTTAAATCTGCTGCTTATTTTGTGAGTCCATTATTGTATCTCTGATATATTTCATAGCTGTTTGTGAGAATTTTTTTTATGTTTTTATTTTAGTTACAAAAGCCGTTTTTCAAACATTTAAATTAAAATCTGTGTTAAAAGTGATTATTGATTATAGACTTCGTCTAAAAAGAAAGAGGGAATTAGGAATTAGCTGTAAAAGTATTATTAAGTTAAACTACCCAATTCACCCATTGCAAGCGGTGACGTTTTTGTTTTGACTACACGCCTGACCTTCCTCCTGCTGCAGATGCACGCAGCACAGGAGCCTGGTCTAAAATGTGCTCCAATTCATATTGACTTAAGTTGAAAATGCTGCAATTATTTTAAATTAGTAGAATATATGCTGAGATAAATGTTCATGGATAATTAATCACACAGTACAAAAGTATATAATACATATTTTAAAGTTTAAAAAGGTTTTTTTAGATTTGAGTCTTGTTTTTTTATATTAAGAGTTTCTGGTCTTAAAAATGTCATCATTAGTAAGATAATAAGTAATCTTTTATTTACATAGCGCTTGGGAAAACCCAGAGCGCTCCAAAATTGTTTTGACTTTAGGGAGAAAAACAATCTCATTCGCATACTGATATCTATTGTTTTTTAAATTGGCCGTCTCAAGGATTGTTTTTCAGACTCTGCCTCACTGTACGAGAGGTCACTGCTGGACACTGGACAGCGCAACGCCCACCCAGCCACAGGCCACAGAGCTAAGAGTAAAGGGCAACAATGCCACCTCTACGCCCCTCCCCCCACTACAGCAGTAAGTGGGAGTGAGACCGGGGCCACAAAGTGGAGGTTTCTGGAGGCAGTGATGGGTGGAGCGTCAGGTAGAGACCTAGAGGCAGTTGAAAGTGTGTCCAGTTGGTTTGCATCACCACAGTGTGACCTTTGACACCTACAGGTGGTTCGAGGAGTCTGGAGACACAACCCCAAAATTCACATACACACATACACACACACACATACACACACATACACTCACACATTCACATTTACATATAGATACATGAAAAAGCAGAACATGAGAAAAAAGCATTTTAAAAGTTTACTCCAATGTAAACACATATTTTTAATTGTCTATCACTTGAATCTTTAGTTGAATCAGTATTTTTTGAGACCAGAAATGTTCATTTGAATTCTATATTGTCATGGACATAATTGACCTCTGTCCTGACACTTTTGATTTGTTGATTTTGTACTGTGTGAAGTAATTACATTGATTAGAATTAGATCTGATAAAAATACAAATTAGAGAAGTAAATTGCGCTTGCTTTTGTCTGAGGGACAGAAGCAACAGCATGAATAGAAATTGATTAGGATTAGAATCAAAGTGACTTAACCATAGAAAGTAACTATTGCATAACAAGCTGTGTACAGGAACTGAGACACTGCACCATTGACCAGAAGTGCATCGCAAATGACCTGATGTGCTTCAAGTGAAAAGACTGTATCTGGAGATCCTGATGTGCATCTGGAGAGACCAAAACCATGGCTTGGACCCTACTGATGTCCACATGACATCTCTCGAAATATGACCTGACCTGATGACGACTGAGACTCACCCTCAGGGGAACCTGAGGACCTGAGGACCTGAGGACCTGAGGATCTGAGGATCTGAGGATCTGAGAGAGAAAAAACTGGGGAGTGATGTTTATATTTTTGAAATCATACATAGATGAGTGCTAAATGAGAGAGATACTCATGATTCTTTCTTTTGTTTTTGTTTGTCCCTAGCTTCTGGACATCTGATGATCTATTGGACACAGCCATTTGCAGAACAAGAACCAGCCAATGAAAACGTCTATTGCCGATGCTATTGCTACAACCAGAACCTGTGACCAAATGCAATATACATGTTAAGTATTCAGACATCTGACAGACAAAAACTTTGAAAATGATAAAGTATAAGTATTGTAGCGTTTTAGTAGATGTTAAATAGTAGTAAAAGAGTAGAATTTGACTTCCTTTGTTTTTCATAAACACATTTCCACATAAGAGTTAAAATAGTACCCTACAATGTTATCCTTTTGATAGATCAGCTATAATATTAGAATCAGAGTATTTTAGAGATATTAAAAGTGACAGAAGTCACAAATTAGGAATATGCCTTTGCTCAAGCTGCAACCGAGCTTTAGAGCCACAATAGTGTAGAAATAGAAATACAGTAGATAAATGCATCAACCATAGATGCTTTCAAAAATAGAGAATATTCTTAGCCAGTGCTAACATCAAATGGTAAAGGGACCATTTCACAAGCATTTACTTCAAAAGTAGATAAAGTTACTTACAGTTTTATGTACAGTTTTATTAGATACTGCCAAATTCACTTGTGTTCAAACATGAGTGAATGTTGACAATACAAAAAGTCCATATGAGTGTAGCCTAGATTAATGCCTAGATCAATGAGATAGATTACAACCAACAGAGATTCAAAAGCATTTAAAAGCATTTTGATGCATTTGTGTATAGCACAAAAACAGTATAGTAGATATTTAGATATTGAGAAGTTTCCAGCACAAACACCATTGTAGAATAATAACTGACCCCAACCCCAAACCTGCTAAAATAGATTAGCTCTTGTAAGGATAATACTAATTTGATTATTGACCAAACTGCTTAAGAGGAGGAAGTGACAGCACTTCCTGGTTCAACAAATGTATTTGGAAAACTGACAGCCATAATAATGTTCATATGAACCATTTGTCTTTCTGTGTTCACAGTTTTATTCCTGAGAATGAGAATAGACATGGAGCAAAATCCCACTGATAATAAGCCACTGATAATGAAAGTATAATACCACAGAAAGATTAAAATGTATGTTTAAGAATATGGCTCAATAGAAGCAAATATGCAAACATATTTGTAAATAGATTAGAATAGTATTAAACTATAGTAAATAGATTAGAAAGTACACAGTCTAAGATTAAAGTGAAATAAGTGAAGTGTAAACAATTAGCATTAGAATAAAAGTATAGAGTAATAAAAGTGAAATTAGCTTCAAATTTGAGACTCAACTCGTTTTTGTCTGTGTTTTGACTGAATCTGCTGAGTTCTTGTGTGTCCAATAGTGTTTGTTTGTTTTTATTTTTGATTTGTTTTTTGTTTGTTTATTTACTTTATTTTTGTTTGTTTGTTTTTTCCCAGGATAGAGGATAAAATCCACTGATATTGATTTTGATGATTATGAGTTTAATGCATACATTTTCTTTGTTTTTTAATATTTTTTAAAAGTTTTTTTGATTTTTTTTTTTTCTTTTTCCACTTTATTGATTGATCAAATTGAATGATCACATGTGATTATGTGATCAAAGGGGAGGGTGTTAGTATTAGATAGCAATATGGCCTACGTGCAGGACTCTACAAGGACTGTACAAGGACTCCATGTTATGACTATGATGTGACTGTCTCTTTGTGACACGTATGTCTTTCGATGTGTGACGTGACAATGACTATATAAACTGTGTACTGCCTTTATTCTGTCTGAGAGAAAGAAACAGAGTAAACCAGTGGAACTTGAGAGAAACTTAAATAAACTTCCAGAGTCTGGCGCACCACGATCCGTCTCTGTCTGCCTCATCCCTGACATTACATACACAAAAACAAAGTTGCCAGTACTAAACCACTATTATGTATATGGCTTTGTAGCAAAATGGTCAAAATGTCTTTCGATCCCATTGTACCTCAATGACGTTGACTCTTTATAAATAACAAGACTCTAAAACCAGCTACTTCCTTTAGACTCCTTCATAAATCAGAATTATGTGACGATGGAAACTGCTAAAAAACTGTTTGATTGACTGTAAAGGAAAGTGACCAGAAGAATCAGCAGATGTATATTGTGGATATTTGTCTTTGAACCAGTTGATCAGGGGAGAGCGCGAACGCAGTCCCCCACTACCAGAAATTATGCAGTCGAGATTCCCACATTTGGGGAATTCGCAAAGGTCAGCACAACCGGAGTGCAATGGTTGAGCCTCGCCCTGGGTGAACCACCTTCATGATCATGGTATCTCCCCTGCCAGGTAAGTATGAATTGTACAGGGGCCCACACAGAGCCTCATTCACAGCCATGCTGGCCTCAGTCTGAGGAGTCGCATGGGCTTACCCACAATGCACTGCAGTATGCTAATGATACTTCTGTTTGGGCTGAAGTATTTCAAAGTCACAGCTGCTTTTGGTTCTACAGCAGAAAAGACATCTGAGAGTTCACAGCGAAGAAAGTGAAGCAGCAGCTTTAGCACAAACAACTACAAACTTTATTCTATTCAGTCTGAGAGCAGACACAGACAGGAAGTCCCTCCCCCAAATGTCTCGAACCAGAAACAACCACCTCTCCCTCCCCCGTTCCACATGACGCAGAAGACACTGCAGGAACAAAGGAACCACTGGGGCTTTCACACTATTCTCTATGAAACACTGTTTCCTCATCTTCACAAAACAAAAAACTTCAGATTAGAAAAGTTCACAAGAATCTTTTTAACACATGTTACCAGTGTAACTTATAATTTCAAATACATTATGCAGTGTTGGATGTGTGTAAGCAGCTTAGAACTGTATTAAAGATATTCAAAAAATAAACCACATCAAAAAAGGAAGGGGTCAAGGTCGTCCCTTGTGGCCTGCCCTTTTCTATAACTCCTCTCTGCTAATGCAAAAGCTTACAGCACCTGGTATTCCCAGGCGGTCTTCCATCCAAGTACTAACCAGGCCCGACCCTGCTTGACTTCCGAGATCGGGCATGTTCAGGGTGGTATGGCCGTAAGCAAACATTGAACTTGCTAAATGTATTTTCACATTTGACGGAAGACGTGTAGTTGGTGTCATATTTTATCAAGCAGTCTTTGAAAACATATAAAAAACCTCTTAACACCCACCCGCCCGCGGGCGATTTTTATTTTAAAAATAATCTACTGCCAATAGCAGACGTTACCCCCAAAAAAGTATGTCATTTTAAAGCTTATTTTCTTATCTACATTTATATACAAGTGTACACTATATCAGACTTTGCATTCAAAAGACATAAGTCTGAATAGTTGTAAGTTTGAAGATTGTGTGCTTACAATAAAGTATGCCTTTGTTAGAGCCTTTTGAAATTGAATATTTTAGGCGAGGCTAAAAAAACATTTTTTTTCCCAAACCTCCAAGGATGCAGAGGAAAAAAATTCTTATTTCAGAATGACATACATTATTTTAGTGTATATTTACATAAACTAGAAGTCTCTAGCTTTAAAATTATGCATCACACAAGCATGTGACATGTTAGACATTTGGGTATGCCCAACTTTTGTGCATGAGCCAAAATAAGGCAGGTGTTAAGAGGTTGAAACTACAAAAGAGGGAACTTTACATCCTCAAGCAGCAAAATCTACACAATAAATTCAATTCAAGACCACAGCCCATTTTTTATGCACAACCTAACATGTAAAGCCCATGAATAAAAGCTTTGAATGGTTCAAAATAAAATGCTACTCACCAGTGTTGCACCCGATCTTTCATCTGGTTCAATAACCATCCATCAATCCACGAATGAATTAATCGTCAATGGACAACATGGCCAGTGCACTTACTGAACTCGGCCAAGTGGCCCGGTTCGTCGCCACAGGGGTGTGAAGACGGCCCGCGGTCACAAGGGCTTGTTTTCTTAACTGTGCTGTAGTACAACGCTCAGTCCAGCTGGTGGCGCTAATACTAACTCCAGCGACGATCTTGTTGTCCTAGTTAAGTTTCTGTTTTTCTTCCTGTTTACATTTTGCTATTGTAGCGCCAAGAGCTCGAGTACAGATCGCAATGTTTGCATCGGAGCAATGTGAACAAGTGTGAGATGTGTCTTTTCCCAAAGTGGAACACAAGTGTGTACGCTCCGCGGACACAGGAGCTCGCTTTGGATTAAAGCGGCACGGTGGCTGAGTGGATAGCACTCTCGCCTCTCAGCAAGAAGGTCCTGGGTTCGAATCCCGGTCGGACCAGGGCCTTTCTGAGTGGAGTTTGCATGTTCTCCCCGTGTCTGCGTAGGTTTCCTCCGGGTACTCCGGTTTCCCCTACCACTAAAAATATGTCCAATAGTTCTGGCATGCGCCTCCTGTACTGGCGACCCCGCTCCCATCTCTGTGTGGAGTGAGAGACAAATGCCCAAAAATTGACAATTGTAAACCGCTTTGAGACTCAGATCTGCAGTGAAAAGGCGGTATATAAATACAAACTTACTTACTTACTACTTACTACTTACTTACTTAAAGAGCGTAAGCGTTGAGAAATTAATGTGTGATCCGGCATGTGGGATAGGAAATGTTTTATGTTTTAAGGGGGCGCAGGGGACGCACACTCCCCTGCGCCCCTCGACCACAGTCCGGGGGCTTATATGAAAGGTTTAACACAAGCAGGGCGAATACAAAAGTATGCGACTGCTGTAGAGACGTGTGTGAAAATGTGTCACAATGGGAGCAGCAGGAAGACGTAATGTGACCCACAATATCACGTCCCCCCGCACCTCATCCCCCCCCACTCCCCACATTGACCAACTTCATCTGGGCTTTACAACCGTGCTGAGGCCCACGTCTCCCAACCGTGCCCAAGCCCAGTTTCCGCGGTCACATAGCACCTAAAGCCCGGATCTAAGATAAGATAAGATAAGATGTGCTTTATTTATCTCACATAGGAGAAATTTACATGTCACATTTAGCATGGATAGAGACACTCAGATTGTGCAAAAGGAGGAAATGTGCAAACAAGTTACATGCAGGATATATATGTACAATAAAAGTGACATTAAAAGTCTAATTGCAAAGTGGGCCCTGGCCCACTTTAACCGGGCTTTAGGCAGTGCATGTGTCCGCAACCTTAATCTCTGCTCCCACATTGTGTTTCTTTTAAATGTCTTGATCCTTGTCAGCGTTGAAAAGTTTCTCTTTTCAGACTCTTTGACTCAGCTATGGTCACTGGTGATAATAACAATAATAATAATGCTGTAGGTTGTTGTCAGATCAACTGCAGCAGCGACAGAGGGGGAAAAAACTAGCTTGCTGTTTTTATCAACATCCGCCAAAACTGAACGTCTTGACGTAGTTGATTCCAATATTTCGATTATATCGCCCTTGGGGCCACAATAACTGTGACCCACGGCCTAGATCCATGCCCACAGCCGTCTAGTGAGACCAGTTTTTGGCATCTCCAACAAGGTTAGAAGCCACTGCTCGAGTCTTTCCCTTATCACTCTCTGGTCTTGTCTTCTTCTGGTCTCCCTCTGGTCTCCCTCTGGTCTCCCTCTGGTCTCCCTCTGGTCTCCCTCTGGTCTCCCTCTGGTCTCTCTCTGGTCTCTCTCTGGTCTCTCTCTGGTCTCTCTCTGGTCTCTCTCTGGTCTCTCTCTGGTCTCTCTCTGGTCTCTCTCTGGTCTCTCTCTGGTCTCTCTCTGGTCTCTCTCTGGTCTCTCTCTGGTCTCTCTCTGGTCTCTCTCTGGTCTCTCTCTGGTCTCTCTCTGGTCTCCCTCTGGTCTCCCTCTGGTCTCCCTCTGGTCTCTCTCTGGTCTCTCTCTGGTCTCTCACCTTCACGTTGTCCTGACTATGGAGACCCCCCCACACTTCAGGAAGACGCTTCAGCAGCTCGTCCACAGAACTGTTCTGGAACACAAACACATTTATATTTATACAGTTATAAAAGACCTGTCCAATTATAGACCACACATGTTTACAACCAATCCATCTAAACAACTGATTATTGTAATTTTGGTGACGTCATCATTAGCAGTTTTTTCCCCAACGTGTTTTGATTTGTGTTAAGATTCTGTGCCAAAACCGAGAGGTTGGCGTGTTGCTTGGAACTGTGTCTCCACTACAAGGAAGACACGAACGCCTAGCAGACCAGAGAGAGACCAGTGAACAGAGAGAGAGACCACAGATAGACAAGAGACACTAGAAAGAGGGACCAGAGAGAGAGAGAACAGAGACAGAGGCCACAGAAAGACCAGAAAGAGAGACCAGAGAGAGAGAACAGAGAGAGACCACAGAACGTGACCAGAGATAGACAAGAAAGAGACCAATGAGAGATATCAGAGAGAAAGAGAGACCACAGAGAGAACAGAGATAGAGGAGAGAGAGACCCAAGAGAGATCCCGCTCTCTTTATGTTTCTTTCGTACCTGTGAGATCGAGTACCGCGCTCGAATGGCGTTCACAGAGTCCCGGAGGTTCTGGACCTGCAGAGTCTGCGCAGTGCGGCCCCCTAGAGAGAAGCCTCCGTACCTGCACCACACAAAAAAAAACACTCTCAAACTCTCAAACATCACGGCCAGAATTTGATGAGGGACAAAAGCTTACCTGAACTCATTCACCCACTTTTTGGTTTTGAGGCTGTTGGCACAAGAAGAAGTCAATTCTCTTTATTTACAATTACATTTTCTTGTCATACACATACTAATTTGTAAGGTTTGAAAGTGCTTTGTACAAGGGAACTCCCAGAAAGCTGTATTAGATTTTAAGCCGGGCCCAGTTGATAAATAATAATAACTGGAGAGGGTATTACTAGCTTATAACTGAAGCACCCATGGGCTTGGGGGCTTCACGTGGTACTGCAGAAAAACGTCCCATAGAACTCAATGTAAACTAAAACAGCTGGACCTCAGCTGACGGAGAACCTACAGCTTTCATAAAGGTTGGATTTTTCATGTTAAATCCTTCAGTTTTCTATAAATTCACAATTTAGAGCAACAAACTCTGATCGTTTTCCACCCGTTTTTCCACCCGCTCTAGCTCCGCTCTGATTATTGTGAGTATTTGGCGCAAAGCATCATGGGAGGTTGTCCACTGTGCAAAACCAGGAGGATCAGAAAAGTGCCCAAATATGGGTCCGCAAATCTTTCGGTGCAAAATCCATAACAACATAAATGCTACATAATTAATGTTATCTACAGTAACATGAATGATAGCAACAATACAAAAGCTCAAGACTTGTTTTAATGGTTTTCGGTTCTCAGCCTTTGGGGTTCATGGTTTAGTATAATGTAGGGACCATTTGTGTGTGTATATAATTTTTTTTTTCAGAAACTAGTTGATTACAAACATCTATCCCCTTTCCAGAGCATTTACACAATCAGCTCTCAGCCCAAAGCATGAAATAGTGACAAAGAGCTCTTTCTTGAAAGAAAATAAAATCACATTGTTTTTTGAGTAGGATGAAGACTTGAAGGTACCCTTTCTTGATGATCTGGGAGTAGGTCTTCACCAGGTAGTCTGAGATGTTGTAGGTGGTGAGGTTCTGCAGGACGTCTCCAGTCAGTCGCTTCACCTGGAAAGAGAACAGGGACAAAAGGCTTCAACAGACCCCTCCCCACACAGGACTGAAGTACAGACTTTAAAACATGTATGAACTCTGAACGCTGTGGCCTCTAACCATATTTGTGGCCATACCCGCAGGTGAAAGCCAGATCCTGTCATACCTCTGAAATTCAGCAGGGCAGGGCCTGGTTAGTACAGTGATGGGAGACTAATGGGAACACCAGGTGCCACAGTGAGGCGGCTGCAGCTGTAAAGTGCTAAACTGCCGTTGTCTCCCTAAGAGTGGTTTACCACTGTGTATGGAGTGAAAGAATGATGACATGTGAAGCGCTATATGAAACTGATGCATTATTATTCATTATTTTAGGCTTATCTTGGGCTATACGGCCTCAACACTCATTTGCTCTAGTGAGGCCACATTGAGTGCCCAGATAGGCGCCATATAAGTAAACTTCTGTATTACTACCAAACAAGGCAGGAGTGTGTTACCTGAGGTGCTGGCAGCCCGCCCGCGCCCTGGGGACACTCGGGCAGCATGCGCCTTACGTCCTTAGAGCTGCACTGACAGCGGGGCGACGGATCCTCTCGGCTCCAGTTCAGTCGGTTGAACATCTGCCACGTGGAGTAAGACACGTGCGGCCGCATCATGAAGGAGCCGTAGTCCGTGTCGCACTCAGGACTCCTGCGGCAAGAGCAAAGTCTAAAGCCGCTTTCACACCGAGGCAAAACAACGACAAACCCTATTGGCCACTGAGCAACACAGGCTGCTGTGTCAAAACGACTGAGTCCAATATGATGTGATTCTCTCTGGTCCCTCTCTCACGTCTCTCTCTCTCACGTCTCTTTTCGACTCACTGTGTGACTTTAGAAGATACATTTTAAAAGTTGTAAGTTCAGTTTCACTCTCACTCCAACCTTTCCCGCTGTCGTCTCGGGTCAACAGATAGGTCAAAAGTCACAAAGTCAAAAAGTTCTAGACTGACCTGGGCTCCCCTTGGTTGGCCGTGTCCATGCACTTGGTCCCAAACCCCGGCTGGTCCAGCAGAGCCTCCAGGAGGGACTCCATGGAGGGGTCTCCAGGGGCGTCATGGCTGCAGAGAGAGGAGACGAACCAAAAAGTTCTGAAAGCTGGGGTTCATCAAATATTGTTTTTACATTAAAAAAAACACATGTCTAAACAGAAAGTGCACTCCATCCATCCATTTCTTCTGCTTTATCCGTTGCCCAGTCACCAGGGGGTGGCCGTCCAAGCAGAGATGCCCAGATTTCACTCCCCAGGAAGAATTTGTAGAATTAAAAACTGCCAGCATGTTTGCGTGAGTGTGAGTATGTGTGTATTTGTTTGTGTGTGAAAATGAATGTGTGTGTCTGACCTGAAAAAGGTGAACTGCTCTCCATACATCCAGGGCTGCAGTCGTAGCGCTGGGTATTTCCCAAACGGAGGAACAATGAGACTGAAGAGCAGAGCAACCAGGACGAACACGGCCGGTAGCACGATCTGAGACACAGAGATCAGCATGGTCCAGAGGGCAATAGCATTGTGGCTGAAACATCTCTTTTAACTGTTCTAACTACACACATTTTCCTTTGTCTCTTAGAAGACAAGAATTGGTATGAATTTAGAAGTCGAAATATTAAATCCATTAGATGTGATTATGTTAAATGTCCAGTTCCACAGAAACCCAAAGAAGTATATTTTAAAAGTATAAACTGTATTTCTCCAAGTAGATTTTTTTTCAATTCCAAATTCAATATTGGAGAAAATTATTGTCTTTTGCACTAATAATATTGAGACCCAGGAAAATGTATTTTGCTACTGTATTTTCCTAAAAGAATTTGGAATATCTTTTGTTCATGGGCCTCTCATTTCAAATTGGGAAATTTGTTCTCATCCACTGATATAAACTACGGAGCTATATTTGAACAGAATTATTGTTTGAACTCATTTTTGCCAAATTCGTCATTCACAAATGCAAAGTTGCCAGTACTAAACCTCTTTTTTTTGGTATTTCCAAAAGATGTAGTTTAAAGGATTCTTTAAATAAAACTTAGTGACTAAGAGGGCTTTATGGCTTTGTGACAAAATTGTCTAAATGTCTTTTAATCCCATTGTACCTCGATGACGTTGGCTCTTTATAAATAACAAGACTCTAAAACCAGCTACTTCCTTTAGACTCCTTCATAAATCACAGACATGTGACGATGCGAACCGCTAAAAACTGCATGACTGTAAATGAAAGTGACCAGAAGAACCAGTGGAAATTTGTCTTTGAACCATTTGATCAGGGGAGAGCGCGAACGCAGTCCCCCACTACCAGAAATTATGCAGTCGAGATTCCCACATTTGGGGAATTCGCAAAGGTCAGCACAACCGGAGTGCAATGGTTGAGCCTCGCCCTGGGTGAACCACTTTTTAGACGCATTTTATTTTCTTTTAACAAGGTAGAAACATTCACGAACAATCTATACTTACAATTTTACAAAATCAACATAATAGACATTTCATCAACATAGTGAACCGTGACTGCTTTTGGGGGTGTTACCAGAGAATCAAGTCCGTTAGGAAAGCTGGCACCTTCCAGCTCTTAAGGGCCTGCTCTTTCCCACAATCCTGCATTTCCTTTAATACATAGTCCTTAAAATGGTACAAAATACATTTAAAAACTGATATTTGTGGCATTGTGATCTTTTGGACAGTCTGTATATTTCTTGCTTTCCATAGTCCATATTTAACACAGTTCATCACACACCACCATTTTTGGATGTCTTTGTTTCTTTGTTTCCCCAGTTCCCCGCATTGCACCTCCATAAAGTCTGTCGGAGCTTTGTGGAGGCTTGTCAGCCAGGGTGCGACCCCCGCCCAGACGGATTGGGCAAAGGGGCAGGACCAAAAAAGGTGGAGTGTGGTCTCATCCCCGCCACATGTCGTCCTTGGGCATTTTGGGCTGGGTGTGATTTGTCGTCTGTGCAGGAATGCTCTGGTGGGGAGACATTGGTGCAGGATTTGCCAAGCCAAGTCTCTGTCTCTGTTTTTCAAGTGGGTGGCGTTGGTGTTCTTCCAAGCCTGCCTGCTCAGCTCTTCGGAAAGCTTTCCGGCTGGAGTAAGCTTCCTCCGTTCTGGGGCAAGTAATCCTTCAATGTCTTGTCTTTTGATTTTTGTGGGTTTGACCTTTTGGAAATCCTTTGAGAGACTTTTCCGTACCACCTTGTAGATGTTTGGGCATCCTTCTGCGTGAGGTACTGTGAGAGAGGGCCGTTCTCCCCAGGTGGTTAGTACTTTTCTGCCCACCCAGAATTTAGCAAAAAAGTGCCATAATTTGTCTTCCCCGGAGTTTAAAACTGCTTTAAGGATTGGTGAGAGAAACATTGCTTTAAATTTCACTTCTAGGTCTGGGATGTTTCTGCCTCCTTCCTGAACGGGTTTGTACAGGATCTCCCGTTTGAGCCTTCCTTGTTTCCCCCCCCAAAGGAATTGGAACACTATCCTTCTGATGCTCGCAACCACGTGGTGTGGCGCGGGTATTGTGGCTGCTAGGTGCGAAACAGCAGAGAGGATTTCTGCATTAATTACTAATGTTTTCCCCACAAATGAAAGTTCTCTATCCTGCCACCTTATTAGTTTCCCTGTTCTTTTGGGCAGTGTTTTTTCCCAGTTACACTTTTGCATATTAGTACCTACAAGAAGACCAAGAACTTTGATTGGGTTCTTCTCTGTCACTGTGCTATCTTTCTCCTCTTTCCAATTAAGGAACAGAGCTTCACTCTTGGAATGATTGATTTTGGTCCCTGAGGCAAGGGTGAAAAGATTGCATGTTTGGATGGATTCTCTAATTGACCTGTTGTCTCTCAGTAGCATTGTAAGATCATCCATATATATCGATATTTTTGCTTGCCTGTTGTTACTTCCAGGGACCTTTATTCCCTTGATGTTCTTGTTTTTCCTGAGGGCGCATGCTAATGGCTCCATGGCCAGGATAAAGAGTGTGGGTGACAGGGGGCACCCTTAATCTGAACTGGGTTTGTGGGGGACCCGTTTACATTTACAATACTGTTACAATCAGTGTAAAGCAGTTTTACCCATTGGCAAAAGTTTGGCCCAAAATTAAAATGTTTCGGTACAGATTGGATGTAGTAATGACTGACACTATCAAAGGCTTTTTCTAGATCCAAACCCAGAATGCATAATGGAGTGCCTCTTTCTTTGCTAAAAAGGTATGTATCTCTTATGAGAGCCAGGTTGTCAAGAATGGAACGTTCCGGGACTCCACATGTCTGTTCCCCCTCGATCACCTCTCCAATTACCTTCTGTGCTCTTAGATACAGAGCTTTTGACAGGATTTTGACGTCTACTCCTAGCAGTGTGACAGGTCTCCAGTTCTTTAAATCATTCTTGGGGCCTTTCTTATGCAAGAGTGTTATTGTGCCTCTTTGGAGGGATGGGGGAAGAGCACTGTTTCTTAGACTTTCATCAAAAGACCTCTAACAACGGTTGTTTTAGTTGGTCCCAAAAGGCGGCGTAAAACTCTTTTGGGAGACCGTCATCCCCGGGTGTCTTGTTGTCTTTCATTCCGGTTAAGGCTTTTGTCAATTCTTCTATTGTGAGATCCTTTTCTAAGAGTTCTTTGCTTCCTTCCTTTAGCTTGTGTGTAGCGTCTTTGAAGAAGGTGGAGATTGTAAATAACAAGACTCTAAAACCAGTCACTTCCTTTAGACTCCTTCATAAATCAGAAACATGGAAACTGCTAAAATCTGTTTGATTGACTGTAAAGGAAAGTGACCAGATGAATCAGCTGATGTATATTGTGGATATTTGTCTTTGAACCAGTTGATCAGGGGAGAGCGCGAACGCAGTCCCCCACTACCAGAAATTATGCAGTCGAGATTCCCACATTTGGGGAATTCGCAAAGGTCAGCACAACCGGAGTGCAATGGTTGAGCCTCGCCCTGGGTGAACCACCTTCATGATCATGGTATCTCCCCTGCCAGGTAAGTATGAGTTGTACAGGGGCCCACACAGAGGCTCATTCACAGCCATGCTGGCCTCAGTCTGAGGAGTCGCATGGGCTTACCCACAATGCACTGCACTGAAGTATGCTAATGATGATTCTGTTTGAGCTGAAATATTTCAAAGTCACAGCTGCTTTTGGTTCTACAGCAGAAAAGACATCTGAGAGTTCACAGTCAAGAAAGTGAAGCAGCAGCTTAAGCACAAAAAACTACAAAGTTTACTTTATTCAGTCTGAGAGCAGACACAGACGGGAAGTCCCTCCCCCCAAATGTCTCGTACCAGAAACAATCACTTCTCCCTCCCCCGTTCCACATGACGCAGAAGACACTGCAAGAACAAAAGAAACATTCAGGCTTTCACACTATTCTCTATGACAGGGGTTCCCAAAGTTTTTAGCCCGCGACCCCCATCATAAATGCCCTGCTAACCCGTTACCCCTGCAAAGTTACTGTCAGTAATGGCATAAACCGGCCACCCGCTTTTAATGTGCGGACCTCTTTACCTTTGACTCCGAAAAGCCGGGCCTCTTTAACGCGCTGTTCTACCGCTGCCCTCCCTCCCTCCCTTCCTCCGCTGCCCTCTCTCCCTCCTTTGCCCTCTCTCCCTCTCTTCGCACCATCAGCCTGACCCCTGATACAAGTGACTTTTCTCCCCCTCCGGGTTTTTCTGTTGTGGATATTAACCACGTTTCATTTTAAAGCAAGTATTATTTATTTGTAGCCTCCAAACACCTTTAGTTTTAGCAAACAACAGCAGGACACGCTTTGCCGCTGTGCATGATGTGAGCTGTGTTACGTGATGATTTTGATTGACGCTGCAATGTCTGGGACAAAATTACTAACGTTATTAAAATATATTATAGTCTCCAAACACTGTTTTAACAAGTAGTCCTTTTGAATCAAATCAAATGCTAAATAAATATTTAAGGGCTTTATATTTGCTCAAAAAAAATAAATATTTTTTTTTTGTTTGTGTGGAAATCATCTTGCGACCCCCCCAGGGGTTCCCGCGACCCCCCGGGGGGTCGGGACCCCCACTTTGGGAACCACTGCTCTATGAAACCGTCTCCACATCTTCAAAAAACACTAAACTTCAGATCAGAAGAGTCTTTTTAACACATGTTACCAGTGTAACTTAAAACGTCAAATACATTACACAGTGTTGGTTCTGTGTATGCAGCTTAGAATTGTATTAAAGATTGTGAGATTTCATAACACTTTTAAGCAACTTTTGTTAAAGTTAAACTCATCGTTCTATCAATGTGCAGAAGCCAGTACTTTCCCCTTGTTTTGTCTATCTGAAGGCCAAGCTACATGGCACCGTGGCAGCTGCTGATTGGAGGTCTCCATGCCTCCGCTCTGTATAATACACTTGCATTCTGTTGTGTGCTTTGTTCGTGCTGTCTCTACCATCGACAATAAAACATGTCTTCTGTCTGAATGAAAGACGCGATCCCAGACTATGTCATCTTCTTCAAGATATTTAAAAATATCCAACATTAAAAAAAAGAAGGGGTCAAGGTCGTCCCTTGTGGCCTGCCCTTTTCTATAACTCCTCTCTGCTAATGCAAAAGCTTACAGCACCTGGTATTCCCAGGCGGTCTCCCATCCAAGTACTAACCAGGCCCGACCCTGCTTGGCTTCCGAGATCGGACGAGATCGGGCATGTTCAGGGTGGTGTGGCCGTAAGCAAAAGTTGAACTTGCTCAATGTAATTTTATATTTGACAGAAGACACGTTGTTGGTGTCATACTTTTATCACGAGTTCTTTAAAAACATGTATTAAAACCACAAACATGTTTTCTCTAGTATTTAAAGCTCGACACCAAAAGGAAATTTACATCCTCAAGCCGCTAAATCTACACAACAAATTCAATTCAAGACCACAGCCCAGTTTTTATGCACAACCTAACATATAAAGCCCATGAAAAAACCTTTGAATGGTTCAAAATAAAATGCTACTCACCAGTGTTGTTCATTTCTTGAATAGAAAGGATGCAGCCGATCTTTCATCTGGGAAACTCGTCAAAATCCATCAATCCACGAATTAATTACATTTCAACGGACAACATGGCCATGGCATGTAATCTCTGCTGCCCCATTGTGTAAATGTCTTGATCCTTGACAGCGTTGAAAAGTTTCTCTTTTCTTCTGTTTCTTTGGCGCTGCCTCTTTCTCTGGAGCGATGTATTCCACTCTAGTCTCTCAGTCCATGGTCGACTCACACACCGTCTATGAAGCCGTCCAAAGGAAGGTTAAGTGTGGTCGCATCGACACTACGTTCTTACAGTGCGTTGTGCAGAATGTCCACTTCTGGGACGTTCTGGTCTCTTTTAGCTATTTTTGCCAAATTCTTCATACAAAAAATAAAAGTTACAAGTACTAACCCCCTATTTTGGGCATTCCCGAAGGAATTATGAAGTTTAATAGACTCTTTAAAACGTTTTGACTAAAGGCGCGTTCAGACCAAAAGCTTCAAAATGCTTTTGAAGCGTGTCACGTGACGCCGGGTTATTTTTTTTTGTCATTTTGGTGCTTGAAGCTTGACGCAAGTGAAGTGCCTGACGCCGGTGGGAGGAGCTTCTCTTTTGCCGGTAGTCAAGACAACGGTGGGGACATTTTTTATATAAAGCCAAACAACCTTGTTGTAGGGCTTCTACAAAACGGCGTCACCTGACACGCTTCACCATTCACTTTCAATGCAAACCTAATGCTTTTGAAGTCGAAGTTAAGTCCGGTGTGAACGCATCTTAAGAGGGCTTTATTGGCTTTGTAACAAAACGGTCGAAATGTCTTTTGATCCCCGTGTACTTTGATGACGTTGGCTCTTTGTAAATAACATGACTCTAAAACCAGCTACTTCCTTTAGACTCCTTCATAAATCAGAAACATGGAAACTGCTAAAATCTGTTTGATTGACTGTAAAGGAAAGTGACCAGCAGAATCAGCTGATGTATATTGTGGATATTTGTCTTTGAACCAGTTGATCAGGGGAGAGCGCGAACGCAGTCCCCCACTACCAGAAATTATGCAGTCGAGATTCCCACATTTGGGGAATTCGCAAAGGTCAGCACAACCGGAGTGCAATGGTTGAGCCTCGCCCTGGGTGAACCACCTTCATGATCATGGTATCTCCCCTGCCAGGTAAGTATGAGTTGTACAGGGGCCCACACATAGCCTCATTCACAGCCATGCTGGCCTCAGTCTGAGGAGTCGCATGGGCTTACCCACAATGCACTGCAGTATGCTAATGATACTTCTGTTTGGGCTGAAGTATTTCACTGCTTTTGGTTCCACAGCAGAAAAGAGCGTTTGAGAGTTTACAGTGAAGCAGCAGCTTTAGCACAAACAACTAAAAACTTTACTTTATTCAGTCTGAGAGCAGACCAAGCCCCGGTGATCCGAGATGGCGTCCTATCCAAATGAATGGCTTGTGCTCAGTGGCGCATGTGCCACCATGGGGACCAAAAGTTTAGCAGAACTTGTCCATAATTGGACATCGTCTGGTCCTTCCGGTTCTGCACAGTGGACGAGCTCCCATGATGCATTGCGCCAAATACGCGTGTGTGGCTCTCACGCACAGAGGGGCTCGGCCGCGCTTTGAACAATCAGCGCTGCAGATAAGAGCGAAACTAGAGCGGGCAACGACCGAGCAGAGTGTGGCACTAAAGAGCGGATTCAATAAAACCTGAAGGATTTTAGGAGGAAAAAAGTTCAGGACGACAAGGGACACTAAAATCCCCACAAAATCCAACCTTTGTGAGAGCTGTAGGTTCTCTGTCAGCTGCAGTCGGGCCGTTTTAGTTCATACTGAGTTCTACGGAGAAATTTTGTCTAGTTTAGTCTGCAGTACCGCAAGAATGGGTCCATCAGCACCAACCTAGTAATACCCTATCCAGCCATTATTATATAGATTATTATAATAGATCCATGGAGCAGACACAGACAGGAAGTCCCTCCCCCAAATGTCTCCTACCAGAAACAACCACCTCTCCCTCCCCCGTTCCACATGACACAAGAGACACTGCAAGAACAAAGGAACCACTCAGGCTTTCACACTATTCTCTATGAAACTGTCTCTACATCTTCACAAAACTTCAGATCAGAAAATTTCACAAGAATCTTTTTAACACATGCTACTACCAGTGTAACTTATAACTTCAACGACATTATGCAGTGTAGGTTGTGAATATGCAGCTTAGAACTGTATTAAAGAAAATAAAAAATAACCAACATCAAAAAAAGAAGGGGTCAAGGTCGTCCCTTGTGGCCTGCCCTTTTCTATAACTCCTCTCTGCTAATGCAAAAGCTTACAGCACCTGGTATTCCCAGGCGGTCTCCCATCCAAGTACTAACCAGGCCCGACCCTGCTTGGCTTCCGAGATCGGGCATGTTCAGGGTGGTGTGGCCGTAAGCAAAAGTTGAACTTGCTCAATGTAATTTTATATTTGACAGAAGACACGTTGTTGGTGTCATACTTTTATCACGAGTTCTTTAAAAACATGTATTAAAACCACAAACATGTTTTCTCTAGTATTTAAAGCTCGACACCAAAAGGAAATTTACATCCTCAAGCCGCTAAATCTACACAACAAATTCAATTCAAGACCACAGCCCAGTTTTTATGCACAACCTAACATATAAAGCCCATGAAAAAACCTTTGAATGGTTCAAAATAAAATGCTACTCACCAGTGTTGTTCATTTCTTGAATAGAAAGGATGCAGCCGATCTTTCATCTGGGAAACTCGTCAAAATCCATCAATCCACGAATTAATTACATTTCAACGGACAACATGGCCATGGCATGTAATCTCTGCTGCCCCATTGTGTAAATGTCTTGATCCTTGACAGCGTTGAAAAGTTTCTCTTTTCTTCTGTTTCTTTGGCGCTGCCTCTTTCTCTGGAGCGATGTATTCCACTCTAGTCTCTCAGTCCATGGTCGACTCACACACCGTCTATGAAGCCGTCCAAAGGAAGGTTAAGTGTGGTCGCATCGACACTACGTTCTTACAGTGCGTTGTGCAGAATGTCCACTTCTGGGACGTTCTGGTCTCTTTTAGCTATTTTTGCCAAATTCTTCATACAAAAAATAAAAGTTACAAGTACTAACCCCCTATTTTGGGCATTCCCGAAGGAATTATGAAGTTTAATAGACTCTTTAAAACGTTTTGACTAAAGGCGCGTTCAGACCAAAAGCTTCAAAATGCTTTTGAAGCGTGTCACGTGACGCCGGGTTATTTTTTTTTGTCATTTTGGTGCTTGAAGCTTGACGCAAGTGAAGTGCCTGACGCCGGTGGGAGGAGCTTCTCTTTTGCCGGTAGTCAAGACAATGGTGGGGACATTTTTTATATAAAGCCAAACAACCTTGTTGTAGGGCTTCTACAAAACGGCGTCACCTGACACGCTTCACCATTCACTTTCAATGCAAACCTAATGCTTTTGAAGTCGAAGTTAAGTCCGGTGTGAACGCATCTTAAGAGGGCTTTATTGGCTTTGTAACAAAACGGTCGAAATGTCTTTTGATCCCCGTGTACTTTGATGACGTTGGCTCTTTGTAAATAACATGACTCTAAAACCAGCTACTTCCTTTAGACTCCTTCATAAATCAGAAACATGGAAACTGCTAAAATCTGTTTGATTGACTGTAAAGGAAAGTGACCAGCAGAATCAGCTGATGTATATTGTGGATATTTGTCTTTGAACCAGTTGATCAGGGGAGAGCGCGAACGCAGTCCCCCACTACCAGAAATTATGCAGTCGAGATTCCCACATTTGGGGAATTCGCAAAGGTCAGCACAACCGGAGTGCAATGGTTGAGCCTCGCCCTGGGTGAACCACCTTCATGATCATGGTATCTCCCCTGCCAGGTAAGTATGAGTTGTACAGGGGCCCACACATAGACTCATTCACAGCCATGCTGGCCTCAGTCTGAGGAGTCGCATGGGCTTACCCACAATGCACTGCAGTATGCTAATGATACGTCTGTTTGGGCTGAAGTATTTCACTGCTTTTGGTTCTACAGCAGAAAAGAGCGTTTGAGAGTTTACAGTGAAGCAGCAGCTTTAGCACAAACAACTAAAAACTTTACTTTATTCAGTCTGAGAGCAGACCAAGCCCCGGTGATCCGAGATGGCGTCCTATCCAAATGAATGGCTTGTGCTCAGTGGCGCATGTGCCACCATGGGGACCAAAAGTTTAGCAGAACTTGTCCATAATTGGACATCGTCTGGTCCTTCCGGTTCTGCACAGTGGACGAGCTCCCATGATGCATTGCGCCAAATACGCGTGTGTGGCTCTCACGCACAGAGGGGCTCGGCCGCGCTTTGAACAATCAGCGCTGCAGATAAGAGCGAAACTAGAGCGGGCAACGACCGAGCAGAGTGTGGCACTAAAGAGCGGATTCAATAAAACCTGAAGGATTTTAGGAGGAAAAAAGTTCAGGACGACAAGGGACACTAAAATCCCCACAAAATCCAACCTTTGTGAGAGCTGTAGGTTCTCTGTCAGCTGCAGTCGGGCCGTTTTAGTTCATACTGAGTTCTACGGAGAAATTTAGTCTAGTTTAGTCTGCAGTACCGCAAGAATGGGTCCATCAGCACCAACCTAGTAATACCCTATCCAGCGATTATTATATAGATTATTATAATAGATCCATGGAGCAGACACAGACAGGAAGTCCCTCCCCCAAATGTCTCCTACCAGAAACAACCACCTCTCCCTCCCCCGTTCCACATGACACAAGAGACACTGCAAGAACAAAGGAACCACTCAGGCTTTCACACTATTCTCTATGAAACTGTCTCTACATCTTCACAAAACTTCAGATCAGAAAATTTCACAAGAATCTTTTTAACACATGCTACTACCAGTGTAACTTATAACTTCAACGACATTATGCAGTGTAGGTTGTGAATATGCAGCTTAGAACTGTATTAAAGAAAATAAAAAATAACCAACATCAAAAAAAGAAGGGGTCAAGGTCGTCCCTTGTGGCCTGCCCTTTTCTATAACTCCTCTCTGCTAATGCAAAAGCTTACAGCACCTGGTATTCCCAGGCGGTCTCCCATCCAAGTACTAACCAGGCCCGACCCTGCTTAGCTTCCGAGATCGGACGAGATCGGGCATGTTCAGGGTGGTGTGGCCGTAAGCGACAGTTGAACTTGCTCAATGTAATTTTATATTTGACAAAAGACGCGTTGTTGGTGTCATACTTTTATCACGAGTTCTTTAAAAACATGTATTAAAACTGCAAATGTATTTTCTCTAGTATTTAAAGCTTGACACCAAAGAGAGAACTTTACATCCTCAAGCAGCAAAATCTACACAATAAATTCAAATCAAGATCACAGCCCATTTTTTATGCAAAGTCTAACATATAAAGCCCATGAGTAAAATCTTTGAATGGCTCAAAATAAAATGCTACTCATTTTGGCTGACAATATTAAACTACATCTTTAGGAATGAAACCTCTGCCTTGTTCTTCATGAATACTTAGGCTTACTATGCTATTTGTGGTGGTACTTGGAGAGGCAAGTATTCTCCAAGGTGGTACTTTGTGTAAAAAGTACCACTAGGTTGTTGTCATAGATCAGCTGTTGCCAGAAACTGTACAATTCAATTCAGGACCACAGCCCATTTTTTATGCACAACCTAACATATAAAGCCCACGAATAAAACATTTGAAAGGTTCAAAATAAAATGCTACTCACCAGTGTTGTTCATTTCTTGAATAGAAAGGATGCAATAATTAAATTTCAATGGACAAAATGGCCAGTGCATCTCTGCTGCCCCATTGTGTTTCTTGTAAATGTCTTGATCCTTGTCAGCATTGTAAAGTTTCTCTATTCATGCTCTTTTTGGCTAAGCTGTGGTCACTGGTGATAATAATAATAATCCGTTAGGTTGTTGTCATAGATCCGCTGCAGCAGAGTGCTGCCAGAAACTGAGTGAGTGTACGGAGACTTCAGCTCAGGTTCAAGTTTCACTTTATTTCCAATTGACCAGATTTGTTTTGCTGCTTCAAATTAATCCCATGGAAATTATTCACTGAACTGACTGAAAAGTTTCCTCCACTTGAGCAAGCACAGTATCACACGCTTCCTTCACGACTGCTGCAATGTTTGTTTTCTTCTGTTTCTTTGGCGCTGTCTCTGTCTCTGGAGCGATGTCCTCCACTTTGTCTCAGTCCATGGTCGACTCTCAGTCTATGAAGCCGTCCATTGCACGGTTAACTGTGGTCGCATCGACACTACGCTCTCATAGTGTGTCGTGCGGAATGTCCACTTCTGACATGAGCTGATAGAAAAAAATGCTTAAACTGTAAAAATGTCTCATCCTCCAGGTACAAGCCCATATGCTTCACGAGCAGTAACGCTGTTCCAGGTCCTGTGCGGATATTATCCAGACACGTGTTGATATCGGAGAGTTTCCCCCTAACAGCAGTGACTTTTCTGCTCTAGAGACTCCACCGAGTCGCTTCTGCCTCGGGATGCGTCGAGTAGAGTCAGAGACACAGGTTTTTTATAAGGTCCGTGAGCTCCGTGGGTCTTTTTGGCGAGTTCGAAAATAATGTAACAAAAGCGAAAAATCAGCAACATTTTAGCTCTGAACTTGTTGCTCACACCTGCAGCGAAGTCATTGGTGCACATGCGTTTGGTACTTTTCCCTGATCAGTTCTGAACCCCAACTGCTGTTATGGCCAGTCTCCCGGCATCGGACAATTCTAATCATTAGTCGATACATGTGTCTTCGTTCCCAGCGTCTGAAACTCCGTTCTCAGCACTTTTGGTACATCGCACAAAGGCCCTCTTGTTCAGCGATGGCCTTGGCCACCACCTGCAGGCGCACTATCTGCGTCCGCTCACGCTATGTCCTTTTATTATCTGTTTCTTCCGCGTCTCCCTGTTGTCAAGGTCTCTTCACAGCGCCTAATGTATCTTTCAGAAAACTTGCCTTTCTCGGCACCTGCGTATGACTCATCTCTTGTGACGTATGCTCATTGTTCTGTTTGACACGCCTCCAGTATAAGATTATCAACACGCTGGTTGAGGACGGACAGACAGACACGGCATCGGTCCAGGTCCCGTTTCTGTTTGACTCCTTCTGCGCAGAAATGTCATTTTTGTACTCATCACTTCTGTAAATAAACTGCACAGAAAGACAAGTTCTGTTTCCTCTCGGATTTATTTATTTGAAGCATTAGAATTTCCATAACACTGCGCACTCATAACTGTCGCACTTTAGTATGCTTGTTAATTATATTTTCTTTTAAACTCAATGGCTCGATGGCTTCTTGTATAGTACTAGCAAGAGCCTCACTTAAATCACTTTCCAAAACCTGTCTTTCACTGTTGTCCCAGTCACGTATATGCTTTGGCTCCGTAGAGAAAAAAAACTAGCTTGCTGCTATAGCCACGATATCAACATGTTTTTTGATGTGTTTGATTCCAATATTTGGATGATATCGGCCTTGGGGCCAAAATGAATGTGACCCACGGCCGTCGACTGAGACCAGTTTTAGATATGTGCAGTATGATTTCAGTGGCTCACCACTTAAGCAAGCACTCAGGGCATGGGGCGGCCACATTTCAGTCTGGTTTAGAAAAAAATTGTCATTGATTTGGCTTCAAAGGCTTTGGCAAAGCCTTTGAATTATGCATAAATGTTATACAAAATGTATATTTATTTATTGCAATTATTCTTAATACAATATTATTTGATAGATTATTACTCTATAAAGAAGACCACTTTTATTCACAATTATTTTGGGGCCCCACTGGCCCCAAGTGCAAAGTTGTGACTGCTCAAGTGGGGTTCAGTGAATGCGCATACGAAACTAGTGGGGTTTGGTATCTCCAACAAGGTTAAGGACCACTGCTTTTGAGATAATTTAATGCTCTGTAATTCCTGGAACAATCCACAATCTTTTTTTGTCAGATATAAACTATGGTCTCATTATTTTCTCTCTCTGGTTTCTCTGTAGTATCTCTCTGGTCTCTGTATCGACTATGGTCTCATTATAACCTCATAACAGTCTAGAAGTGGTGACAACTTAAAACATACGCAAGACATTTGTGGTCTCTGTCTCTTTCTAGTCTCTCTCTTTGTGAATCTAATAACTCTAAAATACTGCTAAGGTGAAAACAACATTTCTACTGACTACCTGTACACAGTAAACCAGTAACCATATTATTCAAATATTGTTGATTTCTGACCTGAGCAAAGAGGCCGCGACGGCTCCTGCGTGCGTACAGCCAGCGCTTGATGAAAAGCGCTCGCAACTGCTGCAGCGTGAGCCTCCAGCCCACCAGGGGGAGCCCACACTGCCCGCCCGCGCTGAGGGGGTCTGTCTCTGCTGGTTCTGGACCTATGGCACAAACAGACCGCTGTCATGGAGACGGAAACGGAGCGGAGCTTGTTCATTTTAACCATAGACTGTATATATTGACGGACGTAGTCAAGTCTATCTCCGCTGTTCTAACTAATTGGGCCATTTTGAATCACTCTCATGGAGTGATTCAAAATGGCTGCGGGGGCTGGAAAAAGTGAAAAAAACGCATCTGCGCATGCGTCAGCTGGCACAAGCCCCGAGTGACTTCAAAAATTCACAGCAAGTAAACTAGAGTGGTCCAAAAAAATTCACTCTCCTCAGCATTGACACACATGTGGAACGAAGCTTTGGGCCAAGAGCCAACTTTTGGACCATCCTGTAAAGGTGTTTTCGAGAGGTAACAAGATGCTATATGTTAGCATTGGCTATTTCTTATTCCGGGTCCACCCCCATCGGCACGGGGTGGTATTGCAGCATGTCAGCGCACGTCATTTTGGCCACTTTTGAGCCGGATCCCGCCCCCACTGGTTTTAACCGTCAGGAGAAGAGAAGGTGCAGGTTTGAGAGAGCTGGTCCCATAAGAAACATTTATACATTAGAAAAACTAGAAATTAAATGATGCTCACTGGGTGTAACCAGAGGAGTGGACTGACCGAGTGTGACATCACCGTAGTGTTGGCCTAATGCAGAAGAAGCCAATTTGCTTTTTTCATATCTGGCTTTAGCTTTGCACCGTAACTAGAACAGACGTGTTTCTAAGGCAGTTGCTAAGGCAAGCTGGAGTTTCCCCCATGAATAAAGGCATCTGATTGGTCAATCCTTACACGCCTCATATCTGGATTTACAAAAACAATTTCACAATTTAAATATCAGGATTGTAGAGAGCACTTTTCTAATCCCAAAATGGTGAGTATGATGGTTACTGAGAGAGAGGGGTTTAATTTGACATGTAAGTCAATAGGAGCCAGAGCGAGTTGGGGCAAAACTTTGTCCATGAGCACTTTCCTATTGGGCTTCATTGAGCTAGCGGGTTATCATTGTCCATCTATATACAGAAACATATAATATCATTAAGAAGAGTATTGTATTTCAACTTTAGCTCAAAACGGCTTAATTGTGCCAAATGTTCGGTGTAGTTTTCCACAAGCTTCTCAATTGTTGGAATTTTGGCCCACAAATGTCAGAGGTCAGGGCTGCGATGGCCTCCTACTCCTCACCTTTTGTCCTTGCCTTGGGTTATTACACAGAGAGTTTTACTTGGATGAAATATTAGGAAATGTGAAAGAAAAAGTTAATCACTAAATCAAGACTTTTGCTAACACTGCAATACTTCACGTGTCCTACCTGGTCTGCGCAGTCGTGTCCGAGCTGAGGCGTTAAAACCAGAAACAGTTTATGGTCACAGACAGAAATACAGTCACAGTTAGCGCGGAGTAGAAGCTTCACTCACATGGACCGGGCTCTGGGTCCTGCTCAGGTCTGGGTCTGACTGAAGACCCCAGGACCTCAGGGCTCTCTGGGTCTGCGTCCACCCCGGTCTCCTCCGCCACACGCAGGAAAATCTCAACACAAAACACAGCTTACCGTGAACAATGAGGCCTAGGTTTTCTCTCTACCTGGTTTCTCCCTGGTCTCTCTCTGGGCTTTATCTGGTCTCACCCTGGTTCCTCGTTTCTGTCACTCTTTAGTTCCTCTATGGTCTCTCCCTGGTCTCGTTCTCCTCACTCTCTGGTCTCACCCTGGTCTCTCTTTGGTCTCTCTCTATGGTCTTTAACTGGTTTAGCACTGGTTTCTCTCTCTTTGGACTCTCGCTGGCCTCGCTGGTCTCTCTGGTTACTCTGTTTTATCTCTCTGGACTGTAATCTCTCTCTGGTGTCTTTCCGGTCTCTCTCTCTCTCTAAACTCTTCTCTCTGGACCTCACCTCCTCCAGAGAGCTGTGTGAGAGGCCATAGCTCCGCAGGCCCAGCTCCTGTAGCCTCAGCTCGAGCTCCGAGAGGAACAGGGCCAGACTGCAGTCCTTCACCGCAGACTGAGGCAGGTTCAACACGGCCTCGGAGCCCTGGTCCTCCACCAGACGGACCCCAGGGACCATCTGCTGAGCCAGGGACAGCAGGGCCCCCACGCCTACAGAGGAACCAGTAATTCCAAATTCAAGATTCAACAACATATATGGACATTGGTCTCTGCCCCTAATCCACTGATGGCTCTATGTGTTTTTTATTGTTGCATTTCCTGTGTTTGATTTTCTGATCTGTGTTGGCAAATCAACAGATAATTGGTTTGAACTTATATTCCATGGGGAAGAAACTGGAAGATCGCTTTGCAGAGGCACAAAGAGTCATAAATAAGAGTCTGGTTTCATAAATGTACATAAAGAGAGACTCACTGGAGCCGTTGTCCTCGCTGCCCAGACCTGTGTCTTCACTCATGGAGGATTCTGTGTCCGGAGGCTGCAACAGACAGAGCATTAGAAACATCCATAGTTCCTGTAAAGCACTTCACTTCAGATCAGGGGTGTCAATCAGGTTTCAGAATGGGCAAGAGCACAGCAGACTCCACCCAAATCTTCAGGTTAAAACAGGACTTACATGAGGAAAGGGGTGGAATCTGCTGTAGACAGACAGAGGGATCAGAGAGGCGAGTGAGAGAAACCAGAGAGATCAGAGACTGAGACCAGAGAGAGACCAGAAAGAGACCAGAGAGAGACCATAGAGAGACCAGAGAGAGACCAGAGAGCCCCTGCCTAGCCCCAACACTACCAGACCTTGTTGGGAGGAGGCACTCTGCTGGTGCTGCTGCTGCTAGTGCACACGCTTGAGTGACTGGCACTGGCCCCGTCCCTCTTCACCACGGTCAGGTAGTACCCAGAGCCCAGGTGGGACTTCAGGAACAGGGGGGTCCCACAGCAGCAGAGCCGGCCCTGGGAGATGATGGCGATGCGGTCCCCCAGCAGCTCTGCCTCGTCCATGTAGTGAGTGGAGAGGATGATGGTGCGATCTGAGGACAACACAGGGACATGTTGGTTACATTTCAATGACATGAGTGAGGAAGCAGCGAGAAAGAGGCTAGAGAGAGTGGCATGAGAGAGATCAGAGAGAGGCCAGAGAGAGACCAGAAAGAGAAAACAGAGATCCGAGAGAGAGGCTAGAAAGAGTGAACTGAGAGAGAGACCAGAGAGAGGCAAGAGCGCAAGACCAGAGAGAGAGACCAGTGAGAGAGACCAGATAGAGAGACCAGATAGAGAGACCAGAACGAGACCAGAGAGAGGACAGAGAGACCAGAGTCTAGAGAGACCATATGAGCTGACAAAGATGATGTGGAGCTTTGTTCCAGGAATTACAGAGAAATTAGCTCTAAAAGAAGCTCTATAATAAGTCTAGAGTCTGACTTCTTTGATGTCACATGAACACAACTACACAGAGATTATAAATGAAGGAAAACTACTAGAGCAGGACAAAAGCTGAGAACAGGTAATTTTGTCTTGTGTGTTTTCTCAGACCTTTGCGGTACTTGAGAAGCAGATCCCAGATGCCTCTTCTGGAGTAAGGGTCCACTCCGGCGGTGGGCTCGTCCAGAACCACCACTTTGGAGCCTCCTACGAACGCAATGGCCACCGACAGCTTTCTCTGCATCCCACCTGAGAGCGCAGCCGATTCAAAACAAGAAAACAGCTCATCAGGAATCTGCGATGATGTGGATATGGGATTGCATGTCGTGAAAGGTAGCATCCACTAATCAAACTTGGGACAAACACAAGATCTATCTCAAGGATAAAGCCTTTAGGTACACTGAGTACATCAGTCGGGAAAATGTGAATTCACTGTAAAGCTCTTGGGTCTTGGTCTGTAAAAAAATGCACTATATAAATAAAGATTACTTACCGGTCATATGTTTAAACGGTTTAGCCCCTTTATATGTGACAAGGGCAAACCAGAGAGAAACAAGAGAGACCAGAGAGAGATCAGAGAGACCAGAGAGAGATCAGAGAGAGATCAGAGAGACCAGAGAGAGATCAGAGAGACCAGAAAGCCAACAGAGAGATCAGAGAAAAACGCAAGAGAGACCAGAGAAAAACGCAAGAGAGACCAGAGAGAACAACCAGAGAAATCAGATCAACAAGAGAGACTACAGTACTTTCCATAGATATACAGGCTGTATATAGATGGACAATGCTTATGGGGAAGAGCTCATTGACGAAGTTTTGCTCTAACTCTGTCTGGCTACTGTTGACTTACATTGAAAAGTAGTCTTTAGTTCAGAAACCGTTTGTGTCACACATTTTGGGGTAAACACATTTGTGGTTTTGTGCTCTCTGTGATCCTGGTGTTTATATTTTGACACAAATAAGAAGGAAGTATTTACTCCAGCTAGCTTATGATCAACTCTGCTTCTTCCGCATTAAGGCTAACACTGTGGTGATGTCACACTCTGTCTATGGTGTGTACTTGTGTAGGTACCAGAGAGGTTCTTGGCCTGCTCCCGTTTCTTGTGTAGCAGTCCCACATCCTCCAGCAGAGTGTCCAGCTCCTGCCGGACCTCCTCCTCAGACAGACCTTTGAGACGACCATAGAACCACACGTGCTCCTCCACCGTCAGACTGCAACACACACACAGGTACAGACAAACAGGAAAACGCACGCGCACGCACGTTATAATGGACAGGAGTGACTTAAAGCTGGTCTTAAATCAGTGGATGTGATCTCACATGTCAAAGAGGACGTTGTGCTGGGGACACACCCCTAGAGTCCTGCGGATGTAATCCATGTTGTGGCGAATGTCCATCCCCCCGATGTACACTGTCCCAGAGGAAGGAGGGAACAGGCCGGTCAGGACTGAGCTGAGGGGACAGGTCACTGTGAGTGAGAGAGTGAGTGTGTGTGTATGTGCAACTGTGTGTGTGAGACTGTATGTATGTGTGTGATTATGTATGTTTTTGTGTGAGTGTATGTGTGTGTCAGTCTGAATGTTTATCTGTGTTTGCGTGTCTGTGTGTGCATGTATTTCATATTTCATATTCATATTTCATATTCCCTCTTTCCTCTCCTCTATAAGGATAAGGCTGATTCCGTATAAAAAGGCTGCAGTCCTTGTCGTGTTATATAGTCTGTGTGTGTGGGGGTGCGTGTGCGTCTGTTTGAGTGAAGTGTATGAAGTGTGTGGCGCCTCACATGGTGGTGGTCTTCCCCGCTCCGTTGTGTCCCAGGAAAGATGTGATCTGACCCTCGTAGAACTTCAGGTTGAGGTGGTTCACGGCCACTTTCCCGCCTTTCTTATAGATCTTCACCAGGTTTCTGATGCTCACGCCCTGGACCAGGTCTGAGGGGTCCGGCTCGATGTGGTCTGAAGACAAAAGAACCAAAGAAAAGGATAACTATGCACTGTACATATTCAATTCCATATATTTGTGTATCGCCCTAAATCCGAACAGCAGTCGTCTTGTAGGACTTCTAAGAGCTACATGTATATGGGGCCCCAGTCCTCAACACCCCCCCCCCCCCCCCCCCCTCCTGAGCTGAACTGGACTGAAAACATATCATCAAACAACTGTTCTCGTGTTTGATGTTGTTTCTTCTCTTATATGAACCCAACAGATACCCAACAGTGGGGAAAGAAACCTGGTACCTTGGTCCTGTTCTGCGGGCGCAGGGGGGAGGGGCATGCCCACCTCCAGAGGAAGCCCGCTCCAAAAGTTCATCTGGAACACAAAGTACCAGGGTCTGGGGATGCCGTACTCTCCTGCAGAGAACAAACAGATCAACTGTGGAAGGACTGAGGTCTCACAAATGTCCTCACATGAAACACAACCTGAGTTATGCCCAGTAACTGCAGCAAAGGGGGTCAAAATACTACTGTAAAGATAGAGGAAGGAGCTTGGAGAAGACCAGGGTCTTGTGCCGGCTGAGGCATGCGCAGATGTGTTTTTTCACAATTTTCTTGTGGGCAGGACCACTCGCGGCCATTTTGGATAGCTCCAGTAGAGCACATTTTTTGGCCCATTAGTTAGAACGGCGGAGATAGGCATGACTACGTCCGTTAATATTTACAGTCTATGGAGAAGACACGCTGCTCCTCCATGACCTGATCTTGTGTAGGTGACAAAAACCTGGATAGATGGACCTGACACAGAGCCTCATGGACCTGTATCTGGACCAGTTGAGTTAGCTACAAAACCTCATGGAACCAGTTTGAGTTAGCTGCAATACCCAATACTCATTGTTCTGTGCGTAGCTAATTCATATAAACTACACGATCAATAGAAACGTGACAATGTACACTCCAGCTTCCGTAGAAGCTAACGCCACGGAATAAATGCCCTTATAAGATGGTGAAGATTAAGAGATTCTTTATTCATCCCACTGTGGGGAAATGTCAGTGTTGCATCACCAGTTATGGATCAGTAGGAATGAGGAGCACACAGCGCAAGATAAATGAACAATAACTATATACTAAAACAAAATAAAATCTCTAAATTTAGCATAAAAAGAAGCAAGTATAAAATCTCTAACTGTGGTAAGTCCTCTTCTAATATACGCTCTCTGACTTTGCCCCCTGGACTTTGCCCCCTGGACTTTGCTCCCTGGACTCGGCCCCTGGACCTCGACCCCTTCCTGGCCCCTTGGATCGGTAGTGTCTCTCACCTGGGAACACGGCCTCGATGTACCAGGCGGCCACGGCGTAGATGAAAGCGTCGGCGTAGAGCATGGAGATGGACGTAGCGAAGCTGTACTTGTCTCCGCTCACAGGACTCAGCCCCAGGTTGGACCACTGGATGCCCACGCCCTGCTCCTCAAACTGGGAGAAGTACTCACAGCCGAAGCCGAAGGCCACAGGGGACAGGAAGCTCTGACATTATTGAAAGTTATAGCAGAATATAAGGAGGAAAGAAGAGCACGCAGGTTATGCACACATCAAACAGGATCTATAATTGAAGATAATAGATAATAATGTCATGGTGTGGTTTTTATTTCTGTGTTTGGTTTTATTTTGACATTAGTTAGGTCTCTGGTTTCACTTCAGTTGCACTTCCTGTCCTGTTCCCCTGTTGATGTGTTGACGTGCCCTGCCCTGATGTGTTTCACCTGTGTCTCTCTCTATATACAGTGCCTTGCGAAAGTATTTGGCCCCCTTGAACCTTTCAACATTTCGCCATTTCAGGCTTCAAACATAAAGATATTTTTAAAAAAAAGTTTTGTCATGAATCAACAACAAGGTCACGTTGTGGGACACAATCGTGAAGTGGAACGAAATTTATTGGATAATTTAAACTTTATTAACAAATAAAAAACTGAAAAGTGGGGCGTGCAATAGTATTTGGCCTCTTTACTTTCAGTGCAGCAAACTCACTCCAGAAGTTCAGTGAGGATCTTTGAATGATCCAATGTTGTCCTAAATGACTGATGATGATAAATAGAATAGAATAGTCTCAGGGTTCTGTTTAAAGCGCAGAGAGAACCATGAAGACAAAGGAACACGCCAGGCAGGTCCGAGATACTGTTGTGGAGAAGTTTAAAGCCGGATTTGGATACAAAAAGATTTCCCAAGCTTTAAACATCTCAAGGAGCACTGTGCAAGCAATTATATTGAAATGGAAGGAGTATCAGACCACTGCAAATCTACCAAGACCAGGCCGTCCCTCCAAACTTTCATCTCAAACAAGGAGAAGACTGATCAGAGATGCAGACAAGAGGCCCATGATCACTCTGGATGAACTGCAGATAACTACAGCTGAGGTGGGAGAGTCTGTCCATAGGACAACAATCAGTCGTGCACTGCACAAATCTGGCCTTTATGGAAGAGTGGCAAGAAGAAAGCCATTTCTCAAAGCTATCCATAAAAAGTCTTGTTTAAAGTTTGCCACAAGCCACCTGGGAGACACACCAAACATGTGGAAGAAGGTGCTCTGGTCAGATGAAACCAAAATGGAACTTTTTGGCCACAATGCAAAACGATATGTTTGGCGTAAAAGCAACACAGCTCATCACCCTGAACACACCATCCCCACTGTCAAACATGGTGGTGGCAGCATCATGGTTTGGGCCTGCTTTTCTTCAGCAGGGACAGGGAAGATGGCTAAAATTGATGGGAAGATGGATGGAGCCAAATACAGGACCATTCTGGAAGAAAACCTGTTGGAGTCTGCAAAAGACCTGAGACTGGGACGGAGATTTATCTTCCAACAGGACAATGATCCAAAACATAAAGCCGAATCTACAATGGAATGGTTCACAAATAGACGTATCCAGGTGTTAGAATGGCCAAGTCAAAGTCCAGACCTGAATCCAATCGAGAATCTGTGGAAAGAGCTGAAGACTGCTGTTCACAAACGCTCTCCATCCAACCTCACTGAGCTCGAGCTGTTTTGCAAGGAAGAATGGGCAAGAATTCCAGTCTCTCGATGTGCAAAACTGATAGAGACATACCCCAAGCGACTTGCAGCTGTAATAGCAGCAAAAGGTGGTGCAAGGGGGCCGAATTATATTGCACGCCCCACTTTTCAGTTTTCTATTTGTTAAAAAAGTTTAAATTATCCAATAAATTTCGTTCCACTTCACGATTGTGTCCCACTTGTTGTTGATTCTTGACAAAACATTTATAGTCTATATCTTTATGTTTGAAGCCTGAAATGTGGCAAAATGTTGAAAGGTTCAAGGGGGCCGAATACTTTCGCAAGGCACTGTATGTACCTGTGCTCCTCTCCCCTTGCTGCTGGTCCATTGTATTGGTCGGCACTAGATCATATACGGAATCGTGACGGAAGGGGAAGTAACAATCCCACCTCCGAATTAGTGGTGACTGGTTAAGTTTTAGGTGTCTGAGTAAGATGGTTAAGGTTAGGTTGGGGTTATTCTATGGGAATAGCTGGTTAAGTTTAGGTATGGATCTATTAGTTTAGGCAGTGTTAGGGTTAGGGTTCAGTCCGCTTCCGTCCCGATTATGTATTTGATCTAGTGCCGACCCCATTAAATTCTCAATGTCTGTCCAGTTCCTGGTTCCTTGTTCCTTTTGGATTTTTAGTTTGTTTTACCCTGGAATTAAATATTTATTATTTGACATTCCTGCATTTTTGGGTTCTCCTCCTTTCCACCTTGTGACAAATAAATCAATAATATAACAATACAATATAGGGCTGCACGATATATCGATATTATCGTTATATCGAGATTTTTGTGCCGCACTATAGATAATAAGGCAATATCGATAATAACGATATACGTGTGTCAATTTCCGCGGCCGCAAACAGATGAAAAACGTAGAAGAAGACGGTCGCGTTCATCCCTCCCGGAAATTAGCCCTCCCCTTCCCGCGCGCTCAGCACAGCAGCACAACATAAACAAAAATGGAATCTGCCTCTGACTCGATAGAAGTTGTGGAAGAGGAGCTGGTTTCCAAAAAAAGGAACAATGGATCACTCATATGGCGGTGGTTTGGATTCCAGGTTGCAGATGTGGAGCAGAAACATGTATTCTGCAGACAATGCCGAAAATCCATTCCGGCAAAAGGTTCGAGCACGACGAATCTGTTTCATCACTTACAACAGCGACATAAAGTTGAATATGAAGAGTGCCTTCGACTGCGCGCTGCAAGGCCAAAGATAAACTCAGATCATTCTTCTAACCCGAAAGCAAAACAAGTCACGCTGGAGAACACACTCGTTCGCACTGCCACTTTTGATAAAACAAGTAAGAAGTGGCGTGACATCACGAATGCAATAGCTTTCCACATCGCTAAGGATATGGCTCCGATTAGTACAGTGGAACAGACTGGCTTTATTCAGATGTTTAAAATAGTGGAACCCAGATACCAGGTACCTGGACGAAATTATTTTGCAAACGAAGTGTTACCAAACATGTATAAAGAAGTACGAGCCGGCATGGACGCCCGACTCGCCAAAGTGTCACATTTTGCACTAACATCGGACATGTGGTCCAGCCGGACCTGTGAACCATACATGTGTGTAACGATACATTTTGTGGAGGACTGGAATATGAAATCAGCATGTCTCCAGACGAGCTACTTTCCTCAGGACCATACCGGGGAGCATATAGCAGAGGCTCTGCAAGACGTCCTCTCTAGCTGGAAGCTCAACCCGGAAAAACTGGTGGCCGTAACTACTGACAACGGTGCAAATGTTGTTAAAGCGGTGCAACTCAACAAGTGGTTAAGGATGCAGTGCTTTGGTCACAGACTTCATCTGGCCATTGGTAAGTGCAATACTGAATTATTCATTCATGTAGGGTGATCCCAAAACTGGCAAATTCATGCAACAACGCCTGTGTTCTGACTTTTTTTTTTACTTTTTTTGAATCAGGTTAAAATTAATCTAAATTCAGTCTAATACATTTTAAGTATGGTGGTGAAAATAAATCCAGGTTAAATGGTGAAGATGTATCTGAATGCCTGGTCTAAATTTCAGATCCTGTTTTAGATTGCACAAATTCAACACTTGAACTTGTTTTACTAATTTAGTTTAGTTTAACACACCGTTTGTAGTTTACACAGTGTCATGAACATATAAACATTACACTCCTATTTAATGTAAATAGCTTTCAATTTGTATTTGAGGGAGCTCTGTGTCTCAAATAAATTAAAGTGATTTTAGAATGTGTTATTCAATTTGTCATACAGGACATGCCATGAATGATGCCCGTATCACCCGTGCTATTGGTCTGTGCAAGAGGATCGTGAGCAGCTTTTCATACAGCTGGAAAAAAAGAAGAGAACTGGCTGAAGTACAACTGCAACTTGGTCTGCCAGCTCACCAATTGATCACAGAGTCTGCCACACGCTGGGGATCGAGGTTGGTAATGATAGAGAGGGTCCTGGAGCAAGAAAGAGCACTGGCTAAAGTCCTGTCCGCTGACAAGAAAACTAGACCTCTAGTCCTTACCTGGCAGGACATAGAGGTCCTGGAGGCCATTCAGAAAGCTCTAAAACCTCTTCAGGACTTTACAGATGCTTTCTCAGGAGAGGCCTACGTGACCCTGTCGTATGTCAGACCTGTACTTCACCTGTTCAACAATCGTCTCATGGCATCTGAAGAAGGGGATAGTGAGCTGTGTAAGTCCATCAAGACCAAAGTTGTGGATTACCTCAATAACAAATATGCAGACCCAACTACCAGTGACCTGTTGGATATAGCCTCTCTTCTAGATCCAAGATTCAGGGCCAAATACATCTCATGTGACCATGACCACATGGAACGCAGAGTTATTTTGGAGACTCAGTCTTTGCTGCATGAATGTGTGCGCGAGCTGAATGACCCAACAGAACAAGAAGGAGCAGCTGTGGCAGTGCCACCTAATCCAAAAAGAAAGAAATCACTCGCAAGCTTCTTTAAAGAGAGTCCTGGCACTGGTAGTGCCACCGGCACCAAACTCACACCGAGAGAGACAATAGAACATGAACTGTCAACCTATCTGCAGTCAATCTGCATAGAGAGTGATGCTGACCCACTCAAATGGTGGAAGGACCATGAGGTTGCTTTTCCAGCACTGAGCCGCCTGGCCAACAAGTACCTTTGTGTGCCAGCCACCAGCTCCCCTTCAGAAAGGGTTTTTAGTTGCAGTGGTAACATTGTAACCTGCCACAGGGCATCCCTGAAGCCTGAAAGTGTAGACAGGCTCATTTTTCTGGCACAAAATCTGTAAGATGTACACTACAGGCCAATACCTCTTGTCTTTCATGTTTTAAGTTTAATGGTTGCTAAATAATTGTTCCAAGAACGTGTTTACATTGAGTTATATTGTTTGATTGTTTACATTTGCACAAAGTACTTGAATTGCATTTAGGAGAAGGAAGCATCCCTCAGTCTCCCTTCATAGATTGAAGCTTTCCTAAAGCAGGCTGACTTGTTATTTTTGTCAGTATCTTTTCTGTTCACATTTTGCACTATACTGTTACACAGTAAAGGAATATTTATTTCTAATTTATTTTGATTTAAAATAATAATACATGTTTTTTGTTTAATGAAAGCAATTTATGCACATGTTCTGCAGTTGAACATTAATAAAAGTGCCTTTGAGACATTTGTCACCTGTGGTTTTGACCAAGAACATGGCTCATTGGTTTCAATTCACTGGAAGAAAAATATCGAGATATATATCGTATATTGCCATTCAGCCCAAAAATATCGAGATATGACTTTTTGTCCATATCGTGCAGCCCTAATACAATATAACTCTGGCGATTACACTCATTACACTTGGTTCAAGGAGAAGTCACTAGTGGAATATACACTGTAGTTAGCAGCATCACGAGGTATTTACACACTGTAAAATATGAGGTGATAATGGCTTGAATCGAGTGGTTTTAATCTTATTCTGAGCACATTCTGACCGTGTTCAAACAATATTCACCGATAGGACAGAGACATTTAGTCTTATTTCAAGAACTCAAATTTGGCTAAATTTATTTTAATTTGAGCAAGTTTTAATTAGATACAAGAAAAGTGAAGAGTGGATCATCAGAGCAGAAATGAAGCTGAAGCGCAAATTCAGACTGAAAGACCGGCCACAGCTCTCACCCGTCCAGAGCCAGCCAATCACACAGCTCTGCCAGCCTCGAGCCTCTGCCAATCACACAGCCCGGCCAGCGTCTTGCCAACCCACTGACAGCTCCTGGCTCCTGCTCTGGCTCGGGCTCCGCCTACGCCCCATTCATAACATGCTTCTAGCCACCACCAGTGCTTGACCCCAGGGGATCTGAGATCATCTACAGCAGCAGATGATCTCCCCTTTGTAAGTGTCACTGCCGGGGTCAATGCGCCAAACAAATAAATATTTTTCATGCATGAATGTTTCTGTCTTGGTCTCTTCAGATTGAATTATAAGATGAATGTAATGCAATAATGTCTTCTTTCTAAGGTAAAGGCGCACTCACAGCAAGGATGCGGTGCGTGCTGGTAAGGCGGTCTCTCCAGGCCACACACAGCACGTACGGCAGGTACAGGCTGAAGTAGATGAGGCCTCCACACGCCGCCGACAGGTTGGCTTTGGAGAAGAAGGTGCTGATCAGGAAACACTGCATGATGGTGGCGGTGGCGAAGGCCGACAGGAAGAAGAAGACCACGGACGGGTCGCTGTAGGGCAGGATGTCCCCCCACTGCGAGGACCAGATAAGGCAAATTTATTTATAAAGCACCATTCATGCAGAAGTAGCCCAGGGAATAAACAGGCATAGAAAGAATACATACATATCTACATACATAGATATAGACATAAACACGCATCTGTAATAATACAAAAATAAGGCTTTAGCGCCTAGTAAGTCATGTTTATTATAATATACGTCAAGACAACCACCTCGTCGGAATGTTTAAGTCTCGTCCTTAAACCCACTTTAAGACCCGTGTGAGTTGTGTCCTCTATTTTATTCATTCTATTGTTTTATGTTTTCATTTATTTTATTGTTTTATGTTTTCAACGTAAATATTTAATTGTTTTTATTTTATTATTTTGCATGTTCTCCCTGCAGACGCACTGTGAAACACAAGCGCTAAGCGCTGCGCCACTGTGCCTACTCATGAAAAACTATAAAAAATGTGCGTCAAAGTCAGTAAAAAAAAGCATTGATTATTTTTTCTGGTGCATCTGTTTGTGGTTTGATCTTTCAGAGATGGACAAATCTGTTTTCTATTGTCACAGAGACTCAAATGGTAAAATTACTGACTCTCTCACATTTTATCCATAGGAACAGGTCTGGCCTCAGCTTGCTCCTCTCTGAGACCAGAGGAGGAGCAGCGGCTTTACTCTGAGCTCCTCCCGTCCCGTACCTTGAGCAGAGCAATGAGCAGCGCTGCGGACACCAGGAAGGGAACCAGGGAGGAGATGAACCAGCTGAGCCACAGAGTCCCGGAGCTCAGGCCCATGATGCGCATGGTCTCCTTCAGCCGCGCTTCCTTCTCGTACACCACGCCTTTGATGATCATGGCCACGGAGTAGATCCAGGCCAGCGTCATGAAGAGGGGCAGAGAGCGGTTCAGCACGCGCAGAAACCTGGTGAAACACACAGAGCACAATCAAATTCAAAGACCAGTAGATTCACTTCACATATATGCTGCTAACATAGATGTATACAATCAGAATCAGAATCCTTTTTATTGCCATGTAAGTAACAAGAAGTCACAGACTAGGAAATTGCTTTGGCTCTCCGTGCCGTGCAATCAAGTCAACAGTAGAGAAAGAATAAAGCATAATAATACATTTCTAAACATCTCTAAAGTATAGCTTATTCTAAGTGTTCAAGGGAGGGAAATAAACTGTTCTTATGGCGGGAGGATCTGGTCCTGATGGACCGTAGCCCTCCTGCCCGAGGGGAGAGGTTGGAACAGTCTATGTGCAGAGTGAGAGGGGTCGGCTGTGATACGACTAGTTGAGCTTCTTGAGCTAGCGGGTTAGCATCAGCCATCACTCACACGTCATCCACGTAGCAGGGGTAGGGCATCTGCTGCACGTAAGAGGCCGATGGTCTGAGAGGCTCCAGTCAGGACTGTGGTGACTGCACGCTCCACCAGGTCCTGCACGTACACGAAGCCGCCCCAGACGTACCGCATGTCACTGAAGGGTCTGCGGCCGGTCCGGGATCCCAGAACCTGAACCACACACACAAACAGACAGACACATAAAAAGACGCACACAGACATTAAGTGGAGTACACAGAATTAACAAAGACAAGTAGATGTATCATTCAGGATTACGTGTTAAATTCTTGAATTGTGAAAGGGGATGGCGAGCTACAGGTAGCTCCCGAGCCATAGGTTGGCGACCCAAGTTCTAGGACTGTTCATAATGGAACTCAGAACAGTCCAATAATAGATAAAAAGTTATACACTCCATATTGTTGGCCCCTGGAAAAGTCTGGTAACTAAGACCCTCTTACTAAAAAGATTTTATTTTTGTACTTTGGTTTTATTTTGAAATAAGTTCTCTATAGTCTCTCTCTTTCTGTCTTCCCGTGTTCCCGTTGATTGTCTACCCCGCCCTGATGTGTTTCACCTCTGTGACCAAAGATAATTGTTCCATTGAGTGCTTTACAAACATTCCACTCCCCCTCCTCTTATGTAAACTTGTGAATGTATCCAAGAACATTGAATACTTATGAGACAACAGGCAGTGATGCATTTAAGAACACAGGAAAAGCCAGACTTGTATCTTCAAATCTTCAAAAATCAACTGATGTTTTTGATTTTCCTCAGTCCCTTCTGCTCCTCCCCTTCCCAGTACCTGTCCTTGATCTTGTTGGTGCGCGTCACGTCGTCGATGTCCATGCGGATCTTGTACTGGACGTGTGGAGGCAGCTCAGGGGACGAGCTGTTTGGGCAGAAGGAACACCACCCCGGCCCAGAACTGCCTGTCCTCCAGCAGCTCCAGAGCCCTCTGCACCAGCTGGCCCTCGCTCTCCAGGCCCTCCAGCTTATCCATGGAGAAGCACTGATGTAAAAAGCACAGGTTAAAGCTGTAGACCAGGCATGTCAAACTCATCTTTAGGGCTGTATCTTGCAGCAATGATTTTAAAGAACTACTATGAACTGTTTATACTGTTATACTTACTATTGTCTCAGGAAAACCATATAATTATATCTGCTCTAAAATGTTCACTAAAATGGTTAATAGGGAGTTAAGTTACTTTTTTTCTTTCTTTTCAGCACTTTAGGGAGAGAGAGAGAAGATAGTGAGTTACAGTTAAAAATGACAGTTTTAAAATTCTTCAGACTTGTGATAGAGAGAAGGAGGAAGAAAAAGAGGGAGAGAGCGAGGGAGAGAAGAAAGAGAGAAGAGAGAGAGAGACGAGGAGAGGAGAGAGTGCGTGGAAGAGAGAGGTGAGGAGAGAGAGGGTGAGAGGGAGGATGAGCAAAGAGATAAGAGAGAGAGAGAGAGAGGAGAGGAAGTTATGAAGAGATAGAGAAGAAGAGAAGGAGGAAAGAGAGACGTGAAAGAGAGAGGAGAGGAGAGAAGGAGAAGAGCAAGGAAAGAGGGAGGAGGAGGGAGAGAAGAGAGAGAGGAGAGAGGAAAGAGAAGAGGAAGAGAGAGAGGAGAGAGAAGAAGAGAGAGAGAGAGAGACGAAGATAAGTAGAGAGAGAGAGAGAGAGAGAGGGAGGAGAGAGAGGAGAGAAAAAGGGAGAGTAGAGTTTTAAAGAGAGAAATATAAAGAGGGAGAAGAGAGAGCTAGAGAGAAGAGAGGAGATGAGAGAGAAGAGAAGAGGATGTAGGAGAGATGGCTGTAGAGATGAGAGAGGAGAGACGTTAGGGAGAAGAGAGAAGAGAGGAGAGAGGAGAGGTAAAGAGAGGACGAGAGGATACATAGAGAAGGAAAGGAGAGGGACCGAGAGGAAGGAGAGACGGAGGTGAGAGAAGAGAGCAGGTAGGAGAGCGAGAGAGGAGAGGAGAGAGAGAGAAGAAGAGAGGAAGAGAGAGGAAGAGGAGAGAGTGATTAGAGGAGAAAGGAGAGAGAAGAGAAAGAGGGAAGAAGAGAAAGAGAGACGCAGGAGAGAGCGAGAGAGGAGGAAAAGGAAGAAGCAGGAGAAGAGTATAGGGTAGGACGAAGAAGAGAGGGAAGGAGAGATGAGAGAGGAAGAGAGAAAGAGAAGAGAGGAAAGGTGCGAGGAGAGAGAGAGGAGAGAGGAGAGAGGAGAGAAAGAAGAGCGAAGAGAGTAATACAAGGAGGAGAAGAGAAGAGAGAGGAGTGCTTAGAGAGAATAGGAGGGAGAGAAGAAGAGAGAGAGAGAAAAGGAGAGAGAGAGAGCAGAAGAGAGAGAGAGAAAGGAAGAGAGATAAGAAGAGGCAGAGAGGATTGGAGAAAGAGAGAGAGAGCGAGGAGAGAAGGAGAAGAGACGGGGAGAGGACGTTTTTGGAAAGGGAGACGGGAGAAGAGGAGGGTAGGAGAGAGAGAGGAGAAGAAGAAGAAAGAGTAGAGAGAAGAGAAGAGGTAGAGAGAGAAAGGGGGAGAAGCGAGAGGAGGGAGGGAGAGGAGAGAGAAGGAGGAGAGGGAGGAGAAGCGGAGGGAGAGAAGAAAGAGGGAGAGCAAGAGAGAGGGAGAGAGAAGAAGAGCGAGGAAGGCAGGGGAGAGATAAGAGAGAGGAGGGGAAGAAAGAAAGAAGGAGAGAGAAGGTTGAGGAGAAGAGAAGAGGAAGAGAGAGGGAAGAGAGAATGGAGAGAGAAGAGAAGAAGAGAGAGAGAGACAGGAGAGGATGAGAAGAGAGACGTCAGAAAGGGCAGACGGTTAGGGGAAGAAGAGGAGAGGTGAGAAAGAAGGAGGGAGGAGGGAGAAGAAGAGAGAGAGAGGTAGAAGAGTAGAGAGGCAAGCAGAGAGTAGAGAGAGGAGGAAGAGGTTTAGAGAGCTAATAAGAGAGGGAGAGAGAAAGAGAAGAGCGAGAGAAGAGAGAAGGGGGGAACAGAGAGACGAGAGACGTAGAGGAGAGAAGAAAGGAGACGAGAGAAGAGAGAGGAGCGAGGAGAGAGACTAGACGAGTGGAAAGAGTAAAAGAAGAGAGAGGAGAAGAGTAAAAGCAGATGAGAGATAGAAGAAGAGAGAGGAGAGAGAGTAAAAGAGAGAGGGAGGAGGAAAGAGAAGGGATGAGAGGAAAGGAGAGTAAGTAGAGAGAGACGGAGAAGAGAGGAGAAGGAAAGAAGAGTGAGAGAGAGAGTAGAGAAAGAGAAGGATGGAGAGACGAGAGAGAAAGGGAGAGAGGAGGAGGAGAGGAGAGAGACAAGAAGAAAGAGAGAGAGAGAGAAGGAAGAGAGAGAAGAGAGGAAGCAGAGGAGAGAGAGCAGAAGAGATTGAGAAAAGAGAGCAGAGACCAGATGAGAGAAGAAGAGAGAAGAGAGAAGAGAGACGTGAGAGAGAACCGGTAGAATCGAGAGAGGAGGTCGAGGAGGAGGAGAGGAGAAAGGAGAGGAGGCGGAGAGGGAGAGAATAAAAGAGGGCAGGAGAGAGAGAGACGTTAGAGTAGAGGGAGAGAGAGAGAGGAGAGAGGCTGGAAGCGGTAAGAGGAGAAGAAGACGAGAGAGATGGTAGGAGAGAGATAGAGGAGGGAAAAAGAGGAAGACGTAGGGGAGAAGCAGAGAGAGAGATTCTACTAGAGAAGAAGAGAGAGAGAGGCGAGGAGAGAGAGAAGGAGAGAGAAGAGAGTCGGAAGAAGAGGAAGAGAGAGAGCAGGAGGATGAGAGAGAGAGGAAAAAGAGGAGAGAAAGAGGAGAGAGAGACGTGGTACGAGAGTAGGGGAGAGAGAGGAGAAAAAAGAGAAGTACAGAGAGAATAAGAAGAAGGGAGAAGGAAGTGAGCGAAGAGTGGAGGAAGGAGAAGAACGGGAGAAAACGGAGAAGAGGGAGTAGAGAGGAGAAGAGAGGGAGAAGGTGACGAGAAGAGGAAGAAGGAGAGAAGTAGGGAAAAGAGGACAGAGAGAGAGGGGGCAGAGTAGAGGAGGAAGAGAGATGAGAGAGAGGAGGAGAGAGAGGAGAAAGAGAGAGAGAGAGAGAGAGGAAGGAGAGAGGAGAAGAGAGGAGGCGAGAGAAAGAGAGGGGAGCGCAGGAGATGAGGAAGAGAAGAGAGGAATGAGTGGGAGAGGAGAAGGAGAGAGAGATGTGGAGGGGGGAGAGAGAGAGGAGAAAAAGAGAGAGAGAAGATAGAGAGAGGAGAAGAGAAGAGGAGATAAGAAGAAGGAGAGAGTTAGAGAGGGAGAGGGAGAGGAGAGAGAGGAAGTGAGAGAAGAGAGGAGAAGAGAAGAGTAGAGGGAGAGAAAGAGAATAGAGAGGAGAGAGAGAGAGGAGCGATGAGTAGGAGAGATTTCCTCCAGAGAGAAGAGAGAGAGAAGAGATTGGGAGAGAGAGAGAGAGAGAGAAAGAGACGCAGAGGAGAGGATGAGGGAGGGGAGTAAGAGGAGAGAGAGAGAGAAGAAGAACCAGGTAGAATTAGAAGCGAGATAAGAGAGAGAAGTATGAGGAGGGAAGATAGAGAGGATGGGGCGAGAGAGGAGGAGAGAGGCAAAGCGGTGAAAGAGAGGAGAGCAAGGGAGAAGAGGAGGGAGAGAGAGGGAGGAGAGAAGAGGAGGAGAAGAAAGTAGTATAGAGGAGAAGAGAGACGCGAGAGAGAAGAGAGGAGGAGAGGAGAGAAGAGAAAGAGAGAAGAGAAAGAAGCCAAGGAGGTGTAGGAGAAGAGAAAGAAGAGAGTAGCCGGAAGAAGAGAGAAGATAGGAGATGAGAAGAGATTTAGTAGGCGAGAGAGAGAGAGAGGGTAGGAGAGAGAGGAGTAGTAGGGAGAGAGAGGAAGAGAGACGCAGAGAGAGAGAGAGTAGAGAAGAGAGAGCAGGAGAAGAGGAAGAAGGAGGACGTTTAGGGAGAGAGGAAGAGAAGGGGAGAAAGAGAGCGAGTGAGAGAGAGAGTAGAGAAGAGAGAGGAGAGGAGAGAAGAGAGAAGAGTGAGAGAGAGAAGGAGAATAAAGGGAGAGAAGAGAAGAAGAGTGATAAGAGAGAGAGAGAAGAAGAGAGAGAAGAAGAAAAGAGAGAGAGAAAGAAGAGAAGAAGAGAGAGTAGAGAGAGATAGGACGAGTAAGAGCGGGAAGAGAGCGAAAGAGAGAGAGAGATAAGAGAGAGTAGGAGAGAGAAGAGAGGCGCAAGAGACATTAAGAGAGTAGAGTAGGAGAGAAGAGAGAAAAGAGGAAGGGGAGTAAATAGGAGAAGAGAGAGAGAGACGAGAGGGTAAGGCGAGAAGTGAGAAGGAGGCGAGGGAGAGAGAGGGAAGGAGAGTAGGAAGGAGTAGACAGAGAGAAGAGAGAGGAGAGGAGAGAGTGAGAGAGAAGCGGAGGGGAGAGAAGGAAAGAAGGGGAGAGAAGAGGAAGAAAGAGAAGAGGAAGAGAGAGAGAAAAATAGAAGAGAGACAGAGAGGTGAGAGGAGAGGAGAGAGAAGGAGAGGAGCGGAAGGAGAAGAGAGAGAGAGAGAGACGTAGGAGAGAGAGAGAGAGAGAGAGAAGAGAGAGAGGAGAGCAAAGAGAGCGAGAAGGAGAGGAGAAGGAGAGACGTGAGTCAGAGGAGATTGTGGAGGGAGATTCTTCTCCTGGTGTCTTGACTCTGGTTCTGATGAGCTTTTCTCTCTTCGATCATTTAAAACGTCAAGGCTTTTTCAAATCACAAACTCTCACTTCAAAGGTTAGAAGACTTGTGAGTGGGTTGTATGTGTGGCCTGGGGGAGGATGTGCACCTTGTTATAACACAAATCTATAGCGCAGTCTCGTACCCACTGCTCTGCAGAGCACTCTTGACTCGGGGTTGCAATGACTTCTTGGAAAATACAACATATACAAAGAGAAATTCTAAGATAACTTTTCCTCTGATTGCAGGCACTCACATGCAGGACAGTGATGATCAAAACCCTCACATTCACGAGTGACAACAAATACATTACACAACAATTTGTTTATGCAGTATATTTGAAGAGGAAGTGCATTTTATGAAGATACAGTTATAAATGTGGCAAAAAATGCATTTATTTTTGTTGTTCCCTCGGCAATAGCCATAAAAAACAAACGGAACAAGTCAGATTTGACTTAATTTATGTGGCTAAGAGACATGTGAGGGAATATCATATGAACTTGGGCTAAAGCTGGAGGAATGTCTGAAAGCGCAGCGAGTGACGAGCGCCACGCGGCTGTGTACACACTGGAGAGCGCGCAGAGACGCAGCTTCGATGTATGTAGAGGACAGTATGGCCAGAGAATGATGTGCAGCAACAAACTCACATTGTATGTGTTTGTCCTTTAAGGTTCTCTGTGCAGCTAGTTGGTCAGGACACTGAAATAAAAAAACAAAAACAATGTCCAAGAAATCACTGTACACTGCTGTCCTCCTCATAATGTTTAGATACCTTTGTGTGTGTGTGGAGCTGATCTAGAGCAAGGGCCGCTGGCAAAAAAATCGGCTGCGCTCGTCCATTCGTTGCGGTTGTGTCCGCTCTTTGCTGATAACAGAGCGAGGATTTTCAAAGTAGCCCCGCAACCACCCCAACGCGTGAGTCTCTCCACTTTCACATGTGCGTACAGTGTGTAGACTTCTGCCTCTGCAATCCAGAAACATTGTTTTTTTACTGCTTCCCGCGCCCCTGTGAACGTACTATGTTTGTATTAATCATATCTCTGTGCGTTTAATTACTCCTGACGTTCTTCGTCCCCCAACCATCTCTGTGTCATATACGAAATGATTTCTCAGACCATCATTCAAATGCACTTAATATCTAGCGCGTGGACAACATCTAATCCAAAACTAATTTCCTTGCATATATATGAGGCTTGTGGCAGTGATTATCTGAAGTGCAGCTGAATTCTTAATCCAGACTGTTTGTGTGTTGACAGCCGCCAGATGTCAACAGAGACGGGTGACTAAATCCTCCTCCCACACCAGTCTCCACTGCAGTCTAAATAAGAATGACACTTAACTCTGCACTGATTTTCACTTAAATCTCTGCTGTATGCTTTGAGATATCTTAACGAGCTTATTATCACCGAGCACGAGTCTGATATTTTTCTGTACAGCCTGAGCATGCGAGGTAATAAATGTTTTTATTATATGACTCTCGTTGTGTCTTAAACCCAGGGGTCCCAAAGTTTTTAGCCCGCGACCCCCATCATAAATGCCCTTGCTAACCCGCGACCCCCCCTCCCCCCACCCAACAGCCCTTCCGTCACATGAATATGAGCATTATTCCTGATACGGTGTAGCTAAGGGCTGCACGATATATCGATATTATCGTTATATCGAGATTTTTGTGCCGCACTATAGATAATAAGGCAATATCGATAATAACGATATACGTGTGTCAATTTCCGCGGCCGCAAACAGATGAAAAACGTAGAAGAAGACGGTCGCGTTCATCCCTCCCGGAAATTAGCCCTCCCCTTCCCGCGCGCTCAGCACAGCAGCACAACATAAACAAAAATGGAATCTGCCTCTGACTCGATAGAAGTTGTGGAAGAGGAGCTGGTTTCCAAAAAAAGGAACAATGGATCACTCATATGGCGGTGGTTTGGATTCCAGGTTGCAGATGTGGAGCAGAAACATGTATTCTGCAGACAATGCCGAAAATCCATTCCGGCAAAAGGTTCGAGCACGACGAATCTGTTTCATCACTTACAACAGCGACATAAAGTTGAATATGAAGAGTGCCTTCGACTGCGCGCTGCAAGGCCAAAGATAAACTCAGATCATTCTTCTAACCCGAAAGCAAAACAAGTCACGCTGGAGAACACACTCGTTCGCACTGCCACTTTTGATAAAACAAGTAAGAAGTGGCGTGACATCACGAATGCAATAGCTTTCCACATCGCTAAGGATATGGCTCCGATTAGTACAGTGGAACAGACTGGCTTTATTCAGATGTTTAAAATAGTGGAACCCAGATACCAGGTACCTGGACGAAATTATTTTGCAAACGAAGTGTTACCAAACATGTATAAAGAAGTACGAGCCGGCATGGACGCCCGACTCGCCAAAGTGTCACATTTTGCACTAACATCGGACATGTGGTCCAGCCGGACCTGTGAACCATACATGTGTGTAACGATACATTTTGTGGAGGACTGGAATATGAAATCAGCATGTCTCCAGACGAGCTACTTTCCTCAGGACCATACCGGGGAGCATATAGCAGAGGCTCTGCAAGACGTCCTCTCTAGCTGGAAGCTCAACCCGGAAAAACTGGTGGCCGTAACTACTGACAACGGTGCAAATGTTGTTAAAGCGGTGCAACTCAACAAGTGGTTAAGGATGCAGTGCTTTGGTCACAGACTTCATCTGGCCATTGGTAAGTGCAATACTGAATTATTCATTCATGTAGGGTGATCCCAAAACTGGCAAATTCATGCAACAACGCCTGTGTTCTGACTTTTTTTTTTACTTTTTTTGAATCAGGTTAAAATTAATCTAAATTCAGTCTAATACATTTTAAGTATGGTGGTGAAAATAAATCCAGGTTAAATGGTGAAGATGTATCTGAATGCCTGGTCTAAATTTCAGATCCTGTTTTAGATTGCACAAATTCAACACTTGAACTTGTTTTACTAATTTAGTTTAGTTTAACACACCGTTTGTAGTTTACACAGTGTCATGAACATATAAACATTACACTCCTATTTAATGTAAATAGCTTTCAATTTGTATTTGAGGGAGCTCTGTGTCTCAAATAAATTAAAGTGATTTTAGAATGTGTTATTCAATTTGTCATACAGGACATGCCATGAATGATGCCCGTATCACCCGTGCTATTGGTCTGTGCAAGAGGATCGTGAGCAGCTTTTCATACAGCTGGAAAAAAAGAAGAGAACTGGCTGAAGTACAACTGCAACTTGGTCTGCCAGCTCACCAATTGATCACAGAGTCTGCCACACGCTGGGGATCGAGGTTGGTAATGATAGAGAGGGTCCTGGAGCAAGAAAGAGCACTGGCTAAAGTCCTGTCCGCTGACAAGAAAACTAGACCTCTAGTCCTTACCTGGCAGGACATAGAGGTCCTGGAGGCCATTCAGAAAGCTCTAAAACCTCTTCAGGACTTTACAGATGCTTTCTCAGGAGAGGCCTACGTGACCCTGTCGTATGTCAGACCTGTACTTCACCTGTTCAACAATCGTCTCATGGCATCTGAAGAAGGGGATAGTGAGCTGTGTAAGTCCATCAAGACCAAAGTTGTGGATTACCTCAATAACAAATATGCAGACCCAACTACCAGTGACCTGTTGGATATAGCCTCTCTTCTAGATCCAAGATTCAGGGCCAAATACATCTCATGTGACCATGACCACATGGAACGCAGAGTTATTTTGGAGACTCAGTCTTTGCTGCATGAATGTGTGCGCGAGCTGAATGACCCAACAGAACAAGAAGGAGCAGCTGTGGCAGTGCCACCTAATCCAAAAAGAAAGAAATCACTCGCAAGCTTCTTTAAAGAGAGTCCTGGCACTGGTAGTGCCACCGGCACCAAACTCACACCGAGAGAGACAATAGAACATGAACTGTCAACCTATCTGCAGTCAATCTGCATAGAGAGAGAGTGATGCTGACCCACTCAAATGGTGGAAGGACCATGAGGTTGCTTTTCCAGCACTGAGCCGCCTGGCCAACAAGTACCTTTGTGTGCCAGCCACCAGCTCCCCTTCAGAAAGGGTTTTTAGTTGCAGTGGTAACATTGTAACCTGCCACAGGGCATCCCTGAAGCCTGAAAGTGTAGACAGGCTCATTTTTCTGGCACAAAATCTGTAAGATGTACACTACAGGCCAATACCTCTTGTCTTTCATGTTTTAAGTTTAATGGTTGCTAAATAATTGTTCCAAGAACGTGTTTACATTGAGTTATATTGTTTGATTGTTTACATTTGCACAAAGTACTTGAATTGCATTTAGGAGAAGGAAGCATCCCTCAGTCTCCCTTCATAGATTGAAGCTTTCCTAAAGCAGGCTGACTTGTTATTTTTGTCAGTATCTTTTCTGTTCACATTTTGCACTATACTGTTACACAGTAAAGGAATATTTATTTCTAATTTATTTTGATTTAAAATAATAATACATGTTTTTTGTTTAATGAAAGCAATTTATGCACATGTTCTGCAGTTGAACATTAATAAAAGTGCCTTTGAGACATTTGTCACCTGTGGTTTTGACCAAGAACATGGCTCATTGGTTTCAATTCACTGGAAGAAAAATATCGAGATATATATCGTATATTGCCATTCAGCCCAAAAATATCGAGATATGACTTTTTGTCCATATCGTGCAGCCCTAATACAATATAACTCTGGCGATTACACTCATTACACTTGGTTCAAGGAGAAGTCACTAGTGGAATATACACTGTAGTTAGCAGCATCACGAGGTATTTACACACTGTAAAATATGAGGTGATAATGGCTTGAATCGAGTGGTTTTAATCTTATTCTGAGCACATTCTGACCGTGTTCAAACAATATTCACCGATAGGACAGAGACATTTAGTCTTATTTCAAGAACTCAAATTTGGCTAAATTTATTTTAATTTGAGCAAGTTTTAATTAGATACAAGAAAAGTGAAGAGTGGATCATCAGAGCAGAAATGAAGCTGAAGCGCAAATTCAGACTGAAAGACCGGCCACAGCTCTCACCCGTCCAGAGCCAGCCAATCACACAGCTCTGCCAGCCTCGAGCCTCTGCCAATCACACAGCCCGGCCAGCGTCTTGCCAACCCACTGACAGCTCCTGGCTCCTGCTCTGGCTCGGGCTCCGCCTACGCCCCATTCATAACATGCTTCTAGCCACCACCAGTGCTTGACCCCAGGGGATCTGAGATCATCTACAGCAGCTGAACATCTCCCCTTTGTAAGTGTCACTGCCGGGGTCAATGCGCCAAACAAATAAATATTTTTCATGCATGAATGTTTCTGTCTTGGTCTCTTCAGATTGAATTATAAGATGAATGTAATGCAATAATGTCTTCTTTCTAAGGTAAAGGCGCACTCACAGCAAGGATGCGGTGCGTGCTGGTAAGGCGGTCTCTCCAGGCCACACACAGCACGTACGGCAGGTACAGGCTGAAGTAGATGAGGCCTCCACACGCCGCCGACAGGTTGGCTTTGGAGAAGAAGGTGCTGATCAGGAAACACTGCATGATGGTGGCGGTGGCGAAGGCCGACAGGAAGAAGAAGACCACGGACGGGTCGCTGTAGGGCAGGATGTCCCCCCACTGCGAGGACCAGATAAGGCAAATTTATTTATAAAGCACCATTCATGCAGAAGTAGCCCAGGGAATAAACAGGCATAGAAAGAATACATACATATCTACATACATAGATATAGACATAAACACGCATCTGTAATAATACAAAAATAAGGCTTTAGCGCCTAGTAAGTCATGTTTATTATAATATACGTCAAGACAACCACCTCGTCGGAATGTTTAAGTCTCGTCCTTAAACCCACTTTAAGACCCGTGTGAGTTGTGTCCTCTATTTTATTCATTCTATTGTTTTATGTTTTCATTTATTTTATTGTTTTATGTTTTCAACGTAAATATTTAATTGTTTTTATTTTATTATTTTGCATGTTCTCCCTGCAGACGCACTGTGAAACACAAGCGCTAAGCGCTGCGCCACTGTGCCTACTCATGAAAAACTATAAAAAATGTGCGTCAAAGTCAGTAAAAAAAAGCATTGATTATTTTTTCTGGTGCATCTGTTTGTGGTTTGATCTTTCAGAGATGGACAAATCTGTTTTCTATTGTCACAGAGACTCAAATGGTAAAATTACTGACTCTCTCACATTTTATCCATAGGAACAGGTCTGGCCTCAGCTTGCTCCTCTCTGAGACCAGAGGAGGAGCAGCGGCTTTACTCTGAGCTCCTCCCGTCCCGTACCTTGAGCAGAGCAATGAGCAGCGCTGCGGACACCAGGAAGGGAACCAGGGAGGAGATGAACCAGCTGAGCCACAGAGTCCCGGAGCTCAGGCCCATGATGCGCATGGTCTCCTTCAGCCGCGCTTCCTTCTCGTACACCACGCCTTTGATGATCATGGCCACGGAGTAGATCCAGGCCAGCGTCATGAAGAGGGGCAGAGAGCGGTTCAGCACGCGCAGAAACCTGGTGAAACACACAGAGCACAATCAAATTCAAAGACCAGTAGATTCACTTCACATATATGCTGCTAACATAGATGTATACAATCAGAATCAGAATCCTTTTTATTGCCATGTAAGTAACAAGAAGTCACAGACTAGGAAATTGCTTTGGCTCTCCGTGCAATCAAGTCAACAGTAGAGAAAGAATAAAGCATAATAATACATTTCTAAACATCTCTAAAGTATAGCTTATTCTAAGATAGGAGTTAAAAGTAAAGTTTTTTATGATTATTACTATATACACAAGTGCACTTGGTTCACACATTATACAATGTACATTAATCAGTGCAGTAATCTGGCTTTATAAAGGGCGGAGGACAAGGTTATAAAGTGTTCAAGGGAGGGAAATAAACTGTTCTTATGGCGGGAGGATCTGGTCCTGATGGACCGTAGCCTCCTGCCCGAGGGGAGAGGTTGGAACAGTCTATGTGCAGAGTGAGAGGGGTCGGCTGTGATACGACTAGTTGAGCTTCTTGAGCTAGCGGGTTAGCATCAGCCATCACTCACACGTCATCCACGTAGCAGGGGTAGGGCATCTGCTGCACGTAGAGGCCGATGGTCTGAGAGGCTCCAGTCAGGACTGTGGTGACTGCACGCTCCACCAGGTCCTGCACGTACACGAAGCCGCCCCAGACGTACCGCATGTCACTGAAGGGGTCTGCGGCCGGTCCGGGATCCCAGAACCTGAACCACACACACAAACAGACAGACACATAAAAAGACGCACACAGACATTAAGTGGAGTACACAGAATTAACAAAGACAAGTAGATGTATCATTCAGGATTACGTGTTAAATTCTTGAATTGTGAAAGGGGATGGCGAGCTACAGGTAGCTCCCGAGCCATAGGTTGGCGACCCAAGTTCTAGGACTGTTCATAATGGAACTCAGAACAGTCCAATAATAGATAAAAAGTTATACACTCCATATTGTTGGCCCCTGGAAAAGTCTGGTAACTAAGACCCTCTTACTAAAAAGATTTTATTTTTGTACTTTGGTTTTATTTTGAAATAAGTTCTCTATAGTCTCTCTCTTTCTGTCTTCCCGTGTTCCCGTTGATTGTCTACCCCGCCCTGATGTGTTTCACCTCTGTGACCAAAGATAATTGTTCCATTGAGTGCTTTACAAACAGTTCCTCCCCCTCCTCTTATGTAAACTTGTGAATGTATCCAAGAACATTGAATACTTATGAGACAACAGGCAGTGATGCATTTAAGAACACAGGAAAAGCCAGACTTGTATCTTCAAATCTTCAAAAATCAACTGATGTTTTTGATTTTCCTCAGTCCCTTCTGCTCCTCCCCTTCCCAGTACCTGTCCTTGATCTTGTTGGTGCGCGTCACGTCGTCGATGTCCATGCGGATCTTGTACTGGACGTGTGGAGGCAGCTCAGGGGACGAGCTGTTGGGCAGAAGGAACACCACCCCGGCCCAGAACTGCCTGTCCTCCAGCAGCTCCAGAGCCCTCTGCACCAGCTGGCCCTCGCTCTCCAGGCCCTCCAGCTTATCCATGGAGAAGCACTGATGTAAAAAAGCACAGGTTAAAGCTGTAGACCAGGCATGTCAAACTCATCTTTAGGGCTGTATCTTGCAGCAATGATTTTAAAGAACTACTATGAACTGTTATACTGTTATACTTACTATTGTCTCAGGAAAACCATATAATTATATCTGCTCTAAAATGTTCACTAAAATGGTAATAGGAGTTAGTTACTTTTTTTCTTTCTTTTCAGATAGTGAGTTACAGTTAAAAATGACAGTTTTAAAATTCTTCAGACTTGCATTGTAATCCATAATCTTATTTTTTTTTCACATCTAAATAAAAAAGGTAACTATTTACAGGAAGAGAGAGATAGAATAAAATCAGAATAAAATAAAAATACACATTTGGTAGGTATTGTAAAATAATATACAATTCAAAGCATATTCCACATCACAGAGTAAAAGGGACATCTATCAATTATTTTGAACCTCCACAAAATCTGGTTGTAATGGCTTTATGTATCTGACCCATTCAGACCATAATCGAATAAAAGTTTGTTTACTTAGACAAATAGAAAAAGTTATTGCTTCCATTTGGTAAACCTCACCTACAATACTCCTCCACTCTGCCACAGTGGGGGGCTCGGGGAGCAGCCATGGCCTTGTAATAGCGTTTTTAGCAACAGAGGTCATGATAGAAAATAGATATTTGTTTTTACATCTAGTCTGGTTGTCCAAATAGTTCAGGAATAGGGTGGTAAACTGCAATGGTATATTGATTTTCAGAATATATATTATTATGTTAATGTATTCTATACAGTCACCTTACTTCAATAGCCATGACATTTATGTTTAATACACGCAGACATCAGGCACTCAGCTGGTCTCAGTCAGTCTTCCATGTCAGTGCGCCTTCTGTACTCCTGGAGTTTTTCCTTGACTCGGTCCTGTCGCTGCTCTCCGCTCTGGGTGTCCGCCTCGACCTGCGGGCCGCCAGGTTGATAGCAGCCGAATCTCTTTGCGGTCCAGGGTGGTCACGGACTTCACAACATTGACGGTAGCCCCCGAGCTGCCATGTCCCTGGTTGCTTCTGCTGCGTCACTACAGAAGACGCGCATCTTCGCTGGAGAGGGAGTCTGGAACTTAATGCGCTTTTCATTCAGCACTCTTTTAGCTTCACCATATTCATTACGTTTTTTAAGCACCTCAATTGGAAAGTCGTGGTCGTCAAAGAAACGCACATTGTCACAGAACACCTCCTTCTTCTGCCATGCTCGCCTGATAAAGCGTCCACACTTCACCACCATAGACCGTGGCTTAACCCTTTAAGCGCCAAAGTCGCAATATTGCGACAAGCAACATTGCTCACTTAAACAGGCTGTATGTAAAAAGGTGGTGCAGAATCTTGTTAATACTTTTCACCAGGGGTTAGTGGACATGTGTGCCTGTAATATGAGCAACATTTGTGGGTGTGGTTATATTGAAAGTTTTTGAGTAAATTGAGTTCGTAAAACACCTGCGGCGCAGCGGCGCGGAGGCGAAGCAGCAGCGGTAGAGCTGAGAGGAGCGAGAGCAGAGCAGAGGGAAAGAGTGTTTTTATTTACTCACGAGGTCTTCAGTACCAGAAAAGTACTTGGTCTGGTACTGGCTCACTCAGATTCAGAGGAGGAAGACACGCAGGTGTCCAGTGAAGCAGACACAGACATTATTAGTGACGGGGAGACCGCGCTCCATAGTCCACAGTCAGCCCCTGTACAGCGGCTGCTTGTCCTCCGTGTGGCCGCGGTAGAAGCATTCTGTGAACGCCAAGCAGGGACCGTGGTCGAGGGGACAGGGGGATCATAACACCGGGCATGTGGGAGAAAGTAGCGGGGGTAGACATCTATAGGGAACAAGGGAAACGCGGGAGAAGTCGCGGGAAAGCCGCGGGAAAGCCGCGGGAAAAAAAAAACACATCGCTAATCGCGTTCACTGCCTTTACCAACAGCGATGATGAGGATGAAGCAAGGCAGTTCTTGAGAGAAAATAATCCACAAAAGTGGATCAGAAGTGTTGAAGAGCCTGTTGTATGTTGTTGAGACGATCTGACATGTTCTGAGCCCATTCATTTCATCTCTCTGTTTGTAAACGGTAAATCCTTGAGCATCATTTCCACTGAGAAAAATAGTAAGCTCACCACTTCTTTGAAAGGGAAATATTGAAACCAATCTCAAGATTTCATGACTGTAAACTATAAAGAGTGCTGTCTTGATCACTGAAGGTCTTTGAAAATAATACAATTCCATATGGCCGCGAACCAGTGCTAAAACATTATCTATAATCTGGATCAGGGAATTTATTTCTATCCCAAATTCATTTTATACTAAAGATATTTCACATTGACTGTTTATAGTATTCCCTGATCTCAAATAACTCCCAAGCTACAGCTTTTTGAAGTCTATACAATAATTAACATTTTCCAAAATGGCCGCCACCTTGATGACATCACAATATGCAAATTAGATGACGAATCAACTTCCATCCCAAAGTTTGGTTCAAACTGAAGATATTTCTAATTTACAGTATGCCTTTATCTCAAACCATTTTAAAGTTATAGCCTTTTGAAATCTTGAAATCAAAATTGTATATTTTCTTGAAAAAACTCTGGCGCCTAAAGGGTTAACCTGCGAGCTGCTGTTTGAGCAGTCAAGGCTCTTTCGATTCCGAGTAACTGACCTTCGGGAAAGTCAAACACCTTTTTCAATAAATACTCTAAGAATAAGATTTTATTCTTTCCCTCCTTGTCCTCTGAGATCCCATAAATACGAGATTCTCTTCGTGCGCGACCTCCTCGGTCCATTAGCCTCAGGTTAGCATGGCGGCTGCTAGCTTCTTTATTAGCATTGACGCAGTTTGTAGCACGGATTCGACCTCCTCTATCCTTTCTTCTGCTTCGTCCACCCTTTCATGAACTCTTGTAATTTCGTTTTTAATGTCCGCATATTGTTCATTACTGTCTCTCCTGAAATCACGGAGCTGGTTCAGGATGTGTGTAAGAGACGGCTCAGGTGCACCCTCCTGCTCGTGGACTAGACCCAGACCCAGACCCGGAGAGCAGCTTTCATGGTCTTTGTCGATGTTGTCTTCGTTTATACTCGTCATTGTTTTGCTTCTTGTCTTCACTCCTTTTTCCATCTTTCAAATATCACCCGTGAATGTAAAAAAAACACCTTTTGGGAGTTTTCGAAATGAAACCGTCGGGAGCTCCAAAATCAAGCTGCCATACCTCTCGCTGGCAGAACCGGAAGTCCGTTATTAAGGGCTTATTAACCGAGCAAGCGAGGTTAATACATGTTTTATTATATGCCTCTCGTCTGTGTCTCTACCAATGCTTTTGAGATATTTGTGAAGTGTGTTCATGTCCGACTTGGTTTTCCTTATCGTGTTTTTAGTGTGATACGCGGCTGCGGACCGATTGTCATGGTAATGCCCCGAGGAAAGATATCAAATGTGATACGCGCTGCGGACCAATTGTCATGGTAACGGTCCGAGATGGGAAAATATCAGACCGCAAATCAGCCAATCAGAGCGCGCGTACGGTCCAAGTCATATAAAAATAACGGCTTATTAACCGCGCGCGAGGTCTGTATGGGTCTGTGCAAAAAGGCCAAGGTCTGATATTTCTCTGTACAGACCGAGCAAGCAAGGTTAATAAATGTTTTATTATATGACTCTCGTCCGTGTCTTTACCAATGCTTTTGAGATATTTGTGAAGTATGTTCATGTCCGACTTGGTTTTGTGTGATACGCGCTACGGACAGATTGTCATGGTAACGGTCCGAGGAAAGATATCCGAGATGGGAAAATATCAAACCGGTAATCAGCCAATCAGAGCGCGCGTACGGTCCAAGTCATATAATAAAGTTGCTTATTATATATATTTTTTAGCAATCGGTCTTCCACTACAAAACATATTGATATTTGGCCCATTTATTGTTGAATCCAAAATGTCAAATTTTTTCAAAAACCTTTAATCCACTTTTATACTTCTGGCTCTAACCATAGACTGTAAATATTAACAACCAGCTCTAACCAGCTTCTATCTTTTCAATTTTGGCCCCCGACCATAATGAGTCCGACTGTAGGCCACTGGGAGTGGACTGAGTGTGACTATAGTGTGAGCCTTGATGCGCAAGAGGCTGATTTGAACATAAGCTAAACATTGGAGCAAAACTTTGTCCCATTGGGCTTCATTGAGCAAGGACAACTTATTTTGGTTGGAGGCCGGATTAAAAAAATAACTGCTCCCCAGTGGCCAAGAGTAAATCTGTGGATATTTTTAACATTATGAAGGTATTTTGACATGAGTTACATTAATTTAACCTAGGTTTTTAGATTATTTCCGAGTGAATTTTCTGTACTAATCTAGTTCCGTTACTTTGTGTCGAACTGAACCAAAACTTGGTCAAAATTAAAAGAATTGGCCAATGATTTATAGTTTTAAATTTATTTTACATTTACCTATTAGGTTCAAATATCAGAAAAAAATGCACTCTATGGCTGTTTTCTTCATTTTAAAAATTAGGTACAATACACGGTAGCCATATTAACACTACCATAAATGCTGCAAGTCATTGGTTATAATCAAACATGATTTCAGACAACAGGATAAACATATAAATACAACATAAATAATAAATTAAGATGAAAAGTATTTAGTTTGATTGTGACGGAAAATAGGAAACCTGTTCCAAATAGCCGAGTCTGGAGCTGGGATTGAACCCAGGACCCGATCTCTAACATGCCCCACCTCGGTGACCTGTGCCAGGGTGCTGATGGTGCGGTTGAGGTCGTGGTAGATGTCCCTCCAGGTGAGCTCTGCCCCGGGGCTCTGAGGGGGGGTCTGTGGGGGGGACAGGAAGCGGGCAATCCTGGAGGCCGTCCACGATGTGTTCTCCAGCCGCAGGTTCACCAGCACGGCCACTTCAGGACGTCTTAGCAAGTCCTGACCGCAACAACACCAACACATTATAGAATAGGGTAAGGATAGGATAGTAAAGAGATAGGACAGGGAGAGTAGATTAAATCAAATGTATTTTTGTATAGCCCTACATCACAACAGTAGGAATCTCATTGGTCCATAAGGAGAAGATGACCAATATCCAGAAATGTTGTGAGAGAGACTGGGCGATTCCGGAGCTCACCTGCAGCAGCCGCACCTCCACGCTGGTCTCCATGTAGTCCCAGACCTCAGGGCCCAGCTCCAGCCAGGCCTCGTTCAGATCCTGGAGGATCTGCAGCTGCTCAAACGTCTTGTTCATCTGCAAACCATAAACTGTATGGGTTTTCTGAGGTAAATTACGGTTTTTCAAGGGCACCCCAGATTTAAGGGTCCGAAAATGTAAATATGTATTGGTCTTTCTCTATTCTCTCTGGTCTCTCTAGACCAGGGGTGCTCACACTTTTTCAGCATGGGAGCTACTTATAAAAGGATCAAGTCAAAATGATCTACCTACTACAAAAATGCAAATCATATATTTCAAAAAATATTCTTTATATCTACAATGTATGTTTATGTACATGCAAAACCGCATGAGCCAATATAGCACAACACAACACAATTATCTATGTACATTTTTTGTCATTTCCCGAGTTTACTGTGATGACTTTCACTGAATTGAATCGGCCAGGGATGCATAGTCCGGAAAATTGGTGGTAACTTGCTGACAAGTTTGTCGTGGTTTAGCTTTCCTGCACTGAGCGCGGTTGTTTGCGCATGTGCAGTCACCTAAGTGTCAGTAAAACATTACTGAGTAAAACACAGATGTCATTTGACTGTGGTGCCATGTCCATGTGCCATGCCTGTTTTTTTTAAATCCAAATATTTCCCCTCCTCCGTTTATAAAATAATTTGCATCCACACATCTGCGTTATCAGTCACATTCGTAACATTCCAAACATGTGCGTCTCTTACGTCCTGTCCTGCGTTGGGGAAAAACACAGAAGTGGGCGGAGTTCTGATGCAGATGCCGGTAACGGCACTTTTACAGTCATAGAAGACACTCAGAGTAAAGACGTATGTTTACAAGCACTGACCCCGTCCTCAGCCCTGGTTTAGTCCTGGTTTAGTCCTGGTTTAGTCCTGGTTTAGTCCTGGTTTGGTTGTTTTCGAGCGTGAGTCCCCGCGATCACTTTGCTGCCCTCTGATGTGGAGCGAGGATGTTCGCTGCTGCGAGCATCTCACAGCGAACAGTTTTTAAGGTAGTATGATCCATGCTTCAGTGATCAGAGGAATTTAGGGGGGTACTGTGGCGTGCGAGAACGCAAAACTCTGGTTATCTCTGTCTACACACAAATGCATTAACGGAGTTTTCAAAAATCTCCACTTTGCCCGGAGTTTTTTGTATATATTCGTTTAGAATGTGTAATTTTTTATTTATTTAATGCGATCTACCAATACTACCTTTGCGATCGACTGGTAGATCGCGATCGACGTATTGAGCACCCCTGCTCTAGACTCTCACTGGTCTTTCTCTCTCTGGTCTATCTCTGATCTCTTTGGTCTTTCTCTCTGGTCGTTCTTTGGTCTCTCTCTGGTCTTTCTTTGGTCTCTCTCTGGTCTTTCTTTGGTCTCTCTCTGGTCTTTCTTTGGTCTCTTTCTTTGGTCTCTCTCTCTCTGGTCTTTCTTTGGTCTCTCTCTCTCTGGTCTTTCTTTGGTCTCTCTCTGGTTTTTCTTTGATCTCTCTTTGGTCTGGAACCAAGAACTAGTGACATGGATTCTATTGTTGTGGTTTGAAAGTTATGTACCCCAGCTTTAGCCTACCTCCTTGATGACCGGTAGGACTGCAGAGCTGTTGGGAGCGTACAGCAGTTTCCCGATGAGCAGAGGTTTGAGTCCCCTCCATACAATCCGGGTCAGAGGGTTGGACTCCAGGCCCTGGATCATGGACTTACAGAAGGAGGCTGAGGACACAGAAGAAAGGTGGACTTATTTGTACGGCACAGTCCACTCTGGGTTTGGAAACACAATTTGAAGACACAAATTATGTTGTAGATGTGCGTTGACACGGTCAATGGGCGACAATCTGTGGATGATACTCTCATAGCAACCGATCAGCAACCAAACAGCCAATCAAGAGTGAGGCCTGTCTCTGTGAATCTTGTTCTGGAGCTATATTCTCTCATAGAAACCTTGTAGCAATGAAACAGAAAAATCAGAAGAGTGCTGTCTCTGTGATATTACTTTGGAGAAACTTCTTTCACAGCAACCACAGCAAACCGCCAACAATGTCTATTTCAGTCACAGCAACTACATAGCAACCAAGGAACCAATCAGGAGCAGGCTTGTCCCTACATACTGTATATCACTCTGGAGAAAACTTCTTTCACAGCAACTTAATAGCAACCAAACAACCAATCAGGAGCAACCCATCCTTGCTCAAACAGCTTTGCAATATTTCCATGTCTGTTTTACAATCCACACCTTGGCTTTTAAGTACTTTACATTGTATACTGTGTTAGCTGCTAGCAATGTAAAATTCTTGAAAAAAACAGCGTGAGACTCACTCATGTTGGCATCCTGCTCCGCGTCGCTCTGATCGGTACCGTTCTTGCCCAGGAAAGACTTGATGTCGTTGTCTTCGTACCAGTTGAGGGAGGGGATGCGCTCGCCCGACTCCGGATGACCACACATGATCCTGGAGAAGGCCCTGAAGCTGTCCAGGGGCCGAGCCGTGCGGTTCTCTGGAGACAGAAGGCGAAGGGCCGCGCTCATGTCCGAGAAGCTGGAGAGGGAGGAGAACTGGAAGACAAGAGGAGGAAGACAGGACTGATGTCACCGCAGCTGTTTATGCACACATACAGAGCCGGAGAGAGAGACCAGAGAGAGACTAGAGACCAAAGAGAGACCAGAGAGACCCAAAAGAGACCAGAGAGACAAGAGAGACCGGAGATTGACCAAAGAGACAGGCGAAAGAGAGAGCTACCAGATAGAATAGAGATAAACCAGAGAGACCCAAGAGAGATCAGAGAGAGACTAGAGAAAGACCAGAGAGAAACCAGAGAGAGACCAGAGAGAGACCAGAAAGAGCAGAATGACCAGAGAGAAAAGAGACCAAAGAGAGACCAGCGAGAGAAGAGAAACCAGAAAGAGACCAGAGAGAGACCAAAGAACAGAGACAGACACAGTGGGTACTGAGAGAGACCAGAGGAAAAACTAGAGAGACCTGAGAGAGACCAGAGAGACCCCAGAGAGACTAAAGAGAGAAGCTGAGCGAAACCACAGACCAGCAAGAAACCAGAGAGACCAGAGACACGTTTGCATTGAATATTTAGGAGGAAGAACATGACTTGAGAGTGTTGAAAAAGGTGTTGCTCGTACTTGGTTGAAGAGCAGAGCCATCTCCTGAGACACGCGACCCACAGCTTTGCTCAGCAGCCTCAGTTCGGCCGCGTTGGAGAGAAGCCGCTCCCTCTGAAACACAACAACAGCCCCTAGTTCACAAAAGAAAACACTAAGAGAAGCTGAGACCACAGAGAGACTAGAGAGAGACCAGAGAGAGACCTGGGAGAGACCAGAGAGAACCCAGAGAGAGTCAATAAACAGACCGGAGAGAGAGCAGAGAGAGACCTGAGAAAGACCGGAGACAGACCAGAGAAAGACCAGAGAGAGACCAGAGAGAGACCGGAGAGAGACTGGAGAGAGACCAGAAAGAGACCAGAGAGAGACTGGAGAGAGACCAGAGAGAGTCCAGAGAGAGACCGGAGAGAGACCAGAGAAAAACCAGAGTCCAGAGAGAGACCATCATGTGGAGAAAAATATGTATTACATACTAAGAGTTTATAACAAATGGTGATAAAGAGATAACCAGTCTTGGTGGGACTGTAGTTAAATGTGAGAAGTTCTTACGGTGAAAAGTTTGCTGAAGTCGAGCTGCGTCAGGAACAGTCGCTCCGCCTGTCGCAGGACGTCCGCCGGCTGCGCGCACAGCTCTCTCTGCAGGGCGGCCATCTTGTCTTCTCCTCCGTCCACAGCCAGGAACTGTCCCAACATGGTCCGGTTACAGACCAGGTCCTTCAGCTGCACCTGAGTCGCAGACGCCACCACCTGGACACAACACGGACTGTCAGCGGTGAGACTCAAAAACTTGTGGTTCAATTATCTGTATTAAAGCTGGGGTACGTAACTTTCAAACCACAACAATCTAACTTGAATCTTCTTTTTTTTATTTACGATTACTACTTTTTACATGCATGTAACATTGGTCTGAGCTAGTCTGAACCAGGTCTTATCCAGGACTACATCAGGTCTGAGTCAGGTCTGAACCAAGTCTAAACTAGGTCTTATCCGGGTCTGTCCCAGGACTGAACACATTTTGAACCAGGCCCAACCAGGACGAATCCAGGTCTGAACTCGAGACTGAACATGGTCTGAACCAAGACTAAACTAATTCTGAACCAGGAATACACCAGGACTCGACCAGGTCTGAACCAGATCTGAACCTTGACTGAACAAGGTCTGAATCAAAACTTGACAAGGTCTGAATCAGGACTTGACAAGGTCTGACCCAAACCATCATCTTTATTTCATCAATCATAACATGCAGTTAATATGTTATGGTCCTATTTGTTCACAACATTTTACATCTTCAAGACCTGCGTTATCAATGGGGCAAAAAAGTGATGTACCCCAGCTTCAAGCTAAATTTTGTCTCCATGGTAACGATATAAATGCAGTATGGTGTGTGTTGTACCTGAGCGTTGAGCCTGGCTTTCAGCAGCTGCTCCACAGACTCCGGAGGCAGAGAGCTGTTGGTGCGAAGGAACGAGGAGAAACTCTCATTCGGTCTCAGGTAATCGGCGACAGGCAGATCTGAAACACACAGATATCACGTAACTCCGCCCCTTCTTTCTATTCAGTCCGATTCCATTTATACTTGTACAGCCATAAATCACAACAGTAGTCGCCAACTTACTTACTTACTTACTTACTTACTTACAAGAAATGCAATGATAGAAAACACTTAGAACCATAAGGGGCAGCAGACAAATGTCCATAAATGTTTATAAATGTCCATCAGCACTCTCTATGGTCTTTCTCTGGATCCTCCTGCATCGGCGAAGAACAACCCAGTGGGGGAAAATTAGAAACCTTGGAGAGGCCCACATTGAGGGAGGGATCCGCAGAAAAACGGGCTAAAGATCCAGCATCCAAAGCCCCTGACCAACAAACCCATTCTCGGATACATTTATTTTTCTCTATTTTCATGTTTGCATGTGTTTAATCTATATGATATGTATCGGGTGGGAAAATTTCAGAAGTGTCAGAAGTCACTAGGAATATTTTAGGAAAGAACCGTCCTCCTCAGAGTGAACGCCAGAGTGAACACACATATCACCAGAATGATTGACAATTAGGAGGACCGATTGTTTAGATCAGGGGTCTCCAACCTTTTTCAATCAGAGAGAACAGAAGAGGCAGAGAACTACTCTATAACACTTGTAAAATATACCATAATACTGTATAATCAAATATTTATACTAATAATAGACATGTATTGACTCAAAAGTTAATCCTTTAAGATCATGTGTTAAATTCTTGATCTCGCGAGCCACAGGTTGGAGACCCCAGGTGATGACGATGATGTGTTTGTGCTGTGTTAAAGTCACTTCTCTGCAGCGTGTGGTTAATTTCACAAACACCTCATTTTCTCAGCTTTTTGTCTGAAACAATTGATTTCAGTAAAACCTTCCTCTACTACAGGAGGACAAAAAAATCTAGAAACAACTGTATTTTTGCTGACGAAAGTGGACAGTTCAGTTTTAAATGATTTCAAGATTTCAAGATTTTTATTTGTCAAACCAAGTGAATGGTTTGAAATTATATTTCTCTCATCCTTGATTGTGGAGCGGGGGGAGTTCAGCTTCCTGATGGCCTTGTGAATGAAACTGTTTTTAAGTCGATTGGAACTGTTCCATAAATTCTGCAGTCTCCTCCCTGAAGGCATTACCCTGAAGAGCCTGTGTGATGGGTGCGTAGGGTCCCTGGTGATTCTGACGGCTTTGCGGGTGAGACGGGTGGAGTACATGTCCTCCAAAAGAATGGACTGTCACAGATTTCACATATACCCATAATCTGTGGGTCTTGAAAAATCATCAAAATCAGCAGGCAATATGGAAGTGGCTGTTCTGAATGTGGCTGAGAGGCAGTGAGTTAAAACCGCGGTCTTTGTGGAGGATTTGCCTTCGGCCTCGGCCTCGGGTCTCAGGTCTCTGTAACATGAGCTCCTCTGTGTACAGCCTTTCACTCACTATCACTGCTGCTGGAAACACAAACATTGTTATTGTCTCCTTATGGTCTCGGTGCACTCTCCTCCCTGATCAGACGGAGCCATGGTTCCTACGGCTTTAATGCATCAAATCAATGAAAAACACACTGCTTCTTTCTTGTCTTGTTGTCGACAGAAGCATGAAAACAACTGAATCCAAGCGTTTCTATATGTTTTACAGGTTTGCAGTGGAATTCTCTCTGGTGGAAGCCCTGGTCTGTCTCTCTGGTCCCTCTGGTCTCTCTCTCTGGTCCCTCTGGTCTCTCTGTGGTCTCTCTGTGGTCTCTCTCAGGTCTCTCTCAGGTCTCTCTCGCCGTTATCTCTCTTTCCCGTCTTTCTATGGTCTCTCTGTTTTTTCTCGATGGTCTCTCTCTCTTTAGTCCCTCTCTCTGATCTCTCTCCCTCTGGTCTTTCTCTGGTCTCTCTGTAGTCTCTCTTAGGTCTCTCTCTCTCTGGTCTCTCTCTGATCTCTCTCCCTCTGGTCTCCCTTGTCTATCTCTGGTCTCTCTTTAGTCTCTCTGTCCGGTCTCTCTCTGGTGTTTCTCTCCGCTCGCTGTCTGGTCTCTCTCTGGTCCCTCCTGTCTCTCTCTCTGGTATCTTTCTGGTCTCTCTCTGTCTGGTCTCTCATTAGTCCCTCTCTGATCTCTTTCTCTGGTCTCCCTCTCTCTACTCTGTGACTGATGAACAATGTTGTTGATGTTGTGTGATCTGTAGTTACTTGGCCAGATGCCGGGGCTGTCTCCCATCCTCTGCAGAGTGAGGCTGAGCTCCTGGAACCCAGAGAAGGTCCTGTTTTCACTGATGGAGAGGAGGCTCTGGGAGTCCACCAGGAGACGGGACAAGCTGCTCACACACACAGACACACACACACACACAACGGCAAACACACATATACAGAAACACACAGACACACATAACCACCCAGAGACACAGAGAAACACACACACAAACACATATATACAGACACACACCATACAGAGACACACACACATATACACGCACACAAAGAGACACACACACACACACACACACACACACACACACACACACACAGACAATTGTTTAAGTTCTTTGCAAACACAAGGCAGAATCTCTCTCTCTGGTCTCACTGGTCTTTCTCTGGTCCCTATGGTCTCTTTCTGGTCTCTCTCTCTTGTCTTGCTGGTCTCTATCTTCTCACTGGTCTTGCTGGTCTCTATCTTCTCACTGGTCTTACTGGTCTCTATCTGCTCTCTCTCTGGTTTCGGTGGTCTCTCTCTCTGGTCTCACCGGTCTTTCTCTGGTTTCTATGGTCTCTTTCTGGTTCCTGTGGTATCTCTCTGATCTCTCTCTCTCTGGTCTCTCCCTGTTACTTGTGGTCTCTCTCTCTGGTCGCACTGGTCTCTCTCTGCTCCCTGTGGTCTCTCTGTCTGCTCCTTGTAGTCTCTCTCTCTGCTCCCTGTGGTCTCTCTCTCTCTGCTCCCTGTGGTCTCTCTTTCTGTTCCCTGTGGTCTCTCTCTCTCACTCACATAGAGTTGTTGAAGTTGCCCACTTGTCCGGGGGTCTCTCCCGCCGTAGGGCTGTGGAAACACGGGTTGTGGATGTTGCAGACGATGCCTTGGATCCAGGGCAGAGTTCCCGCCGAGGGCAACGCTTTGTTTGGAAAGTGACCTGAAAATATCACAGACACCAAAGGATTAGTCACAACTTCCAGTCACAAAACTGCAAGAAAAACAAATCTGGCTTTGGAACACGATCTATATAATATTTACTTTGGTATTTGGGATTATTTGGAATCAACTACACATGACTTGATCTAAGAGAAGGACTGATAAACTAAAATTAGAACCAATACTTTTGTTTTTGTTGTCCATGACGTAATAGTCCTAGTCTCCTTCTTTGGTTCCTCTGAGGTCTCTCTCTCTGGTCGCTCTCTCTCTGGTTCCTCTGGTCTCTCTCTGGCCTCTCTCTCTGGCCTCTCTCTCTGGTCTCTCTCTCTGGCCTCTCTCTCTGGTCTCTCTCTCTGGTCTCTCTCTCTGGTCTCTCTCTCTGGTCTCTCTCTCTGGTCTCTCTCTCTGGTCTCTCTCTCTGGTCTCTCTCTCTGGTCTCTCTCTGGTCTCTCTCTGGCCTCACTCTCTGGTCTCTCTCTGGTCTCTCTCTGGCCTCACTCTCTGGTCTCTCTCTCTGGTCTCTCTCTCTGGCCTCTCTCTCTGGTCTCTCTCTGGTCTCTTTCTGGTCTCTCTCTCTGGTCTCTCTCTGGTCTCTCTCTGGTCTCTCTCTGGTCTCTCTCTCTGATCTCTCTCTTAAACTAATCGGTATGATCAGTGCAGACTCACATTGGCTCTGTTTGTACGGAGGGTGAGAATGTCGCACTGAGATCAGGATCACGAAGAGGAAGAGAGGCCAGAGCAGCTCCACCACCAGCTGGATCTGAAACACACACAACACATACAACTATACAACCATGTGAGCAAGAAATGTGCTGTATTTTATTGTGTGTGCATGTGTGAGTATTTGAGTGAATGTGTGTGTGTCTTTGCGTATTTAAATGTGTGTGTGTGCGCGTGTCTGTGCGTGCATGTGTTTATGTGTGCAATGGCGTGCATGTGTGTGTGTGTTTGTGTGTAAGTGTACATGATGGTCTGTGTGTAATGCGTGTTTGTGTGTGTATATGTGTCTACGTGCATTTTAACGTGCGTGTGTGTTTGTGTGTGTCTATGTGTATTTTAATGTGCGTGCCTGTGTGTTGTGTGTGTGTGCATGTTTGTATCCATGCTTGGTTGCGTGTGTGTCTGTGTGTGTGTGTGTGTGTGTCTGTGTGAGAGTGTGTGTGTTGTGTGTTGTTCTGGTTGCACCTTGTTCCTGCGTCTGTATGTGATGTTCTTCCACAGGAGCAGACACAGCTGCTGGAAGGGGTCCATCTCTGTGGAGTGTTATCTGCCCATGTCTCACACTGCAGAGAAAAACTACCATCAAGACCAGAGAGAGACCAGAGAGAGACCAGAGAGAGACCAGAGAGAGACCAGGGAGAGACCAGGGAGAGACCAAAGAGAGACCAGAGGGAGACCAGAGGGAGACCAGAGGGAGACCAGAGAGAGACCAGAGGGAGACCAGAGAGAGACCAAAGAGAGACCAGAGGGAAACTAAAGAGAGACCAGAGGGAGACCAGAGAGAGACCAGAGAGACGGGAGAGAGACGGGAGAGAGACCAGGGAGAGACTAGAGGGAGACCAGAGAGAGACCAGAGAGAGACCAGAGAGAGAACAGAGAGAGACCAGAGAGAGAGACCAGAGAGAGACCAGAGAGAGGCCAGAGAGAGACCAGAGAGAGAGACCAGAGAGAGACCAGAGAGAGGCCAGAGAGAGAACAGAGAGAGACCAGAGAGAGACCAGAGAGAGACCAGGGAGAGAACAGAGAGAGAACAGAGAGAGACCAGAGAGAGACCAGAGAGAGACCAGAGAGAGACCAGAGAGAGACCAGAGAGAGAACAGAGAGAACAGAGAGAGAACAGAGAGAGACCAGAGAGAGAGACCAGGGAGAGACTAGAGAGAGACCAGAGAGAGACCACGGAGAGAGACCAGAGAGAGACAGGGGAGAGACCAGACAGAGACCCGAAGAAGAGAGACTTAAGATGGAGACCAGAGAGAGGGACCAAAGAGTGACCAGAGGGAGACCAGAGAGAGACCAGACAGAGACCCAAAGAGTCAAAAAGCGACTCAAGGGGCTCTCTGGCGAGACAAAGGCAGAAAATATAACAGATGGCCTGTTATATTTCTATTTTCTATTGGACAATCCACATATGTTACTGATGTGAAAGAAAGTTACACACCCCAGCTTTAACTGTACAAAGGCAGGAAAAGTCCAGTGCTGGTGCTTGTGCTCTGTGACCTGCTGCAGACACAATCCTTCTCTTGATCCTGAAATCCTCTTGATCCAAAGCTCTGAGCCTCAGTCCAGAACCACGCAACCCAGATCTGCCTACGGGACAGTCCCACAAACTGTTTTTCACCCAATATAACAATCAGAATCAGAATTATTTTTATTGTAAGTAACAGGAAGTAGCAAACTAGGAATTTGCTTTGGCTCAGGGTGCAGTCAAGTTGAAAGGATAAAGGCATGCAACCAAAAATCCATTAAATGTCTAGAAATTACTTTATATACAAGTAGACACTATTAGAGACCAGAGAGAGACACCAGAGACACCAGAGACACCAGAGAGAGACCAGAGAGAGACCAGAGAGAGACACCAGAGACACCAGCGACACCAGAGAGAGACCAGAGAGAGTCAGGAAGGGGCCAGAGAGAGATAGAGAGAGCACACAACACAAACAGAAACTGAGCTAGAGAGTGTTTACTTGTGTATAATGCTATAAAACACATATGCACAGTAGAAGGCTTCAATTCGGGTTCATATTGGAGTTTGATAAGCAGGAAGTAGCTTCTGTTATTACTCAGTTCATGTCTATCATATACACTCTATACAGGATATAGAAAACATGAAGTCTGTCTGCTCTACAGCTAAGCAGAGACTCCCACACATCACTTTCCACACACACTTCCTCCAGCTCATCCAGGGGAATCTTGAGGCGTTCCCAATGGGACGTTCCTGCACTGTCTACTCCCAGGGAGGCATTCCAGGAGCCATCCTAAACAGAAGCCCAGAGCCACCTCCACTGGCTTCTCCACACATGGAGAAGCAGCGGCTCTACTCTGAGCTCCTCTCTATCTCTAAGGGAGCTCCACTCTGCAGAGAAACTCACATGGACCACTTTTATCAGTCATTACCCAAAGCTCATGACAATATGATTCATGGTCCCGGTCAATCAATGAACAACATCCATACGTTTATATGTGCATATGTTTCTTTATAAAGTTATGCTGTTACTTAATTACTATTACTACATTTCCCCACTGTGGGATGAATAAAGGATATTTTCAGCGTCCTCTTAAATTAAAAACTAATATTTAAATGAGAAAAAATAATACGCCATTAAAAACATGAAAGACTTGCATTTCTATTATCAGTTTTATTATTATTATTATTATTATAATTATTATTATACCTGAGCTGTTGTAGCGTTGTATTAAATTGTCCTTGTTCAAAATGAATAGAAATGACCAATAAACATCATTGTAAATATAATGCCATCTTGTGCAGAGGAAGTAGACAGTACTAAGCTAGTTTGATTAACGCTACACAAGCTCCTGTCGCTGCTCCGAGGTTATTACTGAAGTGGTTCATTCAAACGGCACCAAAAGCAGAGTGAAACAGCGCGCATGAGCAGTCATAAAGACGGTTTAAAGCAGAGAAAAAGCCGTGGAGTGTCAGTGGATGGTTTATGGTTTTATTACCTGGTTTAGGGGCAGGTACGTCGCTTATGTCCGCTTTGAGTCGGCTCCTCACGGCGGCAGTTAGCTAAGACTGGAGCAGCCCTCCTCGCTCCTGGATTGGTCAGGACACTTCCGGGAGGTGGGCTTGTCAGCCGGCACGCAGTCTGATTGGTGGTCGCGTTTGTTTTGGTTCTTCGCCGCATTTTTAGCTCAAAACACACAGATATTACGGCGAAGAATGGGTCAAAACTTCCCCAATGTAACAGAGAATATGTATTAGGAAATACATTACAAGAATACACTTTGATTTAGTGAGAATATCGTTGAACTATAGCTGAGGAACATAACTTAAATTTGTATTATTGTATGTATTTGTTTATTTTCTTGTTTTTTATTAATTTAATGAATTAATGAAAATAATGCATCTGTTTTAAACAGTGCAAAGATGCTTCATATATCATCATTCATTCACTGATAGATAGGCTACATCAAGAATCTATCACCCTAAGCCACAGCTGCTCTGGGGCACAGCGAGGAAACCAGTGTGTACCGCCAACCTCCACCAACCATTCACACATACAGCAGACTCATTCTAATGTGAGTGAAGTGTCTTGCCTGAGGACACTACAGAAGCTTGGAACTTTACAGCTGCAGCATCCCCTCTGTGGACCCTGATGTGTGCCAGAGGTCTCCCATCTCAGTACTAACCAGGTCATGCCCAGTCTAGCGTCAGAGGTGTGATGATATCTGGCTTTCACCTGCAGGTACATCCATTGGTTTATGTTTTCAGTAATTTCTTTCTTTGTTAATCTATCTTAATTTGTTTATTATTTATGTATTATTAAATCATGTATTTATTCATATTTTGCTCTGTTACAGCCCTTGCATGATGTCATCAATCCCATCCAGGAAATGAAATCATAAATGTCAAGATAAGGTCAAAATACCTAATGCAATGATGCCAACCGTGTTAAAAGTCAAGTGAAACCAGTCACACACACCAGCAATTAAAATCAAAATAAATGTCACACACATTTCCTGAACGGTTGTTTTAATACAGATTAAAAAACAGCAGATTCTTAAAAATATATACTTTTTTCTCTTACAAATGAAGGTAGTTATGGTGCATGTTAAGTTCAGGTGAGTAGGCACAGCATTTCTGAAGAATACTCTATTGTGCTTTCGAGTTTCCTCCATTGACACCGAGGCACCGGCAAAACCTAAAAAACTCTAAAAAACATGGTAAAAATGATATAGTCATTGTTTGCGTTACACCAAAGTTAGTGTTGTGCTCAAAAGCGTACAAAACAACACAAATTATTTCATATGATTTGTATAAATAGTAAAACGGGACTAAAATATTACATTATCATTTGTGCCTTGCAGGGCCTTAAAAAGAGTTGCATATTTTCTTTGTTTTGGTAAAGCCACAGGAGTTCACAGCGGCTAATGTTTAACTGTAGTGGGGAAGATGGAGCAGCGTCTGCAGTCAAAGCTCTGGATTTACAGCAACGTTCCAGCCTCACCTATGATCATGGACCCTGTCTCTCAGCTGGAGGTCTGCGTCTCTCAGTCGGAGGATCAGGGCTAAACAATATGGACACGATTTCCTATCTTGATACTGATACGATACAGCTCCCGCCCTCCCGTTTCCCATTGGCCACCTCCATCTCCACAGCATGAAATAAGGTCTGTGGTTGGCTGGCCGTAGCGGTGCATTCAAAGGCAACAGTAAAAACAATGTTGTGACTGCCAGAGCTGTATGTGCAGTCGGGCAAAGGGGAAATCCATTTTGATATTAATAAAGTTCAATTAATATATCTTTCAGCTTCAACAGTGTTCAACTCTGGTGAGACGCTCCAAAGGGAGACCCAGCTGGGGACCAAGAAGCACCAAAGGAAATCCCACATTGAGACCAAGGATGGACCCCGAGAATGCCCAGTTTGAGACCAGGGATGGACCCAGGGAAAGCCCAGTTTGTGACCAAGGATGGACCCAGGGAAAGCCCAGTTTGTGACCAAGGATGGACCCAGGGAAAGCCCAGTTTGAGACCAAGAATGGACCCAGGGAAAGCCCAGTTTGAGACCAAGGATGGACCCAGGGAAAGCCCAGTTTGAGACCAAGGATGGACCCAGGGAAAGCCCAGTTTGAGACCAAGGATGGACCCAGGGAAAGCCCAGTTTGAGACCAAGGATGGACCCAGGGAAAGCCCAGTTTGAGACCAAGGATGGACCCAGGGAAAGCCCAGTTTGAGACCAGGGATGGACCCAGGGAAAGCCCAGTTTGAGACCAAGGATGGACCCAGGGAAAGCCCAGTTTGAGACTAAGGATGGACCCAGGGAAAGCCCAGTTTGAGACCAGGGATGGACCCAGGGAAAGCCCAGTTTGAGACCAGGGATGGACCCAGGGAAAGCCCAGGTTGAGGCCTAGTCTAAGCCCCTCGTGTCCTCGATGGTGCACAGTTGTTTTCTACAGCCCACAGTCCAGTGATGTTCTTTTGGTCGTCTCTTAATCACGACTTCACAGCTGGTCTTGTCACAGATACACGGGCTGCTCCTGTCCCGTGAGCAGGCGGTAGGTGGAGGCGGGCATCGTCTTCAAGTGGATCTGAGGCAGAACAGAGGAATGATGTCACTGGTAATGACATTTATCATTGCATGGATAGCACTCTTTAATGATGTGTTGTTAGAATACATTACATTTGGTTGTTTTACCTGAAAACATTATTATGTAGAATAGGGGCCACTAAAAATTGTCTTGGGGGCCGGATTTGGCTCACAAGGTTGAGTTTGACATGCCTGCCATAAAGCAATCCAAGGCATGCGTAACACTAATTAAAATAATATAGTATTAGGGATAGTTATTGAAATAACTGGTAAATATGACTAACAGAAAACCTAGGTTTGGTATGTCCCTGGCCTCACCTCTCCCACAGCTGTACTCAGGGTCTGGATGATCTTGTCGTGGGTCGTGGCCACCACACTCTGCCCGTTGATCTCGATGATGCGGTGACCGACCCGGATCCCCCCCCTCTCTGCGATGCCCCCCCGCATCAGACTGCAGATCTGAGGACAGAGAGAGAGAGGGAGGTCGACTTAAAGAAGATTCAGGAAGAACGTTCTAGGTCAGAGACAAAGTGGCCGCGCTGCACCTGTTGATCTGGTTCTTCAAGTGGACAAAGTCTGCTTCACTAAAATGCTCTATTTGTGGATACGCAGCTGTATCCAGACTAAAAGACGCTTCTAGTCCATGTTGACTATGGAGAAGTCTAGAGGACAGAGGATTGATGTATAGCAGCAAAGTCAGGTCACGAGACGAGAAAAAAAAAAAAATACATTGTCCATAATCACTGTCAAACCTAACGGCCGTCCTTCTAATATCTAAATACAAGTGCTGTGGGCTAATGGAGCAGATTTAGCGCCAAAGACCGTTATCAAAAAACATGGGAAACATGTCTGTGCTTGGGAGTAGTGTCACTGCATGGGCAAAAAATACGCAAGGCTCTTACTTTGGACTGAGCAGCGCGGCTAGGTACGTGGCTGCTACAAGTTTCTACAATACAATACAATACAATAGGCACGCAACTGAAATGTGACAACGGTACCCTACACACGCCGCTGCAATCTTTGCGTTTCAATAGCGGTGTGTAGGTGTAGTGTTATGTGGGCCCTCTCCAGTTAAAGTGAACCAGACACATTACTCCCTTAACCCTGGTGCTATCTGTGTGACAAAATTGACCGACCACAGTGACTAAATTTTTTTTTTGCTGATGATTTTTTCCAGATATGACCAGCCCTGTCAGACACTTTTATAACCTAATTTAGTTTTTTTCTTCAACTTTTAATAACTGTGGAGGGGCATTTTGACTTGATCTGATTATCACAAGGGATATACACACATTTAAAGATTTCAGTCATTTCAGGATTTAGAGTGAGAAATACTGTCTTATGTAGAACTTGTCTTGTTCAATAGTCTGCACTGGGCCTGATTCAAGTCGTCAGCTTTGTCCAGAAACGGCTGATTATGAAATACACATTCCTGCTTCACACGTTTAAGTGAAGAGTAGATACGGGAAAGTGCAAGGAAAGGACAGACTCAGGGAAATCCATGGGATGTGAATGGGTGTCATGTACCAGTTTAAGACAGGAGCATTAAGTCAGAAGGGGAAGGGGGACAGACCTTCCTGATCTTAGAGTGGATGGATGCAGTGCGTGTGTAGTGTGTGTGTAGTGTGTGTGTGTGTAGTGTGTGTGCAGTGTGTGTGTAGTGTGTTCGGTAAACACGTACAATGCCGTCCTCCACGCTGAAGCCCAGCTGGTACTTGGGCTCTGGTCTCCTGATGATGGCCATGGTCACAGGCGGACAGTGCACCAGACTCAGCTTCACGTACTTCTGGCTCTTCAGATCCTGGAAACAACACGAGTCATTTAACCAGAGCCACACTTTGACTCTTTGGGCAGCTGTGGCGGCGCACCTTGATGATGTTGTGGCAGGTGCTGATGGGCAGACCCACCAAACTGGTCCCGTTCACGCTCATGATGCGGTCTCCGATGCTCAGCTCTCCGCAGCGCTCGGCAGGACCTCCGTGGAGCATGTTGGCCACCACCACCGTGGGGAGGATGGAGCCCCAGCCCGACTCCACCACTGCCAACCCCAGCATCTCCCCAGGGGGCTTGGTGATAGCCACCTGCAGCAGGAGAAGGACAGATTTTATTGCAGGACCAATTATAGTGAGCAACTTTGTGTTTCTGTATGTTAATGTTTCATGTTGTCTCAATATCTGTATTTCTTTGTATGTTACCAAGGTTTTGTTGACGCTTCACAATGTTTTTTGTACTAATCACTGTCACCTTTGTATGCTTATTTGTCTATTTTTTTGTATTTCTATTATTGACATATGCCATTGTATGCAATTAACTTTGTGTATAGGCTGTGAGGACGAGATCGCGGATACAGGAGGTCCACATGAGTTTCTTCCGCAGAGTGGCTGGGTGCTCCCTTAGAGATAGGGTGAGGAGCTCGGAGTAGAGCTGCTGCTTCTCCACGTGGAGAGGAGCCAGTGGAGGTGGCTCAGGCATCTGTTTGCGATGCCTCCTGGACGCCTCTCTGGGGAGGTGTTCTGAACATGTTCCACCAGGAGGAGAACAGGGGAGAACCCAGGACACGTTGGGGGGAGTGTTTGTCTCTCCGCTGCCCCAGTGATCCGGCAAAGAATAAAGCGGAAGTAGATGGATGTTTGAGTAAAATGAGTGATTAGGGATTGGAAAAAGTTTGAGCTTGTATTTGTTTCACTGTGCAGTTTTTTAAATCAATCACTCAATCAATAATTTCAGGTTGGCGTCAGAGCTTGTAGAAGAGATCAGCACCTATGTTCTGAAAACCAGAGACAGTCTCTCAACGTTCAGCTACAGCCCTGTCTCTGGCCAGACCAGATCAGAGAGAAACCAGAGAGGCCAGAGAGAGAGACCAGAGAGAAACCAGAGAGGCCAGAGAGAGAGATCAGAGAGAAAAGAGAGAGACCATTTTGATGCTTAAGCCCTGTCACTGGTCCCATGTGAGTGTATATGTGCACACCTCTTTGATGTTCTGGGCGTCGCAGAAGTGGGCCAGCTCCCCGTTGTACAGCTCCTGACTCTCCAGGTAGTGGCTGTACTCTCCGGGCTTCAGGTCACTGGCTTTGATCCCGTTCACCAGGAGGAACTGCTGGTAGGCCACTCCAAAGGCCTGTCCTATGGCCTGGGCGATCACCTGGGCCTGGACACACACCGGGACCTCACACTCTTTATAAATCCAAAAATGAGGGAGCAGGATTTGAACCACCAACATTCAGCTTACAAAGACAATGTTAGAATATAAACACCAGGATCACAGAGAGGCTAAACTACTTTTGGGCTTCATTGAGCTAGCGTTAGCATTGCCCATCTGTATGCAGTCTTTGGTCTGTACTCACGTCGTCCGAGGTGAACACATGGCAAATCATCAGGCACTTCTTCTTCTCCTCCGTCTCGGCTCCTTTGCGTTTCCTCCGGGCCATGAGCACCACCACCTGCTCCATGTCTGCGATGTAGGAGATCATCTGCAGAGGGTGGTCCATCATGGCCTCCTGACCGAACAAGCAGAGACAGAGAAGTCAGATACACGCCTCTCCTCTGGCCTCTCCTCTCCTCTGGCCTCTCCTCTCCTCTGGCCTCTCCTCTCCTCTGGCCTCTCCTCTCCTCTGGCCTCTCCTCTCCTCTCCTCTGGCCTCTCCTCTCCTCTGGCCTCTCCTCTCCTCTGGCCTCTCCTCTCCTCTGGCCTCTCCTCTCCTCTGGCCTCTCCTCTCCTCTGGCCTCTCCCTCTCTGGCCTCTCCCTCTCTGGCCTCTCCCTCTCTGGCCTCTCCCTCTCTGGCCTCTCCCTCTCTGGCCTCTCCCTCTCTGGCCTCTCCCTCTCTGGCCTCTCCCTCTCTGGCCTCTCCCTCTCTGGCCTCTCCCTCTCTGGCCTCTCCCTCTCTGACCTCTCCCTCTCTGACCTCTCCCTCTCTGACCTCTCCCTCTCTGACCTCTCCCTCTCTGACCTCTCCCGCTCTGACCTCTCCCTCTCTGACCTCTCCCTCTCTGACCTCTCCCTCCTCCGACCTCTCCCTCTCTGACCTCTCCCTCTCTCTGACCTCAAATGCCCGAATGAGCTATGCTTTGCTAACACTGTGGTGACGTCAGCACTGGGTCAGTCAAATCCTAACACACGCTCTTTAGTCTGCAGAGCCGATAGAGAATATTGACTGAAGCAGCTGGAGCTTAACAAGCTTCTTTCACTTCACAAATACATCACATTCACCTGTGTGTCTGCAGTCAGCACTTTGATCCTCTTGGTGGAGATGAACAGATCCACTTCAGTCATGGGCTGAGACTCTCCCTCTGGAGCCTGGGACAAGAGCAGTACACAGAAGCAGAGCAACCGTTTAATATCTATATTTATCCATTCTGTATGTACAGTTAAAGCTGTGGTACCTAACTTTCCAACCGTAATGGAACAATGTCATACAATCCATGTCACTAGTTTCATGTGTTTTTGGCCTCTGTCACATCTTTAGATAATCTTTTTCAGACAGAAAGAGGACCACCCTCACTCAGACAATGATCTCTCAGCCCAAAGAGTCAAATAGTGACTCACAGGGCTTTTCCCACACAAATGATAATGCATATTTTTTCTCTGCTTTTTCCAGATTATTCCAAATTTCTCACTGTGAGACACAAGTCGTCCAACACATTTTGACAGTTTATAAAAGTTAAGGAAAACGATGAGGAAAAAATGCTTCTGCTACAAGACCAGGACAAGGCAACTACAGCAATGAGACCAGGTCAAGATCAGGGAGGCACCAGAGACCAGAGAGAGGGAGAGAGAAAGACCAGAGAGAAAGACCAGAGAGAAAGACCAGAAAAAGAGAGAGAGAGAGAGAAAGACCAGAGAGAAAGACCAGAGAGAAAGACCAGAGAGAAAGACCAGAGAGAAAGACCAGAGAGAGAGAGAAAGACCAGAGAGAGAGAGAAAGACCAGAGAGAGAGAGAGAAAGACCAGAGAGAAAGACCAGAGCGAGAGAGAGAAAGACCAGAGAGAGAAAGACCAGAGAGAAAGAGAGAGATAGACCAGAGCGAGAGACCTGAAAGAGACCAGAGAGAAAGACCAGAGAGAGAGAGAGAGAGACAGAGACAGAGACAGAGAGAGAGATCGTCTGTAGTCACCTTGATGCGGTCCACAGCCTCCTGGGCCTGGCTCATGCGGGCGTTGGTGGACGGGTTACGGTCAGAGCGGATCTGTGTGGAGCCCAGATATTTGGCCCCAAAGATGACTCCGTCCAGCAGGTCCTCTGGGTCACAGGGTCCAGGGACTGTGGGCAGAGGAATCAGACTACAGACCTGTACTTTCACTGGACTTAGAAGGTTTAGGTTTAGAAGGGTTCAGACTGGACTCACCGTCTTTATATGAGGGTTCAGCCTCCTGCAACACATAAACACATTATAACTTAATTTAAAATATTTATTATGATTATTTTTTTCATATTCTGACATACAAACACATACACCGGGAGATCCCCCACCTGGTTTAATGATGGGGTTCATGATGAGAGGTGGAATGCGAATAGAAAGCAGATACATTGTATACACCTTTGTCTGCTCGACGTCATCTCCACATCACACCAGTTTGTTTGTATTCCTTTTGTTTTTGTTTTTAGTTTGTTTTTTATGTGTGTGTATATGTATCCTTTTTTTGTTTTTGTTGTTGTTGCTGAGATCTCACAACTTTACCATTATCTATTTTAAGACACAGAACAAATGCCTCAGAAATATTCTAATAATGTACAGTTTTATTTCAGAGACTATTAATATCTGTTCTTCACTTCTACAGCCGTCATTAGGTCTGAGTTAAAACATGAGAGCTGGGACTCGCATCCTCTGTGTGGCCTGAGGGGAGAGAGCTGAGCAAACACCACAAGTTTGTCAAAGAAAAGTTACGATGTAAGGCCCTAAGCGGCTGCCTGTGAGAGAGCAGGCAGCCGCTGTGCATCAGGAGATCGCCTTCATCTCTCCCGGACTTTGCCACGAGGAGAAAGGCTCCTGAACGAGTTTCCTTGTCTCCTCTGAGTTACACAAGAGGCAGAGTTCACAGAGAGCCGAGCCTGAAGATCAGAGCCACAGTGCAACAAATCATGGAGTAATGTAATGACTTCCTTCACAGACAGTGTTTAATTTGTATAGGAGGATATTCTTTTTGTTGCCTTTCCTGTTTGGAGCGATGTGGACAGTGGGGTTGACATGACGCAGGCCGACAAAGTGTGTTAGACTTTCTGAGCCCCTGGAGAGGTTTTGACCTGGATGCCTCCCGGACTGACAAGCTGATCCGTAAAGCTGGACAGGTGATTGGCTGTCAGCTGGAGACATTTACAACAGTGAGAGACAGAAGGTCACTGGAAAAACTGCTCTCCATCATGGACAACCCAACACATCCACTCCACCGGACCATAGAGGGGCACAGGAGCTCCGCTGCCACAGTGAGCGGTACAAGAGCACATTCATGCCACACTCCATCCTGCTGTACAACAAGTCACCGCTCTGTGACACATTCATCTAAACAGACTTCAACTTTATCTGCTTTGTCTGTGTATATATTGTATATTAACAGATGTGTATTATCCTGTTATCCAGTATTTTATACTGTAAATGTACATAATCACAGATATGTACAGTATATTCCTGAGTACCTATATCCAGATTATTCTATTCTCACAATAGTATCTTATTATTATTTTCAGGTAGTTACTTTATTGCTATTTTCATCGTTATTTTTTGTGGAATACTATGCAAGCTACTGTGACAACGCAGTTTCCCTTGTGGATCAATAAAGTCTGTCTAAGTCCAAGTTCTTGTGGCTTTGACGTCCCCATCCCATTATTTATTTATGAATATATGTGTGAGAAATAGAGCTATCGTCGGTCTTAAAGGGTGACTAAGGCTTTGTTTACACACAGTCCAGTCCACTCCTGGGTCTCACCTCCTGAGTCTCTGGATCCTGGTCTGGAGGCTCCTCCCCCAGCTTCATCCACACCGGCTCCGGCTCCTCGTCGTCGGGCTGAGAGCAGAGAGAGTCCTGCCTCTGGGTATGAGCTGGAGCTTTGTCGTAACGGCCCCAGAACTTGCGCGTGTCGTCCTGGTTGTACGACACCGACACCACCGCATCCACGTCCCCAGAGAGAGGAGGCACAGCTGAGGCCTGCAACAGCTCCACCTACAGTACAGGACAAACACAGTCATGGATTTTTATCACCCAAAACATCACAGCTGTAGACAATCTTTTTGTCCCACCATCAAGTATTCATTTGCTAATTCCAAGTATTGATAGAAAAGTGAAACAGGTTGCATGTGCCCCCAGGACCGCATTTTGCCTAGGTCTAGTCTAAACCATGAAAGAGACCAGAGAGATGGGCCAGATAGGGAGAGACTACAGAGAGGCGAGAGAAAGACCACCAAATAGGGAGATCAGCTAGCGAGAGACAGAGAGGGAGACCAGAGTGGGAGACCAGAGTGGGAGACCAGAGTGGGAGACCAGAGTGGGAGACCAGAGTGGGAGACCAGAGTGGGAGACCAGAGTGGGAGACCAGAGAGAGAGACCAGAGTGGGAGACCAGAGAGAGAGACCAGAGTGGGAGACCAGAGAGAGAGACCAGCGAGAGACAGAGAGGGAGACCAGAGGGGGAAACCAGAGGGGTAGAGACTAAAGAGAGACCAGAGCAAGAGAGACCAGTGAGAACTGAATGAACACTGACAACGCTGAGTATTTGTAATCTTTCAGACAGTACATACCGCGTCACGCTGATGGTCCTCTGAAAACAGCAGTCCTGTGGTTTCGTCCGCTTCCGGAGAGGAGGCTCGAGCCGGGCACTGCGCAGTCCGTGATGGAGTGCTCGCCGTGGGGTAAGACTCCTCCTCTTCCTCCTTTCTCAACTGGAGCTGGCTCAGGAGGCTTTGGATGCGACTGTGGTCCTCGTCTGCCACCACACCTGCACCGGATTCCATTTCTCCAAAGTTTCTAAGATGTATGTCCTCAGCACCATCGATTGCAGAAAATTCAGATATTTTTGCTATTTCGCCTGTTTGCGTTGCATATTCCTGGCTTTCACAACTCAATCCATAATTATCTTCCGTATACACTTGCAAATGACTTATACCATCTCCTTCCAAGACTTTATAAACTTTTCTTTTGCTTATTTCTTTATCATACCCGTTCATTGAATCGGCAAATTCACGTTCAACATTGTCGTCACTGTCTGCCACGTTCAAAAATGGATTAAAACGGTTGCTTGCGGGTTGACGAGCCAAGACGTTGACACAGCCATCTGCTACGTCCACGCCGCTAGACTTTGGATCCAAACTGTCGCCATGAACGCCTTGGAAATTAACCAAAACATTTGACTTTTCCAATACTTTGCCTTGCGTTGCTTCGTTGACGCTTCTGTGCGGTAGATCTGGGCTCGTCTTGTTCAAACAGTCTTCATAAACGCCTTCCAAGTTGGCCCAAACTTTTGTCATTTCCATTTTATTCAGTTGCGTTGGGTATTTGCTAGATTCGTGGGATGGATCTGGGATAGCATTGTCCAAAAGGTCTGCTAGAACACCTTTCGAAGTAGCCAAAACGTTGGATTTTCCCAATCCTTCGAATAGCAACGGATTTGGGATAGCCTTGTTCAAACAGTCTTCATGAGTGTCTTCCAAACTCGTCAAAAATTGTCGCTTTTCTTTCCCATTTTCTTGCATTGTTTCATGGCTTGATTCATGCCAAGGACCTGGACTTTCCTTGTTCAAACCAGGTTCATAAACGGCTTCTAAATTGGCCAAAACATTTCGCTTTTCCATTCCATTCTGCTGCGTTGGGTGTTGGCTAGTTACGTGTGAAGGCGCTGGACTGGACTTGTCAAAAATGTCTGCAGGAACTACTTCTGAAGGAGCCGAAACGTTTGACTTTTCCAATACGAGGCCTAGCATTGGGTCTTGTTGCTTGGTACGTGTTGTGTGCAAAACATCTGGACTCGCCTTGTTCAAATATTCTTCATGAGGGGCTTCCAAATTGGCCAAAACATTTTGCTTTTCCATACCATTCTGTTCCGTTGGGTCTAAGGGAGATTCATGTGAAGGACCTGGGCTAGCCTTGTTCAAAGCGTCTTCGTAAACGCCTTCAAAATTGGCCAAAACTTTTAGCTTTTCCGTTCCATCTTCTTGGGTTGGGTCTCTGTTTGCTCCGTGCTCTGGAGGATCCGGGCTAGTCTTATCCAAACCGTCAACGAAGTCCTTGAGATCGTCGTCGTAGCCTCCGTCGACGGAAGAGTCAGACCTCCAGTCCAGGGGAGGGGGCTCCAGCGGGTCGAACGAGTCCGGCTCCTCGTACCCGTCAGAGGGGGGGAAAGGAGATCCACTGGGGGAGGCTGGGACTGTGGGATCTGGGTCCATGTTTTGGTCTGTGACAAGAAAAGAGGGAGTTAATGACTTAATCGTTGATTTTGGGGTTGGCTATGAACTCATTTTACAGTCTATAGTTAAGACAGTCAAGAGGCAAATTAGTAACAAAGAATCTATATTCAAGTGACTTCAGAATAAATGGGTATGCAACTTTCAAATCACAAAGAAATTCCTTTTACAAGACTCTTTCTGTGGATGAAACTAAAGTGAGGGACCCCAGCTTTAAGTCACAGCTGTGTCTAAACAGTAAATGCATTTGTTTTGAAGTTAAACGTTCTCTGAGTTTTATGGTCTGCTCTAACCCAAAGTGCACATTGCTATATGCTGCTGCTGCTGCCTTGGCACGATAAGGTTCAGCTGTACAATATGTAAGGCAAGACAAGTTCATTTGTATTGCACAGTTCATACGCAAGGCAACTCAAGTGCTTCACAAAACAAGAAACACAAAAATGTCAATATCATGCAAGGCATTCAAATCATTTATTAGTTTATTTAGCTTATACAACGACCTTAAACCCTATATGTATGTATACTGAGGCCTCCAACCCCATTTTATGTACACTGGGTCCTCTAATCCCATTTTATGTATGCATGTAAATATTTTCTTTTCTCTGGGACGTCTTTTTTACCTGGACCATGTGTCTGTAATAACGTTAAATAATAATACTGTGGCCTGTAGCCCTATTGTTGAAGTACACTGGGGCCATCTTTAAATACGTTTTTTTCTCTCACTCTCTCTCACACACGATTCCAAAACAATATGATTACGTTCAGCCCAAACATTCAACAACTTCAGGGCAGTTTGCCTTTGAAAGGAGATGCAAATATGAACTGAAAGACGAATGCAAGACTATTTTCAATGGCCTTGTCTGCAGATAAAACAGCACAAAGTCCAACAAGAGGCACATTTCATCACACCTGCATGGGACACACAGCTACTATGGACATTTGTATTGAAGTAATAGCTCAATGCAGGTGGTCGTAAACAATACTGATGAAGTTCTATCTAGTCTCGTCCTGCAAACTAAGAAAAACAATGTGGCTTCCCTCCAAACGCATTAATAATACTCATACCTCAGCAAACAAGCTTGAACACATGCTTACGTGCTAACATTGTAAACAGATGATTTGCTTTCTTCCCAATTTTCGTAATAAATCCTGCAAGCCACAAAATGGAAAGGAACTAGCTTTCATCTATTCTCATTTTAATTTAATTTCTGTTTTATCATATGTTGACTTTTATGTATGAACACTTTCCTTACTTAGATGGAAAAAAAAACCTTTCTTCCCAAGTTGTCAACATTTTACAGAGTTAGCATCACAAGCTAACTCTGTAGCTACAACAACACACCGCTATTGTGACAGATGTCGACTTGTTAGCGGTCTGAAAACACGTGTATTGAGTCTAAATTTGAGGAGAAGTCGTGTCTAGTCCCACCCAAACTTAAACAAGTCCTCACCTGATGTTTCACGAGTCTTTCTTCTTTGTGGATGAGAAGTTCTGGTTTGATTTGCGCAAAAGTAACACGCTGGCAGTTTCCCTCATGCTAGCAGCGGCATTGGCTGGTCCCCAAACGCGTGAAAACCACTGGTGTTAATGCAGCAAAATGCATGTGTTAAAGGCAGTTTTATGAGTGAAAATGAAGCGGATACACGTAGATTCTTGCGCTGTTTTGTTTTTTTGCCAACTCTGCATAACTTTGAGAAATGCTGCGTTCAAAGCGAGCGGAAAATACACGACTTAATTTAAAAGTTGAATTTTAAAATATGCACATGCTATAAATAATATTGTTTGAGTCCACCATTAAGTCAGTACACTTATTTTACACAAGTATATGTTTTGTTTTATTTGCTTTCCCCGTTTTGATTTTTACAGCCTATGGTTTCAATATGTAGAAAATAGCGGCGCTTCTCTTGGGAACCTGAACGCAGCGTCAGTAAAGGGAAATCATGGTGTCGTCAAGAGAAAAATCAGGCATATGTAATCGAAACAGATACATCCAAAAAGGTGTTGGGAAAATTAAAAAATGAAAAACTATGAAAATACAAACATGTTGACACACACAAAAAAAACGTCAAATTCATAGAAAATTACGATGAAGATTTTTATATAATCAGAAATACACTCAAATTGAGACAGCAGGGAGTGTGTCATTCAGCATATTGTAAAAAAAATTAAACTATTTACAATAGATTTATTTACAATCAATATTGGGGTGAGGGTGAGCAGCAGCAGATCACATATAAAACATCAGTATACATCGATCATAACTGAATCTAGCTTCCAATTCGGGCGTTCTGCTCTCCCAAAATTTCATCCACTGAGCGGCGCTGTGATCAAAAAATGACACCGTTTGTTGCCCAGTTCACTTCCGGTTGATTTCATACAATGGCGAATATGGCTCACGAAAACAACAAACGATTGACAGTGCCTGAATTGCGTGAAAGGTTGAAGCGAAAGGATATTTGCAGTGTGGGAAAACGAAAGGAGGAATTGTTGTTGCTAGTTCAACGAGCGGATGGTGTTTATGAAGATTTAGAAGAAGATGACAGCGAGCAGAGTGAACGAAAACGGCTGTGTGTGCGAGTGACAGATGGTAACAATGAGAATGAAGTTCAGCTAAGAGGGAAGAATGTGAATTGGACGGATGATTTGCGCGATATGCCACTAGTTAGAGACGGGAATGTATTTGCATACAGAAAATGACGAAAACACTCAACCATTTAGAGAAAATGCGCCGGGCAGAGAGAACCGGAAGTTGCGAAGGCAAGTGTTACCCATAATGCAACGCAAAATTCAGTCGCTCCCCCGCCCATCGGATGGAATTTTGGGAGAGCAGAACGCCCGAATTAATAATTATATGTTAAAAAAAAAACGCTTTCTGTCTGAACATTTATGCGTCTGATTGGCTGGACATTTGTATCAGACCAATCACAGAGGAGATGGAGCCCAGGAGCCCCACGGTCCAATCTGGGAACCGTCCGGCCCAAAGGAACCCAGGAGGCATCCAGTGGACAGCGTTAAACAGGTCAGCAGCATTGGACACAACGGACAGGAGCTCAGACCGGAGCTGAGACTGTAATCTGTCATGAAAACACATACGAGAGGGTTTAGAAAGGAAGGTATCTAAATATCTGTAATGAAAATATCAAAACATAGATAATCACATTTATAGCAAAAGTTAGAGCTGTGTTTTTCAACCAGTGAGCCGTGGTACTTTAGTGTGCCGTGAGCTGTTGTTTAGTGATCCTTCGGAAATTATCAAATATCATAAAATTGTTCAGAATAAAGTGAAAAAGAAAATAAAGTAGAAGATGAGACAGACTTCTTGTGTTTATTTGTCTCTATATAAAACTTTCCAGTGTTAATAAAGGCTGCAGTTACATTTCTGTATCAGTTTCTGCTGGGGGTGTGCCATAAAAATTGTTTTCATAAAGGTTGGGGAACTGAGTTAGAGTCCTACGCAAGGTCCACAACAAAGACGTAGAATCAGTGTAAAAACTATTACATACAGAATTATAATTCATCAAAATCCTCCAAAATCAACTGAGACCAGCGGCTTCACAACATTCTACAGTGACAACTGGTCTCAGGTCAGGCTCAAGTCTCATCTTAGTGTCATATGAATCAACTTGGACCTGCTGGGACTCTGAGGAGCACAGGGACCGGCCTCCTGCTGGGACTCTGAGGAGCACAGGGACTGGCCTCCTGCTGGGACTCTGAGGAGCACAGGGACCGGCCTCCTGCTGGGACTCTGAGGAGCACAGGGACCGGCCTCCTGCTGGGACTCTGAGGAGCACAGGGACCGGCCTCCTGCTGGGACTCTGAGGAGCACAGGGACCGGCCTCCTGCTAGTCCCAGAGTCAGGACTGAACATGGGGAGGCTATAATTCAGATTTCTGCAGCAAAAACCTGGAATAATCGTCCTGAAAATGTGAGACAGGCTTCTTCTCTGACTACATTCAAATCCAGGTTGAAAACAGTTCTTCAGAACGACTTAATGTTCTGTGATTATACATGTTGTGCTATTATAAATAAACGTGTCCTGCCTGTGCATTGTAGCTTATTGGCGTTGTGTTGGTTCTCACCTGCTCCGCTCCTCGGCGCAGAGAGAGGAGGTCTCTCTGCACAGTTTGGTCTTCAGGAGCAGCAGCACACGCAGAGACCTGCAGAACAAACAGTTACCCTCACATCCTCCTTTATCTCAGCGAATAAGAAGTAAACGAATCAGACATTTGTAAACCTTTAAAGTACCGCAGGTACGTAACTTTCAAACCACACAAAATAAAAGCTAAGTCACTAGTCTGGAGAGACAGGGAGAGACCAGCGAGACCAGAGAGTGAGACCAGAGAGTGAGACCAGAGAGTGAGACCAGAGAGTGAGACCAGAAAGAGACTAGAGAGAGAAACCAGAGAGAGACCAGAGAGAGACCAGAGAGAGACCAGAGAGAGACCAGAGAGAGACCAGAGAGAGAGACCAGAGAGAGAGACCAGAGAGAAAGACCAGAGAGAGAGACCAGAGAGAGAGACCAGAGAGTGAGATCAGAGAGAGACCAGAGAGTGACCAGAGAGACCAGAGAGTGAGATCAGAGAGAGACCAGAGAGAGACCAGAGAGAGACCAGAGAGCGAGAGAGACTAGAGAGGGAGACCAAAGAGAGAGACCACAAAGAGACCAGTTTATCAGACATTATTCTGACTCTAAAACAGTTGGATTCTATCACTAGTTTTCACATGTCTCATGTCACATCTTTAGGTCAGCTTTTTCAGACAGAAGTGAAAAAGACAAGACCAGCCTCAGCCAATCAGCTCTCAGCCTAAAGAGTCAAAAAGTGACTCGCAGGACCTTTTTCTCACACAAAAGAGATGATGTGTGTGTCTCACCGTCGGACAAACAGAAAGATTATTTTTGATTATTATGAGACATGTTTATCAGTCGTATTGGTTTGAACAAGGAGCGAGTTTGTATTAAGTCAACAAGAGCAGGAAATTACAACATTAATTACACTGACGTCCACTTTCAGACTTTTCTTTTGTATTTTTACCCACATTTTCTGATCCACATGGTATCGACGGCCAATATCAGTTCCATCCAGATGTAGCTGTAATTTCAAGTCTATTCCACACTTTGGCACATATTCCTCGCAGTCGAAGAAGTGAGACCATTGTTCAGAGCAAAAAGCACACGGCCATTTGCCACAGCAGACACAGAGAGACTATAGTGAGAGAGACCAGAGAGACTATAGTGAGAGAGACCAGAGAGACTATAGTGAGAGAGACCAGAGAGACTATTTTGAGAGAGAGACCAGAGAGACTACAGTGAGAGACCAGAGAGACTATAGTGAGAGAGACTATAGTGAGAGAGACCAGAGAGACTATTGTGAGAGAGACTATAGTGAGAGAGACCAGAGAGACTATTGTGAGAGAGACCAGAGAGAGACTACAGTGAGAGAGAGACCAGAGAGACTACAGTGAGAGAGACCAGAGAGACCACAGTGAGAGAGACCAGAGACTATAGTGACAGAGACCAGAGAGACTATTGTGAAAGAGAGACCAGAGAGACTATTGTGAGAGAGAGACCAGAGAGACCACAGTGAGAGAGACCAGAGAGACTATAGTGAGAGAGACCAGAGAGACTATAGTGAGAGAGACCAGAGAGACTATAGTGAGAGAGACCAGAGAGACTATTTTGAGAGAGAGACCAGAGAGACTACAGTGAGAGAGAGACCAGAGAGACTATAGTGAGAGAGACTATAGTGAGAGAGACCAGAGAGACTATTGTGAGAGAGACCAGAGAGACTACAGTGAGAGAGAGACCAGAGAGACTACAGTGAGAGAGACCAGAGAGACCACAGTGAGAGAGACCAGACACAAAGCGAAACCACGCGGCTATACCCCACAGCCGCAGTTATACGTGTTACTATGTGAGGTTTTGAGTCTTAAAAGGGAGAGTATTTCCACCTGAAGAGGTGCTGTTCTTCAGAAATGCCTCCCCGCATCTGCGACAACATGCGCCCACCAAGCCGGGCGCCATGTTGGACTGAGGGCGGAGATGGGGGAACCAATCAGAACAACGGATCCAGTACACACGTGGTCTGATCGCAAACCGTCAAACGTAGTCTGTACATTGATAAATACATCTATGATTATGATGATCCTACATCTAAGAGAAGGTTGGGGTTATTAATAATATAATAATATTAGAATAGGAGGACAAAATACAACTGTGGTCCCATAAGTTAAAATAAAAAAATCCAGTACACACAGTATAGCATAATGAAAAATAAATATGTAACATACATACAAAAAACAAAAAGAGAATATTACAGCTCCTGTACAGTGTAATGGCATGACCTCTAGTTAGTCCTAATTTGAGTTTCTGCAAACTGGACAACGAGAGCAGTGTACATAGGTGATCATTAAGATCTAAATAGAGTTCTACCAAAGACTGTATATATTAATAATTACTTCAGAGAGACACATAAGTACAGCAAATTAGGATTGGCCCATAACTTGACACCTTGCCTGTGCAGTGTACTTGTCATCAAATAGGTCACTGTGGATGTAGTGAGCAAGGAAATTCACCCATCTAACTATTTAAAATGTTCCCGGATAGAGAGTATGTGTTAGTATGGTCGAAGTGTGTGTGGTGTGGTGTGTGTGTGTGTTGTTGGAGTGGTGTGTGTGTGTGTGTGTGTCACTTGTATTTCAACGTCCTGGTGGGGTTTCATAACCTGATATACCACTCCACGTCATGGGGACCTGGTTTTACGTTAGTGGGGCATCGAACACCGGTGTTTTTGTCGAGAAGTACACCCTTGTTGAATATGTTACTGTTTATTCGACAGGGGGGGGGCGGCCGTCTCGACAGAACACCTGTTGACGAACTCATCGCTTCGCCGCTCTGAATACTGCCGAATACTCCAATACCCAACCAACTTCACCACGGTACCAAGACCGCACGTTCACAGTAGCAGTCTATGGTCTACTGCTGACAGATTGGAAGAGAGTTTGCAGCGGTCCTTAAATTATGTCAAATTTATTATTAAAAAAAATAGAATACACTTTGGTTCCGTTGTGCTTGAAGACCGCGGGCTTTTTTTCAACGGTGTCCAGCAGAGACGTCGAAGGATAGAACCCCGAGGATAAGAACCACTTGAGTTATTACTTTATCAATTATATCGTGGAAAATGTGAGGAGTTTCTAAACCTGTAATTCCCCAGAGAACCACAGAAGAACGTTAGCAAAAGGTAAGAGGTAAGAATGGGCTCATTGCAGTCACTTGACAAATTAGGTACAGTATCAGCTTCGACTTCCTTATCAAATAAGTTCACAAAAGTACTTTGTTAAACGAAAGTGATTGTGCCCAAAAAAAAGTTAAGGGCGAGCGGGGGGAAGGGGGCGGGGGGGGGGGGGGGGGGGGGGGGGGGGGGGGGTCGGGGGGGGTGCGATGGGGGGGCTGGGAACGATACTATCTACAAAACCAAAATCGGTTTTTTTTTTCTTTTTTTCTAATCCAATGCGCTGTTTTAATTGCAGAGAAATCCATTGAATCCAATGCCACAAGAAAAAGGAACATTGGATTTGAAAAAATCAATGTTTAGAATTTAGCCTATATAGAGGTGATCATTTTGGTGGCACAAATGCTTTACTTTTGTGAGCGATTGACCGTGGAAGTCCTCGTAATCTGTGAATATTAAATGGATAATAATATTAGCTTAATTACCTAATACTTAAATCTATATAGTGAGGCCTCCAATGCATGGTCAACTGACGCAGCACAATATCCCCTGAAAAACAATTATGGACATTGTTTGTTTTCCCTTGTGAATAGGTGTCAAGCATAGACCTTTCAGAGTTCCGAAATTACAAATCCCTGGAAGTTTCTGACTATTTTTATCCAATCCAATCCGCCAATCCAAACAAGAACCAGCAACAACAGAGACCATGACACGGATAGGGACCGGTACCATCCTGCACAACATAAAAGATAATTTTAGCTCTGTGTTTGTTCCTGTTCAGACTTTACACAGCCGTAGTTCCCCTTACCATCACAGAGGAAACAGAACCTCATCCACAAATACCACAAAAAGACTCATCACTCTGAGAACAAAGACAATAGAGAGGTTATATGGGCCACCCTTGGCCCATACAGGGACTCCCAGGTAGAATCGAGCTGTTTGTTGTTTATTTGGTCATTCTGCACACACTTAGCTTGTTGAACAATTCGGGCGTTTCTGCTCTCCCCAAAATTCCATCCGATGGGCGGGTGAGCGAACTGTAATTTTGCGTTGCATTATGTTTTAACACTTGCCTCCGCAAACTTTCCCGTTCTCTCTGCCCTCGCAATTTCTCTAAATGGTTGAGTGTTTTCCGTAATTTTCTGTATGCAAATACATTCCCGGTCTTTAACTAGTGGCATATCGCGCAAATCATACCTTCCAACTTCACATTCTTGCCCTCTTAGCTGAACTCATACTGCATTGTTACCATCTGTCATCCGCACAACACAGACCGTTTTCCGTTCACTCTGCTCGTGTCATCTTCTTCTAAAATCTTCATACACACCATCCGCTCGTTGAACTAGCAACAAACAATTCCTCCTTTCCGTTTTTCCCCACACTGTCAAATACCCTTTCGCTTCAACCTTTCCCAATTCAGCGCACTGTCAATCGTTTGTTTGTTTTCGAGAGCTCAAATTCCGCCATTGTATGAAAATCATCCGGAAGTGAACTGGGCAACAAACGGTGTCTTTTTTTTGATCACAGCGCCGCTCATGTTGATGAAATTATGGGAGAGCAGAACCGACCCGATTTAACCTTTTCCTGTGTCTTGACAGATCTTCTCAGTCCATCATAAATGAGTGTCAGTGTGGGAAGACCTGGTGCTATGTGCTCACAACACTCAAAAGACATACAAAGTCCACACAGGAGAGAAACCATTCAATGTACCCAGTGTGGAAAAGCATATGTTCCTACACAGTACATCTCAAAGTCCACAACAGAGTCCAGCACTGGAAAGGAAAAAAATAATGGTGGCCCCCTTTGAATGTGACCATGTTGGGACAAGAGTTTGGCTCATCAAAACTCCTATAACTATCATCTGTGAAATCCAACACTGGAGCAAAGCCGTACATCTGGTGAGTATGCAGTAACGGAATTCAGATCTTTGTCAAGCCTCTCATTTCACCGTTGACCGACCCACGGACACAAGCCCTTACATCTGTGAGACCTGTGGGAGAACTTTCACGTCTTTAGAAGGGAATAAAGAACTACATTTAATACCAACTGGCTTCAAACCATTCGCCTATGAAGACCTGTGGGAAGACATTCAGATTCTGTCAAGTCTCTGAAACACAGTAAAACCTTGGCCCACGTGAAGAGTCAGCAGCAGCAGCTCGTACCAGAGGCATGGAGGGCCTGAAGAAGGAAGAGCTGAGGCTGGAATCGACTGAGCCCAGAGTCAGGCTCCAAACAGCTGGTGATCAGGCTCCACCGGCTGCTGACCTCAAAGTAAAAGACCATTGGAGATCCCAAGTGCCCCCTGAAAACACTATGCGAACAAAGTTTTAGTTAAAGAAGTCAAAGCGGAGAAACCCTACTGAGTTACTCAACCTCAATGACTAAGGAAGCCACTCTGCAGAGGAAACTCCTCTTGGTCTTTTGTGACCAGAGGAAGTGGTTAATCCAGAAGCTCAGTACCTGCAGACGCTGCAATCCTCTGTACACATCATGTCCAACCCCATTGCGGTCATTAATATCTGAAATTGTAATGTTTTTATTTAGGATCCAATATTTTTGTATTTATCAGTTTTTCACAGCTGAAGCAGGACCGTTTCGAATTTTTGACAAGTTTGGAAGTTAAAAATCTGAGCAGATTTTTTTGTTCCTGACCAGTTTGGATAAGTGATGTTTTACTCAATGTATATAGTATTTTGGTGTTCTTGCTATTTCCATCAATTCCAGTTTACAAGTTTTACAAACACGAAGATGACTGAAATTCCCACATTTTGTTATTTAAGTTCTTACCTTTACTCACTTTTTAAATACAAATGAAATACAGAAAAAACAGCTGTAAAGGCTAAATGCTAACAACTGACAGTAAACCTAGCGTGTTGCATGGGTAAGTTAGTGCACTGGTTATTCTCTAGTGGAAAACCAGGACGCTGAACCAGGACCAGTCTAGACCATGTGGTTGCAGCTTGCCAGGAGGTAGAACACACAACTTAAAACAATGTTTGAACAATCATAAAGTGTCTACATGTAAAAGCAAACCTCCACTAAGTATCCCGATTTTGGCCTGAAATCTGTGGTTTATCGCTCTCTGTGATTCTGGATGTTTAAACTGTGATATTGTTTGTTTATTTTGTCTTTGTCCCATAGTGGAAAGCCGATACGGTCATAACAACACACCGACCTTCCCACTCTTGTCCCGGTGAACAAGCAGTTTGATCCAAGTTTTGAATGATTCCTTTTTCAAATTATATTAAATGGCATTAGTTTTGATTGTGACATTTCCATTGGTTGTTGTTTCAATGTTTAGATCACATTTAGAATACAAATAATACAGTTACATGCCCTGAAATGTGGGCGAAATGTTGAAAGGTTCAATACTTTCGCAAGGCACTGTATTTGTTCTAATTATTGTTATAGCTTTTAGTTCAGTTTCAGTGTTCTTTTGTAAATAACATTCCCAAAGTTGAAAGAGTAGCAAATATTAATATTGACCGTAAAAGTTTTAAATAAAGTTATTTTTCAAACAACATTTGACCAAACCTGGAGCTGGAGAGGATGATACAACCGAAGCTCGATTTGGATGTACAACCATAGACTGTATATATAGCAACACAAACAGTAGAAATGGCGCCATCTCTTGGCTGTATTGACATAATTCTAACAACTGTTTTAGCTAGAACACTCGGTTCTAAACGTGAGTAACCTTACAGAGAAGTGTAGGCAAAAAAACATTAGGAATAAGTCCGGTATAATGGAATGGGAATATCTGAATGTGAATACATATCATAAGAATCATATAATAATGTGTCCTTCGGTTGCCAGTGGCAGCCTTTTGAGCTCAGACCACTCCAACACACACACGTTCCCTGGGCAGCTGAGAGATAGTGCCTCCAGTCTTCCTCTGGTCTCCTCCCGGTGAGACAGACTGCCCAGAACAACCTCCCCAAGAAACAATAACCTCGACTCTGAAGTAAACTGCAGGTAGCTTTCAATGAAGCTCTGAGGATGCTGTTAAAGAAAGCCCAGAACGACTCGAGCGCAGTGAGTTTGTTCGTGAGCAACAAAGGGAACCCACTGAAGTCTTCCTGAGAAATGCAATGTTTGGTTTATTCGCCGATTTGGGGGAACGAGTCTGTGAACCTGGTTTTGGGTTGTTTTGGTGAATGTCAAGTTCAGTACAACACGCTGTATTTCTCAGTTCTGGGAACACTGGTACATAGTGTCTTTGTAACTGATTCCTATACTTTGCTATTTTATTTTTTACGTTCTGTGTCTTGTGTGGTCCTTGTGTTGTCTCAGTATGGACCTTTAAGTCCGAATAAAGATTATTAATTCATTATATATTTTCACCTGTTCAATTGAGCATAGTATGAACAGTGAAAAAAGATAATAGAGTATATTTGTAAAATATAATTATTTCAGAAAATATGCTGTTCTCTGGCATTACAGCCCGTTTGATGAGTTTAACCGTTTTAAGATATGTTAAAATTTTTTTAAGAAAAAAAACTCCTCTGGTCACTGAGGTCACGGTGACATTTGTGTTACGCTGACAAACAAATGGCGGCGCGCTGGAGCTAGTGAGAATGTGTGGTGGTGGAGTTCAGAGACGCGCAGGTATTTTTTCTTAAACACAATTGAACCGTGCAGCCGTGATACGTGTGCTCTAGTCTGTAGTAAGAGTCAATGTGACAAACAGCGTGATCTCACAGATTATAGGAATCAAATCACACCACAGACACACTACAAACAAACACACTAAGCCATATTCCTACAGCACGCTTCAGCAGAACACATGACACACACACGCAATTAACACATTCACGCCAATCCAAACAAGACCAGCAACAACAGAGACATTAACACGATAGGACACGGTACATCATGCAAACATAAAGATAATTTTGCTCTGTGTTTGTTCCTGTCAGTCTTTACACAGCCTGTAGTTCACATTACCATCACAAGAGGATACAGAACCTCATCCACAAATACCACAAAGACTCCACTAATACGAAGAACCTGGGGAAAAGAGACTTAAGATAAGGGTCAAAAGAGGAGTTTTCCATTTCAAAACCATAAGTATTTGACAATAACTGCGAACAAGATTTTGCATTAGCTTTCACAATCTCTGAAACATCCATGGAAACGCATACAGATTCTGATTCATATTATTTGCGGATTTGCAGTAAAACCACATAGGAAAAACTGTGCAAGACTACCCCAGTGTGCACCACCCATACTCTCACTCTCCACACAAGACACACCCACTCTCTCTCACAGACACAATGTGGTTTACATATGGATGAAAAGCGAATGACAAACAGATATAATAGTTTTCCTCGTCACAGCAGACTGCTAGGTGAACTGAATAATGAGATGAATCATTGTGTTGTTTTCAGGCGACGCGATGTCAGTGACTTTGTGTGGGAGAACACGGCACAACGGCTTGTGCTCTCAGGGTCAGTGACCAATTTAGCCCTGTTCACACAATCCCCCTGTTACCACCACCCTACTCTGGTGAAACAGGGATACTGGACCCAGGACTTTCCCCCGGAAAGCTGTTCTGATTGTGGGAAGTTGCTAGGATAACAGTACCAGATACTAAAGCGTAATGGAGGGTTAGTATAGTAGAGAGCCACTTTTCGTTATTTAAATCAAATCAAAAACATAAATAGATTTGCAGTTATTAACTAGACTATAAGCCGTTCCTTTACAGTTTTTTTTAACCCTGCGGCCAGTGTATGTATTTTCATCAGTTATATCTTGTCTATCATTGTTAATTTCCCGGACAGAACGATGCAGCACTCATTCCCTGCTTCAGAGTGTTTTTTATGTGAAACCAGCCGAGAGACAACAAGGAAGAGTAGGTTTAATGTGATTAGAGCCGTACAAAACTAAATATACACAAAGGTGAAATACATGTTGCTTAGAGTTATCTTATCACGTAGATATTTTGTTCCCAACCGAGCCGGGCCCTAGTGTGATATTGAAGCCGTTGTGTAGCAGCCTGGCCGCTTCCCTTACATGGTGAACCTGGAGAGTCCGTCCGGAGACCCAGAGGAAGATCAGCCGCAAGAGCAAGTGAGGACGTGGGGTACGGTGCAAGTGGAACCCACACCGCTCACAGGCCACGTCCATCGCCGCTTCGGCAGAAACTGTTTTACCTTTTTGTTTCATATTTTTAGAAAATGCTATACTTTAGAAGTGTTTATTATGCTTATAATAGTATTCTGCACCTGCTTTATGACTTTGTTTGGCACCGAGAGCCAAAGCATAGGGTTTGTGCAATCGTTTCGTGACTTCATTTACATGGCAAATGAAAATGATATTGATTCTGATTCTGAAAGTGGCAAACAGACCTGTTCGCTTTGGTGAAAGTGGAAATAACTGGCGATGCATCCTGGGATTGCATTTTTGGTCACTTTACAAAACAACTCAAGCTCAGCCATATCCGATGTAGAGTGTTTTCACTTGGATTTAATATGATTTCGTGTTAAAGCAGTTCTATTGCATTAAAAGTCTTGTGTTCAGGGAAATAGCACCACAAGTGTTTTCTGATTTTAGCAGCTTTTGGTCAAGATGGGTCCTTGTTTTTGACTCCTTTCACTTTCCCTTTTTTAATGGTACAAAATGTGCAAAATTCAAGCTGTATCGACATTTATGACAAGGCAGTGTATATTGAAATTAATCCAATATTCTAGTGAGATTAAGCGGTGAGTGTCATGTTTTGTCCAGAGCAAACCAGCGTGTGGATCTGTACTCCTGGAGGACGGCAGCGGAGAGGGTGCACACGTCAACTACAGGGACCACCAGAATCATTAGGTCAGATTGTTCCCTCTGTCAAATACTTAATCTCCTCCAGCTGATATCAGGAATTTCTGTCTAATTGAACTGTTTTCAAACTCATTACCCTATAAGGAACAGTAAATGTAATCATGTATAAGTCTAAGTGATATCTGCTTCTTGTACACTAACATGAATAGGAGGCCCAAGTACCTATCAGACACCTTTGCTGAAGAAACAGTTGAAGTGGGACATTTCCCTTGAATGCAAAATGCAATGACACAACAAACGATTCAGGCAGGAATAATGACACCCTTGCTTGGGTTGCCAATGTTTATTAGCTGAGATGTAGCTGGTTTTGGCTACTATGTCTTTTTACTCTTTTTGAATAAGAAAATTCACCAAACTAATGAAATACGCCTACACAATAAAAAAAGAAGTATCATATGTAAGCACACACTATTGTACGGTTTCTAGATAATCTACAGCAATGGATTCCTCAAAAATCGGAGGAGAAAGATTCTGATTAGAGCACATAAAAAAGTAATACATAATGTCCCTTTAAGATAAAAAAAAGAAAATTTGCCTCCACATTAGATTTGAAAAGTATTCCAGTCCATATAGTAAATATATTCACATTTTGAATACATAAAATAACAGGGCCAGGACTTTAACAACGCGTAATTATTAATTTTGTGTAATAATTCATTCATTCATAATAAATTCAAAACAAAGAAGCTGATGTACCTGTATTTCAAATAAGGTATTGCTGTAAACAAAAGAAAAGAAAAAACCACTTTAATGGCAAAAACTACATCTGTCTTTGGACTTGAACATAAAATAAACCATATTTTAGTTGCCTTAAGCTTGTAATGCAGTCATTATTCAATGGTTTAAACTAAAAAATCAATGTGAAAAAAATTTACTCCTCTTGTTCACATAAGTAAAAATACATGTTATCATATATTCAATTAAAATATAAATAATTTTCGATTATTATTTTTCATTCGAGACACACACACACACACACACACACACACACACACACACACACACACACACACACACACACACACACACACACACACACACACACACACACACACACACACACACACACACACACACACACACACACACACACATACACGTTTTTGTTACCTGGTGGGTCCCTTTGACAGGGCCGTTCAGAATGGGACCCATAGACATAATCTTTTTTTACCAAGACTTTAAGTAATACAAAACAGTCAATAGAAACCAAACAACTATTTTAAAGGAATTTTATTTTAGATTTTGTTTTCGAATTGCAGTGATTCTATTTTTGACATAGAATTTAATGCCACTCCATGTCCGATGTCTAAGGTCATCTGGTGAGGCATTAATGCAGGCCAGGCAGTGAGACTTCCCAGGGACCTTTCCAGTCTGTATGAAAGGTGTCATGGTCTTCTCCACAGCCTTCACCTCAGATGCAGACCATGGCTTTCTTACACGTTCTAGGAGAGAAATAAAAATATATTAGCAATATACACTCCCAGGGTGAGGACCAAGCAGCCTGGCTGTAATCCCCCACCTGGTACACTTACCAGAAGGGGCACTGCCACTACCATGGGGTGCATCTGGATGAATGGTTGAAGGTTCTCCGCTTGAAGTTTCTTTTAGCCCGTCCGTTTGTGAGAGGATCTCTACTGCTCTCCCTGTCGCACAGAAAATAAAAATACAAGTGGCCTTTAGGGGAAAAAAATCATACATATTTTAATAATATCAAGAATTACCTTCAGGCTCAATTTGTATCTGGTCGAGGCTCTTTCCTTCGAATTCCGTCACTCTTCCCTGCTCCATGGCCATCAACACTTTGCTGATTTTGGCCAGCTCCAGTGTCCCCTCTGGTAGTCTGTAATATTGCCTGTGGATGCGAATGTCATGGCCGAGGAAGTTGGCAAGTATGTCCATCTCATTCTCTTTCATATTGAGAACTGTAGACATAGTAGCTATGTGCTTTCTAAGTTTGGTTGAGGATAGCATCTCTGGATGCACCGCACCACATTCTTTGGCTACCTGGCGTAGGGAGGTTCTGATCCCCTGATGTGGGTGTCTGCGCCCGGGCGGGAAAAGAAGATGGGTTATGGTCAGAGATGGACAGGCCCTTCTGTTCTCCACCAGCACCTCCATCGAAGCAATCATTTTCAGGAGAGTCAAAAGAACCGGCACTTTCCGACTTCTTTTCCCTTTAATTTCAATGCGTTGAAAATGCTGACACAGCTTTTTCCTCGGGGGGGGGGGGGGGGGGGAAGGGGCGGGTGGGGGTGGGCGTGGGGGGGGGGTGGAGGCGGGAGGGGGGCGGGGGGGGGGGGGGTCGGGGGGGGGGGGGGCCGGGGGGGGGGGGGGGGGGGGGGGGGGGGGGGTGGGGGTGGGGGGGGGGGGGGGTGGGGGGGGGGCCGGGAGGCGGGGAATGGGGGGGATAGTGGGGGGGGCGGGAAGGGGGGGGAGGGGGGGGGAGGGTAGTGGTCGGGGGGGGGGGGGGGGGGGGGGGGGGGGGGGGTAGGGGTTGGGTTTAGGGGGCGAGGGGGGGATAGAGGGAGGGGGGGAATGGGGAGGGGGGGGGGGGGGGGTTGGTAGAGGGGGGGGGCGGAGGGGGGGGGGGGGGGGGTAAGGGGGGGGGGGGGGGGGGGGGGGGGGGGGGGGGGGGGAGGGGGGGGGGAGGGGGGGGGTAAGTGGGGAGAGGGAAGGGTGGGGGGTTGTTGGGGTTTGGCTTTATGAGGATTGGGGGGGGTGACATTGCTCTAGGGGGTTGGGGGGGGTTGGGGGGTGTTGGGGGGTGGGGGGTGTGTGTGTGGGTGGGGGGGACTGGTCCCAACTTGAGAATTTGAAAATGCATATGGAATTTACATTAAGTAAGGGTATTTTATAAATTATGAAATTGCAGGGACGTCCCAACTGAGAAAATGCTGTGTCAGCCATTTTCAACGATTTGAAATTAAAGGGAAAAGAAGTCGGAAAGTAGCCGGTTCTTTGACTCCAGAAATGATTGCTTCGATGGAGGAGCTGGTGGAGAACAGAAGGGCCTGTTCCATCTCTGACCATAACCCATACTTTTCTTTTCCCCGCCCGGAGCGCAGACACCCACATCAGGGTATCAGACTCCCTACGCCAGGTAAGCCAAAGAATGTGGATGCGGTGCATCCAGAGATGCTATCCTCAACCAAACTTAGAAAGGTCACATAGCTACTATGTCTACAGTCACAATATGAAAGAGAATGAATGGACATACTTTGCCAACTTCCTCGGCCATGACATTCGCATCCACATGCAATATTACAGACTACCAGAGGTACACTGGAGCTGGCCAAAATCAGCAAAGTGTTGATGGCCATGGAGCAGGGAAGAGTGACGGAATTCGAAGGAAAGAGCCTCGACCAGATACAAATTGAGCCTGAAGGTAATTCTTGATATTATTAAAATATGTATGATTTTTTTCCCCTAAAGGCCACTTGTATTTTTATTTTCTGTGCGACAGGAGAGCAGTAGAGATTCCACTCACAAACGGACGGGCTAAAAGAAACTTCAAGCGGAGAACCTTCAACCATTCCATCCAGATGCACCCCATGGTAGTGGCCAGTGCCCCTTCTGGTAAGTGTACCAGGTGGGGATTACAGCCAGGCTGCTTGGTCCTACACCCTGGGAGTGTATATTGCTAATATAATTTTTATTTCTCTCCCTATAACGTGTAAGAAAGCCATGGTCTGCATCTGAGGTGAAGGCTGTGGAGAAGACCATGACACCTTTCATACAGACTGGAAAGGTCCCTGGGAAGTCTCACTGCCTGGCCTGCATTAATGCCTCACCAGATGACCTTAGACATCGGACATGGAGTGGCATTAAATTCTATGTCAAAAATAGAATCACTGCAATTCGAAAACAAAATCTAAAATAAAATTCCTTTAAAATAGTTGTTTGGTTTCTATTGACTGTTTTGTATTACTTAAAGTAGGTAAAAAAAGATTATGTCTATGGGTCCCATTCTGAACGGCCCTGTCAAAGGGACCCACCAGGTAACAAAAACGTGTATGTGTGTGTGGTGTAGTGTGTGTGTGTGTGTGTGTGTGTGTGCGTGTGCGTGTGGGTGTGTGTGTGTGTGTGTGGTGTGTGTGTGTGTGTGTGTGTGTGAGTGGTCGTGTGTGTTGTGTGTGTGAAAAAAATAATTAATCGAAATGTGTGTGTGTGTGTGAACCGTGGGAGGAGTAATTTTTTTTTCACATTGATTTTAAAGTAAAGCCATTGAATAATGAACTGCATACAAGCATAAGCAACAAAAATAAAGTTAATTTAAGTTCAAAGTCCAACAGACCAGTGTAGTTTTTGCCATTAAGTGCCAGCAATACCATATTTAGAAATACAGTACCCAGCTTCTGTAGTTTTGAATTTATTATGAATGAATGAATGATTACCACAAACAATTGAATAATTCACGCGTTCAAGTCCTGGCCCTAGTTCATGTTTATGTATTAAAATGTGAAATTATTACTATGCCTGGAAATCATCTCAAAATCTAATGTGGAGGCAATACTTTTAATTCCATAAAGGGCCATTAATGTAATACAATTTATTGTGCACAAATACAAGAAAATCATTCTCCTCCGATTACTGAGGAATCCACTTGCTGAAGAATATCTAGAAACCGTACAAATAGTGTGTGCTAACATATGATACTGTCATTTTTTATATCTGTGGGAGCTAATCATTAGTTTGTGAATTTTCTTATTCAAAAAGAAAAGACATAGAGCCAAAACCAGCTACAATCTCAGCAAATAAAGATTTCTGGCACCCCAACAAGTGTCATTATTCATGCTGAATCTGTTTGATTGTGTCCATTGCATTTTTCATTACGGAAATGTCCACTTCAAACTGTTCTTCAGCAAAGGTCTGATATGTACATGTGGCCTGTTAATTACAAGAAGCAGATATCACTTAGACATAAATGATGCACAAACTGTTCCTTATAGGGTAATGAGATTTTGAAAACAAGTTCACTAAGACAGAAGTATCCTGATATCAGCATGGATGGAGATAATATTGACAGAGGAGAACAATCTGAAGCTAAATACTCTGTGTGTCCCCTGTAGAGACGTGTGCACCACTCCGCAGCCTGTCCCTCCAGGAGTACAGATCCCCACGCTGGTTGCCTGGACAAACACAAAGACCCTCACCGCTAATCTACTAGAATAGGTTGGATTATTTCAATATAACACTGCCTTGTCAAAAGTCGATACAGCTTGAACTTATGCACATTTTGAACCATAAAAACAAGAAAGAAGAAATCGTCCAAAAACGGACCACATGCTTTACCAAAAGCTGCTAAAAATCAGAAAACACTTTGGTGCTATTTCCTGAACACAAGACTATTAATTCAATAGAATTGCTTTAACACTGAATCAAATTAAAATCCAAGTGAACACCTACATCGGATCTGGCAGAGCTAGAGTTGTATTGTAAAGATGACAAAAATCAATCCCCAGATGCATCGCCAGTATTTCCACTTCACAAAGCGAACATCAGTTTGCCACTTTCAGAATCAAATCAAAATCATTTTCCATTGCCATGTAATGAAGTCCATCGAACATATTTGCACAAACCCTCTTGCTTTGGCTCTCGGTGCAAACAAGTCAAGCAAGTAATTAAATAAGGCATAATAAAACAATTCTAAAGTAATAGCATTTTCTAAAATATGAAAACAAAAAGTAAAACAGTTTTCTGACCGAAGCGGCGAAGACGTGGGCCCTCTGAGCGTGTGGGTTCCACTGCACCTCCCCACGTCCCACTTTGCTCTTGCGGCTGATCCTCCTCTGGGTCTCGGACGGACTCTCCCGGTTCACCATGTACAGGAAGCGGCGGCTGCAACACAACGGCTTCAATATCACACTAGGCCGACGGTTTGGGGAACAAATATGCTACGTGAAAAAACTCTAAGCAACATGATATCACCATTGTGTATAATTTAAGATTTTGTACGCGCTCTAATCACATAAACCTACTCTTCTTGTGTCTCTCCGCTGTTCACCACATAAACACTCTGAAGCAGAATGAGTTCTGCCTCGTCTGCTCCGGAATTAACAACTGATAGACAGATATAACAGAATGAAAATACATACACTGGCCGCGAGTGGGTAAAATAAAACTTAAAGGAGCGGCTTATAGTCTATAATTACTGCAAATATATTAATAAGTTTTGGGGTGATTTTATTAAAAAATAAAGTGGGCTACTCTACTATACTCCCTCCATTACGCTTTAGTATCTGGTACTGTATCCTAGCAACCTCCCCAAACAGAACAGTATCCTGGGAAATTCCTGGGTCCAGTATCCCTGTTTCCACCAGAGTAGGGCTGGATGGAAACCGGGATTTTGTGAACAGGGCTCTATGGTCCACTTACCCTGGAGCACAGCGTGTTCTCCCACACAGTCCAATGACCTCGCCGTCGCCTAAAACAACACAATGATTCCATCTCATTATTCAGTTCACCTGCAGTCTGCTGTGACGAGGAAAACTATTATACTGTTTTGTGTCGAATCGCTTTTCATCCAAATGTAAAACCCCATTGTGTCTGAGAGAAGAGTGTTGTGTGTTCGGAGTGATGAGAAGTGAGAGTATGGTGGTGCCACCTGGGTAGGCATTGCACAGTTTTTGTCCTATGTGTTTACTGCAAATCGCAAATAAATGAATCTGAATCTGTAATGCGTTCCCTGGATGTATTTCCAGAGATTGTGAAAGATTAATGCAAAATCCTTGTTCGCAGTTTATTGACCAAATACATATGGTTTTTGAAATGGAAACTCCTCTTTGGACCCTTAATCTTACGTCACTTTTTCCCAGTTCTCAGTAGTGTGAGTCTTACTTGTTATTTGTGGATGAGTTCTGTATCCTCTGTGATGGTAATAGTGTCCACAGGCTGTGGTAAAGTCTGAACAGGAACAAACAAAGAGCAAAATTATCTTTCATGTTGTGCATGATGTAACGGGTCCTAATCCGTTCATGCCTTCTGTTGTTTCTGTCTTGTATTGGATTTGGCGTGAATGTGTTAATGCGTGTGTGAGACATGTTTCTGCTGAAGCGTGCTGTAGGATATGGCTTCTATGTGTTTGTTTGTATTGTGTCTGTGTGTGGATTTGATCCCTAGGTAATCTGTGAGATCCACCGCTGTTTGTCCCACATTGACTCTTACTACAGACCTAGAGCACACGTATCACGGCGCACGAGTTCAATTGTGTTTAAGAAAAATACCCTGCGCGTCTCCTGAACTCCACCACCACATTTCTCACTGTTTTTCCCTCCAGCGCGCCGTCCATCTTGTGTCAAGCGTAAAACAATGTCACGTGACCTCAGTGCCCAGAGGATTTTTTTTTTTTAAAATAACAATCTTAAAACTGGATAAACTCATTCAACGGCTGTAACAGAGAGACAGGCATATATTTCTGAAATAATTAAATATTTTACAAAAAATACTCTATTCTCTTTTTTCACTGTTCATCCTATGCAAATGAACAGTGAAAAAAATATAATAATAATAATCTTTTTCGGACTAAAGTCCATACAAGATACAACACAAGACAACACAAAACCCAGGATACGTAAAACAATAAAATTTCAAAGTATAAGGACTCATTTACAAAGACACTTGTACAAGTGTTCCCAGAACTGAGAAATACAGCGTGTGTGTACTGAACTTGACCATTCACCAAAACAACAACAACCAGGTTCACAACCGTTCAATCGGCGAATAAACCAAACATTGCATTTCTCCAGACAGACTTCATGTGGTTCCACTCTGTTGCTCACGAACAACTCACTCGCTCGAGTCGTTCTGGGCTTCTTTACACATCCTAAGAGCGTGCATTTAAAGCGTACCTGCAAGTTTACATTCAGAGTCGATGTTTATTGTTTCTGGGGAGGTGTTCTGGTCGTGTCTCACCGGGAGGAGACCAGAGGAGACTGGAGCAATACTCACAGCAGCCCAGGGAACGTGTGTGTGTTGGAGAGGTCTGAGCTCAAAAGGCTGCCATGCAACCGAAGACAACATTATTATATGATTCTTCATAAATGATATTCACATATCAGATTATTCCCATTCCCATTTACAGGACTTTTCCTAATGTAATATTTTGCACACGTCTCTGTAAGGTTTACTCACCGTTTAGTTTATTAGTTTATTTAGCTTATACAACGACCTTAAACCCTATATGTATGTATACTGAGGCCTCCAACCCCCCATTTTATGTACACTGGGTCCTCTAATCCCATTTTATGTATGCATGTAAATATTTTCTTTTCTCTGGGACGTCTTTTTTACCTGGACCATGTGTCTGTAATAACGTTAAATAATAATACTGTGGCCTGTAGCCCTATTGTTGAAGTACACTGGGGCCATCTTTAAATACGTTTTTTTCTCTCACTCTCTCTCACACACGATTCCAAAACAATATGATTACGTTCAGCCCAAACATTGTCAACAACTTCAGGGCAGTTTGCCTTTGAAAGGAGATGCAAATATGAACTGAAAGACGAATGCAAGACTATTTTCAATGGCCTTGTCTGCAGATAAAACAGCACAAAGTCCAACAAGAGGCACATTTCATCACACCTGCATGGGACACACAGCTACTATGGACATTTGTATTGAAGTAATAGCTCAATGCAGGTGGTCGTAAACAATACTGATGAAGTTCTATCTAGTCTCGTCCTGCAAACTAAGAAAAACAATGTGGCTTCCCTCCAAACGCATTAATAATACTCATACCTCAGCAAACAAGCTTGAACACATGCTTACGTGCTAACATTGTAAACAGATGATTTGCTTTCTTCCCAATTTTCGTAATAAATCCTGCAAGCCACAAAATGGAAAGGAACTAGCTTTCATCTATTCTCATTTTAATTTAATTTCTGTTTTATCATATGTTGACTTTTATGTATGAACACTTTCCTTACTTAGATGGAAAAAAAAACCTTTCTTCCCAAGTTGTCAACATTTTACAGAGTTAGCATCACAAGCTAACTCTGTAGCTACAACAACACACCGCTATTGTGACAGATGTCGACTTGTTAGCGGTCTGAAAACACGTGTATTGAGTCTAAATTTGAGGAGAAGTCGTGTCTAGTCCCACCCAAACTTAAACAAGTCCTCACCTGATGTTTCACGAGTCTTTCTTCTTTGTGGATGAGAAGTTCTGGTTTGATTTGCGCAAAAGTAACACGCTGGCAGTTTCCCTCATGCTAGCAGCGGCATTGGCTGGTCCCCAAACGCGTGAAAACCACTGGTGTTAATGCAGCAAAATGCATGTGTTAAAGGCAGTTTTATGAGTGAAAATGAAGCGGATACACGTAGATTCTTGCGCTGTTTTGTTTTTTTGCCAACTCTGCATAACTTTGAGAAATGCTGCGTTCAAAGCGAGCGGAAAATACACGACTTAATTTAAAAGTTGAATTTTAAAATATGCACATGCTATAAATAATATTGTTTGAGTCCACCATTAAGTCAGTACACTTATTTTACACAAGTATATGTTTTGTTTTATTTGCTTTCCCCGTTTTGATTTTTACAGCCTATGGTTTCAATATGTAGAAAATAGCGGCGCTTCTCTTGGGAACCTGAACGCAGCGTCAGTAAAGGGAAATCATGGTGTCGTCAAGAGAAAAATCAGGCATATGTAATCGAAACAGATACATCCAAAAAGGTGTTGGGAAAATTAAAAAATGAAAAACTATGAAAATACAAACATGTTGACACACACAAAAAAAACGTCAAATTCATAGAAAATTACGATGAAGTTTTATATAATCAGAAATACACTCAAATTGAGACAGCAGGGAGTGTGTCATTCAGCATATTGTAAAAAAAATTAAACTATTTACAATAGATTTATTTACAATCAATATTGGGGTGAGGGTGAGCAGCAGCAGATCACATATAAAACATCAGTATACATCGATCATAACTGAATCTAGCTTCCAATTCGGGCGTTCTGCTCTCCCAAAATTTCATCCACTGAGCGGCGCTGTGATCAAAAAATGACACCGTTTGTTGCCCAGTTCACTTCCGGTTGATTTCATACAATGGCGAATATGGCTCACGAAAACAACAAACGATTGACAGTGCCTGAATTGCGTGAAAGGTTGAAGCGAAAGGATATTTGCAGTGTGGGAAAACGAAAGGAGGAATTGTTGTTGCTAGTTCAACGAGCGGATGGTGTTTATGAAGATTTAGAAGAAGATGACAGCGAGCAGAGTGAACGAAAACGGCTGTGTGTGCGAGTGACAGATGGTAACAATGAGAATGAAGTTCAGCTAAGAGGGAAGAATGTGAATTGGACGGATGATTTGCGCGATATGCCACTAGTTAGAGACGGGAATGTATTTGCATACAGAAAATGACGAAAACACTCAACCATTTAGAGAAAATGCGCCGGGCAGAGAGAACCGGAAGTTGCGAAGGCAAGTGTTACCCATAATGCAACGCAAAATTCAGTCGCTCCCCCGCCCATCGGATGGAATTTTGGGAGAGCAGAACGCCCGAATTAATAATTATATGTTAAAAAAAAAACGCTTTCTGTCTGAACATTTATGCGTCTGATTGGCTGGACATTTGTATCAGACCAATCACAGAGGAGATGGAGCCCAGGAGCCCCACGGTCCAATCTGGGAACCGTCCGGCCCAAAGGAACCCAGGAGGCATCCAGTGGACAGCGTTAAACAGGTCAGCAGCATTGGACACAACGGACAGGAGCTCAGACCGGAGCTGAGACTGTAATCTGTCATGAAAACACATACGAGAGGGTTTAGAAAGGAAGGTATCTAAATATCTGTAATGAAAATATCAAAACATAGATAATCACATTTATAGCAAAAGTTAGAGCTGTGTTTTTCAACCAGTGAGCCGTGGTACTTTAGTGTGCCGTGAGCTGTTGTTTAGTGATCCTTCGGAAATTATCAAATATCATAAAATTGTTCAGAATAAAGTGAAAAAGAAAATAAAGTAGAAGATGAGACAGACTTCTTGTGTTTATTTGTCTCTATATAAAACTTTCCAGTGTTAATAAAGGCTGCAGTTACATTTCTGTATCAGTTTCTGCTGGGGGTGTGCCATAAAAATTGTTTTCATAAAGGTTGGGGAACTGAGTTAGAGTCCTACGCAAGGTCCACAACAAAGACGTAGAATCAGTGTAAAAACTATTACATACAGAATTATAATTCATCAAAATCCTCCAAAATCAACTGAGACCAGCGGCTTCACAACATTCTACAGTGACAACTGGTCTCAGGTCAGGCTCAAGTCTCATCTTAGTGTCATATGAATCAACTTGGACCTGCTGGGACTCTGAGGAGCACAGGGACCGGCCTCCTGCTGGGACTCTGAGGAGCACAGGGACTGGCCTCCTGCTGGGACTCTGAGGAGCACAGGGACCGGCCTCCTGCTGGGACTCTGAGGAGCACAGGGACCGGCCTCCTGCTGGGACTCTGAGGAGCACAGGGACCGGCCTCCTGCTGGGACTCTGAGGAGCACAGGGACCGGCCTCCTGCTAGTCCCAGAGTCAGGACTGAACATGGGGAGGCTATAATTCAGATTTCTGCAGCAAAAACCTGGAATAATCGTCCTGAAAATGTGAGACAGGCTTCTTCTCTGACTACATTCAAATCCAGGTTGAAAACAGTTCTTCAGAACGACTTAATGTTCTGTGATTATACATGTTGTGCTATATAAATAAACGTGTCCTGCCTGTGCATTGTAGCTTATTGGCGTTGTGTTGGTTCTCACCTGCTCCGCTCCTCGGCGCAGAGAGAGGAGGTCTCTCTGCACAGTTTGGTCTTCAGGAGCAGCAGCACACGCAGAGACCTGCAGAACAAACAGTTACCCTCACATCCTCCTTTATCTCAGCGAATAAGAAGTAAACGAATCAGACATTTGTAAACCTTTAAAGTACCGCAGGTACGTAACTTTCAAACCACAAAAAATAAAAGCTAAGTCACTAGTCTGGAGAGACAGGGAGAGACCAGCGAGACCAGAGAGTGAGACCAGAGAGTGAGACCAGAGAGTGAGACCAGAGAGTGAGACCAGAAAGAGACTAGAGAGAGAAACCAGAGAGAGACCAGAGAGAGACCAGAGAGAGACCAGAGAGAGACCAGAGAGAGACCAGAGAGAGAGACCAGAGAGAGAGACCAGAGAGAAAGACCAGAGAGAGAGACCAGAGAGAGAGACCAGAGAGTGAGATCAGAGAGAGACCAGAGAGTGACCAGAGAGACCAGAGAGTGAGATCAGAGAGAGACCAGAGAGAGACCAGAGAGAGACCAGAGAGCGAGAGAGACTAGAGAGGGAGACCAAAGAGAGAGACCACAAAGAGACCAGTTTATCAGACATTATTCTGACTCTAAAACAGTTGGATTCTATCACTAGTTTTCACATGTCTCATGTCACATCTTTAGGTCAGCTTTTTCAGACAGAAGTGAAAAAGACAAGACCAGCCTCAGCCAATCAGCTCTCAGCCTAAAGAGTCAAAAAGTGACTCGCAGGACCTTTTTCTCACACAAAAGAGATGATGTGTGTGTCTCACCGTCGGACAAACAGAAAGATTATTTTTGATTATTATGAGACATGTTTATCAGTCGTATTGGTTTGAACAAGGAGCGAGTTTGTATTAAGTCAACAAGAGCAGGAAATTACAACATTAATTACACTGACGTCCACTTTCAGACTTTTCTTTTGTATTTTTACCCACATTTTCTGATCCACATGGTATCGACGGCCAATATCAGTTCCATCCAGATGTAGCTGTAATTTCAAGTCTATTCCACACTTTGGCACATATTCCTCGCAGTCGAAGAAGTGAGACCATTGTTCAGAGCAAAAAGCACACGGCCATTTGCCACAGCAGACACAGAGAGACTATAGTGAGAGAGACCAGAGAGACTATAGTGAGAGAGACCAGAGAGACTATAGTGAGAGAGACCAGAGAGACTATTTTGAGAGAGAGACCAGAGAGACTACAGTGAGAGACCAGAGAGACTATAGTGAGAGAGACTATAGTGAGAGAGACCAGAGAGACTATTGTGAGAGAGACTATAGTGAGAGAGACCAGAGAGACTATTGTGAGAGAGACCAGAGAGACTACAGTGAGAGAGAGACCAGAGAGACTACAGTGAGAGAGACCAGAGAGACCACAGTGAGAGAGACCAGAGACTATAGTGACAGAGACCAGAGAGACTATTGTGAAAGAGAGACCAGAGAGACTATTGTGAGAGAGAGACCAGAGAGACCACAGTGAGAGAGACCAGAGAGACTATAGTGAGAGAGACCAGAGAGACTATAGTGAGAGAGACCAGAGAGACTATAGTGAGAGAGACCAGAGAGACTATTTTGAGAGAGAGACCAGAGAGACTACAGTGAGAGAGAGACCAGAGAGACTATAGTGAGAGAGACTATAGTGAGAGAGGACCAGAGAGACTATTGTGAGAGAGACCAGAGAGACTACAGTGAGAGAGAGACCAGAGAGACTACAGTGAGAGAGACCAGAGAGACCACAGTGAGAGAGACCAGAGACTATAGTGACAGAGACCAGAGAGACTATTGTGAAAGAGAGACCAGAGAGACTATTGTGAGAGAGAGACCAGAGAGACTACAGTGAGAGAGACCAGAGAGACTATTGTGAGAGAGACCAGAGAGACCACAGTGAGAGAGACCAGAGAGACCACAGTGAGAGAGACCAGAGAGACTATAGTGAGAGAGATCAGAGAGACTATAGTGAGAGAGACCAGAGAGACTATAGTGAAAGAGAGACCAGAGAGACTATTGTGAGAGAGAGACCAGAGAGACTACAGTGAGAGAGACCAGAGAGACTATTGTGAGAGAGACCAGAGAGACCACAGTGAGAGAGACCAGAGAGACCACAGTGAGAGAGACCAGAGAGACTATTGTGAGAGAGACCAGAGAGAGACCAGAGAGAGACTAGATAGAGACCAGAGACTATAGTGAGAGAGACCAGAGAGAGACTAGAGACCAGAGAGGCCCAGAGATCAGAGACCAGAAACCAGAGATACTTTAGTGAGAGAGACTAGAGAGACTATAGCGAGAAAGTCCGGAGAGAGACCAGGGAGATACTAGAGTGAGAGACTAGAAACCAGAGAGACCAGAGGGAGACTAGGGAGAGACCAGATTGAGAGACTAGAAACCAGAGAGACCAGAGTGAGAGACTAGAGACTATAGTGAGAGAGACCAGAGAGACTATTGTGAGAGAGAGACCACAGTGAGAGAGACCAGAGAGACTATTGTGAGAGAGACCAGAGAGACTATTGTGAAATAGACCAGAGAGAGACCAGAGGGAGACCAGAGAGAGACCAGTCAGAAAAAGACTTGAAAGACCAGAGAGAGACCAGGGAGAGAGAGACAAGAAAGAGACTAGAGAGAGACCAGAGGGATTATAATCACATTATAATGGACTACAGCAAATTTCTCATCCACATGGAGCAACATAGACATTTTTTTTTTTTTTAACACGGACAACTTTAATAAGGAAAGAGCAGCACATGCAGCAGCTCAAACTCTGACCTTCACTCACTCGAACACAGCTCTGCGGCTCGTTACGCTGTCACTACGCAGGGAACAGTCCCTTATGTGACTTGTGTGTTGCTTTAAAAACCTCCACCTGAGGCCTAAAATAACCTCAGTTCCTACTCAGATCTGTGGAGAGGGTGAGTCACCTGAGAATCCCCAGCAGCAGAGAGGTCCCCCAGAGCCCACAGCTGAGGACCCACCAGCGCTCGGACTTCACTGGGACCAGGCCGGCGTCTGCGGCCCAGGCCACGTGCTCACAGGGGTAATACAGCTGATCGGACAGGTTTGTGAGCACCGAGAGCCAGCGCACACACTGGTCCTTCTCCTACACACACACACACACACACACACACACACACACACACACACACACACACACACACACACACACACACTTATAATATTATTATGAGCAATCACTGTTACTACCGTCTGTCTTTAAAACAAGCTAAATCATCAAACAAGGGACGATTAGCAAAACAAATCACTCTCTCTCTCTCTGGTTTCTCACTCTCCCTCTGGTCTCTCACTCTCCCTCTGGTCTCTCACTCTCCCTCTGGTCTCTCACTCTCCCTGGTCTCTCCCTCTGGTCTCTCACTCTCTCTCCCTCTGGTCTCTCACTCTCTCTCCCTCTGGTCTCTCTCCCTCTCTCCCTCTGGTCTCTCTCCCTCTGTGTTTGCTTGCAGCTACAGACCGTGGATCCCAGTCCGTAGCTGTGGGAGAAGGCCAGCATGGACAGGTCGTCAAACAGCCTCAGGACGGTGCGACACTGACTGAGCTGAGAGGAGAGCAGGAGCAGGCTGCGACCCAGACGCAGGGAGGCGGGGCCATGGGAGGAGGGGGAGGAGCCACGACACAGGACTCCGCCCACCAGCTGTGCACCGTAACACGCTGTCCGGATCTGAGGGCAGAGGGAGATCATTAATTTGATCAACATTATTAATATTTAAATCATTTTATCGCTTGGGTAATGTATTCTAAAAATCACCCGCAATAAGTGAAATCTTTGAACTAACAGCTGCGTGTTTTAAGGCTGTAAAACCCTCACACACACTTTATACACTTTTTAACCACCTGAACTCACAACTGCTGAAGAGAGAGACCAGAGAAATGAAACCTGTTGGTTGTAGGTCTGAGCGCTGCTGCAGCTTTCAAAAGCTGTACGTACACTGGAGAATACAGCTGCAGAGGAGACTGAGGGGCAGGAGCAGTACTGAGGGCTACAGCGAAGACCAGAGAGAGAGACCAGACAGGGACCAGAAAGAACAGAGGGAGACCTGAGACAGACCAGATGGACAAGAGAGGGACAAGAGAGGTACCAGACAGGGACCAGAAAGAACAGAGGGAGACCAGAGGGAGACCAGAGGGAGACCAGAGGGAGACCAGAGGGAGACCAGAGGGAGACCAGAGGGAGACCAGAGGGAGACCGCAGCTTTAAACTGTTCTGCATCAAAAAATAAAATTGTTAGAGTAATCGTTCTTAAACCTGCTAGTTGCAGCCGATGGCCAAAACTAGACTATATTATTACCAGATTAGTAATTTATTTATTACTAATCAGTATTTATTGGCCCAAACTCAGGCTACACGACGCACTGGTAAACTCCTGCATGCGGCTCTCACCACTTTGTCTCTCCCGCGGTACGTCTCCAGCAGCCGCACCAGCTCCTCCATGTCTCCCCGGGTGTCTGCAGCAGCTACGGCCGCTCCACAGCTCTCTCAGCCCGGGGACAGGGGCTGGGGGTGAACTCTGGACCCTTCACAGACACCGGCAGCCGATCACAGCAGCGACGGAACGATCCACTGTGGCGCCCCCTGGTGCTCGCTACACGCGTTACACCATGGTCGTAGCTGCACGTCAGATCTCCGGAGCAGACCCGGGTTAGTGCTGTGGTGGGAGACTATGGAAGATTTTTTGTGTCATCAGATTTGGAATTTTTTTTAGCTTGAATTCTTCAGTTTGAAATTTTTAACCCTGAAAAAGCACGTTTGAATATTTTTATCTTTACATTTCAGTCACTAAAAATTCAGTTTACAAATGTCAATGTGATTAAAATTTCTAAATGACATGTTCACCCTTAAAATATTCTTTTTTTTTTTTCATTGAATGTGTATACATAGTTCCTACATGACGTCACTACATACGGGGATTTGCCGACCTGCCGCCATTTGTGTTGGCATGTTGTGGGCAAAACAATAGAAAAAGAAGCTGAAACGTGTTAATGTCGTGATAAAGTTGAAAATGGTCATCTCCTGCTGGGTCAATGGATGTTCAAATCGTGCCGGAGGTTCTGTTAAACTTGGATTTTACAGTATACCCATCATTAGACTTCATGAATGTGAGAAGACTAAGCTTTTGTCAGAACAACCACGGAGGTTATGGCTTGCGAAGATAAACAGGCAAGAAACTCCCTCAAAACACGCAAGAATATGCTCGGAGCACTTTGTGTCAGGTGCGTATCGTATCTTATAATGTGTTGACAGACGTAATTTACTCAGTACTAACTTGTGTATGCTGATATCTGGTAACTTGAGAGTTTCATTATTTAGATTACTTTATTATGAGGAGGATTGGTGTCGCGTCCGAGGCTCTCGAGGGCAACGTAAATGTATTAAATAGATAATAATAGTTCTATGGTGGGCTAAAACAATGTTCACAAACAGCATTGCTTCTGTAAAAAGATCTGTGTCATAAAATAAACTGCTCTTTACGCCTGGAAAAATCAGTTGCCCACCATTCACCAAAACATACGGTCAAAAACGCGGAAATAAACAATAACAGCAATCCAGAGTGTCCGTGTGGCATTAGTAAACACAGCAGCGTGCCATCAAAGATGGCGTCTCCGAGGAGGTCATGTGACATTCATTGGTCTGTGGGAACTATGTATAGGAGACTGCTATCAATGAAGTATGCCCCTCCAAGTCCCTGCTCCGGCCAATGGTTGAGTGAGTGGACCACTCAACGGACCAATGGTTGAGCGAGGTGACTGCTCAACGGACCAATCACGGAGCAGTCTGAAGCAAACAAATTGGCTGAAGCAACTCCGCTGTTGTTATTTTCCGCCAGTTCTTTAGACTATTTCGATCACTCTTCGAGGATTTTCTTCAGGAACAGCAGGTAAGACGCTTCTTTCCTCTGTGTCTGTGGACTGTTTTAAAGTCCGTCTCTGCACTAGATCTGCAGCGGTACGAACCTGACAGTGACAGCGTTAGCATTAGCCTAGCTCCGGGTACACTATGTGCTTGCGATGAAGCCATAACGTAAATATTTACATGAATAAAGCCATAAATATCCCGCTGAAACCGTACAACATGTGTGTTGAGTGATGCACGAATGTATAATGAATTACTCTGAGGTTTCTGAATGAAAATGGTCTGCTGCAACAGTGCACTGTCTCGCAGTGGGACATTTCACTGTGATCTCTGCACTTTACAGCAGACTATGAAAGGAGCAAATAAAATCACTCTGCACACATCATACAGGATCTATTGTTTAAGATAATAAAGTAGAGCTATAATTGCACTTTGTATTTACAGTTGGAATTCGTGTGTATAACTATTATAGTTATACACACGAAGTTATAAGCTATGTGTGTGTCATATAGTGCTTCAATGTTTATTAAAAATAAAGGAGTAATACGGCAATAGTCTATATTGATATGTGATGAACATAACAGGAAAGAGCATTTGAGCTAGTGTTTGGTTTGTTTTGTTTTAGAGATCTTCTGCATAAGAACTGAGGAACCTACTTTTCTTTTAATCTTTTTATTCATCATCTGAATCCCAGAGACATGGAGGTAAGTACAACACATAACCACATGCATACAAACCACACAAAACAGTGAATCACTCATATGGACCAACTTAAACTTAAATGTATTCTAAAGATAAACTGCTTGGACACACATGAAAAGACATAATCCTGTACATTGGTCACTTGACACATGTCTGTAATGTAAGGTTGATCATGATAGTGTTTGTGCTTTCCCACATCAGGCGCCTGGACACCAGTGCAGTGTGTGTGACAAGAGCTTCTCTCTAAAGTCAAACCGGACCCTCCACACGGCACAAGAGGAGCACATGTGAAGTGTGTGGGAAGAGCTTCAGTCAAAAACAAGGCCTCACATCTCACCTCAAAGTGCACAGAAATGCCCTGCACTATCCACACATCCCCCTGTTCAGACAGGGAGAGGCCAAGCTCCAGTGCAGACGCAGCCAACACCGTGGCACTGACCCACAGCCAGATTGACCCTTTGTGGCTGGATTTTGACCAGGCAGAGGCTGCAGCCAAGAAGGCCGGAGAAGACCTGTGGGAAGGACACTTGGTGTTCACTTTTGGAAAATACTCTGGCCAGTCTTTCAGCTGGGGAACGATCTGGGCAGGGTTGTGTGGCTACTGGCAGAATTCTGCCAGAAGGGCGAAGCAGAGGATGCTGCCCTATGCCACAGTTCCCACTGTCACTTTTCACCTTGACAAGCGGCTGGAGGTAATTATATTAACAGCATGTGAAATGAAAAAACTAATGCGTCCTCTCATGAAAAATCATTAATAATTGTATTTTCAGGAACAGGAATCGAGGAAGGAGAGAATTCCAGGATCCAAATTACGCCACTGATGCTGAACTGTTGGCTCTTGCAGGTAACAATTATAATCCTCAGTATGTTACAGCTAGGCCTGTCACGAGAAGTTGATTTATAAAGTCATTGCGATAAACTATAATATTGAAATTATGCTAGTACACTAAAGCGGGATAATTCTATTAAAGAATTTTGTGGCCGTTGCATTAAAAAGCAAGACTCGCGTTAATAAACAGGGCAATTAAGTAATATTTAGTCATTTAACTATCTACAGCTAAAACCTTATCCTAATTTCTCAGCTTTTGCAAGGATAATTTACAGACAATGGATATTAAACCACATATTGTTTTATCTATCAGTTATCAAATGATAAGTCCATATATTATTGTAACTGGCCTTGTTACAGGAGATAATGATGCGCACAGACTTTTACAAAATTAGCTTCCATATCAACATTCAAATGTGATGTTTTTTTGTCTCCAGAGAATGTCCTGGATGGCTCTGAGGTACATGTCTCCACACAGCTCACTACTTGGGGCTGGGAGAATTGTGCTTGAGGGGTGGCAAAATTACTGGAGTATCCTCCTCCTGCAGCACAGGCCCACGGTCTAGTGTAGGGCCTGTTCCAGTGCTCTTCCAAGTACAAAAACACAAAGGGAGAGACTGGAGAGGAAGCTATTATAGGAGAAGATGGACTTCCACCCTCCTCCACCCCCCACACTGGTCAGGAGAGGAGTGTCCAACATGTTGGCCTTCTTCACAACACCAACCTTTTTTTGGAGGCCCGTTGGAGTGATACAAGCAAAGATACGCTGCCTCTTACTGCCCTGCGCCCCTAAGAGTATACCTCGAGAAGAGAGGCTTTGGTAGTTCTTCCAGACAAGTGTGTGGGGTAAAGTTCAACTACACCCTGCTGACAGAGAAGCTTAAGTGTTCTCACTGTGAGAAGTTGAGGCAGGTGAGCAAGACACTTGAAGACTGAGGATGAGGACTGCCACCACTCGCAGTAGTACATGTGGAATGCGACCAGCCCCAAGATCCTCCTGAACTTTGCACCGGCCCTCCGGAGCATGTTTCCTGCCATTCTGTGTGGGAAGCGGGCCCTCAATAGAGGTGTGGTCACCCTGCTGAACAACCGGATCAACAGCGCGTCCATGAGCGAAGTGCAGAGTCTTTTGCAGCAGGGTCATGATGAGTGGAGAGGCACAACCTGTACCAGACCCTCCTCTAAAACGCTCACACAGCAGGAGCCGCTTCCTCACAGAGAGGAATCCTGTCCTTTTTGACACTCCTCCTCTGGCCCCCTCTCCTCGGCCCGTGTGCTCAGGCGGGCCCACATGATCATGGAGATGGAGAAACTGCCCATGTGCAGAGCCTCCATCCTCAGTGTCAAAGGGGGAATCCTCTGCGTCGACGGCACAAGAAAGGTATTTGTTTTTCACGAGTGTGAGAGTAGATAACACTAACAAGATGTTTTTAATAAGGGAATGTGGTTTGATGGACACTTTCCCCTCTCTGTTTTTAGATCCTCAAGAAGATCTATGGGGAAGGTCAGGACTCCATGCAGTATGTGACCAGCGTTCTGAACGAGTGGGGCCAGTTCCTGACAACAGTGGTGATGGCAGCGGAGTCTGAAGTCTGCTACAGACGCATGGCCAAAGCGATGATGTCTGGTGCTCGGAGACGAGTTTCTGCACATCTTCAGGCAATCTCTTGTTCAAGTAGCTCTTCTTTGTACAATGGCGCAGACCCTGAGAAAACAATGTATTGGTTTCTTCCAGATTATGAAGCATAATTTAACGTTGACACCAGAGTTGTGTGTTCCTGTTTACCATGTGCTTGACGCCTCTGAACGTGCACATTTGGGAAATTCAGGATCGTCATGAGTGTGAACATTTTGCATGTGGGGATGTCCATTTTGCCACTTTCTCAGAACCGGTCTTAGATGTTGATGCAACCCAGTTTATGTGGTTTTGTATGGCTGCGGCCCATTTTTTCACCACCTGGCACTCTTCCTCTTTTGACAACTTTTATGGATACACCTATAACATACAAATATACATTTATATTAGATTAACACATATACAGGTAATTTTACAGGTAAGAAAAAAATTAATTCCAAACCTTACTCCAGATGCCAGACATCGTAGTATTGGATTACAGTAGAAATGTTTGTCACACACACAGCACTGGTGTCCAGGCACCTGATGTGGGAAAGCACAGATGCTATCATTATCAACCTTACACTACAGACATGTGTCAAGTGACCAATGTTTAGGATTATGTCATTTCATTATTATTAATATTATTTTATTATTATTATAATTATATAGTATGTCCAAGCAATTTATCTTAAGAATACATTTAAGTTTGTCCATATGAGTGATTCACTGTTTTGTATGGTTTGTATGCATGTGGTTATGTGTTGTTGTACTTACCTCCATGTCTCTGGGATTCAGATGATGAATAAAAAGATTAAAAGAAAAGTAGGTTCCTCAGTTCTTATACAGAAGATCTCTAAAACAAAACAAACAAAACACTAGCTGAAATGCTCTTTCCTGTTATGTTCATATAACAACATCAATATAGCCTAATGCATTGCTGTATTTATTTTTTAGTAAACATTGATACATATAATATACAGTGCAATTATAGCTCGAGTTTTACTTTGTTATTACTAATTACGTAATAGATAATACAATTTAATGATATACTATCTTAACTAGATCCTGTTTGATGTGTGGAATCTGAGTGCCCTTATTTCCTCCCTTCTTATATTCTGCTGTAAAGTGCAATGATGACACTGAAATGTTCGTACTTTGAGACGAACAAAGGATTATCTTTTATAATCCTTATATTATCTCATTTTATGTACTGTATATTACAGCAGAATGTTGCAGACTATTTTCAAACAGAAACATCACAGAACAATTGATAACACACATATTGCTCACAGGGATATCTATGGTTTTACTCATGTAAGACTTCATTGCAAGCACATAGCGTAATGGTGCGTTCAGACCAAACGCGATTTCTGCGGCCAAATCGCGTATATCGCGCGGCTTGAGCCGCTTGTGACAAATTGTGGCAGCCGCTGTCACAGAGAAACTTGGCCGCGCGGCCAGGACACTAGAGGGCAGCCGCTGTCACAGAGCGTTGAGAGCGTCTAGGGGCGGGGCTTGTCTCTTTTGCCTGTAGCTTCCCAAAATGGATGTCAGCGAAGGAGTTGCTTGGCTCTATCTAATAAATAAAGCCAGACAGCGTCGTCAAAGGGCGAATCGACGACGTGTCTGGATTCACCAGATAGTCCGTAGACGGTTGGAGTTTGGTGAGTTTCACCATTTGCTCCGGGAGCTGCGCTCGGATGAGGGTCGCTTTCAGCGGTACTTTCGTCTCTCCCTGGCCCAGTTTGACGACCTATTGACCCGCATTGGCGCAAGGATCACCTACCAGGACACCAACTACAGGCGCTCTATTACAGCTGAAGAGCGCCTGTCCATCTGTCTGCGGTTAGTGTTTTTTACCCCATTCGGAATTCCTAAAATACTTACAAAGTTTGTCATTTTTCAATCACAATCCACAATGTAATAGCTCAGAAAACAGTATTATGCAACAATTTGGTGTCTATGATTACTGTCTATGATGTTTACTGTCTACTAGTTTAACGTATTTTATGCTACACAAGTTTTGTCACGTGATTTTTATGAATGTAATTGTGATAAATATGTTCATATCATTTTGTAATTGCAGGTTTCTTGCCACTGGGGACTCCTACAGGACCATAGCGGGGAGCTTCAGAGTGGGCATATCCACCATCTCCATGCTCATCCCAGATGTGGTGGCAGCCATCTGGGACTGCCTCGTGGAGGAGTTCATGGCTGTGCCTGGAGCAGAGGAGTGGAGGTCCATAGCGCAGGACTTTGAGGTCCGATGGAACTTCCCTCTGTGCTGTGGGGCCATTGATGGGAAGCATGTGGCTGTGAAGGCACCCCCCAACTCTGGGTCCATGTTCTTTAATTACAAGGGGCACCATTCCCTTGTGCTCCTGGCTGTAGTGGATGCCCAGTACAGGTTCAGGGTCATTGATGTGGGAGGGTACGGCAGATCCAGCGATGGAGGCATCATGGCCAACTCTGCCTTTGGTGAGGCTCTGCGCGAGGGCACACTCGACCTGCCTCCTGACCAGTGCATACCTGGAGCTGACCACAGAGGACCCCAGCCCCATGTGTTCGTGGCAGATGAGGCCTTTCCACTGCGCCGCAATTTAATGCGCCCTTTCCTGGACGTGGTGGCCTTACCCCAGAGCAGCGCACCTTCAACTACCGCCTCTCCCGGGCCCGGTTAGTGGTGGAGGATGCATTTGGGATTTGGTCTGCGCAGTGGAGAGTGTTTCGCCGTCACCTGGAAGTCTCCCCAGAAGTTGTGGAGAAGTGTGTGAAGGCCATTGTGTCCTTCACAACTTCATGAGGATGGCTGGAGATGGCCAGGTTCCTGCACCGAGGGGAGCTGCTGCCGGTGAAGAACCACTTCCAGGCGTGCAGCGGATGGGCGCCAACAACGCGACCAGAGAAGCAGTGGACATAAGGAAAGTGTTCATGGCCCACTTCAGTGAGGAGGGAGCACTGCCGTGGCAGCCCACAGAGTAGTCATGTCCACCACAAGACTGACCCACAACGGCTCTTTTCAGAGCCACCCACAAAATACAAAGAGCCTAACTTCATTCCTAACATATAATGTGCTGAGCCTCTTGAATATGAAATTCTTTACATTTTTTCTGGCCATAGTCCAAACCCATATTGATTTGCACTATTCTATTCACCTGTATACCTTCTGTTTCTAGGTAATGACTGCCAGACTCCACTGCGACTCCACTCCAACTTCAGGTTAATCATATGCACATTCAAGCTTTTCCGTAATTACAAGGTTGTTAAAACAGTAAAAGGTGAAATGAATAAAAAATACTGCCAACTAATGTATTGCTCTTTAAGTGTTAGTTATTTCATCTTCTATAAAACCCAGTCAGCTCTTATAAAAGTAAATGTACAAATATAGAATAGCATTTTCTGTCAGTATTATATGAAAGGTAGTAATGGTTTGCTTGAAGTAGAACACATGAGGTTTGAAAAATATTTTCTTTATAAAAAAAGGAACAAACAATGAACAATAAATTAAATGTACATATAAACAAATGAAAAGGAGCTTGCTTGGAGGAGGTGCGGTGGAAGAGGAAAGGGACACATGTCTGTTTCCTCCCCTGCAAAAGGTGTCACCTTAGGTCAAAAAACTGTCTGTTCTGGCCAATGGTTCCAAATTAAGCAGAACGGTGCTGCTTTCATATAGAAGTTGATACATTTTGAATTTAACAAATTCTCTTGACTCTGGTGCCACCCTTTGCAGGAGAGGAACGAGAGAGAGCAGGAACTGATGTTCTTCTGAGTTGTGGGGCGGTGCGGCTGCTTTGGTCCGTAGAGTCTCCAGCAGCTCCCGCTCCCACTCTGAAGGCGGCTCTACGGACGTGGGCCTCTTCCGAGCCCTCTTCCTTGGTGGGCCTTCAAAGAACACAGGGCAATCACAGTGTTAAAAAGTGGAACATGTATTTCAAAAAAGCAAAATGAAGAGAGCAAATAATATCTGTATTAAAGCCAGAGTGTGTAGACATAGTTAAACACATGTAAAACACTTTTAAGTTGTGTGTTTGTGTTACAATTAACTTGAACATTGCAGTTATCAATGAAATTACTCACACAAGCACAAATTTCGACAGTTACAAACTAATATCTCTGAAGTGTATTTCGCAATGAAATTTGAAATTGGCTGTTAAAAAAGTAATACTCTATTGTCTGCATTAAACAGGATAGCTGCCATCTTGTGGCAACCTTTGCATGTATTTGTTCAGTACTTTTATAGCATAAGGTATTTCAGTAGTATGTTTTTATCGAAGAAAGAGGGAAGATGTGTTGTATCAGACCAAAGCTTCTTTCCACCTGTAGTGCCTTGACATCTTGTCGTTTCTCTGTAAATTTGTCGTCTACACTGATGTAACAGCCCTTGGGTAATTTTGGCATATTATGCAGTAACATTTTGTTTATATGAACAGTCCTGTAATAAGAATAAAAATAAAACAATGATTAAAAAAAGCCACACCTGTAGGTGCAGAAGCAGGGGAAGGTCCAGCCCTCACAGAAGAAGAACCGGCTGAGGAAGCAGCAGCAGCAGCAGCAGGCAGCTCAGGCCAAGATGTCTCACCTTGTGTGGTGGTGGCAGTATCTGCACCAGAAGAAAACAAGAAATACAATTATTTCATATCATGTGTACATTGCGCTTATGACATTTATATGTACATAATAATGTACATTATTATGTACATTTAAATGATTTGTTCATATGAAAGGGAAAAGTGAAATTTAACACAACACATGATCAAGATCTATCCTGGTTTGAAAATAGCCAATGCCTATTTTCACCTGGCCATGATGTTAAGAAAGCATTAAAAGAAATGCATACACAGAAAGCAATATAAATGTAAAAGTCAGCAAAATGTGGGTAATAAAAAGGAAAGAAATGTATTTTTTCCAACTGTTCGAGGTCTCTGTTTGCTGCATGACACCGACCTTCAGCACCTGACAGCCCTGCTGCTGCTGCTTCCTCTGGCTCTTCTTCTGGGTGGTTGTACCCTGTGGTCTGCTCCTCCTCGGCCCTTCGCCTTGGCATGTTCCCGGAGCTGTCACGGGGAGTGATGTAGGGCTCGAGGAAGGACATGACCACAAGGTACTTCCACGTCTGGCCTTTCCCTGCTTCTGCACCACTCTTCTTCACCTTTTCTTTCTCCTTCCTGCTCTCCTTAGCATATGTGTCCCTCAGGTTCTTCCACCGCTTTTTGCAAACTTCCACTGAATAAACACATCAACTCGTAAGCGGGAAAGTAGTAGTTTTTTTCGCGGGGAAATATTTACTGTGAAAAGTTAAAATAACTTACCCGAGACACCAACCACCTCGCTAACCCTCCTCCAAGCAAGCTCCTTTTTATTTCGGTCCCGGTAGCTGTGGTCTGCAGTGTTGTATAGCTCAGAATGAGCACCGACCTGAGCTATTAGCGTGTCCTCCATGATCTACTGTCATCTACCAGTGTTTTCCCGGTAGTGAAATGCGTCACTACGTCACTGGAGGAGAAAGCTCCTGATTGGTCGGCACACGCGAATTCTCCCAAAAAGTTCAACATTGTTCAACTCTAGCGGCGGCCGCGTTGGAGGCACGAATCGCGCGAAACGCGCGTCAAAACGCTTGACATCTCAAAACACGCCGCGCGAATCGCGCGAAACGCTCGAATTCGCGCCGCTCTGGCCGCGCGAATCGCGCCGCGTGATCTCTCGCCGCTCCTTGGCGCGCGTCCCCCATGTTGTGTCAATGTAGACCCGCCGCTTTGGCCGCAGAAATCGCGTTTGGTCTGAACGCACCATTACCCGGAGCTAGGCTAATGCTAACGCTGTCACTGTCATGTCCGTACCGCTGCAGATCTAGAGACGGACTTTAACACAGTCCACAGACACAGGTGAGACAAGCGTCTTACCTGCTGCTTCTGAAGAAAACCCCTGAAAAGAGATACAAATAATCCAAAGAAGTGGCGGAAAGTAGCGGATTAGTCACAACCATAGTCACAACAGCGGAGTTGCGGCGGCCATCTTGTACGCCTCAGACTGCTCCGTGATTGGTGGGTTGGGTCGCTCAACTTTCTGAAACTCGCTCAACCATTGGTCTGTTGAGCACTCCACTCGTTCAACCATTGGCCGGAGCAGGGACTTGGTCAGTTGAGCAGCCTTTAACTGCTCATGACCCCCCACAAGTACCTATCCTGGGATCGCTCAACCTTAGGATCAGCCTGATCTTAGTTGCGTCTCGAGGTTTGTGGTTCGAGCCCACGTCTGCCAATTTTATTTATGTAGATTTCAATCATTTATTATTGATTATCCTCGTAATTTAGTTTACATTTGTGTTTTGCAATGAAATAGACTTTAATCATTTCTCTAGAATCATGGCATGAATTTTTCAAAGCACCCCCTCCAGAGTTCTCACCTCTGGGACACTCCAGGTCCTAGGCTCTTGCCCCATCCTCACGAGCTGTAAGTCACCTTTTGACCTGTGTGTGAGGCCTTTGAGATAAGCCTCTGGATCTACAAAGGCTCACACTTTGTGCAGCTCCCCCCCATAACTGTCTTATCAATGTGTCATTCTGTAGTCAGATCCCACTTCTCCCCATTCGTATTCTCTCATAGAATATTATGGATAACTTCACATATTTTTCAAACAAAATCTCTGAAATGATGATTAATTACAATTTAATGTTTTACTGTACCACCTCTCCCGGACTGACAAGCTGATCCGTAAAGCTGGACAGGTTATTAGCTGTCAGCTGGAGACATTTACAACAGGAGAGACTGCTCTCCATCATGGACAATTCAACACATCCACTGCACCAGACTATAGAGGGGCACAGGAGCCTGCAGCTGTGGACCATAGAGGGGCACAGGAGCCTGCAGCTGTGGACCATAGAGAGGCACAGGAGCCTGCAGCTGTGGACCATAGAGGGGCACAGGAGCCTGCAGCTGTGGACCATAGAGAGGCACAGGAGCCTGCAGCTGTGGACCATAGAGGGGCACAGGAGCCTGCAACTGTGGACCATAGAGGGGCACAGGAGCCTGCAGCTGTGGACCATAGAGAGGCACAGGAGCCTGCAGCTGTGGACCATAGAGGGGCACAGGAGCCTGCAACTGTGGACCATAGAGGGGCACAGGAGCCTGCAGCTGTGGACCATAGAGGGGCACAGGAGCTCTGCTGCTGTGGACCATAGAGGGGCACAGGAGCCTGCAACTGTGGACCATAGAGGGGCACAGGAGCCTGCAGCTGTGGACCATAGAGGGGCACAGGAGCTCCGCTGCCACAGTGAGCGGTACAAGAGCACGTTCATGCCACACTCCATCCTGTTGTTCAACAAGTCACCGCTCTGTGACACATTCATCTAAACAGATTTCAAGTTTATCTGTTTGAAGTCTGTTTAGATAATATTGTATAAGAACAGATGTGTAGTATTCTATTGTTTCTGTATTTTATACTGTAAATGTGTACATATTCAGATATGTACAGTATATTCCTGAGCACCTATATCCAGATAATTCTATTCTTACAGTATTTTCTTATTATTCTTATTTTCAGATCGTTACTCTTGTTATTTTCATTGTTTTTATCGTGGAATACTATTGTGGAACACACTCCATTCAAAGATGTTCACATATCTGCCTAAGACTTGGTTAAATACAAACTAAACCTGTGTCCATTTGTAAATAGTGCACTCTAAGAAATGAAACATAGGGGTTGTCAAATATAATTCATACTTTTCTTTTCAATGTAGTTACAATTGTTAATTTTGGGGTTGTAATTAATAACGTTTAATTGGATTTAATTAAGTTCAAACATTGTTATCGCTATGTGATCGAACTATTTTGAATGTCTTGAACATCTTTAATTAAATCCAAAGCGCCTTTTCCACACCCCCTCTGAGCATGCGCAGAGGTTCACGCATGCGCTGTCTCCAGTGTCCAGCATCCACTGCCATCGAGTTCTTGCCATGCGCAGTCATGAGTAACATCATCATCGTTTAGTTTTGGGTAATTACTTCTTTATTATTATCAAATATTAACTGAGTGGTACTTTGGGATAATATGTTGGGTATTTCATACGGAAATACTGTCCGTAAATATATGTGTTTTGTCATCTTTTGTCACAGTTGTTAGCTATCTTAAAATTCTTTTTATGTTGTTCCCAGAGATAATAATGTATTTTGTGGCAGTATATGACAATCTGTATTGTTATGAAACAATAATTTGACTATTAGACGTTATTGTACTTTCCCCAACTGCGTGTTAAATAGTAAAATAGCATTTGAAAGCTATGAAGCACGGCGATCCGCAGCGTATGCGCCGCGGTCTGTCAACTTCATGTATACTTTTTGCTAGTATGGGTTTTATTATCCTTTTAGCTCTAGTTAGCTCCGTTAGTGGCGAAGGAGATGGCTATGCTAAATGCCAAATACACTGGGGACTTACAATCACTATTGATTGAGTACATTTTGTGTGGATTGCTGTTGAGCCTGGTGTGTTTATATTTTCTCTCCAGGTTGCCATCTGTGAGGTGTAACTGCTGTGCCCTAAAACTCCATCCTAAAGGTAAATTATTATTTTTGGCTTTTGTTGTATTTTCTCTTTCTAATCTTCTTATAAGATCTCTCAGGTTGTGAAGGTGGAGTTGTAAGCTCTGTTCTGAAAGTATATAACTGAAAGGTACTAAAACGTGAATGCATCCTTGATGATCTTCCTGAATGAGAATCCTCAAAACCTCATCAAAGAGTACATGGTAAGTTACACTGAAATCGGTTATACAGGTGTATACAGGTGTAAACATGCCAAGATGACTCAATCAGCTGTGATCGCTACAACCAACAGTTTATCTTGTGTGTATGAAAATGGTCTTGAGTGACATCACTTTGGCTGCATGTGTCTTGGTCAAATGTGTGAAAAAAAACCTATTCACTGACTTTTGTGATCTAAACAACTCATGGATTTGTTGGGCAATTATTATATCAATATATTTTCTATTTTTCCCCTTCATAAAATCTTCTTGTAAAATGAACATGTTATCTTTTGCATAATGTGACAACACTTGTTTATGGTATATTTGAAAACCAACCAATACTTCTTATTGCCGTTCACAATCACAGCTGTCAACGTGTAATGGATTTAAAATATATTTGTGTTCTTTCAGGATGTCTATGTCATGAAGAATGAGGAACTCGAGCAGATTGACGTTTATGAAGTCACCTGTGAAGGCGCACAACCTGGTGACTCCCTTGAAGATGAACGTGATTGAAAGATGCTCCAGGTGCTCCGGTGCTGCTGGATCTTGGAGATGTGGTGTGATGTGCATTGTGCACTAATTTACTGCCTCAATCTGAGTTATCCAAGAACACTCCGCTGCACATTTGAGTTCATCCAGAAAGTGCTTTTGGGACTGGATGATAAAAACTTTCAAAAAAAACACAAGTGCTGAAGAACAGGAGCTGCTCTTGAGTCCACAGGAGTTTAACGTCCTCCTGGAGAGTAATAAAGCCTCCATTGAGAGAGTTCAACAGAGAATGTTACATTCTCAATTATCTTCATAAACAAAAGTTGGACTGTACAGTTTGTAGGTCACCTGTATTTGTGAGAAAATCATTTTTGTTTAATGCTCTCTGAAAAGTATTTTCACAATCTGCTGTCTGCAGTTATTTGGTTTTGTCTGAGAAAAAAAGACTATTCACAAATGGGCACAAAGTCGCCCAGTTTTTGTTTAATCTAACTTGTTCCAAAGTTTGTGAATGCACTATTTTTCAATGTTTTGTTCATGTAATATGCAGTGATTTGTGTTTAAATGTGACACTTTTGAATGTTCTAAATATTTGAAATAAATAACTTCCTTAAATGCATGTTTATGTTTATTCCTTGTTTGTGCTGCAAAGGTTCTGCAAATGTTGAGCAGTAGAAACATTGTGTGTCGTATGAACTCTGCAGATCAACAGCAGATCGACAAATGTATAAGATCTTTGTCCTGCACTTGATGTAATCCATTTGTCACTTTGTTGAAAGAGAAAGAATGTTTTTGATTTTTAATACAACAGCTTTATGTACACTTTTTCAAAGGAGTTTTGCCTCGTTAAAAATAAAGTTGTTAATGCAACATAATTGTGTATTTGTATCTGCTCAGTCATAGATGTTTCCAGGTTATTGAATGTTTAATTGTTAATGTCTCTGTGTGAAAGTAAAGGTTCTTCAGCTGTCTATTGTCTAGAGAGGTTCTTTCATCTCACATCCTAGAGCTGGGATCTATAAGAGGAGATCCTCGAGGACGTGAGATGAAAGATCCAACCTCTGATTAGACTAAAGACGACAAGTGCAATTTTATTTACATTTAACACTACACTAGTTTTGATTACACATTAATATTAACATTTATTTAAAAAATAAACAATGATGTTAATTAAATCATAACTAAAAGTGTTAATTAAATCCAACATAACATTGTCAATAACCATTTAAAAGCATTCAGTAGAATGTAATCACGCAGAGCTGTTGCATTTAAATAACAATGTTACATCTGATATAAGGGACCACAGATAACAACAAAGTTATTTCACAATTAATTGACTGAGTTTTATGGAAAAGTTTGCCATAACTGTATCAATTAAATCCAACACCTTATTTCTTAGAGTGTGTTTGCAAAGGAGTGAGTGATTCACCTTTTTACCTTTTTAAAGTGCATTTTTAGAACGTAGGAATTATATTAACTTTTATAGTAGTGTTAGATTTCATAACACTGAGGATTAGATAGATTTGGCCTACGTGCAGGACAACTGCAAGACTACACAAGGACTCTGATGCATCCATGTTATGACTATGATATACTCGTGATTCTAATGTCTTTCGATGTGTGACGTGACAATGACTATATAAACTGTGTACTGCCTTTATTCTGTCTGAGAGAAAGAAACATCAGAAACCACTGGAACTTGAGAGAAACTTAAATAAACTTCCAGAGTTTGGCGCACCACGATCCGTCTCTGTCTGATTCATTCCTGACAACACTTTGAAGCAACTTTTGTTGAAGTTAAACTCATAATTCTACCAATGTGCAGAAGCCTGTACTTTTCCACTACTTGTTTTGGTTAACTTCAAGGTTGAAGCTACAAGCACACCGTGGCAGCTGCTGATTGGAGGTCTCTGTTTCTCCTGAGTTTATTATCACTTTCTGTAACATCCCTTGTTCGTTTGCTGTCTCTAGCATTGACAATAAAACATGTCTTCTGTCTGAATTAAAGACACGATGCCAGACTTTGGCTGATTCCTAACAGTAGTAAAGCCCAACCAGGGACAGGAGTTGTGAATTAGCATCTATAAACTTTATTCATCCCATTAGCTGCAAGCTTTGTTTATGACTCTGTCTGCATTGTCCCTGTCAAATAAATACATTAATATTGAAAGAGCATCGAGACTTCATTTTGAAAATGTAATAAATATCAGGCAAATCCAAAGCACATAATACATTGTATAGCTTTAAAACACAAATCAGAGAATAATACTTTAAGCACAAGCACAATGATAAAAACACAGAACCATTGGTCCATAAGGAGTAGACACAAATGTCATACATGTTTTAGAATGTTAAGTGCCCTGGATCATCACAGTCCTTCTTGTTAGACACTAACTGTCCAACAGACTCCTGCATTAGAGGAAAAACTCTAAAACCCAGTGGGAGAAAAGTAAGAAACCTTGGCCACGTGGAGCGGGACTCTGGCTGCAGAACGAGGACTGAGGCAGCTCCCAGGCGGGGAGGGGTTGCAGCCTACGAGCCGGGGAGGACAGTCCGCAGGTGCAAATGGTCCCGTCATCACACCATGAAACAGACAAAGGGACACAACATTTCAGTACATTACACAGACAGTACATTACAATAAATAACATAAGTGTCACATTCCGAAGGTGTCTCAGATTTGTGGCGTTGGTGAGCTGGGGCTGGGGAATGCATGTGCTGTGCTCAGGACACGCCAGGAGTTCCCAGATCCTGAAGGCCAGTGCGTTGGCCTCTGTAATAATATACATTTAAATGTTGTACAGTGTTTTTTTACCAGGTGTTGGCTTTGCTGTTGGCTTTTCTTTGTTGTACTTTGGTTTGGAAAATTTGAACAAAAACAGATACAATGTAAACAGGATTTGTAATACTGAATTATTACAAAGACTAACGGTATGAAAAGCCTCCAGCGATGATGTCTGGTGCTCGGAGACGAGTTTCTGCACATCTTCAGGCAATCTCTTGTTGAAGTAGCTCTTCTTTGTACAATGGGGCAGACCCTGAGAAAACAATGTATTGGTTTCTTCCAGGTTATGAAGCATAATTTAACGTTGACACCAGAGTTGTGTGTTCCTGTTTACCATGTGCTTGACTCCTCTGAACGTGCACATTTGGGAAATTCAGGATCGTCATGAGTGTGAACATTTTGCATGTGGGGATGTCTAAGACCGGTTCTCAGAACCGGTCTTAGATGTTGATGCAACCCAGTTTATGTGGTTTTGTATGGCTGCGGTCCATTTTTTCACCACCTGGCCCTCTTCCTCTTTTGACAACTTTTGTAGATACACCTATAAGATAAGATAAGATAAGAAGATAAGAATTCCTTTATTCGTCCCACAGTGGGGAAATTTCGATGTTGCAGCGCACAGACAGAACAGTAGTAAGAGCACACAGGGAGCACACACAATATATACAAATAAGTAGTAGCTATGTTTCTTAGCTAACATAACTAGCTGTAGGTCTCTATTGCACTTAACAGTTGCTGGTAGGATCAAAATGAATGTGCTTCCTAAATTCTCCTTTCTTTTCCAATGTGTTCCAGTCTTCATTCCAGCCTCCTTTTTCGCTAAGCTTGATGGAACTATTTCTGGCTTTATTTGGAATAACAAAACTCCAAGAATTTGTAAAACATACCTTCAGAGGCCTCAGGATGTTGGTGGGATGGCTTTGCCGAATTTCATGTCCTATTATTGGGCATCTAACATTCGTGTTCTGAGGTACTGGTTGCAGGTGGAATCTCTTAACGATGCTCCAGCCTGGCTGTGCTTGGAAGCCTCTTCCTGTGTCACATCATCTTTAGCTGCTTTTGTTTATGCTCCAAAGCAACTGCCTAGCTCAGAGTTTTCTAATATCACAATTGTTAAGATGACTTTGAAAATTTGGTTTCAGTTTAGACGTTTTTTCAAATGCAACCACTTTTCTTTAAAAGCCCCTATTGTGAAAAATGCATGTTTTAAGCCCTCTTCTTCCCTTAGAATTAAGTCATTCAATGACCTTTACATTGGTGGAATCTTTGCCTCCTTTGTGCAGCTATCATCTAAATTCAGTATCCCAAAGAATCATTTCTTTCGCTACTTACAAATTCGGAGTTATGTGAAGGAAAAAACTTATCAGTTCCCATCAAAACCTCCACATCATGACTTTGACGATCTGCTGTTTCCCCCTCCACCATCTAAGGGTATTATATCATGTCTGTATGACCGAATATATTCCTTTGAACTCTTCAATCTCCCCCATAAGAGCAGCATGGGAGCAAGAGATGGGATTTGTGATCCAGGATGATTCATGGCATAAAGTTCTCTCCCGTGTACAGTACATAGCTCTTCACTAGGGGCGACAGTAGCTCAGTTGGTAGAGCATTGGCCTTAAGGTCTGAAGGTCGTGGGTTCAATTCCCACCTCTACACCTTCTCCACCGACTCCCACTGATGACTGCTGTTGTCGTGTCCTTGGGCAAGACACTTAACCCCACTTTGCCCAAAGCCCCCACTGAAAGATCAAGGCTATGCTCACACTCAGAGAGCAGCCGTCCTCCTGTGGACTCACCACCTGCAGAGGATCAGTGAGGGGCTGGTGCTATGAGACTTGGGTGGCATCTCTGACTGCCACCCCCCTGACCCAGAAATGGATTAAAGGGTAGAAAATGGATGGATGGATAGTCCAGATTGTGACCGGTGCCACCAAACGCCTGCAAATCTGACTCACATGTTTTGGTCATGCTCATCACTTAGACATTTTTGGAGCTGTGTTTTCGCAACAATATCAAAGGTCGTACAGTCGCTGTACGGTGGCTGAGTGGATAGCACTCTCGCTTCTCAGCAAGAAGGCGGTATATAAATAAAGATTATTATATTATTATATTATTACTCTTGTCTTCCAGTTCTCCTCCCTCTCCAGCTTCTCGGACATGAGCGCGGCCCTTCGCCTTCTGTCTCCAGAGAACCGCACGGCTCGGCCCCTGGACAGCTTCAGGGCCTTCTCCAGGATCATGTGTGGTCATCCGGAGTCGGGCGAGCGCATCCCCTCCCTTAACTGGTACGAAGACAACGACATCAAGTCTTTCCTGGGCAAGAACGGTACCGATCAGAGCGACGCGGAGCAGGATGCCAACATGAGTGAGTCTCACGCTGTTTTTTTCAAGAATTCTACATTGCTAGCAGCTAACACAATATACAATGTAAAGTACTTAAAAGCCAAGGTGTGGATTGTAAAACAGACATGGAAATATTGCAAAGCTGTTTGAGCAAGGATGGGCTGCTCCTGATTGGTTGTTTGGTTGCTATGAAGTTGCTGTGAAAGAAGTTTGCTCCAGAGTGATATACAGTATGTAGGGACAAGCCTGCTCCTGATTGGTTCCTTGGTTGCTATGTAGTTGCTGTGACTGAAATAGACATTGTTGGCGGTTTGCTGTGGCTGCTGTGAAAGAAGTTTCTCCAAAGTAATATCAGCAGAGACAGCACTGATTTTTCTGTTTCATTGCTACAAGGTTTCTATGAGAGAATATAGCTCCAGAACAAGATTCACAGAGACAGGCCTCACTCTTGATTGGCTGTTTGGTTGCTGATCGGTTGCTATGAGAGTATCATCCACAGATTGTCGCCCATTGACCGTGTCAACGCACATCTACAACATAATTTGTGTCTTCAAATTGTGTTTCCAAACCCAGAGTGGACTGTGCCGTACAAATAAGTCCACCTTTCTTCTGTGTCCTCAGCCTCCTTCTGTAAGTCCATGATCCAGGGCCTGGAGTCCAACCCTCTGACCCGGATTGTGTGGAGGGGACTCAAACCTCTGCTCATCGGGAAACTGCTGTACGCTCCCAACAGCCCTGCAGTCCTACCGGTCATCAAGGAGGTAGGCTAAAGCTGGGGTACATAACTTTCAAACCACAACAATAGAATCCATGTCACTAGTTCTTGGTTCCAAACCAAAGAGAGATCAAAGAAAAACCAGAGAGAGACCAAAGAAAGACCAGAGAGAGAGAGACCAAAGAAAGAGACCAAAGAAAGACCAGAGAGAGACCAAAGAAAGACCAGAGAGAGACCAAAGAACGACCAGAGAGAAAGACCAAAGAGATCAGAGATAGACCAGAGAGAGAAAGACCAGTGAGAGTCTAGAGAGACCAGAGAGAATAGAGAAAGACCAATACATATTTACATTTTCGGACCCTTAAATCTGGGGTGCCCTTGAAAAACCGTAATTTTCCTCAGAAAACCCATACAGTTTATGGTTTGCAGATGAATAAGACGTTTGAGCAGCTGCAGATCCTCCAGGATCTGAACGAGGCCTGGCTAGAGCTGGGCCCTGAGGTCTGGGACTACATGGAGACCAGCGTGGAGGTGCGGCTGCTGCAGGTGAGCTCCGGAATCGCCCAGTCTCTCTCACAACATTTCTGGATATTGGTCATCTTCTCCTTATGGACCAATGAGATTCCTACTGTTGTGATGTAGGGCTATACAAAAATACATTTGATTTAATTGACTCTCCCTGTCCTATCTCTTTACTATCCTATCCTTACCCTATTCTATAATGTGTTGGTGTTGTTGCGGTCAGGACTTGCTAAGACGTCCTGAAGTGGCCGTGCTGGTGAACCTGCGGCTGGAGAACACATCGTGGACGGCCTCCAGGATTGCCCGCTTCCTGTCCCCCCCACAGACCCCCCCTCAGAGCCCCGGGGCAGAGCTCACCTGGAGGGACATCTACCACGACCTCAACCGCACCATCAGCACCCTGGCACAGGTCACCGAGGTGGGGCATGTTAGAGATCGGGTCCTGGGTTCAATCCCAGCTCCAGACTCGGCTATTTGGAACAGGTTTCCTATTTTCCGTCACAATCAAACTAAATACTTTTCATCTTAATTTATTATTTATGTTGTATTTATATGTTTATCCTGTTGTCTGAAATGATGTTTGATTATAACTAATGACTTTCAGCATTTATGGTAGTGTTAATATGGCTACCGTCTATTGTACCTAATTTTTAAAATGAAGAAAAAGCCATAGAGTGCATTTTTTTCTGATATTTGAACCTATTAGGTAAATATAAAGTGTTAATTTAAAACTATAAATCATTGGCCAATCCTTTTAATTTTGACCAAGTTTTGGTTCAGTTCGACACAAAGTAACGGAACTAGATTAGTACAGAAAATTCACTCGGAAATAATCTAAAAACCTAGGTTAAATTAATGTAACTCATGTCAAAATACCTTCATAATGTTAAAAATATCCACAGATTTACTCTTGGCCACTGGGGAGCAGTTCTTTTTTTAATCCGGCCTCCAACCAAAATAAGTTGTCCTTGCTCAATGAAGCCCAACGGGACAAAGTTTTGCTCCAATGTTTAGCTTATGTTCAAATCAGCCTCTTGCGCATCAAGGCTCACACTATAGTCACACTCAGTCCACTCCCAGTGGCCTACAGTCAGACTCATTATGGTCGGGGGCCAAAATTGAAAAGATAGAAGCTGGTTAGAGCTGGTTGTTAATATTTACAGTCTATAGTTAGAGCCAGAAGTATAAAAGTGGATTCAAGGTTTTTGACAAATTTGATATTTTGGATTCAACAATAAATGGGCCAAATATCAATATGTTTTGTGGTGGAAGACCGATTGCTACAAAAATATATAATAAGCAACTTTATTATATGACTTGGACCGTACGCACGCTCTGATTGGCTGATTACCGGTCGGATATTTTCCCATCTTGGACCGTTACCATGACAATTGGTCCGAACAGCGCGTATCACATTTGATATCTTTCCTCGGACCGTTACAATCTGTCCGCAGCGCGTATCACACAAAACCAAGTCGGACATGAAGATACTTCACAAATATCTCAAAAGCATTGGTAAAGACACGGACGAGAGTCATATAATAAAACATTTATTAACCTTGCTTGCTCGGTCTGTACAGAGAAATATCAGACCTTGGCCTTTTTGCACAGACCCATACAGACCTCGCGCGCGGTTAATAAGCCGTTATTATTATATGACTTGGACCATACGCGCGCTCTGATTGGCTGATTTGCGGTCTGATATTTTCCCATCTCGGACCGTTACCATGACAATTGGTCCGCAGCGCGTATCACATTTGATATCTTTCCTCGGACCGCGGTAAAGTGGCCCGCATCTTTCAGCTCTATGAATAAGCGGCCCGCATCGGGGAAAATACGGTGCGCATTTCTTTGAGAACTTACGGTAACAGCAGAACATCCTTTCGGAGTCACCCATTTTTATCGAACAGAAAGCGCGCTGGGGTCTGGGAGACACGTTTTTGTGATTAAAACCTTATAGAGATGCCATCCAGTACACATGCACCAGCCCCCTACGATTCCTCCTGCAGATTGTGAGTCCTCAGGAGGATAGCCACTCTATTGTTTACATATATAAAGTACACAATTTGGTCCGCTAGTGCAATTTTCAAGTATTGTAACTATTTACTGGAATAAGGTGTGCGACTAATTTCACTTGACTCATGACCTTATTATTGCCCTCTACCACTGTACCAAAGACCAGAAACTTTTACAGTAGAAATTTGGAGAAATATGGAGTTAAAGTAGCCATTTTGGTCCAAAATAGCCTAAAAATGGTCAAAACATGTCACTTTTGATCTACTGTAACTTTTTACTGTAAAAAGGTGTGCGACTGATTTCACTGGATTCATGACCTCATGATTGCCCTCTACCACTGTACCAAAGACCAAAAACTTTTACTGTAGAAATATTGATTTTAAAGTAGCCATTTTGGTCCAAAATAGCCTAAAAATGGTCAAAACATGTCACATTTGATCTACTTTAACTTTTTACTGTAAAAGGGGGGTACTTTGACTAATTATTTCTCAAAATTTCCACAATAAAAGTTACAGTTACCATTACAATCAGTCCGCAGCGCGTATCACACTAAAAACACGATAAGGAAAACCAAGTCGGACATGAACACACTTCACAAATATCTCAAAAGCATTGGTAGAGACACAGACGAGAGGCATATAATAAAACATGTATTAACCTCGCTTGCTCGGTTAATAAGCCCTTAATAACGGACTTCCGGTTCTGCCAGCGAGAGGTATGGCAACTTGATTTTGGAGCTCCCGACGGTTTCATTTCGAAAACTCCCAAAAGGTGTTTTTTTTACATTCACGGGTGATATTTGAAAGATGGAAAAAGGAGTGAAGACAAGAAGCAAAACAATGACGAGTATAAACGAAGACAACATCGACAAAGACCATGAAAGCTGCTCTCCGGGTCTGGGTCTGGGTCTAGTCCACGAGCAGGAGGGTGCACCTGAGCCGTCTCTTACACACATCCTGAACCAGCTCCGTGATTTCAGGAGAGACCGTAATGAACAATATGCGGACATTAAAAACGAAATTACAAGAGTTCATGAAAGGGTGGACGAAGCAGAAGAAAGGATAGAGGAGGTCGAATCCGTGCTACAAACTGCGTCAATGCTAATAAAGAAGCTAGCAGCCGCCATGCTAACCTGAGGCTAATGGACCGAGGAGGTCGCGCACGAAGAGAATCTCGTATTTATGGGATCTCAGAGGACAAGGAGGGAAAGAATAAAATCTTATTCTTAGAGTATTTATTGAAAAAGGTGTTTGACTTTCCCGAAGGTCAGTTACTCGGAATCGAAAGAGCCTTGACTGCTCAAACAGCAGCTCGCAAGTTAAGCCACGGTCTATGGTGGTGAAGTGTGGACGCTTTATCAGGCGAGCATGGCAGAAGAAGGAGGTGTTCTGTGACAATGTGCGTTTCTTTGACGACCACGACTTTCCAATTGAGGTGCTTAAAAAACGTAATGAATATGGTGAAGCTAAAAGAGTGCTGAATGAAAAGCGCATTAAGTTCCAGACTCCCTCTCCAGCGAAGATGCGCGTCTTCTGTAGTGACGCAGCAGAAGCAACCAGGGACATGGCAGCTCGGGGGCTACCGTCAATGTTGTGAAGTCCGTGACCACCCTGGACCGCAAAGAGATTCGGCTGCTATCAACCTGGCGGCCCGCAGGTCGAGGCGGACACCCAGAGCTGAGAGCAGCGACAGGACCGAGTCAAGGAAAAACTCCAGGAGTACAGAAGGCGCACTGACATGGAAGACTGACTGAGACCAGCTGAGTGCCTGATGTCTGCGTGTATTAAACATAAATGTCATGGCTATTGAAGTAAGGTGACTGTATAGAATAAATGAACATAATAATATATATTCTGAAAATCAATATACCATTGCAGTTTACCACCCTATTCCTGAACTATTTGGACAACCAGACTAGATGTAAAAACAAATATCTATTTTCTATCATGACCTCTGTTGCTAAAAAGGCTATTACAAGGCGATGGCTGCTCCCCGAGCCCCCCACTGTGGCAGAGTGGAGGAGTATTGTAGGTGAGGTTTACCAAATGGAAGCAATAACTTTTTCTATTTGTCTAAGTAAACAAACTTTTATTCGATTATGGTCTGAATGGGTCAGATACATAAAGCCATTACAACCAGATTTTGTGGAGGTTCAAAATAATTGATAGATGTCCCTTTTACTCTGTGATGTGGAATATGCTTTGAATTGTATATTATTTTACGATACCTACCAAATGTGTATTTTTATTTTATTCTGATTTTATTCTATCTCTCCCTTCCTGTAAATAGTTACCTTTTTTATTTAGATGTGAAAAAAAAATAAGATTATGGATTACAATGCAAGTCTGAAGAATTTTAAAACTGTCATTTTTAACTGTAACTCACTATCTGAAAAGAAAGAAAAAAAAGTAACTCCTATTTCCATTTTAGTGAACATTTTAGAGCAGATATAATTATATGGTTTTCCTGAGACAATAGTAAGTATAACAGTATAACAGTTCATAGTAGTTCTTTAAAATCATTGCTGCAAGATACAGCCCTAAAGATGAGTTTGACATGCCTGGTCTACAGCTTTAACCTGTGCTTTTTTACATCAGTGCTTCTCCATGGATAAGCTGGAGGGCCTGGAGAGCGAGGGCCAGCTGGTGCAGAGGGCTCTGGAGCTGCTGGAGGACAGGCAGTTCTGGGCCGGGGTGGTGTTCCTTCTGCCTAACAGCTCATCCCCTGAGCTGCCTCCACACGTCCAGTACAAGATCCGCATGAACATCGACGACGTGACGCGCACCAACAAGATCAAGGACAGGTACTGGGAAGGGGAGGAGCAGAAGGGACTGAGGAAAATCAAAAACATATGTTGATTTTTGAAGATTTGAAGACACAAGTCTGGCTTTTCCTGTGTTCTTAAATGCATCACTGCCTGTTGTCTCATAAGTATTCAATGTTCTTGGATACATTCACAGGTTTACATAAGAGGAGGGGGAGGAACTGTTTGTAAAGCACTCAATGGAACAATTATCTTTGGTCACAGAGGTGAAACACATCAGGGCGGGGTAGACAATCAACGGGAACACGGGAAGACAGAAAGAGAGAGACTAGAGAGAACTTATTTCAAAATAAAACAAAGTACAAAAATAAAATCTTTTTAGTAAGAGGGTCTTAGTTACCAGACTTTTCCAGGGGCCAACAATATGGAGTGTATGACTTTGTATCTATCATTGGACTGTTCTGAGTTCCATTATGAACAGTCCTAGAACTTGGGTCGCCAACCTATGGCTCGGGAGCTACCTGTAGCTCGCCATCCCCTTTCACAATTCAAGAATTTAACACATAATCCTGAATGATACATCTACTTGTCTTTGTACATTCTGTGTACTCCACTTAATGTCTGTGTGCGTCTTTTTATGTGTCTGTCTGTTTGTGTGTGTGGTTCAGGTTCTGGGATCCCGGACCGGCCGCAGACCCCTTCAGTGACATGCGGTACGTCTGGGGCGGCTTCGTGTACGTGCAGGACCTGGTGGAGCGTGCAGTCACCACAGTCCTGACTGGAGCCTCTCAGACCATCGGCCTCTACGTGCAGCAGATGCCCTACCCCTGCTACGTGGATGACGTGTGAGTGATGGCTGATGCTAACCCGCTAGCTCAAGAAGCTCAACTAGTCGTATCACAGCCGACCCCTCTCACTCTGCACATAGACTGTTCCAACCTCTCCCCTCGGGCAGGAGGCTACGGTCCATCAGGACCAGATCCTCCCGCCATAAGAACAGTTTATTTCCCTCCCTTGAACACTTTATAACCTTGTCCTCCGCCCTTTATAAAGCCAGATTACTGCACTGCTTAATGTACATTGTATAATGTGTGAACCAAGTGCACTTGTGTATATAGTAATAATCATAAAAACTTTACTTTTAACTCCTATCTTAGAATAAGCTATACTTTAGAGATGTTTAGAAATGTATTATTATGCTTTATTCTTTCTCTACTGTTGACTTGATTGCACGGAGAGCCAAAGCAATTTCCTAGTCTGTGACTTCCTGTTACTTACATGGCAATAAAAATGATTCTGATTCTGATTGTATACATCTATGTTAGCAGCATATATATGAATCTACTGGTCTTTGAATTTGATTGTGCTCTGTGTGTTTCACCAGGTTTCTGCGCGTGCTGAACCGCTCTCTGCCCCTCTTCATGACGCTGGCCTGGATCTACTCCGTGGCCATGATCATCAAAGGCGTGGTGTACGAGAAGGAGGCGCGGCTGAAGGAGACCATGCGCATCATGGGCCTGAGCTCCGGGACTCTGTGGCTCAGCTGGTTCATCTCCTCCCTGGTTCCCTTCCTGGTGTCCGCGGCGCTGCTCATCGCTCTGCTCAAGGTACGGGACGGGAGGAGCTCAGAGTAAAGCCGCTGCTCCTCCTCTGGCCTCAGAGAGGAGCAAGCTGAGGCCAGACCTGTTCCTATGGATAAAGTGTGAGAGAGTCAGTAATTTTACCATTTGAGTCTCTGTGACAATAGAAAACAGATTTGTCCATCTCTGAAAGATCAAACCACAAACAGATGCACCAGAAAAAATAATCAATGCTTTTTTTTACTGACTTTGACGCACATTTTTTATAGTTTTTCATGAGTAGGCACAGTGGCGCAGCGCTTAGCGCTTGTGTTTCACAGTGCGTCTGCAGGGAGAACATGCAAAATAATAAAATAAAAACAATTAAATATTTACGTAAAAACATAAAACAATCAAATAAATGAAAACATAAAACAATAGAATGAATAAAATAGAGGACACAACTCACACAGGTCTTAAAGTGGGTTTAAGGACGAGACTTAAAGGGCCCATATTACGGTTTTTGACTTTTCTCTGCTTTAAACATGATTACAATGCTATTTGGCCTTCATACACAAGCCCACAGTAGTTTATTCATTGATTCTGTCAATCTTTTGTGAGAGAGCAATCTGTCTCCTTCCCCAGCGTGAGGCACAGAAACATTCGGGTCCACTTCAGTGACGAAAACCACACTGATGACGCGCATGACCCCGTTTGCTTTGTATTTAAAATAGTTGTTAAATACTTTTGTCAAAACGGGGTAAACAATACACAATTAGTATGCTGTTTTTTGTCAAAAATAATAAAAATAAAAATAAATTAAAAGCCGGCGGGAGGTGATTGACGGATCAAAACAGCGAATCAGAGCGCACAGGCTCCGGCTCCTGAGTCCAGCGTATTTGGTCTGGTCTCGCGGACACCACATAGAGCTGCTGTTTTTATGCTTTTGTCAGCAACTAAAAGTGTTAGGATCACGTCAACTTGAATTAAGTGTGTTATGGGTGTAAATATGTGACACACTATTTGGCCCTAAGAGGAAGAAAGTGGCTCGACTTTTTTCATCTGTTCATCTCATGGATCTATTATAATACCGGTTCATCTGCGACACTTCACTGAGACTGTTCCAGAACTACAGGGACAATGGAACTGGACTTACTCAAAATGTGTCTTATGTATGAAATTACTAAGTACAGGTGATAAACGACAAAAGCGTGATGCTACGTCACCGTGCGGGCGGGGGGAGGCGGGCTCACAGGCAGAGGAGCAGACTCTTCTCTGGATCAGCTCGTTTGAGTCGAGGTGACGTCACCTCTATACAAGAGATGGCTCTAATCTCACAAGCTTTGATTGTTGTGTGGTGTATCATACACATTAATATCACACATGTGTATAGGATTGAGTGTGAAACACAAAGAAAAGCGTGATATAGGACCTTTAAACATTCCGACGAGGTGGTTGTCTTGACGTATATAAATAAACATGACTTACTAGGCGCTAAAGCCTTATTTTTGTATTATTACAGATGCGTGTTTATGTCTATATCTATGTATGTAGATATGTATGTATTCTTTCTATGCCTGTTTATTCCCTGGGCTACTTCTGCATGAATGGTGCTTTATAAATACATTTGCCTTGTCTGGTCCTCGCAGTGGGGGGACATCCTGCCCTACAGCGACCCGTCCGTGGTCTTCTTCTTCCTGTCGGCCTTCGCCACCGCCACCATCATGCAGTGTTTCCTGATCAGCACCTTCTTCTCCAAAGCCAACCTGTCGGCGGCGTGTGGAGGCTTCATCTACTTCAGCCTGTACCTGCCGTACGTGCTGTGTGTGGCCTGGAGAGACCGCCTTACCAGCACGCACCGCATCCTCGCCGTGAGTGCGCCTTTACCTTAGAAAGAAGACATTATTGCATTACATTCATCTTATAATTCAATCTGAAGAGACCAAGACAGAAACATTCATGCATGAAAAAGATTTATTTGTTTGGCGCATTGACCCCGGCAGTGACACTTGCAAAGGGGAGATCATCCCCTGGGGTCAAGCACTGGTGGTGGCTAGAAGCATGTTGTGAATGGGGCGTAGGCGGAGCCAGAGCAGGAGCCAGGAGCTGTCAGTGGGTTGGCAAGACGCTGGCCGGGCTGTGTGATTGGCAGAGGCTCGAGGCTGGCAGAGCTGTGTGATTGGCTGGCTCTGGACGGGTGAGAGCTGTGGCCGGTCTTTCAGTCTGAATTTGCGCTTCAGCTTCATTTCTGCTCTGATGATCCACTCTTCACTTTTCTTGTATCTAATTAAAACTTGCTCAAATTAAAATAAATTTAGCCAAATTTGAGTTCTTGAAATAAGACTAAATGTCTCTGTCCTATCGATGAATATTGTTTGAGCATGGTCAGAATGTGCTCAGAATAAGATTAAAACCACTCGATTCAAGCCATTATCACCTCATATTTTACAGTGTGTAAATACCTCCTGATGCTGCTAACCACAGTGTATATTCCACTAGTGACTTCTCCTTGAACCAAGTGTAATGAGTGTAATCGCCAGAGTTGTATTGTATTATTATATTATTGATTTATTTGTCACGAGGTAGAAAGGAGGAGAACCCAAAAATGCAGGAATGTCAAATAATAAATATTTAATTCCAGGGTAAACCAAAAGGAACAAGGAACCAGGAACTGGACAGACATTAAGAATTTAATGGGGTCGGCACTAGATCAAATACATAATCGGGACGGAAGCGGACTGAACCATAACCCTAACACTGCCTAAACTAATAGATCCATACCTAAACTTAACCAGCTATTCCCATAGAATAACCCCAACCTAACCTTAACCATCTTACTCAGACACCTAAAACTTAACCAGTCACCACTAATTCGGAGGTGGGATTGTTACTTCCGCTTCCGTCACGATTCCGTATATGATCTAGTGCCGACCAATACAATGGACCAGCAGCAAGGGGAGAGGAGCACAGGTACATACATACAGTGCCTTGCGAAAAAAATTCAAGTATACCCTTGAACCTTTCAACATTTTGCCACATTTCAGGCTTCAAACATAAAGATATAAAAAATAAACGTTTTGTCAAGAATCAACAACAAGTGGGACACAATCGTGAAGTGGAACGAAATTTATTGGATAATTTAAACTTTTTTTAACAAATAGAAAACTGAAAAGTGGGGCGTGCAATATAATTCGGCCCCTTTGCGCCACCTTTTGCTGCAATTACAGCTGCAAGCCGCTTGGGGTATGTCTCTATCAGTTTTGCACATTGAGAGACTGGAATTCTTACCCATTCTTCCTTGCAAAACAGCTCAAGCTCAGTGAGGTTGGATGGAGAGCGTTTCTGAACAGCAGTCTTCAGCTCTTTCCACAGATTCTCAGTTGGATTCAGGTCTGGACTTTGACTTGGCCATTCTAACACCTGGATACGTCTATTTGTGAACCATTCCATTGTAGATTTGGCTTTATGTTTTGGATCATTGTCCTGTTGGAAGATAAATCTCCGTTCCAGTCTCAGGTCTTTTGCAGACTCCAACAGGTTTTCTTCCAGAATGGTCCTGTATTTGGCTCCATCCATCTTCCCATCAATTTTAGCCATCTTCCCTGTCCCTGTTGAAGAAAAGCAGGCCCAAAGCATGATGCTGCCACCACCATGTTTGACAGTGGGGATGGTGTGTTCAGGGTGATGAGCTGTGTTGCTTTTACGCCAAACATATCGTTTTGCATTGTGGCCAAAAAGTTTGATTTTGGTTTCATCTGACCAGAGCACCTTCTTCCACATGTTTGGTGTGTCTTCCAGGTGGCTTGTGGCAAACTTTAAACGAGACTTTTTATGGATATCTTTGAGAAATGGCATTCTTGTTGCCACTCTTCCATAAAGGCCGGATTTGTGCAGTGCATGACTGATTGTTGTCCTATGGACAGACTCTCCCACCTCAGCTGTAGTTATCTGCAGTTCATCCAGAGTGATCATGGGCCTCTTGGCTGCATCTCTGATCAGTCTTCTCCTTGTTTGAGATGAAAGTTTGGAGGGACGACCGGGTCTTGGTAGATTTGCAGTGGTCTGATACTCCTTCCATTTCAATATAATTGCCTGCACAGTGCTCCTTGAGATGTTTAAAGCTTGGGAAATCTTTTTGTATCCAAATCCGGCTTTAAACTTCTCCACAACAGTATCTCGGACCTGCCTAGTATGTTCCTTTGTCTTCATAGTTCTCTCTGCGCTTTAAACAGAACCCTGAGACTATCAAAGAGCAGGTGCATTTATACGGAGACTTGATTACACACAGGTGCATTCTATTTATCATCATCAGTCATTTAGGACAACATTGGATCATTCAAAGATCCTCACTGAACTTCTGGACTGAGTTTGCTGCACTGAAAGTAAAGGGACCGAATAATATTGCACGCCCCACTTTTCAGTTTTTTATTTGTAAAAAAAGTTTAAATTATCCAATAAATTTTGTTCCACTTCACGATTGTGTCCCACTTGTTGATTCATGACAAAAAATATTTTTTTATATCTTTATGTTTGAAGCCTGAAATGTGGCGAAATGTTGAAAGGTTCAAGGGGGCCAAATACTTTCGCAAGGTAGGTTTTGCAACTGTATATAGAGAGACACACAGGTGAAACACTTCAGGGCAGGGCACGTCAACACATCAACAGGGGAACAGGACAGGAAGTGCAACTGAAGTGAAACCAGAGACCTAACTAATGTCAAAATAAAACCAAACACAGAAATAAAAACCACACCATGACATTATTATCTATTATCTTAAATTATAGATCCTGTTTGATGTGTGCATAACCTGCGTGCTCTTCTTTCCTCCTTATATTCTGCTATAACTTTCAACAATGTCAGAGCTTCCTGTCCCCTGTGGCCTTCGGCTTTGGTTGTGAGTACTTCTCCCAGTTTGAGGAGCAGGGCGTGGGCATCCAGTGGTCCAACCTGGGGCTGAGTCCTGTGAGCGGAGACAAGTACAGCTTCGCTACGTCCATCTCCATGCTCTACGCCGACGCTTTCATCTACGCCGTGACCGCCTGGTACATCGAGGCCGTGTTCCCAGGTGAGAGACACTACCGATCCAAGGGGCCAGGAAGGGGCCGAGGTCCAGGGGCCGAGGTCCAGGGGGCAAAGTCCAGGGGGCAAAGTCAGAGAGCGTATATTAGAAGAGGACTGACCAAAGTTAGAGATTTTATACTTGCTTCTTTTTATGCTAAATTTAGAGATTTTATTTTGTTTTAGTATAGAGTTATTGTTCATTTATCTTGTGCTGTGTGCTCCTCATTCTTACTGATCCATAACTGGTGATGCAACACTGACATTTCCCCACAGTGGGATGAATAAAGAATCTCTTAATCTTCACCATCTTATAAGGGCATTTATTCCGTGGCATTAGCTTCTACGGAAGCTGGAGTGTACATTGTCGCGTTTCTATTGATCGTGTAGTTTATATGAATTAGCTACGCCCAGAACAATGAGTATTAGGTATTGCAGCTAACTCAAACTGGTTCCATGAGGTTTTGTAGCTAACTCAACTGGTCCAGATACAGGTTCATGAGGCTCTGTGTCAGGTCCATCTATCCAGGTTTTTGTCACCTACACAAGATCAGGTCATGGAGGAGCAGCGTGTCTTCTCCATAGACTGTAAATATTAACGGACGTAGTCATGCCTATCTCCGCCGTTCTAACTAATGGGCCAAAAAATGTGCTCTACTGGAGCTATCCAAAATGGCCGCGAGTGGTCTTGCCCACAAGAAAATTGTGAAAAAACGCATCTGCGCATGCGTCAGCCGGCACAAGACCCTGGTCTTCTCCAAGCTCATTCCTCTATCTTTACAGTAGTATTTTGACCCCCTTTGCTGCAGTTACTGGGCATAACTCAGGTTGTGTTTCATGTGAGGACATTTGTGAGACCTCAGTCCTTCCACAGTTGGTCTGTTTGTTCTCTGCAGGAGAGTACGGCATCCCCAGACCCTGGTACTTCGTGTTCCAGATGAACTTTTGGAGCGGGCTTCCTCTGGAGGTGGGCATGCCCCTCCCCCCTGCGCCCGCAGAACAGGACCAAGGTACCAGGTTTCTTTCCCCACTGTTGGGTATCTGTTGGGTTCATATAAGAGAGGAAACAACATCAAACACGAGAACAGTTGTTTGATGATATGTCCTCAGTCCAGTCTGGGGCAGGGGCGGAGCTCAGGAGGGGGGGGGGGCTGAGGACTGGGGCCCCATATACATGTAGCTCTTAGAAGTCCTACAAGACGACTGGTGTTGGGATTTAGGGCGATACACAAATAAATGGAATTGAATATGTACAGTGCATAGTTATCCTTTTCTTTGGTTCTTTTGTCTTCAGACCACATCGAGCCGGACCCCTCAGACCTGGTCCAGGGCGTGAGCATCAGAAACCTGGTGAAGATCTATAAGAAAGGCGGGAAAGTGGCCGTGAACCACCTCAACCTGAAGTTCTACGAGGGTCAGATCACATCTTTCCTGGGACACAACGAAGCGGGGAAGACCACCACCATGTGAGGCGCCACACACTTCATACACTTCACTCAAACAGACACAGACGCACACGCACCCCCACACACACATACATACAGTCTCACACACACAGTTGCACATACACACACACTCTCTCACTCACAGTGACCTGTCCCCTCAGCTCAGTCCTGACCGGCCTGTTCCCTCCTTCCTCTGGGACAGTGTACATCGGGGGGATGGACATTCGCCACAACATGGATTACATCCGCAGGACTCTAGGGGTGTGTCCCCAGCACAACGTCCTCTTTGACATGTGAGATCACATCCACTGATTTAAGACCAGCTTTAAGTCAATCCTGTCCATTATAACGTGTGTGTGCGTGTGCGTTTTCCCGTTTGTCTGTACCTGTGTGTGTGTTGCAGTCTGACGGTGGAGGAGCACGTGTGGTTCTATGGTCGTCTCAAAGGTCTGTCTGAGGAGGAGGTCCGGCAGGAGCTGGACACTCTGCTGGAGGATGTGGGACTGCTACACAAGAAACGGGAGCAGGCCAAGAACCTCTCTGGTACCTACACAAGTACACACCATAGACAGAGTGTGACATCACCACAGTGTTAGCCTTAATGTAGCAATGCAAGACTCAGTAGACACTCTGTGGTGAAAAGAGGTCACCGTCTTACTCACTTCAGTTCATATGACTCTGAGCAGCTAAATAATCGGAATATATAGTTGCCACCACAATCAATAAACGCATTTTTATTTAAAGTGGACATATCGTGTTTTCAAATAATTGATTTTTACATCTAAATCATTCATTTGTGGCCTATATGAAGCGTAACTGCAATGCCTGTGTCTGAGTCTCATTATTTGTAGCTCCACGGGCCTTTCTTCTACACCTGTTCTGAGGTGCGTCTGAGAGCAACCGGTTTTGGTGCTGCCTCTTTAAATGCAAATGAGGCGCTTTTGACCACGCCCCCATCCAGGTGACACAGGTTCAACTCCACCCCGAGCGGCCATTTTTGTAGTTACTAAGCACAAATACAATTATCTCATAGAAACTTCTCATTACATCGCAAACATGAAGCAGTCCTTCCTCATTGACTGAAAGCAAATGTTAATTTTCATTTGTAGTCCAGTCTTATTATCGACTCTTCTCTTTTTAGCTTTGGGATGCGCACAGTCTATGATGCTTACACGCCGGTTTGTTTACAACAGCGGCCGCCTGGCGCGGGCCTACGTCGCAGGATATGACGCACTACGTTGACAGAAATGTTTAAATTGAATATGACTTATGCACAATTTTACAGCATTTAAAAACGTTAAGAACGTTTTTCCTTCTACAGAAGGAAAGAGACGCATGCGCCTCCGGAGCCGCAGGTTGCCGACTCCTAGTTTATACAGTATGTGGAAGCAAATACTGTAGAGGATCAGGATATGTGCAGTTTCAACAATAAAATAAAATGCAATAGTCTACATTACAAGAGATAATAAACATGTCTCAGAGTGAGGGAGGTGGACACAGATAACACTATTGTTTGTTACAGGGATGAGAATTGGTCAAAAAAGACTGAAATGCATATTGTCAACCATTTGCTAGCTCTAAATATGTTTACTTTGTTCACAACATATTACTTTTGGGCTCAAACATGAACTTTTTATTCAATGCAAAATGTAGGTATCAGAGCTTTATTTAAGGCGTTTAATCGCGCTTCGAGAGGAGAGGGGAGACGCGGAAGCTGCTCCTTACAAAGCGGCCGCAGATGCTCCGGAACACTGCGGCCGCTGAGGTGGCGGAATCCCGTTCGAGTACATACAGCAGGTGCCCCGCGGATACGCGCGCCCCGCTCAAAAAATTCTTAACGGATTTACACTTCTCATAAACATGTGTTTTGTATGAGGCAGACAGACCGGCCCCAATGTGGGCATCGGCCCTTTGGGCATTGCCCGGTACGCCCGATGGCCAGTCCAGCCCTGTTCGCTGGCATCCTTGAGCTTGAACTACAAATTCGAAGTGATGCACTGTAGAGGAGGGCTGGGCCGAAGTGTTTTGTTAGACGCCCATGCCCTTATATAGCAGTCTCGCTGCAAATACTGTGACGTAATAATTCTAAACACGTAATAGAGAATGGCAAAATCAGAACGGGTTGAAATATCTTACCTAAACAGAATATGAAGTGTTCTCTGCAACCCATGAAGAGACTGATTTTAACTTTTTTGCACTTCTAGAGGCTCCAACATCACAACATAAGGCATTTAAGGCACAAAAAGTGGATTTTTCATGATATGTCCCCTTTAAGTGTGTGTATTGTTCTGATATTCCGTTTATTTCCTGAGATATGAATTAATAAAGTTGACGAACATGAGGCCGAGTGGGCAACAGATAGTCTGGCCTTGGAAAAAAAATCAGTCGGGATATCCTCGGCATTCCGCGGGGGTTAATTACGTCGCCGCGACGTGATATTTCCCGGGTAAACAGATTTCTTATTACAACGCATTACGGTGAAAGCGGCATCTCTCCAGCTGTTGTGGTTACGGAGATATGATCTGACGAACTTAAGAGCAAAATACATGGTAAGTAACCGGAATTTTGGGAAACCAACACCATACACATACATCTGATATTATAAGCTTTATAATTATGGTTTATTTGAATCATGTCACGGTTATTTTGACTCGCGGATCAGTGAATAAAGTTGAATGACCGCCGCGCTCATCACACACTGTGCTCTGTTGCTGAAGCGGGAGGCAAGTTCGGGCGAGTCCACTTTTCAGGGGGGGGAGACACGCGAGTCACGTGGCCCAGACGGACCAATGCCATTGGTTGGACGAATCCATCTTACGTGTTAACAAGAGGGTTTGGGTTAAACCTCGGGTCTGTAACTTCAGTCTAATAAATAACGGATGTTTAAAGTTTGGGTCTGTAATTTTAGTCTAATAAATAACACGTGTTTAAAGCTGGGGTCTGTAACTTTAGTCTCATAAATAACACACATTTAAAGCTGGGGTCTGTAACTTTAGTCCCATCAATTACATGTTTTTAGCTGGGGTCTGTAACTTTAGTCTAATCAATAACACATGTTTTAAGATGTTTTATTCTTTTTTCAGAGAAGAATATGAGGAAGCAGCTAAAAGATTAAAAACTGCTGTTGTTCAAGTTGGCAATTTCATAGCAGTAGCTTATAGTGATCCAGATGTGTGGTACATAGGAACTGTTCTTGGTGTCAATACTGATGGCACATCTGATGTTCGATTTCTCCATCCATCAAAAGGAAATCCCTGTGTGTTTAAATGGCCATCAGGCTCAGACAAAACGAGTGTGGACCCAAAGTTCATCTTTCATGACAACGTACCTATTATCCCAGATGCCTCTCTTCGTTCATGGAATTTGGAGAAAGATGTATATGTAGAAATAGATCAATTGTTTCATGCATATGCCAAAACACATTTCTAAGCATCATATTCAGATTGCCCCATCAATTACCTTTATTTTGATATATTACATGTATATAGTTTGAGATTTTTTTTCCGGATTTCCTGTTGGCAGCCATCTTGGATAAGCTGGCGGCCATATTGTAAAATAAATATCAAATTCAACATCTCTGAATTGTTTCCTTCTTTACTGTGAATTTTCATGTTGATAGTTAGTAAACTAGGGAAGTTACAGCACTTTGAAGATGAATAAAGGCTTGAAATGGTTGAATAGAAGGTTCTACAGTATCCCTTTGTTTTAAACCAAATTACTTTAACTGTAAGCGCCTAAAAGTACTTATCAATATGGTAATAAAATCATAACCACTTATCCGATTTTCATAATTCAAAAACTGTTTTATTCCTCTTGCTGAGCTGTAAATTACTGTCATAAATGAAATCTGATTTGGTAATTAAAAAAAAAAAATCTTGCATTGCTACTTAATGCGGAAGAAGCAGAGTTGATCATAAGCTAGCTGGAGTAAATACTTCCTTCTTATTTGTGTCAAAATATAAACACCAGGATCACAGAGAGCACAAAACCACAGATGTGTTTACCCCAAAATGTGTGACACAAACGGTTTCTGAACTAAAGACTACTTTTCAATGTAAGTCAACAGTAGCCAGACAGAGTTAGAGCAAAACTTCGTCAATGAGCTCTTCCCCATAAGCATTGTCCATCTATATACAGCCTGTATATCTATGGAAAGTACTGTAGTCTCTCTTGTTGATCTGATTTCTCTGGTTGTTCTCTCTGGTCTCTCTTGCGTTTTTCTCTGATCTCTCTCTGGTCTCTCTGATCTCTCTCTGGTCTCTCTTGTTTCTCTCTGGTTTGCCCTTGTCACATATAAAGGGGCTAAACCGTTTAAACATATGACCGGTACATGATGTAAGCAAGTAAGTAATCTTTATTTATATAGTGCATTTTTTACAGACCATGGTCAACCCAAGAGCTTTACAGTGAATTCACATTTTCCCGACTGATGTACTCAGTGTACCTAAAGGCTTTATCCTTGAGATAGATCTTGTGTTTCTCCCAAGTTTGATTAGTGGATGCTACCTTTCACGACATGCAATCCCATATCCATATCATCGCAGATTCCTGATGAGCTGTTTTCTTGTTTTGAATCGGCTGTGCTCTCAGGTGGGATGCAGAGAAAGCTGTCGGTGGCCATTGCGTTCGTAGGAGGCTCCAAAGTGGTGGTTCTGGACGAGCCCACCGCTGGAGTGGACCCTTACTCCAGAAGAGGCATCTGGGATCTGCTTCTCAAGTACCGCAAAGGTCTGAGAAAACACACAAGACAAAATTACCTGTTCTCAGCTTTTGTCCTGCTCTAGTAGTTTTCCTTCATTTATAATCTCTGTGTAGTTGTGTTCATGTGACATCAAAGAAGTCAGACTCTAGACTTATTATAGAGCTTCTTTTAGAGCTAATTTCTCTGTAATTCCTGGAACAAAGCTCCACATCATCTTTGTCATCTCATATGGTCTCTCTAGACTCTGGTCTCTCTGTCCTCTCTCTGGTCTCGTTCTGGTCTCTCTATCTGGTCTCTCTCACTGGTCTCTCTCTCTGGTCTTGCGGTCTTGCCTCTCTCTGGTCTCTCTCTCAGGTCACTCTTTCTAGCCTCTCTCTCGGATCTCTGTTTTCTCTTTCTGGTCTCTCTCTGGCCTCTCTCTGATCTCTCTCATGCCACTCTCTCTAGTCTCTTTCTCGCTGCTTCCTCACTCATGTCATTGAAATGTAACCAACATGTCCCTGTGTTGTCCTCAGATCGCACCATCATCCTCTCCACTCACTACATGGACGAGGCAGAGCTGCTGGGGGACCGCATCGCCATCATCTCCCAGGGCCGGCTCTGCTGCTGTGGGACCCCCCTGTTCCTGAAGTCCCACCTGGGCTCTGGGTACTACCTGACCGTGGTGAAGAGGGACGGGGCCAGTGCCAGTCACTCAAGCGTGTGCACTAGCAGCAGCAGCACCAGCAGAGTGCCTCCTCCCAACAAGGTCTGGTAGTGTTGGGGCTAGGCAGGGGCTCTCTGGTCTCTCTCTGGTCTCTCTCTGGTCTCTCTCTGGTCACTCTCTGGTCTCTCTCTGGTCTCTCTCTGGTCACTCTCTGGTCTCTCTCTGGTCACTCTCTGGTCTCTCTCTGGTCTCTCTCGGGTCACTCTCGGGTCACTCTCTGGTCTCTCTCTGGTCTCTCTCTGGTCTCTCTCTGGTCTCTCTCTGGTCTCTCTCTGGTCTCAGTCTCTGATCTCTCTGGTTTCTCTCACTCGCCTCTCTGATCCCTCTGTCTGTCTAAAGCAGATTCCACCCCTTTCCTCATGTAAGTCCAATTTTAACCTGAAGATTTGAGTGGAGTCTGGTGTGCTCTTGCCCGTTCTGAAACCTGATTGACACCCCTGATCTGAAGTGAAGTGCTTTACAGGAACTATGGATGTTTCTAATGCTCTGTCTGTTGCAGCCTCCGGACACAGAATCCTCCATGCGTGAAGACACAGGTCTGGGCAGCGAGGACAACGGCTCCAGTGAGTCTCTCTTTATGTACATTTATGAAACCAGACTCTTATTTATAACTCTTTGTGCCTCTGCAAAAGCGATCTTCCAGTTTCTTCCCCATGGAATATAAGTTCTAACCAATTATCTGTTGATTTGCCAACACAGATCAGAAAATCAAACACAGGAAATGCAACAATAAAAAACACATAGAGCCATCAGTGGATTAGGGGCAGAGACCAATGTCCATATATGTTGTTGAATCTTGAATTTGGAATTACTGGTTCCTCTGTAGGCGTGGGGGCCCTGCTGTCCCTGGCTCAGCAGATGGTCCCTGGGGTCCGTCTGGTGGAGGACCAGGGCTCCGAGGCCGTGTTGAACCTGCCTCAGTCTGCGGTGAAGGACTGCAGTCTGGCCCTGTTCCTCTCGGAGCTCGAGCTGAGGCTACAGGAGCTGGGCCTGCGGAGCTATGGCCTCTCACACAGCTCTCTGGAGGAGGTGAGGTCCAGAGAGAAGAGTTTAGAGAGAGAGAGAGACCGGAAAGACACCAGAGAGAGATTACAGTCCAGAGAGATAAATCAGAGAGTAACCAGAGAGACCAGCGAGAGTCCAAAGAGAGAGAAACCAGTGCTAAACCAGTTAAAGACCATAGAGAGAGACCAAAGAGAGACCGGGGTGAGACCAGAGAGGGGGACCAGACTGAAGAATACCAGAGAGTGAGGGAAACGAGACCAGGGAGAGACCATAGAGGAACTAAAGAGTGAGAGACCAGAGAGTGACAGAAACGAGGAACCAGGGTGAGACCAGAAAGAGAGACCAGATAAAGCCCAGAGAGAGACCAGGGAGAAACCAGGTAGAGAGAAAACATACTGAGGTCTTCATTGTTCACAGTAAGCTGTGTTTTGTGTTGAGATTTTCCTGCGTGTGGTGGAGGAGACCGGGGTGGACGCAGACCCAGAGAGCCCTGAGGTCCTGGGGTCTTCAGTCAGACCCAGACCTGAGCAGGACCCAGAGCCCGGTCCATGTGAGTGAAGCTTCTACTCCGCGCTAACTGTGACTGTATTTCTGTCTGTGACCATAAACTGTTTCTGGTTTTAACGCCTCAGCTCGGACACGACTGCGCAGACCAGGTAGGACACGTGAAGTGAAGAAGTGTTAGCAAAAGTCTTGATTTAGTGATTAACTTTTTCTTTCACATTTCCTAATATTTCATCCAAGTAAAACTCTCTGTGTAATAACCCAAGGCAAGGACAAAAGGTGAGGAGTAGGAGGCCATCGCAGCCCTGACCTCTGACATTTGTGGGCCAAAATTCCAACAATTGAGAAGCTTGTGGAAAACTACACCGAACATTTGGCACAATTAAGCCGTTTTGAGCTAAAGTTGAAATACAATACTCTTCTTAATGATATTATATGTTTCTGTATATAGATGGACAATGATAACCCGCTAGCTCAATGAAGCCCAATAGGAAAGTGCTCATGGACAAAGTTTTGCCCCAACTCGCTCTGGCTCCTATTGACTTACATGTCAAATTAAACCCCTCTCTCTCAGTAACCATCATACTCACCATTTTGGGATTAGAAAAGTGCTCTCTACAATCCTGATATTTATATTGTGAAATTGTTTTTGTAAATCCAGATATGAGGCGTGTAAGGATTGACCAATCAGATGCCTTTATTCATGGGGGAAACTCCAGCTTGCCTTAGCAACTGCCTTAGAAACACGTCTGTTCTAGTTACGGTGCAAAGCTAAAGCCAGATATGAAAAAAGCAAATTGGCTTCTTCTGCATTAGGCCAACACTACGGTGATGTCACACTCGGTCAGTCCACTCCTCTGGTTACACCCAGTGAGCATCATTTAATTTCTAGTTTTTCTAATTGATTGACTGCGGAACCTTCCGCAGTCAACCATTGGTTTTGTATTTCTTTATTCCGTCATTTTTTTTGACACGTTTCACAGCTTTCACATTTTCAACAATTTCCACAAGTTATACATCAAAACGTTCCACATGTTTGGGAGATTATTGCTATTACTTTTGGGACTTCAGCGATTTCCGGTTTTTCCGCAATCGGACAAAAATCTGCATTGAGAATTCTGCAATGCATTTTAATAGGCCCATGCATTTTAATAGGACTTCAGCTCTTTCAGACATTTCTACAGTTTCAATGATTCAACAGTTTCAAGGATTCAACAGTTTCAAGGATTTCAGCAGTTTCAAGATTTCAAGAGTTTCAAGGACTTCAACAGTTTCAAGGACTTCAGCAGTTTCAAGGACTTCAGCAGTTTCAAGGACTTCAGCAGTTTCAAGGACTTCAGTGTAATCATGCAACCTAATAGGGATTTTTCCATGTAAACCAGTATAATGCAACTTAATAGGGATTTTTCCATGTAAACCAGTATAATGCAACTTAATAGGGTTTTTTCATGTAAACCAGTATAATGCAACTTAATAGGGTTTTTTTCATGTAAACCAGTATAATGCAACTTAATAGGGTTTTTTCATGTATAATGCAACCTAATAGGTTGCATTATACCACCAGACCAAGACCCAAACGAAGACTCAGACCACCACCAGATAATGACCACAGACCAGGTTTCCTTAGTTACAGGAACCAAATTGTTTCAGCGGTGAGGGGATTTTTCAGTTTCAAGGACACTTTCAATACATTCAGTAGTTTCAAGGATTTCAGCTGTTTAAGAATTTAACCAGTTTCAAGGATATCAGGAGGTTCAAGGATTTCAGGAGTTTCCACACTTTCAACAGTTTCCAGGTTTAAAAAAGTTTCAAGGATTTCAGGAGTTTCAATGTTTCAACAGTTTCAAGGATTTCAGGAGTTTAAAGGTTTCAACAATTTCAAGGACTTCAGGAGTTTCAAATATCTATCAAGTATTTTAACAGTTTCAAGGCTTTTTAAAGGATTTCAAGGATTTTTTTTAGCAGATTTCCACATTAGATCTGTTCCGCAGTCAATCGCAATGGCTTCAGCCATTGCAAGTTTCTAGTGTATAAATGTTTCTTATGGGACCAGCTCTCTCAAACCTGCACCTTCTCTTCTCCTGACGGTTAAAACCAGTGGGGGCGGGATCCGGCTCAAAAGTGGCCAAAATGACGTGCGCTGACATGCTGCAATACCACCCCGTGCCGATGGGGGTGGACCCGGAATAAGAAATAGCCAATGCTAACATATAGCATCTTGTTACCTCTCGAAAACACCTTTACAGGATGGTCCAAAAGTTGGCTCTTGGCCCAAAGCTCCGTTCCACATGTGTGTCAATGCTGAGGAGAGTGAATTTTTTTGGACCACTCTAGTTTACTTGCTGTGAATTTTTAAAGTCACTCGTTTAAATGAATGGGGCTTGTGCCAGCTGACGCATGCGCAAATGTGTTTTTTTCACTTTTTCCAGCCCCCGCAGCCATTTTGAATCACTCCATGAGAGCCCAATTTTTGGCCCATTAGTTAGAACGGCGGAGATAGACGTGACTACGTCCGTTAATATATACAGTCTATGGTTAAAATGAACAAGCTCCGCTCCGTTTCCGTCTCCATGACAGCGGTCTGTTTGTGCCATAGGTCCAGAACCAGCAGAGACAGACCCCCTCAGCGCGGGCGGGCAGTGTGGGCTCCCCCTGGTGGGCTGGAGGCTCACGCTGCAGCAGTTGCGAGCGCGTTTCATCAAGCGCTGGCTGTACGCACGCAGGAGCCGTCGCGGCCTCTTTGCTCAGGTCAGAAATCCACAATATTTGAATAATATGGTTACTGGTTTACTGTGTACAGGTAGTCATGTTGAAAAAGAAAGTGTCATGTTGTTTTCACCTTAGCAGTATTTTAGAGTGATTAGATTCACAAAGAGAGAGACTAGAAAGAGACAGAGGCCAGAGACCACAAATGTCTTGCGTATGTTTTAAGTTGTCACCACTTCTAGACTGTTATGAGGTTATAATGAGACCATAGTCGATACAGAGACCAGAGAGATACTACAGAGAAACCAGAGAGAGAAAATAATGAAACCATAGTTTATATCTACTGACAAAAAAAGATTGTGGATTGTTCCAGGAATTACAGAGCATTAAATTCTCTCAAAAACAGTGGTTCTTAACCTTGTTGGAGATACCAAACCCCACTAGTTTCGTATGCGCATTCACTGAACCCCACTTGAGCAGTCACAACTTTGCACTTGGGGCCAGTGGGGCCCCAAAATAATTGTGAATAAAAGTGGTCTTTATAGAGTAATAATCTATCAAATAATATTGTATTAAGAATAATTGCAATAAAAAAATATACATTTTGTCATGAACATTTATGCATAATTCAAAGGCTTTGCCAAAGCCTTTGAAGCCAAATCAATGACAATTTTTTTCTAAACCAGACTGAAATGTGGCCGCCCCATGCCCTGAGTGCTTGCTTAAGTGGTGAGCCACTGAAATCATACTGCACATATCCAAAACTGGTCTCAGTCGACGGCCGTGGGTCACATTCATTTTGGCCCCAAGGCCGATATCCAAATATTGGAATCAAACACATCAAAAAACACGTTGATATCGTGGCTATAGCAGCAAGCTAGTTTTTTTTCTCTCCGGAGCCAAAGCGTATACGTGACTGGGACAACAGTGAAAGAGTTTTGGAAAGTGATTTAAGTGAGGCTCTTGCTAGTACTATACAAGAACCCATCGAGCCATTGAGTTTAAAAGAAAATATAATTAACAAGCATACTAAAGTGCGACAGTTATGAGTGCGCAGTTGGGGTTCAGACACTGATCAGGGAAAAGTACCAAACGCATGTGCACCAATGACTTCGCTGCAGGTGTGAGCAACAAGTTCAGAGCTAAAATGTTGCTGATTTTTCGCTTTTGTTACATTATTTTCGAACTCGCCAAAAAGACCCACGGAGCTCACGGACCTTATAAAAAACCTGTGTCTCTGACTCTACTCGGCGCATCCCGAGGCAGAAGCGACTCGGTGGAGTCTCTAGAGCAGAAAAGTCACTGCTGTTAGGGGGAAACTCTCCGATATCAACACGTGTCTGGATAATATCCGCACAGGACCTGGAACAGCGTTACTGCTCGTGAAGCATATGGGCTTGTACCTGGAGGATGAGACATTTTTACAGTTTAAGCATTTTTTTCTATCAGCTCATGTCAGAAGTGGACATTCCGCACGACACACTATGAGAGCGTAGTGTCGATGCGACCACAGTTAACCGTACAATGGACGGCTTCATAGACTGTGAGAGTCGACCATGGACTGAGACAAAGTGGAGGACATCGCTCCAGAGACAGAGACAGCGCCAAAGAAACAGAAGAAAACAAACATTGCAGCAGTCGTGAAGGAAGCGTGTGATACTGTGCTTGCTCAAGTGGAGGAAACTTTTCAGTCAGTTCTGTGAATAATTTCCATGGGATTAATTTGAAGCAGCAAAACAAATCTGGTCAATTGGAAATAAAGTGAAACTTGAACCTGAGCTGAAGTCTCCGTACACTCACTCAGTTTCTGGCAGCACTCTGCTGCAGCTGATCTATGACAACAACCTACCGGATTATTATTATTATCACCAGTGACCACAGCTGAGCCAAAAAGAGCATGAATAGAGAAACTTTACAATGCTGACAAGGATCAAGACATTTACAAGAAACACAATGGGGCAGCAGAGATGCACTGGCCATTTTGTCCATTGAAATTTAATTATTGCATCCTTTCTATTCAAGAAATGAACAACACTGGTGAGTAGCATTTTATTTTGAACGTTTCAAATGTTTTATTCGTGGGCTTTATATGTTAGGTTGTGCATAAAAAATGGGCTGTGGTCCTGAATTGAATTGTACAGTTTCTGGCAACACTCACTGCTGCAGCTGATCTATGACAACAACCTAGTGGTTCTCAAACTTTTTAAACAAAGTACCACCTTGGAGAATACTTGCCTCTCCAAGTACCACCACAAATAGCATAGTAAGCCTAAGTATTCATGAAGAACAAGGCAGAGGTTTCATTCCTAAAGATGTAATTTAATATTGTCAGCCAACACTGGTGAGGAGCATTTTATTTTGAACCATTCAAAGATTTTACTCATGGGCTTTATATGTTAGACTTTGCATAAAAAATGGGCTGTGATCTTGATTTGAATTTATTGTGTAGATTTTGCTGCTTGAGGATGTAAAGTTCTCTCTTTGGTGTCAAGCTTTAAATACTAGAGAAAATACATTTGCAGTTTTAATACATGTTTTCTAAGACTCCATGATAAAAGTATGACACCAACAACGCATCTTTTGTCAGATATGAAAATACATAGAGCAAGTTAACACTTCGCTTACGGCCATACCACCCTGAACATGCCCGATCTCGTTTGATCTCGGAAACCAAGCAGGGTTGGGCCTGGTTAGTACTTGGATGGGAGACCGCCTGGGAATGGCTCATGACCCCCCCAGGTACCTATCCTGAGATCGCTCAAACTTAGGATCAGCTTGATCTTAGTTATGTTTCGAGGTTTGTGGTTCGAGCCCAGGTCTTGCCATTTTTTGATTTATGTAGAATGTACTTTTTATTGCTCTTAGTTGCGTCTTGAGGTTTGTGGTTCGAGCCCACATCCACCCGTTTTTATATTAATGTAGATTTGACCATTTATTGCTCTTAGTTGCATCCAGAGGTTTGTGGTTCGAGCCCAGGTCTTGGCATTTTTTCATGTATGTAGATTTTACCATTTATTGCTCCTCAAGGTTTGTGGTTCGAGCCCACGTCCACCCGTTTTTATATTTATGTAGATTTTACCATTTATTGCTGATTATCTTGATAATTTAGTTTACATTTGTGTTTGGCAATCAAATAGACTTGAATACTTTCTCATGAATCATGGCATGAATTGTTCAAAGCACCCCCTGCAGAGTTCTTACCTTGTGGAGCACGTTCATGTCACACTCCGTACTGCTGTAGAATAACACATTCATCTAAACAGACTTCAGCTTTATCTGCTTTGTCTGTGTATGTATTGTATGTGAACAGATGTGTAGTAATCTTTTTTTTTGTATTTTATACTGTAAATGTACATATTCACAAATATGTATATTCCTGAGCATCTACTTCCAGATTATTCTATTCTCTCAATAAAGTATAAGTCTAAAGGCTGTAAATTAAGCGTATTTTTAGAATGTAGGAATTTTATTGACTTTTATAGTAGTAAAGCCCAACCAGGGACAGGAGTTGTCAATTAGCATCTGTTATAAACTATATTCATCAAATTAGCTGCAAGCTTTGTTTATGACTGTGTCTGCATTGTCCCTGTCAAATAATGCATAAATAATATTGAAAGAGCATCGAGACTTAATTTTAAAAATTTAATAAATATCAGGCAAATCCAAAGCACATAATACATTGTATAGCTTTCAAAACACAAATCAGAGAATATCATTGTGCTTGTGCTTAAAGTGTTAAAAACACAGAACCATTGGTCTATAAGGAGTAGACACAAATGTCATACATGTTGTAGAATGTTAAAGTGTCCTGGATCATCACAGTCCTTTTTGTTAGATACCAACTGTCCAATAGACCCTCCTGCATAAGAAGAAAAACTCTAAAACCCAGTGGGAGAAAAGTGAGAAACCTCTGGGAGACCAGATATTGAGAAAGGGATCCGCTCCACATGGACAGACGGGCTATAGATCCAGGACTTAAACTACAGAACGAGGACCAAGGCCTGAGACACCGGGGGGGTCAGGGGGTCATTCTTGCAAGTGCTGTGGAGACATGCTCCTCATCCAGGACATTCTCTGAAGAGAGGAAAAAACCATCACATTTGAATGTTGATATGGAAGCTGCCATCCCATATGCTAATTTGTTAATAGTCTGTACATGTACGCATCATTTCCACCTGTAACAAGGCCAGTTACAATAATTATGTATCGACTTATTTGATAACTGATAAATAAAACAATATGGTGGTTTAATATCTATCAATTTACCTGGCAAAAGCGGAGACATTTGGACAAGGTTGTAGCTGTAGATCTGTAGATTGTACAATGACTTAATATTACTTAAACAGGGGAATTATTTCCATGAGTTATGCTTTTTAATGAAAAGGACACAAAAAGTTTTAATGGGATTATCCCGCTTTAGTGTACTAGTAACTAGCAGTATTCTGCCAGCAGCCCACATTCTCCAGCAGCCAGCTGAAAGAGTGGCCAGAGTATTTTCTAAAAGTGAACACCAGTGTCCTTCCCACATGTCTCCCCTGGTCTTCCTGGCTGCAGCCTCTGCCTGGTCACAATCCAGCCACAAAGGCTCAATCTGGCTGTCCACACACATCACACATGTGCTCCTCTTGTGCCGTGTGGAGCTGCATGTGGCGGGTCAGGTTTGACTTGAGAGAGAAGCTCTTGTCACACACACTGCACTGGTGTCCAGGCGCCTGATGTGGGAAAGCACAAACACTATCATGATCAACCTTACATTACAGACATGTGTCAAGTGACCAATGTACAGGATTATGTCATTTCATTATTATCATTATCATCATTTTTATTATTAGTCCAACCCGTTAATTAACATAATTATTTATTTAAGTTGGTCCATATGAGTGATTCACTGGTTTGCGTGGTTTGTGGTTATGTGTTGTTGCATTTACCTCCATGTCTCTGAGATGCAGATGATGAAAAGAAAAGTAGGTTCCTCAGTTGTTATGCAGATATCTCTGAAACAAAACAAACCACACTAGCTCAAATGCTTTCCTGTTATGTTCATCATATACAGTAGCAACATCAATACCCCCGAATGCATTGCAGTATTACACCTTTATTTTTAAGTAAACATTTAATAGATTCTATAATAGATTAGGTTCCATCTGTAAATACCTCCTGCTGACTAGTGTATACACTAGTTAAATATCCTTGGAACTTTATTTTATTACTAAGAACTTATTATTATTTCCTTTTATTATCTATTATCTTAGACTGCACACCTTACAGGATCTATTTGAGTGCTTAGCTCCTCCTTTCTTATATTCTGCTGTAAAGTGCAACGATGACAGTGAAATGTCCCTTCTGTGAGACAAACAAAAGATTATCATATCTTCTGTACTGTATATTACAGTACACTGTCTGTTGCAGACTATTTTATACAGAAGCCTCACAGAATAATTCATTATATATTCGTGCATCACTCAACACACATGTTGCACGGTTTCAACGGGATATTTATGGCGTTATTCATGTAAATATTTACGTTTTCACATCATTGCAAGCACATAGCGTTACCCGGAGCTAGCAGTAGGCTAATGCTAACGCTGTCTGTCAGGTTTGTACCGCTACAGATCTAGCGCAGAGACGGACTTAAAAACAATCCACAGACAATGTGCGGCCACAGACACAGAGGAAACAAGCGCCTTACCTGCTGCTTCTGAAGAAAACCCCCGAAGAGAGATTAAAACAGTCCAAAGAAGTGACGGAAAGTACCGGTATAGTTGTGACAACAGTGGAGTGGCGGCAGCCATCTTGTTTGCTTCAGACTGCTCAATGATTGGTCCGTTGAGCAGCTCAACTCGCTCAACCATTGGTCTGTTGAGCAGGAAACTCGCTCAACCATTGGTCGGACCAGGGACTTGGAGGAGCATTCGCCTGGGAATACCAGGTGCTGTAAGCTTTTGCATCAGCAGAGAGGAGTGATAGAGAAGGGCAGGCCACAAGGGACGACCTTGACCCCTTCCTTTTCTGATGTTTGGTATTTTTTAAAATGTCTTTAAAAATATTTAATTCATGGATTGATGGATTTTGACGAGTTTTCCAGATCGGGTGCATACACTCAAAGAAATGATTCAGGTGGTTAGTATTTTTAACTCAAAATACATACTGAACTAAACTCAATCATTGATTTTTGCCAGTTTTACTTAAATTAGTGTGGTCGCAACTCATTTTAAACATGTCGGTCTCAATTAAAAGTTAATACAAGAATCCTAACTCATTTTTGTAACAAATTTGAATTTGATATTTTACATAACTGGACTACGGAGAAGTATTGAGTTTGCTCAACATGAAAATCCTCTTGTAAGCCTGGGGGTCCATTAATGACAAAACAAATATATTGAGTTGATTCAAAACAAAATGTGGCGAAGCAGTGACGCTACCCAGAATGCATTGCAGCGAAAAATATAAACTTCTTAAAAATTCTAAATTTGAGCATTAATTTTAAAACTGAATATGAAGCAAGTCCTACAGCAAATTACTTGAGCAACATTCTGAATAAACTAATTTGACCAAATAAGTAATTGTATTTATTTTTATCAACCATGATCGAGAGGGCCAAGCCAAAGCCAAAAGTCCCTGTGTCGTCCTCCAATATTAAACAAATACTTTAAAGTGGACATGTTTACCTGTGACTGTACAGGCCCTCTTCCATGTGTGTAAAGTGAGAGACTACTGCCTAAAATTAACAATTTTAAACTGCTTTGTGAATCTGATCTGTGAAAGATGGCATTCGAATAAAGATGACGTATTCCTGACTGAAAATCACTTGTTGAATATACTCAAAATGATTTATTTTCAATGTAATTATTTAAGTTGGTGGTATTATTAAAATTGAGTTGAACACTTGCTGAATATACTTAACAAAGTGTCTTTATAACTCAATTATCCAAAAATTGTGCTGGACCAATGATAAAAGACTTAAAAAGAATACTTAAAACACAGTCTTGTTCGCAAAACTTAAAAAGATGTATGCAAAATGTTGCCTCAATTTTATTAAGTTTTGCCAATGCATTTTTTTTTAGAGTGTACTATAGTCATAGTACACAATATTCTGTGGATCTTGAAAAATCAATAAAAACCATCAGAAACTGCTGGCAATATGGGAGTACCCGCTCTGAAATAGGCTGGCAGGCAATGAGTTAATAGTAGCTGCTACATTCAATGCAGATTTTAGTTGGTACTTGGATGGGAGAAGTGTCCAACAGTGCCCCCTGCTGGTAAAGGTGCTTACCGCAGCTGTGTTGCTTACAGGCTCCATACACTGACCAGGACACGGGCCGAGGAGTTAAGGCCGATTGTGCAGATAGTTCGTGTTCATGCTTCTATTTCAGTAAAGCTGCTCTTGTCCAGAGAAAAGAGACTCTTGCATTTTGAGGAGATAAGGGTTTATTTACAAAGACTTTTGTAAGTCCTTAAAGTTACATTAATGTCCTCATTTATGTTTTTCTTTGTTGATTATTGAATGCTTTGTGTATGTTTTGTAAAATATAAAAACACATAAAACACATTCAACCTTCACTTACGGCCATACCACCCTGAACATGCCTGATCTCGTCTGATCTTGGAAGCCAAGCAGGGTTGGGCCTGGTTAGTACTTGGATGGGAGACCGCCTGGGTATACCAGGTACTGTAAGCTTTTGCATTAGCAGAGAGGAGTTATAGAAAAGGGCAGGCCACAAGGGACAACCTTGACCCCTTCATTTTTTTGATGTTGGATATTTTTCAATATATGTAATACAATTCTAAGCTGCATACACACAACTAACACTGCGTAATGTATTTGACGTTTTAAGTTACACTGGTAACATGTGTTAAAAAGATTCTTGTGAACTCTTCTGATCTGAAGTTCAGTGTTTTGTGAAGATGTGGAAACAGTTTCATAGAGAATAGTGTGAAAGCCCTAGTGGTTCCTTTGTTCCTGCAGTGTCTTCTGCGTCATGTGGAACGGGGGAGGGAGAGGTGGTTGTTTCTGATACGAGACATTTGGGGGAGGGACTTCCTGTCTGTGTCTGCTCTCAGACTGAATAAAATAAACGTAGTTTTTGCTAAAGCTGCTCTCAGACTGAATAAAGTAAAGTTTTTAGTGGTTTGTGCTAAAGCTGCTGCTTCACTGTAAACTCTCAAACGCTCTTTTCTGCTGTAGAACCAGAAGCAGTGAAATACTTCAGCCCAAACAGAAGTATCATTAGCATACTGCAGTGCATTGTGGGTAAGCCCATGCGACTCCTCAGACTGAGGCCAGCATGGCTGTGAATGAGTCTATGTGTGGGCCCCTGTACAACTCATACTTACCTGGCAGGGGAGATACCATGATCATGAAGGTGGTTCACCCAGGGCGAGGCTCAACCATTGCACTCCGGTTGTGCTGACCTTTGCGAATTCCCCAAATGTGGGAATCTCGACTGCATAATTTCTGGTAGTGGGGGACTGCGTTCGCGCTCTCCCCTGATCAACTGGTTCAAAGACAAATATCCACAATATACATGAGCTGATTCTTCTGGTCACTTTCCTTTACAGTCAATCAAACAGATTTTAGCAGTTTCCATGTTTCTGATTTATGAGGGAGTCTAAAGGAAGTAGCTGGTTTTAGAGTCATGTTATTTACAAAGAGCCAACGTCATCAAAGTACACGGGGATCAAAAGACATTTCGACCGTTTTGTTACAAAGCCATAAAGCCCTCTTAAGATGCATTCACACCGGACTTAACTTCGACTTCAAAAGCATTAGGTTTGCATTGAAAGTGAATGGTGAAGCGTGTCAGGTGACGCCGTTTTGTAGAAGCCCTACAACAAGGTTGTTTGGCTTTATATAAAAAATGTCCCCACCGTTGTCTTGACTACCGGCAAAAGAGAAGCTCCTCCCACCGGCGTCAGGCACTTAACTTGCGTCAAGCTTCAAGCACCAAAATGACAAAAAAAAATAACCCGGCGTCACGTGACGCGCTTCAAAAGCATTTTGAAGCTTTTGGTCTGAACGCGCCTTTAGTCAAAACGTTTTAAAGAGTCTTTTAAACTTCATAATTCCTTCGGAAATGCCCAAAATAGGGGGTTAGTACTTGTAACTTTTATTTTTTGTATGAAGAATTTGGCAAAAATAGCTAAAAGAGACCAGAACGTCCCAGATGCTTGGTACTTGGTTGATGCTTGATCGGGACTAACAGAGCTGTAGCTTTTTACCAATCGTACATGGAGCAATATATACATTTTCATACTAAAGGTCAATATAGTCAGTTATCTTGTCTTGTCTTATCTTAACTTTATAAAGGAAAGAGCAAATTTAAAAGCTTCACTCTTTTTACACAGCTTGTTACGCTTTCATTATGCAAAAGGCGTGAAGAAGATGACAAAGTCTGGGATCGCGTCTTTCATTCAGACGGAAGACATGTTTTATTGTCGATGGTAGAGACAGCACGAACAACACGAACACAGAATGCAAGTGTATTATACAGAGCGGAGGCATGGAGACCTCCAATCAGCAGCTGCCACGGTGCCATGTAGCTTAACAAAAGTTGCTTAAAAGTGTTATGAAATCTCACATTCCCCCCTCTGGTCACACATTCACGTGTGACCATCAGGATCGATAAACAGCAACATAACATCATAACTCAATACTTAAACTCGGTACTTCACTCGGTACTTCAAAAAACTCAGAACTCGGAATACTTCAAAAACTCAGAAAACTCATAAAACATTTTCAGATCTTTCATAAAACTTGTCAACAATCTTCAGTAAAATACCAAACTTCATCAGTCGATGGTGGTTCCAGATATTGCTTTGAAAACAGTCTCTCCCACTTCTCCGTGTTGATTTCTTCAGGCTGCATTTGTGTCGAGCCATAGCAGTGAATTCTTCTGTGACGTGTCTTTCAATCACACGTTTCAGCTTCAGTGTCCAGATTCAGCAATTCAATTGTTCCAAATCATGTCCAAATTGTGTAATCCAATTGTTCCAAATTATGTCCATGCAAAAGAGGACGATGGCATTGTCCATGTCTCAGCAGCTCACAGCCTGACTGTAATCAGGGGCTGTGCAGATTGTCCATGTGCTGATCAAGATGCATTCTCTTGAGGTTTCTCAGTTTTGGCTTGAAAAAACCCAAATTTTTGTGTAAAAAAAAAGTCTTCTGTTCACTAGATGTTACAGACAAGGCCCGCATCCTTCCACCACCTGAAGAAGATGACAAAGTCTGGGATCGCGTCTTTCATTCAGACAGAAGACATGTTTTATTGTCGATGGTAGAGACAGCACGAACAACACGAACACAGAATGCAAGTGTATTATACAGAGCGGAGGCATGGAGACCTCCAATCAGCAGCTGCCACGGTGCCATGTAGCTTGGCCTTCAGAAGTCAAAACAAGGGAAAAGTACTGGCTTCTGCACATTGATAGAATGATGAGTTTAACTTTAACAAAAGTTAGTTCAAAGTGTTATGAAATCTCACAGGCGGGTTGAAAGGCAAGTCACTTCAAGAAGTGGACATTCTGCACAACGCACTGTAAGAACGTAGTGTCGATGCGACCACACTTTACCTTCCTTTGGACGGCTTCATAGACAGTGTGTGAGTCGACCATGGACTGAGAGACTAGAGTGGAATACATTGCTCCAGAGAAAGAGGCAGTGCCAAAGAAACAGAAGAAAAGAGAAACTTTTCAACGCTGTCAAGGATCAAGACATTTACACAATGGGGCAGCAGAGATTACATGCCATGGCCATGTCGTCCGTTGAAATGTAATTCATTCGTGGATTGGTGGATTTTGGATCGGCTGCATGCTTTCTATTCAAGAAATGAACAACACTGGTGAGTAGCATTTTATTTTGAACCATTCAAAGGTTTTTTCATGAGCTTTATATGTTAGGTTGTGCATAAAAAATGGGCTGTGGTCTTGAATTGAATTTATTGTGTAGATTTAGCTGCTTGAGGATGTAAAGTTCCCTCTTTGGTGTCGAGCTTTAAATACTAGAGAAAACATGTTTGTGGTTTTAATACCTGTTTTTAAAGAACTCGTGATAAAAGTATGACACCAACAACGTGTCTTCTGTCAAATATAAAGTTAGATTGAGCAAGTTTAACTTTCGCTTACGGCCACACCACCCTGAACATGCCCGATCTCGTCCGATCTCGGAAGCCAAGCAGGGTCGGGCCTGGTTAGTACTTGGATGGGAGACCGCCTGGGAATACCAGGTGCTGTAAGCTTTTGCATTAGCAGAGAGGAGTTATAGAAAAGGGCAGGCCACAAGGGACGACCTTGAGCCCTTCTTTTTTTGATGTTGGTTATTTTTTATTGTCTAGAAAAAACAGTTCTAAGCTGCATATTCACAACCTACACTGCATAATGTCTTTGAAGTTATAAGTTACACTGGTAACATGTGTTTCTTGTGAAATGTTCTGATCTGAAGTTTTGTGAAGATGTAGAGACAGTTTCATAGAGAATAGTGTGAAAGCCTGAGTGGTTCCTTTGTTCTTGCAGTGTCTCTTGTGTCATGTGGAACGGGGGAGGGAGAGGTGGTTGTTTCTGGTAGGAGACATTTGGGGGAGGGACTTCCTGTCTGTGTCTGCTCCATGGATCTATTATAATAATCTATATCTATATAATAATCGCTGGATAGGGTATTACTAGGTTGGTGCTGATGGACCCGTTCTTGCGGTACTGCAGACTAAACTAGACAAAATTTCTCCGTAGAACTCAGTATGAACTAAAACGGCCCGACTGCAGCTGACAGAGAACCTACAGCTCTCACAAAGGTTGGATTTTGTGGGGATTTTAGTGTCCCTTGTCGTCCTGAACTTTTTTCCTTCTAAAATCCTTCAGGTTTTATTGAATCCGCACTTTAGTGCCACACTCTGCTCGGTCGTTGCCCGCTCTAGTTTCGCTCTTATCTGCAGCGCTGATTGTTCAAAGCGCGGCCGAGCCCCTCTGTGCATGAGAGCCACACACGCGTATTTGGAGCAATGCATCATGGGAGCTCGTCCACTGCGCAGAACCGGAAGGACCAGACGATGTCCAATTATGGGCAAGTTCTGCTAAACTTTTGGTCCCCATGGTGGCACATGCGCCACTGAGCACAAGCCATTCATTTGGATAGGACGCCATCTCGGATCACCGGGGCTTGGTCTGCTCTCAGACTGAATAAAGTAAAGTTTTTAGTGGTTTGTGCTAAAGCTGCTGCTTCACTGTAAACTCTCAAACGCTCTTTTCTGCTGTAGAACCAAAAGCAGTGAAATACTTCAGCCCAAACAGAAGTATCATTAGCATACTGCAGTGCATTGTGGGTAAGCCCATGCGACTCCTCAGACTGAGGCCAGCATGGCTGTGAATGATGCTCTGTGTGGGCCCCTGTACAACTCATACTTACCTGGCAGGGGAGATACCATGATCATGAAGGTGGTTCACCCAGGGCGAGGCTCAACCATTGCACTCCGGTTGTGCTGACCTTTGCGAATTCCCCAAATGTGGGAATCTCGACTGCATAATTTCTGGTAGTGGGGGACTGCGTTCGCGCTCTCCCCTGATCAACTGGTTGAAAGACAAATATCCACAATATCCATCAGCTGATTCTGCTGGTCACTTTCATTTACAAACAGTTTTTAGAATTCTCCATCGTCACATGTCTGTGAACCATGTGTGTCTTCGCGTAATCTGTGGACCCAATAAATACACCGCTGCAGGAAACAGTCCACGTCTCCCCTCTCCTCTCGAAGCGCGACTAAACGCCCTAAAGCAAAATGTTGTGAACAAATCAAACTGATTTAGAGACAGCCAATGGCTGACAATATGCATTTCAGACTTTTTTGACCAATTCTCATCCCTGTAACAAACAATAGTGTTGTCTGTGTCCACCTCCCTCACTTTGAGACATGTTTATTACTCTGTTTAATGTAGACTATTGTACTTTATTTTATTGGTGAAACTACATACAGCCTGATCCTCTACAGTATTTGCTTCCACATACTGAATAAACCAGGGGTCGGCAACCTGCCTGTTCCTCAAGTGGCTCCTGGAGCCTTTTAAAAAATGTCTGAAAATGGAGTGGGATGGCTATATTTTATTTCTAGTTTGTTTTTCCTCCTACAGAAACAAAATTCAGTCTTAACGTTTTTTAAATGCTGTAAAATGTGCGCAAGTAATATTCAGTTTAAATTGATTTAAATTAAATCAATTTAAATTCTGTCAACGTAGTGCGTCATATCCGGTGACGCGGCCCCGCGCCAGGCGGCCGCTGTGGTAAACGAACCAGCGTGTGCTCATGGATCCCAAAGCTAAAAAGAGAAGGAGTCGATAATAAAACTGGACTAAGAATAAGAATGAACATTTGCACATTTGTCAATGAGGAAGGACTGCTTCATGTTTGTAATGAGAAGTTTTGTTGCAACACGAGGAACAATGAACACCGTTCACTGAAGGATTCATTCATCACAAATTCAGAGCACCTTTTTTCAAACTTAAAAAAACCTCTACAAAGACAGTGAAAGAAAGGGCCATTAAGGACATTAATTCAGCTCCTGCAAACTTCAGCCTGTGATGTGATCGATATGAGCAGATGCAGGTATGCAGGTATGTGAAGCAGATTTATTTACTGTATTTGTACAATTGCATGAAGGCAAAAAAATGGAAGTTAAAGCAGAGTCGTCACGTGGTGCGTCATTCTCTCCAGGACTCGCTGCAGTGAAAATACACATTTGATATCATGAATGCTTATGTCTTTGTAACCTTTGCTTTGTCATTTATATATTAGGCTAATATAGCTAATACAGCTTCAGCCTGTGTTACCTTCATATAAGCCTTATACAAGGCTCCAGACAGATGTTGTTTTTAGTTTTTTTGTCAAATATAGCTCTTTGAACCTTTTGAGCTGCCGACCCCTGGTATAAACAAACTGTAAAAACGTGAAAAAACATGTCTGGGCCGCCGGGAAGGCAAAAATGCCTGGGCCGTTTTTCGGTCCGAGTCCAGCCCTGCTGGACACAGACGCTGCAGAGCTGCATTATTGTAGAAGAACTTTATACAAAAAGCCTCTAGCTTTACTCCGTTAGCATCAAAATCCGCCCACTACTTCCACCACTTACGGCGGTAGCCACTGCTGGCCAGGACTTCTGGTGTGAAGGCCCTTGTGTCTGAAAATTTAGAGAATGTACGTCTGGTGCGTGAGACCTCAGCGTTCCAGCGTCAGCGGTGTGAAGGCACCATTAGTCACAACGTTTTAAAGAATCCTTTAAACAACATAATTATTTTTGAAATGCCAAAAAAAGGGGTTTGGTACTGGCAGCTTTGCATTTGTGTATGAAGACATGTGTTTAAAGTGAGACCAGAACGTCCCAGAAGTGGACATTCTGCACAACACACTGTGAGAACGTAGTGTCGATGCGACCACAGTTAACCTTCCTTTGGACGGCTTCATAGACAGGACATGGACTGAGAGATAAGAAAATGAGGAAAAGAGAAACTTTTCAACACTGTCAAGGATCAAGACATTTACACAATGGGGCAGCAGGAATTACATAACATCGCCATGTTGTCCATTGAAATTTAATTAATTTGTGGATTGATGGATTTTAACGGATGGATTTTGAATGACTTATTGACGAGTTTCCCAGATGAAAGATCGGCTGCATCCTTTCTATTCAAGAAATGAACAACACTGGTGAGTGGCATTTTATTTTGAACCATTCAAAGGTTTTATTCATGGGCTTTATATGTTAGGTTGTGCATAAAAAATGGGCCGTGGTCCTGAATTGAATTTATTGTGTAGATTTTGCTGCTTGAGGATGTAAAGTTCCCTCTTTGGTGTGAAGCTTTAAATACTAGAGAAAACACGTTTTGTAGTTTTAATACATGTTTTTAAAGAACTCGTGATAAAAGTATGACCCCAACAACGTGTCTTCTGTCAAATATAAAAAAACATTGAGCAACTTTCGCTTACGGCCACACCACCCTGAACATGCCCGATATCGTCCGATCTTGGAAGCCAAGCAGGGTCGGGCCTTAGTACTTGGATGGGAGACCGCCTGGGAATACCAGGTGCTGTAAGCTTTTGCATTAGCAGAGAGGAGTTACAGAAAAGGGCAGGCCACAAGGGACGACCTTGACCCCTTCTTTTTTTTTATGTTGGATATTTTTAAATATCTAATACAATTCTAAGCTGCATACACAGAACCAACACTGTAATGTATTTGACGTTTTAAGTTACACTGGTAACATGTGTTAAAAAGACTCCTCTGATCTGAAGTTTAGTGTTTTGTGAAGATGTGGAGACAGTTTCATAGAGAATAGTGTGAAAGCCTGAATGTTTCTTTTGTTCCTGCAGTGTCTTCTGCGTCATGTGGAACGGGGGAGGGAGAAGTGATTGTTTCTGGTATGAGACATTTGGGGGGAGGGACTTCCCGTCTGTGTCTGCTCTCAGACTAAAAAAAGTAAACTAGTTTTTTGTGCTAAAGCTGCTGCTTCACTTGCTTCACTGTGAACTCTCAGATGTCTTTTCTGCTGTAGAACCAAAAGCAGCTGTGCCTTTGAAATATTTCAGCTCAAACAGAAGTATCATTAGCAAACTGCAGTGCAGTGCATTGTGGGTAAGCCCATGTGACTCCTCAGACTGAGGCCAGCATGGCTGTGAATGATGCTCTGTGTGGGCCCCTGTACAACTCATACTTACCTGGCAGGGGAGATACCATGATCATGAAGGTGGTTCACCCAGGGCGAGGCTCAACCATTGCACTCCGGTTGTGCTGACCTTTGCGAATTCCCCAAATGTGGGAATCTCGACTGCATAATTTCTGGTAGTGGGGGACTGCGTTCGCGCTCTCCCCTGATCAACTGGTTGAAAGACAAATATCCACAACATGCATCTGCTGATTCTTATTTTCACTTTCATTTGCAGTCAAACTGTTTTTAGCAGTTTCCATCGTCACATGTCTGATTTATGAAGGAGTCTAAAGGAAGTGACTGGTTTTAGAGTCTTGTTATTTATAAAGAGCCAACGTCATCAAGGTACAATGTGATCAAAAGACATTTCGACCATTTTTTCACAAAGCCAAAAATTAGTTCGAAGAATAATTCTGTTCAAATATAGCTCCGTAGTGAAAGGCCCATGAATAAAAGATATCCCAAATTCTTTTTAGGAAAATAAAAGACATTTTCCTGAGTCTCAATATTATTAGTGCAAAAGACAATTTTCTCCAATATTGAATTTGGAATTGAAAAAAAATCTCTACCTGGAGAAATACGGTTTATAGTCTTAAAATATACTTCTTTGGGTTTCTGTGGAACTGGAAATTTAACATAATCACATCTAATGGATTTAATATTTCGACTTTTAAATTCTTACTAATTCTTGTCTTCTAAGAGACAAAGGAAAATGTGTGTAGTTAGAACAGTTAAAACAGATGTTTCAGCCACAATGCTATTGCCCTCTGGACCATGCCGATCTCTGAGTGTGTCTCAGATTGTGCTACCGGCCGTGGTGTTCGTCCTGGTTGCTCTGCTCTTCAGTCTCATTGTTCCTCCGTTTGGGAAATACCCAGCCACTGCAGCCCTGGATGTACGGAGAGCAGTTCACCTTTTTCAGGTCAGACACACACACTCATTTTCACACACACACAAATACACACATGCTCACCCTCACTCAAACATGCAGGCAGTTTTTAAATCTACAAATTCTTTCTGGAGAGGGAAGTCTGGGCATCTCTGCTTGGACGGCTGCCTCCGGTGACTGGGCAACGGAGAAAGCAGAAGAAATGGATGGATGGAGTGCACTTTCTGTTTTTTGTGACATGTGTTTTTTTTTTAATGTAAAAACAATATTTGATGAACCCCAGCTTTCAGAACTTTAAGGGTCGTCTCCTCTCTCTGCAGCCATGACGCCCCTGGAGACCCCTCCATGGAGAACCTCCTGGAGGCTCTGCTGGACCAGCCGGGGTTTGGGACCAAGTGCATGGACACGGCCGACCGAGGGGAGCCCAGGTCAGTCTAGCCCAGGGGTCGGCAACCCGCGGCTCCGGAGCCGCATGCGGCTCTTTAGTGCCCCTCGAGTGGCTCCTGGAGCTTTTCAAAAATGGAGTGGGAGGGGTATATTTTATTTCTAGTTTCAATGTGGTTTCTGTAGGAGGGACAACATTGTTAACCTTTTCCAATGTAGTAAAAATGTGCATAAGAAATATTCAATTTTAAAATTTCTGTCAACTGAGATGTGCGTCATATCCTGCGACGCGCGGTGACGCGGCCGCGCGGCTGCTGTTGTAAACAAACCGGCATGTGCCACAGGAATCCCAAAGCTATAATGAGAAAGAGTTAATAAGAACCAAGAACTCGAGGAAGAATGGACTGGAACATTTGCTTTCATTGTCAGTGAGGAAGGACTGCTTCATGTTTTCTTTGTAATGAGAATATATCAAAGAACAAAAAGAGTCATGTGGAAAATTGGCCTCTGACCCCAGTTTGGAGAGAAACAGTGCGATCACAGTTATTCTGGAGTGGATCATCTCCAAACTTCTACTGCTGAATTTTTTGCAACACGAGGAACAAAGAAGTGCGAAACACCGTTCGGGACATTCAGCTCCAGCCAACTCCAGCCTTAACGACGTGATGGATATGAACAGTTCTGTGATGCAGGTATGTGAACTCTGAGCCAAAAACTGATTTATTTACTGTATTTCTACAATTACATGAATGCAACAAAAGGAAAGTTAAACTTAAAGCATATATTGTATATCAGAGTAGTTACATTACTAACATTAGCAACATTATTATTCCCATAGAAAATACAACATAATTACCACTGTTACTGTTTTTTATTAGTTTTATTACTGACACTAGTCTGCTACTAATACTACACAAGTTGTCTGTAGGTATAAAACTATATTATCAACTGTTCTGATCAATTCAAAATATTTTTTCATGGCTCACATGAATGAAGTTTGTACAAAACATACATTCCAGAATGGTGACATCTAATTCTTTTTGCTTTTCCTTCTAGAACTCCAGTCAAATCTGAGTTTCTGAGAGCAGTGACTCTGAAAGGGGGAGAGGAGGAGGAGGAGCAGCCAGAGGAGGAAGAGGAGCAGCCAGAGGAGGAAGAGGAGCAGCCAGGAGAGTCTAGAATAAGAAGAGCACGACCTGCTGGTTATAAAGAAGCCCGCTTTATTAGTCCCACAGTGGGGAATTAAAACAAAAATGCAACTCATCACCACTTTAGAAACAAGTCTTACTTTTATTTCAATGTTTGGGAATAAATGTGTAAAAAATCTGACATAATATAAATAAATGTGCTGTGTCCATCTTTGATTGCTGTCTCTGTTCAGGGACCAGATATCAAGTTCTAGAAAAAGAAAAAAAAATATATTTTATATCATTGAGACTTTTTTCACATTTGATTATCATCACTACCTGTCCTCTGTTGTGTCTGCTCCAGTTCAGCTGCAGGAGGAGGGATGAGGAGGACAGGACCCAGGGCCCTGGGGTCATGAGCCCCCAGCAGAGCTGAGGTGCTGGTCTGGGATAGAGCTGTAGTCTTCAGTCTCCTTCACAGTGCACACTGTAACACTGAGACTTTTTGCTGTAGTCTCGTTCATGTCTACAAATCATTAGTGTAGACATCAGTACAAATAATATATTTCTTTATCATCAAGATACAGTATGAAAGCAATAAAGTATGACTCACGATACTGGGCCTTCCCTGTTCACATGCACTGGGCGATGGTTATGGTGTTATTGTCTGTTATTGTCTAAGACAAGAAATTACAGCATGTGTGAAAAAAGTTATACCATGTCAAGGTAAGGCAAGTTTATTTATATAGCACAATTCATACACAAGGCAACTCAAAGTGCTGAACAAAACAAGAAAGCATTAAAATCATAAATTATCACAGAACATTAAAAAGAAAGATAAAAATATAAAATCCCTCAGTTGTATGCACAGTTAAACAGAACTGTCTTTAACCTGGTTTTAAACATTGTCAGAGAGGAGGCCTGTCTCACATCTTCAGGAAGACTGTTCCAGATTTTAGCAGCATGAATCTGAAAAGCAGCCTCCCCATGTTTAGTTCTGACTCTGGGCACTAACAGGAGTCCAGTCCCTGTGCTCCTCAGAGTCCGGGCTGGTTCATATGGGACTAACATGTCACTAATATATTTTGGTGCGAGGCTATGGAGAGACTTGTACACAAGCAGAGCTGTTTTAAAGTCTATTCTTTGAGCCACAGGAAGCCAGTGCAGAGACCTGAGAACTGGACTAATGTGGTCGTACTTCCTGGTTCTAGTCAGAACTCGAGCTGCTGCATTTTGAATGTACTGCAGCTGTTTTACAGCCTGTTTGGACAAACCTGTGAGCAGGCCATTGCAGTAGTCTAACCTACTGGAGACAAATGCATGGATAAGAATCTCCAGGTCTGCTTTAGACACTATGTTTTTGATCCTGGCAATGTTTTTTAGATGGTAAAAAGCTGCTGATGTTACTGATTTGATGTGGCTATTAAAATTTAAGTCTGAGTCCAGTATTACCCCTAGATTTCTGACCTTGTTTGAAGGTTTTAGGGAGAGGGACTGTAGGTGACACACAAAGAGAAAAAGTGACAATATCAGGTGACTTTATAACTGTGTAATGTTCATACAGACCATTAACTCCTCTCTGGGGCTTGTGTTCTGACAAGCATAACAAAAATGGTTAATGTCCTTGATCCATACAAGTATTGGCTTTTGACCAGAAACCATTCCAGCCTGTTGGAAGACACCAAAGTTATTTAAAAAAGTCTTACCAGACCTGGGTTATAGACACAATATAATATAATATAATATAATTCGACATACAGCACAAAGTTTCTTTGTTAGATTATTTGAGGCATGCCGGACATCGAGTGAAGGAATAATACCCTGATATCTGCCCTTTTCTGGATCTGTTCAGAACACAACAAAATAATCTTGTTGTAATTGCAATTCAAATTAAAAACTCATAAGCATGTTATGTCAAATGCAGAGGATTGAATTGCCCTGCGGGGATCAATCAAGTGCACCTTTACCTTTAATATTCCTTAGGCATAAGGGCAGCGATACTCGAGTATCAGTTACAATCTTTGCGATGTGCACCTCCTTTGTGAGTTTATCAAAGGTTTCGATAAAAAGCTGCCTTCTCCATGGCACCACTTTTACTGTCAACCCTTTCTTGGTCCACATTGACAACACTGATGATGTCCATGGTGTTTAGCTCCATTGTTGTGTATGTACAGCACATAGTCGAGGGATCTTTTTGGAAAAAAAAGTTAGATCATGGGAAAATAATGAAAAACAAACATTTCAGCAAATCTATAATAATCAGATGTCCAAGAGCTTAGTGCATTACCTGGAGAGTCCATCGTCCCGTCAGCTGTAACAGAAAGGCCTGTAAGGATACACTGTAGTGAATATGCTTGCTTACCAAGGGCAAGTAATCTGTTGATCATCTCCTCCGTGCATCCCATGTTTCAGTTTTGGCTGTTCCAAACTATTTGGACAAAAAACAGTGTTAAAAAGAATGTAACTTCACACATACCATTTTAGTACTTGCTTTGGTAAACATTGGTAAACATGTGCAAAGCATGTACACATTGAAATACATTGAGAATAATGCAATAATAATAATGTAATTTACACATGATTGCCTGAATACTGGACATGTTTGTAAGCCTCTCCTTCTTAACTAAACAACGAGACCTTTGCTAAAGCTGTAGATACTTCAGTTGTTTCTAAAACAGCCCCGTTTGTAAACCAAACGCTGCGTATCAGTTCATGTAGCATATCCAGCTAATGCTAGTTGTTGTGTTATTTCCTTCTAACGCAGACATCTAGCTGGGGTTTATTACGGCTGGTATTTTGGAAAAGGAGACATCCATGCCTCATTCTGTGCGTTTTCCACAATTAAAATGCAGCAAAACTCGGTTACTGACAAAAGAAACAGCATTTTGCTGCGTAGCCTTTTGATGCACAGACCGCTGCGTTGAAAGCAACTAACACTACTTTTCCCCACACGTATTTAGAAACAACCGCCTTACCTTTCAAGCACTTCTGGGTCTGGGCTGGAGTTTCAGCGCTGCCTGAAGCCGGTCTCTTGTTATTCTCCACAGTATTCATCTTTCCAGAGCCACCTCTGCAGCTTCAGTAGTGACAGATACAGCCAGCACTGCTACAGCTAACGTGAACGTGCACGACGTCACGTGTTCGACCCATAGACTGTATGTTCGACCCGAAGACACACATTTCAGGCATATAAAGACAAGTTTACAGGCATATAGAGGCAATTGTGGTGAAAGCAGCCTCCGCCTATTTCCTCACATTTTCAGGTTAAGACTGAACCAGACTGAACCAGACTGAACTCACTTGAGGCCTGGCTGCTTTCTGCTGTTTCCAGCCGGACGAAAATAATGGGGTGCACAGGCTTTGGCGCACACTTCCGGTTGCCCCAAAACGAAAAATGAAATCAAATCGGCATGATAGCATTATTCAATATTTCGTTTTTTTAATTTTTTGCATAAGAACAAAAAATCAAATATCAAGCCAATTTTTTGTTTTTCCTCTTCCTCATCAAAATGAAAAATGAAAATTCAAGCCATTTTTTTATATTTAATTTTGCATTTTAATTTGAAAAGACAATTGAACGAAAAATACACGGACCGCCGACCCCTGGTCTAGCCCCTTGTGAATTTTGACCCATCTGTTGACACGAGACGACAGCGGGAAAGGTTGGAGTGAAAGAGTGAAACTGAACTTACAACTTTTAAAATGTGTCTTCTAAAGTCACACAGTGAGTCGAAAAGATACGTGAGAGAGACGTGAGAGCGGCCAGAGAGAATCACATCATATTGTACTCAGTCGTTTTGACACAGCAGCCTGTGTTGCTCAGTGGCCAATAGGGTTTGTCGTTGTTTTTCTTCGGTGTGAATGCGGCTTTAGACTTTGCTCTTGCCGCAGGAGTCCTGAGTGCGACACGGACTACGGCTCCTTCATGATGCGGCCGCACGTGTCTTACTCCACGTGGCAGATGTTCAACTGACTGAACTGGAGCCAAGAGGATCCGTCGCCCCGCTGTCAGTGCAGCTCTAAGGACGTGAGGCGCATGCTGCCCGAGTGTCCCCAGGGCGCGGGCGGGCTGCCGGCGCCTCAGGTAACACACTCCTGCCTTGTTTTGTAGTAATACAAGAGTATCAACCAGGGTCCTTCCTTCTTGGGTGTATGTGGTCTCTTTGTGGATTCTCGCTTACTGTCCTCTCCCTCGTTATCTCTGTGGTCTCTCTTTCTCGCTGATATCTCTCATTGGTCTCTTTCTTGTCTATCTCTGGTCACGTTCTGTGGGCTCTCTCTGGTCTCTCTTTCTGGTCTTTCTGTGGCCTCTGTCTCGGTTCTCTCTCTCTCTGGTCCCTCTCTCTAGTGTCTCTTGTCTATCTGTGGTCTCTCTCTCTGTTCACTGGTCTCTCTCTGGTCTGCTAGGCGTTCTTGTCTTCCTTGTAGTGGAGACACAGTTCCAAGCAACACGCCAACCTCTCAGTTTTGGCACAGAATCTTTAACACAAATCAAAACACGTTGGGGAAAAAACAGCTAATGATGACGTCACCAAAATTACAATAATCAGTTGTTTAGATGGATTGGTTGTAAACATGTGTGGTCTATAATTGGACAGGTCTTTTATAACTGTATAAATATAAATGTGTTTGTGTTCCAGAACAGTTCTGTGGACGAGCTGCTGAAGGGTCTTCCTGAAGTGTGGGGAGGACTCCATAGTCAGGACAACGTGAAGGTGAGAGACCAGAGAGAGACCAGAGAGAGACCAGAGAGAGACCAGAGAGAGACCAGAGAGAGACCAGAGAGAGACCAGAGAGAGACCAGAGAGAGACCAGAGAGAGACCAGAGAGAGGGAGACCAGAAGAAGACAAGACCAGAGAGCGATAAGAGAAAGACTCGAGCAGTGGCTCTTAACCGTGTTGGAGATGCCAAAAAGTGGTCTCACTAGACGGCTGTGGGCATGGATCTAGGCCGTGGGTCACAGTTATTGTGGCCCCAAGGGCAATATCATCGAAATAGCTTGCTGGAAACAGCAAGCTAGTTTTTTCCCCCTCTGTCGCTGCTGCAGCTGATCTGACAACAACCTACAGCATTATTATTATTATCACCAGTGACCAGAGCTGAGTCAAAGAGTCTGAAAAGAGAAACTTTTCAACGCTGACAAGCCCTTGTGACCGCGGGCCGTCTTCACACCCCTGTGGCGACGAACCGGGCCATTTGGCCGAGTTCAGTAAGTGCACTGGCCATGTTTTCCATTGACAATTAATTCATTCGTGGATTGATGGATTTTGACGGACGGTTATTGAAGAGTTTCCCAGATGAAAGATCGGGTGCAACACTGGTGAGTAGCATTTTATTTTGAACCATTCAAAGGTTTTATTCATGGGCTTTATATGTTAGGTTGTGCATAAAAAATGGGCCGTGGTCCTGAATTGAATTTATTGTGTAGATTTTGCTGCTTGAGGATGTAAAGTTCCCTCTTTGGTGTGAAGCTTTGAATACTAGAGAAAACACGTTTTGTAGTTTTAATACATGTTTTTAAAGAACTTGTGATAAAAGTATGACCCCCAACAACGTGTCTTCTGTCAAATATAAAAAAACATTAAAGAACAACTCACCCTCAAATCCACTTTTTTTTCCTGATAAACTGTATAAATGAGTGTCCAATAGTGTTGTCTACATGTCCTTATCATTATTTTGACATTTTATTTTTGTGTACAAAACCGTCTGTTCAGCGCCTCTCACGTTTGAACAGCACTTACTACATTTGAATTTAGTGGTTGGCAGAGGAGGTGCCATCATACGTCACAGTGCCATCATACGTCACCAAGTCTGCCGCTGTGGTATAAAAGCTGACCCCTCCCCTAGAGGCTCTCGTAGAGTGTTGGAGTTGGAGTTGGATCAGAGCGAGCGAGTTTTTTCACAGCGATTATCAGGTTTGCGTTATTAGTTTAATACTTAGCCAGTTAGATTAGTTACATTTAATATAGTTTTATCCCTAGTAGTAGGCCTAGTTGTTTTATAGCGTTAGTTAGTCTTTAGCTTTATTGTTAGTGTTAGAATAGTTTCCGTTTAGCATAGCCGTTAGCATTGAGCTTTAGTTGTATTGTTTATGTAGTATTAGTGTAGTGTTTTGTGTAGTGTATTGTATAGTTAATAGTAAGTATGGGGAGGAAGTGTATTGTAGTGGGCTGTAGTAGTTCTACTGGTTTACATGGTATTCCAGTAGACTTAGAAATTAGGCGCCAGTGGTTGCGCGCAATTGGCAAGGGCGAAGGTGAACTCCCTTTGCGTCCCGGAGTTTGTGACAAACATTTTTCGCGGGATTCCTACTCCAACGCATTAGCGCTTGAAATGGGCTTCTCCAAGCAGCCGTGTTTGAAGAGAGAGGTAGTCCCCACCCTGGCTCTCCCCACCCTGGCTCTCCAACAGCCATGGCTACCGGGAACGGCATTCACACTGCAGGTAAAAGTGCAAAAATAAAGCTCGCTATGTTGTGTCAACATATTTGATTACAGCTTTGATTTGGGGATTGAAAAGTAAAATATAATAATTTCTATGTGTGTTTTTTTTTAATTGTTATATTTGTTACTGCATCGAGCAGTTAGCATCCTCCTGTAGTAAGTAATACCTGCGCTACTACTCTTCCGAGTCTCACACTACCAAGGCCCAATAATTGACGTGCGCTATTGCTACTTCCTGCAATGGTGCTGCCATCGCCACACTGCGCAATACGCTTGTAGTAGGAGCAGCATAGTGAGCTAATCCTCTTTGGTTATTGTGGTTTGTTGAATATGGAGGGTGAGTGTGTATATACGCGCTAACGCGTCAGTCTGCACAACAATGGCAAGGCAAGGCAAGTTTATTTATATAGCACAATTCATACACAAGGCAATTCAAAGTGCTGAACAAAACAAGAAAGCATTAAAATCATAAATTATCACAGAACATTAAAAAGAAAGATAAAAATATAAAATCCCTCAGTTGTATGCACAGTTAAACAGAACCGTCTTTAACCTGGTTTTAAACATTGTCAGAGAGGAGGCCTGTCTCACATCTTCAGGAAGACTGTTCCAGATTTTAGCAGCATTAATCTGAAAAGCAGCCTCCCCATGTTTAGTTCTGACTCTGGGCACTAACAGGAGTCCAGTCCCTGTGCTCCTCAGAGTCCGGGCTGGTTCATATGGGACTAACATGTCACTAATATATTTTGGTGCGAGGCTATGGAGAGACTTGTACACAAGCAGAGCTGTTTTAAAGTCTATTCTCTGAGCCACAGGAAGCCAGTGCAGAGACCTGAGGACTGGACTAATGTGGTCGTACTTCCTGGTTCTTGTCAGGACTCGAGCTGCTGCATTTTGAATGTACTGCAGCTGTTTTACAGCCTGTTTGGACAGACCTGTGAGCAGGCCATTGCAGTAGTCTAACCTACTGGAGACAAATGCATGGATAAGAATCTCCAAGTCTGCTTTAGACACTATGTTTTTGATCCTGGCAATGTTTTTTAGATGGTAAAAAGCTGCTGATGTTACTGATTTGATGTGGCTATTAAAATTTAAGTCTGAGTCCAGTATTACCCCTAGATTTCTGACCTTGTTTGAAGGTTTTAGGGAGAGAGACTGTAGGTGACAGATGACGCTCTCTCTTTGTTTCTGGGGACCAAAGACAATCATTTCAGTTTTGTCTGCGTTTAGCTGAAGGAAGTTGTTTTGCATCCACTCACTGATCTGTTGGATACAGTGAAGGAGTGAGTCCACTGGTCCATGTTCTCCTGCAGTCAGTGAGACATAGATCTGAGTGTCGTCTGCATAGTTATGATAGGAAACTTTGTTTCTGCGTATTAACTGACCTAACGGCAGCATGTAGAGATTGAACAGAAGAGGTCCCAGGATCGACCCCTGTGGGACTCCACAGGTCAGGGCCATATGATCTGAGACACAGTTTCCAATCTCCACAAAGTACTTCCTGTCTTCAAGGTAAGACCTAAACCAACTTAGGGCGGTGCCAGTGACGCCAACCCAGTCCTCTAGTCTCTGTAAGAGGATCTCATGGTCGACGGTGTCAAAGGCAGCACTTAGATCTAACAAGATTAAGATTGAGACTTTGCCTGCGTCAGTGTTCAGCCGGATATCGTTTGTAACCTTAACGAGAGCAGTCTCAGTGCTGTTACGCCGACACGGCGCAACTGTGCATGAGAATACGCACCAAACTTATCTGTTTTGTGATGACTGTACGTTTCATATTTAGCAATAGCTGCGTGAAACGTGAGAGCATCTACAAGCTAACGTAGAGCTACAATTTACTGTGTGTCTGAGGCTAAACTGACTAGACAGGTGCAGGTCATTGATGAGAGGGATGACCAGGGTGCTCACAGATATCAGTGTTTCTGACGTGTTTCTGCTAATCGTGTTATCAATACAAGTACATCAATCCAAGTTTAAATTCATATATTTTTTACCCTTACATAATTTTAGTTCAAATAGCAGATAGTATATCATCTGTTATTCCTTGTCCACACTCCACTGCGATAAAACTGAAGCATACGTCATTTAGCAGAACTGCATTTTTAAAACTAAATGAAAGCTGACTTTCAAGTTTAGAGAGTATTATCCTGACCGTACACAATATGAATTATGATCATATGTTGTGTTTGTGTGACTGTGTTTTTAGCCAAAATCAACCCGTGAAATTGGCTGCCAGACTGATGCACTACTTGGCGTGCATGAATCTGTCCAGGCCAATTTGAAACCTGCCAGGAGAAGCAAAGGTGATAATTGTTGGGAGCTTTTGCTAATTGAATAGTTTTGCTGTAACTCTTGCCTAGTGCATTTACTAACCTTTTTGTTTTTTACACAGCCATCCAGGTACAACCTCATTGCAGGACCATGTCTTGCAATACAGAGGCCTTGATGGAGGTTCAGTTTCCTGAAGCTCCCATGGCAACCTCCACACCGGTCAAAAGACCAAGGTGCGAGGTGTCAGCCTCTGACCCCACCTACCATCTGGATGGAAGTGCAAGCTCCCTGAACTGTACTGGGTAAAAAAATAAATTAACTTATGGATGCATCTGTAAATTATGTTACCTAAGTTTTTTGGTATTCTGTTTAAGTTATCATATACATTTTTCAGCTTTCAAGGCCTATATTTATTGATTGTTCTTTTGCAATATAGAACTCCCACACAAGTCCCTCCACATAAACAATATAAGTACATTGTTTATGAGGAACAACTGCTGGGGCTATTCCGGAGCTGTCCTGTTTGCACCCGTCATTGTATTATTGACACCGTGACAGTCGGCACACTGCTCCGGGTGAAGCAGCAGTGTACTCATTGTGAGTACTTCAACCAGTGGTCCAGCCAGCCACTGGTGAACAACATTCCCGCTGGAAACCTACAGCTCTGTGCAGCAGTATTGTTTACTGGCTCATCTATTCGTCAGGTTTCAAAGGTAGAGCAATACTATTTTGTTATTATCATGTTTCTATATCTATCAGTTGATGACATGTGTTCACGTTTTATAGTTCCTCAGGGCCTTCAACGTTCAGGGACTGTCTGAGCAGTGTTTTTATAGGCATCAAGCCAAGCTCCTCATCCCAACAGTCAATTGGCAGTGGAAGCTTGAGCAGGATGAACGTGTCATGGAGGCTGTTGCTGGTGGGGCTATGACACTGGGTGGAGATATGCGAGCCGATTCACCTGGTAATTCTTTATCCACAAGCTTCTGACAGATGTGAAAAGTTGGCTTAAGTGTATATTGTCTTATTGTAGGACACTCTGCAAAATACGGGAGCTACACAATGATGAATCTCAAAGCTAACCGGGTAATTGACATTCAGCTTGTTCAGGTAAATCACATCACAACATGTTGCGTTCACAGGACATCACAACATTGTGGCCAAAAGTTGTGGCACTATTCAAAATGATGTGTTTCTTTGGAAGGTTTATGAATAATCATTTTACAAATCAATTTGTTTTTCAGTTTGGAGATTTTTTTAAATAAAAAATGACAACATCGCAACATACTTTAATGTGAACTGTTACTACTATAGAAATATTATTTGCCCAACAATTACATTGAAGAATATTTATAATGTAGTGATGTCATTTGAACGTAACCAGTTACTTCCTAACATGTCGATTGGAAGTATAAATCTTTTTGCCTTGACAGAGTAATGAAGTGGGGAACAGTGTTCGCATGGAGAAGGAGGGATTTGTCCGTAGTCTGACAATGCTTGAAGAGAGGGGTGTTGAAGTGCAAGCGATTGTGACTGACCGACACTCGGGCGTCCAGAAGTTTTTACGGGAACAAAGACCGGATATCAGTCACTACTTTGATCCTTGGCACATGGGAAAGGGTATGTATTTCAGTAATTGTAAATTGTAATGTTGTTTTTTAATTTTGTACATCATTTAAAAACAATTTTATCTTTGGTGGGCGTCCCAGGAATCGGGAAAAAAATGGAGGAGCTGGGGAAGAAAAGGGGAACGGAGGACGTAAAGATATGGAAAAAAAGCGTAGTGAACCATCTGTATTGGTCGGCATCAACCTCCTCCTCAGGTGACGAGGCTGTGGCTAAGTGGACATCTGTAGGCAACCACGTTCAGAATGTTCACATTCATAAAAACCCCCTGTTCCCTCGCTGTACTCACGAGCCTTTGGTTGGGGATGATGCAAGAGTGTGGCTAAAGCCAAGTATGTGTAATTACAACTGCTCCTCCCTTACTCAATCTCAAATTTTATATTAATCGTTTACATTTGACATATCAATATGTCGTTTTCTTTGTAGGCACAGCAGCATGTGAAAGGCTGACCAGTATTTTGTTGGCACCACGTTTTGTGAAAGATGTAGTGAAAATAAGCCCACAATACCACACGTCACACATCGAGGCATTCCATAGCCTGATCATCAGATTCTCTCCCAAAAGTGTGGGCTTCTCATTCAAAGGAATGCTGGCTAGGTAATGAATCCTAAAGGTTTAACAAAAATTCACTTGGGTTATTTAATCTCTTAGAAATGTTTGAAATAATATACAGATATATTGTTTTATATGTGAAATTTTAGGCTGCAGGTCGCTGCTTTGCACTATAATGAAAATGCAAATAGGGCACATGCTGCAACGTCGGTTGGGGAGCTGAGGTATTCTGTAGTGTACCCAAAATACAAGCGCGGAGACTACACAGTGAGAGCCATGACAACCAACCCTACTTCATGTATGTCATATTTATTGAAACTAGCATGACGCTTATAAGTATTATGAGGATAAACTTTGATTTTTTTTAGACTACATTGACAAGCTTATGGATCTGCTTTTTGAAAGCGTGGTGGAGGATGCCCGTCCTTATCAGGAATACTCTGACAAAGTACCTGTGCCTGAACCACTCTGTGCCCAGTTTGAAAGACCTGACAAACAGGAGGCTGTAAGCAGGCACAGGTCCAGGTTTGTCAAGAGAACGTAAGGTGAGCAACACAACACATTGCCACTCTAACAAAAGTCTGAAGTACAATAATGTATTGCTAATGTTTCAGTTGGTAAAAGAAGCATGCAAGAGACTCGGCTATTATGTTGGCTCTGCGGTTTCGGATGGATGTTGACAAAATCAGCCCTCTGTACCACACATCAACCCTTGTGAAGTTCCACTCGACATTCAAAATTTCCAATAAAACTGGACATTCAATGGAATGTTGGCCAGGTCATTTTACCTGAGTACATACTGTTAAAAATGTTGCATGTGTATCTAATCAAGTTTTTTATTTATATTTATATGTATGTATGTATATATGTGTGTGTGTGTGTGTATATATATATGCTTCCTTTTGTAAATATTTCATTGTAGGACCTTTATTCTGTTGTACTTGTTCCAAATGTACCTTGTTGTTTATGAAAATGTCACCTCAAAGCTGTTGCTATATAGTAAGTAAATTCCTCTACTGGGCACTCAAACTTTTGTTTAGATATTCTTTTTTTGAGGGTGCAGCCTTCAAAAGCTAAGTAAGCTACATCAATATTGAGAGTAAAAGTGCAGTATAAAAGCATGATTTCAAATCGATACTGAAATAACTAAAAGTTACAATTCTTTTCAGATATTTTTTTAATTGACACAATAAATTACAAATAAAACACTTTAATAAAATAAAACTAGTTGAAGTCCAGTGGTGGGAGAAAACCTATATAATTGCCATCTTCAGGGAACTCGCTCCTAATCCTGGTCACCGCGCAGGAGGGGATGATGACCCGTACGTGTTCCCCCAAATACCCCCAGCACCACCGGACAAAATTACGGTAGGCCAGGTGCCTATAACCGCTGAAAGAATGGTGGTGCGTGTTAAAGAAATAATCAGTAGATTATAATGTAACTATAAACTAACCTGTTCACCATGGTCTCTGGCATGTCTCCAAACAGTTGCACGTATGTGGCGTACACTGCTTGGAGAACATATGGATTTAGAGCCACTGGCTCAAATCCGGGGTGCTGGGTTATGCAGGTGTCCACACCCACCTGCTGACATCTGCACATTACCTATTACAGTGATGTCAGTCAGAATTTTAATGATGACATCGGGGACAAGACTTTACTCTTGTGTAGTCAAAATGTTTGAGCATGTTAAATTAATGTTTTGTGTACATAATTGCATATTATGTTGTGGTATCGTTTCCATCAAAAATACCTTCGGGGTCTCCCTGCAGCACACGTTTTCCCTTGGGGACAATGAGGTGCAGTGGCCGCAGGTGCACCTATTGAGACGGAGTCTACAATATTATAACTATATGATAACACAATATATTGTCTATCTAGGTGTGGGGTCATTAATTACATTTACAGAGGTTTAATTCGACGAAAAGGTTAAGCAAAGGGCGCAACATAAGGGGGTAATTTAATTATATGGGACTGTGTTATAGCCTATGTAATAACCCACGCTTGTCAAAGGTTCGAATCAGACAGGTTAGAATTTGGGGGTTCCAATTCCTACAGGATTGCTTATCAATACCTGTGACCTAAATGCAGATCGTACTTTTTTATGCCACTGTAATCAATATATACCATTCAGAAACAGGCCCCATTCTGTGGCGGTCTGCTGCCTCCGCTGCCTCTGCAACATCGGCTCCTCCGGTGGCGCCAGCTAGCTCGCGAGCTAGCGGCTCAAATTGATAGGGCTGAGGACCGCTGTCTGACTCCTCTCTTTCAAACTCCTCTCTCTCAACCTCCGGTGAGGACGGTGGAGAGAAGTCCTCCACCTCCCAAGACCGCACAGAAGCTGTGGAGCTGGCGTCGCTGTGTTCACTCTCCATCATTGACACGGCCAATGCTGATGTCAAGTGTCAATCACAGCTTAGACCCGCCCAACATTCACCCCCCCGCCTGTCCCCTTTGGTCCTCCAGGCTACGCCCATTTGGAGGGAGATTTGAACAGGAAATGTGAGTGACGTAAGCCTCGAGGAGCGGGGGTGAGAACCTCTTTAAGCGAGATTTGCTTACGGCCACACCACCCTGAACATGCCCGATCTCGGAAGCCAAGCAGGGTCGGGCCTGGTTAGTACTTGGATGGGAGACCGCCTGGGAATGGCTCATGACCCCCCCAGGTACCTATCCTGAGATCGCTCAACCTTAGGATCAGCTCGATCTTAGTTACGTTTCGAGGTTTGTGGTTCGAGCCCAGGTCTTGCCATTTTTTGATTTATGTAGAATGTAAAGCAAAGGAAGGTTTCTCACCCATCATCTGTACTTCTTAGCAAGTTTTAGCAAGGGAAAACTTGCTAAGAAGTACAGATGATGGGTGAGAAACCTTCCTTTGCTTTGACTAATCCCTGTACGACTGAGGGCTTACACAAACTTATGTAGAATGTACTTTTTATTGCTCTTAGTTGCGTCTTGAGGTTTGTGGTTCGAGCCCACGTCCACCCGTTTTTATATTTATGTAGATTTTACCATTTATTGCTGATTATCTTGATAATTTAGTTTACATTTGTGTTTGGCAATCAAATAGACTTGAATACTTTCTCATGAATCATGGCATGAATTGTTCAAAGCACCCCCTGCAGAGTTCTTACCTTGTGGAGCACGTTCATGTCACACTCCGTACTGCTGTAGAATAACACATTCATCTAAACAGACTTCAGCTTTATCTGCTTTGTCTGTGTATGTATTGTATGTGAACAGATGTGTAGTATTCTTTTTTTGTATTTTATACTGTAAATGTACATATTCACAAATATGTATATTCCTGAGCATCTACTTCCAGATTATTCTATTCTCTCAATAAAGTATAAGTCTAAAGGCTGTAAATTAAGCGTATTTTTAGAATGTAGGAATTGTATTGACTTTTATAGTAGTAAAGCCCAACCAGGGACAGGAGTTGTGAATTAGCATCTGTTATAAACTATATTCATCACATTAGCTGCAAGCTTTGTTTATGACTGTGTCTGCATTGTCCCTGTCAAATAATGCATAAATAATATTGAAAGAGCATCGAGACTTCATTTTAAAAATTTAATAAATATCAGGCAAATCCAAAGCACATAATACAATGTATAGCTTTCAAAACACAAATCAGAGAATATCATTGTGCTTGTGCTTAAAGTGTTAAAAACACAGAACCATTGGTCCATAAGGAGTAGACACAAATGTCATACATGTTTTAGAATGTTAAAGTGTCCTGGATCATCACAGTCCTTTTTGTTAGACACCAACTGTCCAACAGACCCTCCTGCATAAGAAGAAAAACTCTAAAACCCAGTGGGAGAAAAGTGAGAAACCTCTGGGAGACCAGATATTGAGAAAGGGATCCGCTCCACATGGACGGACGGGCTATAGATCCAGGACTTAAACTACAGAACGAGGACCAAGGCCTGAGACACCGGGGGGGGGGGGTCAGGGGGTCATTCTTGCAAGTGCTGTGGAGACATGCTCCTCATCCAGGACATTCTCTGAAGAGAGGAAAAAACCATCACATTTGAATGTCGATATGGAAGCTGCCATCCCATATGCTAATTTGTTAATAGTCTGTACATGTACGCATCATTTCCACCTGTAACAAGGCCAGTTACAATAATTATGTATCGACTTATTTGATAACTGATAAATAAAACAATATGGTGGTTTAATATCTATCAATTTACCTTGCAAAAGCGGAGACATTTGGACAAGGTTGTAGCTGTAGATCTGTAGATTGCACAATGACTTAATATTACTTAAACAGGGGAATTATTTCCATGAGTTATGCTTTTTAATGAAAAGGACACAAAAAGTTTTAATGGGATTAAAACTTTACTAGTACTTTAGTGTACTAGTAACTAGCAGTATTCTGCCAGCAGCCCACATCATTCTCCAGCAGCCAGCTGAAAGAGTGGCCAGAGTATTTGCTAAAAGTGAACACCAGTGTCCTTCCCACATGTCTCCCCTGGTCTTCCTGGCTGCAGCCTCTGCCTGGTCACAATCCAGCCACAAAGGCTCAATCTGGCTGTCCACACACATCACACATGTGCTCCTCTTGTGCCGTGTGGAGCTGCATGTGGCGGGTCAGGTTTGACTTGAGAGAGAAGCTCTTGTCACACACACTGCACTGGTGTCCAGGCGCCTGATGTGGGAAAGCACAAACACTATCATGATCAACCTTACATTACAGACATGTGTCAAGTGACCAATGTACAGGATTATATCATTTCATTATTATCATTATTATTATTAGTCCAACCCGTTAATTAACATAATTATTTATTTAAGTTGGTCCATATGAGTGATTCACTGGTTTGCGTGGTTTGCATGCATGTGGTTATGTGTTGTTGCATTTACCTCCATGTCTCTGAGATGCAGATGATGAAAAGAAAAGTAGGTTCCTCAGTTGTTATGCAGATATCTCTGAAACAAAACAAACCACACTAGCTCAAATGCTTTCCTGTTATGTTCATCATATAGCAACATCAATACCCCCGAATGCATTGCAGTATTACACCTTTATTTTTAAGTAAACATTTAATAGATTCTATAATAGATTAGGTTCCATCTGTAAATACCTCCTGCTGACTAGTGTATACACTAGTTAAATATCCTTGGAACTTTATTTTATTACTAAGAACTTATTATTATTTCCTTTTATTATCTATTATCTTAGACTGCACACCTTACAGGATCTATTTGAGTGCTTAGCTCCTCCTTTCTTATATTCTGCTGTAAAGTGCAACGATGACAGTGAAATGTCCCTTCTGTGAGACAAACAAAAGATTATCATATCTTCTGTACTGTATATTACAGTACACTGTCTGTTGCAGACTATTTTATACAGAAGCCTCACAGAATAATTCATTATATATTCGTGCATCACTCAACACACATGTTGCACGGTTTCAACGGGATATTTATGGCGTTATTCATGTAAATATTTACGTTTTCACATCATTGCAAGCACATAGCGTTACCCGGAGCTAGCAGTAGGCTAATGCTAACGCTGTCTGTCAGGTTTGTACCGCTACAGATCTAGCGCAGAGACGGACTTAAAAACAATCCACAGACAATGTGCGGCCACAGACACAGAGGAAACAAGCGCCTTACCTGCTGCTTCTGAAGAAAACCCCCGAAGACAGATTAAAATAGTCCAAAGAAGTGACGGAAAGTACCGGTATAGTTGTGACAACAGTGGAGTGGCGGCAGCCATCTTGTTTGCTTCAGATTGCTCAATGATTGGTCCGTTGAGCAGGAAACTCGCTCAACCATTGGTCTGTTGAGCAGGAAACTCGCTCAACCATTGGTCGGAGCAGGGACTTGGAGGAGCATTCGCCTGGGAATGGCTCATGACCCCCCCAGGTACCTATCCTGAGATCGCTCAACCTTAGGATCAGCTTGATCTTAGTTATGTTTCGAGGTTTGTGGTTCGAGCCCAGGTCTTGCCATTTTTTGATTTATGTAGAATGTAAAGCAAAGGAAGGTTTCTCACCCATCATCTGTACTTCTTAGCAAGTTTTAGCAAGGGAAAACTTGCTAAGAAGTACAGATGATGGGTGAGAAACCTTCCTTTGCTTTGACTAATCCCTGTACGACTGATGGCTTACACAAACTTATGTAGAATGTACTTTTTATTGCTCTTAGTTGCGTCTTGAGGTTTGTGGTTCGAGCCCACGTCCACCCGTTTTTATATTTATGTAGATTTTACCATTTATTGCTGATTATCTTGATAATTTAGTTTACATTTGTGTTTGGCAATCAAATAGACTTGAATACTTTCTCATGAATCATGGCATGAATTGTTCAAAGCACCCCCTGCAGAGTTCTTACCTTGTGGAGCACGTTCATGTCACACTCCGTACTGCTGTAGAATAACACATTCATCTAAACAGACTTCAGCTTTATCTGCTTTGTCTGTGTATGTATTGTATGTGAACAGATGTGTAGTATTCTTTTTTTTGTATTTTATACTGTAAATGTACATATTCACAAATATGTATATTCCTGAGCATCTACTTCCAGATTATTCTATTCTCTCAATAAAGTATAAGTCTAAAGGCTGTAAATTAAGCGTATTTTTAGAATGTAGGAATTGTATTGACTTTTATAGTAGTAAAGCACAACCAGGGACAGGAGTTGTGAATTAGCATCTGTTATAAACTATATTCATCACATTAGCTGCAAGCTTTGTTTATGACTGTGTCTGCATTGTCCCTGTCAAATAATGCATAAATAATATTGAAAGAGCATCGAGACTTCATTTTAAAAATTTAATAAATATCAGGCAAATCCAAAGCACATAATACATTGTATAGCTTTCAAAACACAAATCAGAGAATATCATTGTGCTTGTGCTTAAAGTGTTAAAAACACAGAACCATTGGTCCATAAGGAGTAGACACAAATGTCATACATGTTGTAGAATGTTAAAGTGTCCTGGATCATCACAGTCCTTTTTGTTAGACACCAACTGTCCAACAGACCCTCCCGCATAAGAAGAAAAACTCTAAAACCCAGTGGGAGAAAAGTGAGAAACCTCTGGGAGACCAGATATTGAGAAAGGGATCCGCTCCACATGGACGGACGGGCTATAGATCCAGGACTTAAACTACAGAACGAGGACCAAGGCCTGAGACACCGGGGGGGTCAGGGGGTCATTCTTGCAAGTGCTGTGGAGACATGCTCCTCATCCAGGACATTCTCTGAAGAGAGGAAAAAACCATCACATTTGAATGTCGATATGGAAGCTGCCATCCCATATGCTAATTTGTTAATAGTCTGTACATGTACGCATCATTTCCACCTGTAACAAGGCCAGTTACAATAATTATGTATCGACTTATTTGATAACTGATAAATAAAACAATATGGTGGTTTAATATCTATCAATTTACCTTGCAAAAGCGGAGACATTTGGACAAGGTTGTAGCTGTAGATCTGTAGATTGCACAATGACTTAATATTACTTAAACAGGGGAATTATTTCCATGAGTTATGCTTTTTAATGAAAAGGACACAAAAAGTTTTAATGGGATTAAAACTTTACTAGTACTTTAGTGTACTAGTAACTAGCAGTATTCTGCCAGCAGCCCACATCATTCTCCAGCAGCCAGCTGAAAGAGTGGCCAGAGTATTTGCTAAAAGTGAACACCAGTGTCCTTCCCACATGTCTCCCCTGGTCTTCCTGGCTGCAGCCTCTGCCTGGTCACAATCCAGCCACAAAGGCTCAATCTGGCTGTCCACACACATCACACATGTGCTCCTCTTGTGCCGTGTGGAGCTGCATGTGGCGGGTCAGGTTTGACTTGAGAGAGAAGCTCTTGGTCACACACACACTGCACTGGTGTCCAGGCGCCTGATGTGGGAAAGCACAAACGAGATCGGGCATTCTCAAGGTGGAATGGCCGTAAAGCACGGGGGTATGGAGCAGCCGTGCTCCTGACCCAGCTGGCCGTCCTCCCTCCTCGCCCCAGAAAGCGCGCTCTATGGCCTGGTCTGAGCGGAGCTAAAGCCCTCCCCGTGTGGATGATTGCCAGAACCGGAGGGAGGTTGCGTGGGGTGAAAACCCCTGTCTCTAGCACGCAACCTGGTTCGTAGATTGGTGTGTACAAGCCCTGTATGCCGAGCATCTCCTCCCGGCCAAAATGAGCGCTCTTTGCGGATGTATACGTGCTGGTCCCCCGGGTGGTTTCCAAGGGCGCATAACTTTCTGTCCCTGTTATCCCTCCGCCGCGTCAATAATCACACCGAGCGGGTAGGACCAGGGGAGTCCCACCCCCACGCATGTCTTAGCCCCTTCCCCGCTAGGGAGCCGTCCTTCTCCTCTTCCGGTGTCCGCAAATAAAAAAAACGAATAGAAAAAAGTATGCCATAATTCTGTAATGAGAATTTTAAACAACTAGACTCCAAAACAAACACAATTGATAGTGAAGCAAAAAGGATTTGATTTTCCAATTAGATTTAGAAACGAAAAAACCAATAAACAAATGGAATATGATGTTTTTGCTGATTTTGTTTTGAAACGGGGCGACAGTGGCACATTTGGTAGAGCATTGGGCCATTGACCTGAAGGTTGGTGGGTTCGAGCCCACCGTAAGCCCTACTTCAACGACACCACTTGATTGACTGCAGTGCGTTGTTGACCATGTTGCACGACACTAAACCCCCACTATGGCCTGAAGCTCCCACTGAAAGATCTCAGCTCCTTGGACTCACCACCTGCAGGAGATCAGTGAGGGCTGTCTCATTGTCACAAGGGTGCCAGCCACTGACTGCCACCTACCCACCGACCCAGAGATGGAATAAGGGGAAGAAAATGGATTTGGAATGGAATGGATTGAAGTATTTTGAAACGAATAATAAATGAACGAAAGGGTACACGATTATTTAACGGTACCTACAATAATTTTGTTTTTTTTTTTCATTTATTTGCTTCGAAAACCAAAAAATAATTATCAAGGCCATCTACGTTTTTCCCTTTTGCTCATCAAAAGTAAAATGAAAAATTCAATGATCCATTTTTTGATATTTCATTTACAATTTTAATTAGAAAAACGATTGGACGAAATTTTACAGACCATACTGTAACTTCAAACATGTACCAAGCTCGTCTCACACGGCAGCCCAAAGCAAACCAAGAAAGCGGACATAAAGTCTGTGAATTTTTGAACATTTTTAAATATGAACAAAGTACACATGTCACTTTTACTTGCATTTGAAGGCAAGATGTTGGATGATTCCATGTTGTGATATTGGGTTTTTAAGAGTAAAAGGTTTGTGTAAAGTTTGGGTTTACATACCGTATTTTTCGCACCATTAGGCGTACCTGATTATAAGGTCACAACTATCAAATAATTGATGAAGTTACGAATGTCCATTATAACCTCAATGTATAAGTAAAACAAAGCCAACAATCAATGGGAAAATTTGACTCAATTAATTTAACCGTCTGCAATACTATTAGCATCATACTATTACCTACACTCACTACTTCACCGACATTGTAGCTTAAAATCCTTTTACGTAAGCAGTCTCTTCATAGAGACCATTTTAAGGTCCATTTTTTATTTTTGCATTAGCCAACTGTAAACAGTAATCCAACCAACCAATGGTAATCAATTCACACAATAATCTTCCTTAATAATCTTCTAAATTTCCCTCTAAAGTAATTCTAACCGTAGACCCGTACGTTGCGTTGATCAACGGAGAAATTTTTTCGCAGCCTGATCTCTTAGATTGATGAACGCCATATAAGCATAGGTACTTACATAGGTAACTTCCCTTAAAATGCCCCCATCAATGGACTGTGCAGGACCGTGTCCAGAACCCACACGGAGAGGAAAAAAGAAACAGAAACATGTCTAAAGCACAGAGTAATGAGAGGACCCTGCCAAAATAATAAAATATCATAAAAAAAATGTATACATAAAATGTTCAAGATAATTGATCCATGTGTATATTTACAATAGATCTAAATTTTGTCAAACAAAAAGGATACAAATAATAATAAATATATTTGAAAAAGTTTATATAGTGATATTTTGGACACCCAAAGACCTTCACAAGTCAGTATTCAGTCGCTCCATACACAGAGGTGATACTTTGTAGCTGCCCTGGGGCAGAAGCGAGGCAACCAGAAGCAATGCAATCAGTATGTGCCATCAGCCCCTCCGACCACCACCAACAATTCACACACACACTACTAGACTTACTGCACTTTGCAGCCGCCCCACTTTGACACTTGGGGATTATTGGGGGGTTTTCCATAGGTATAAGTGTCTTGCCAAGGACACAAGACGATAGGGCAGACATCAGTGAGAGTCAATGGAGAAAGTCGAACCCACGACCTTCAGGCTCAAAGGCCAATTCTCCAGACTACCACGACTGAGCCCCACTGACTCCACAGACAAAGCAAGCATAACTAAAATAAAAATGTATAATTACATAATGTAAATGCTTGCATAGTCTGTGGCGAAAGTGGCTCAGTTGGTAGAAGCCATTGGCTTTGAGCCAGAATGTCGTGTATTACTTTCCCATGACTCTCCCTGAATGTCTGCCAAACGTGTGTCCATGTCAAGACAACTAAAACCACTTGGAAACACCAGATGTCACCAGAGGGGCGTGCTGCATTGCAATAACTTTCAATGATTGTGTTGTGTGAATGTATGGTGTTGGACCGGAGGGGCTTGATGGCACATACCTGATGCATTCTTCTTGATGCCTCGCATCTGCCCAGGGCAGCTACAGTAGACACCGCTGTGAATGAGCGACCTGAATAAAGACATGTGAAGCGACTTTGAATGTCCAACAAAAATCACTCTATAACACTTTAAATCAACTAACAATAATTATTATTTGTTATTATTTGTTATTGCAATAACAATCATTTTAAATAAACATGACAATTAATTGAACATTTATTTATACATTTTTTTAATGATATTTTCATTATTTTGGCAGTATCCTCCATACTCTTTGCTTTAAGACATGTTTCCTGTTTCCTCTGTGTGGCGTCTGCACACGGTCCTGCAGTCCCTTCGATGGGCATATAACGGGCAGTTACCTATGCTAAGTACCTATGCTAATATGTCGTTCATCAATCTAAGAGAACAGCTGCGAACAATTCACCGTTGATCAATTCGCACGTACGGTCTACGGTAAGAATTACTTTAGAAGAAATTTAAGAAGATTCTTAAGAAGATATTGGTATGAATGATTCCCATTGTTGGAGTATTACTGTTACATTTGGCTAATGCAAAATGGACCTTAAAATGGCCTCTATGAAGAGACATGCTATACGAAACGGGATTATTAAGCTACACATGTCGGTGAAGTATGAAGAGTGTTGGTAATAGCTATGATGCTAATAGTATTGCAGACGGTAAATAAATTGAGTCAAAATTTACCCATTGATCTGATGGCTTTGATTTTACATAAACAATGAGGTTAAAATGAACATTCGTACTATCATCATAATTTGATAGTGTGCCTTATGAAACAGGTACGTCCAAAAATGGTGCGAAAAATACGGTAATTAAAACCAAACTTTACACAAAACCTTTACACTAAAACCACATAATCACAACATTGTGAATCATCAACATCTTGCACAAATAGCAATTAAAATGACATGTGTTCTTCCAGATTCATATTAAAATTAGTTCAAACAATTCACAGACTTTATGTCCGTCTATCTTGGTTTGCTTTGGCTGCCGTGAGACGCGCATTACAATTTTGCATTACAGTATGGTCTGTAAAATTTTACGTCCAACGTTTTTTTACAAATAAAATTGAAAATGAAATATCAAAAAATGGCTTGAATTTTCATTTTACCATTAATATGAAAGATGCAAAAGGAAAAACTGAAAGATTGCCATGATAGTTTAAATATTATTAGTATTACGATGCAAAAAATTAAAAAACAAAATATTGAAGGTCCTTAATAATCCGTGTACCCTTCGATCATTAGAATATTCCGTTTCAAAACATCCATCCATCCATCCATCCAATTTTCTCTACCCCTTAAATCCCATCTCTGGGATCGGGGGGGGATGCAGTCAGAGCTGCACCCCAGTACACAGAGAACCAGCCCCTCACTGGATCCTCCTGCAGTGGTGAGTCCACAGGAGCTGAGATCTTTCAGTGGGAGCAATCAGGCAAATTGGGTTAAGTGTCATGCCCAATGACACAACGACATGCAGTCATCCGTGGGAGACGTGGAAGAAGGGCTTTCTGGTGTGGGCTCGAAACCCCCAACCTTCATGCTCAAATGCCAATGCTCAACCACAGTAGTCCACTGACGCACCGAATCCCAAACAAAATCATAAAAACAAATATTACCCATTTGTTATTGGTATTTTCGTTCTAAATCAAATAGGAAAATCAAATCCTTTAATGCATCAATCTCAATGAGTTAATGTTTGGCACTATTTGTTTAAAATTCTCAAAAGAATTATGACAATTACTTTTATTTCGTTTTAATTATTAATTGCGACACCGGAAATAGAGCAGAGACCGACGCGGAAGGGGGGCTACAGACGCGGGGTTGACACCCCTGGTCCTACCCGCGTTGTGAAATGACGCGCGGGGGATAAAGGACCAGAAAGTTATGGCCCTTGAAACCACCGGGGGAACCGCACGTCTACCATCCGCCCCAAATAGCGCTCATTTTGGGGTGAGGAGAACCTCGGCTTCCAGGGCTTGTCAAAAACGAACCAAGGGCGGGGGGTGCTAGAGACACGGGGTTTTCACCCACGCACTCCTCCGGTTCTGGACTATCACCGGGGAGGGCTTTGCTCCCGCTCAGACCCAGGCCTGAGCGCTCATTCTGGGGGAGGAGAGGACGGCAGCAGCAGGGTCAGGAGGCACGCTGCTCCATAACCCCCGAGTGGTGCTTACGCCATACCACCTTGAGAATGCCCGATCTCGTCTGATCTCGGAAGCTAGGTCAAGGTCGTGGCCGCGGGGCATCTCGATTGATTGGCACTGAAACTGAAACTCTAATAATTCGATACAGATTGTATATTGTGTCAAATACTACTGTTTGCCCTGAAATATGATCAATAAAAAGAAAGACTTCAATAATGTATGACATTATAATATATTTATTGTGAACAGATGAAAAAAGAGAGATATTTACAAATTTAAGAAATACACTTAGAAGAATAAACAACAACATGCTATCTTTATCTTCCTAAACTAGTATTTGTTGATGAGCCCTGTGACTGTTGACGGCTGAGAGCTGACTATACAGAACTGTAGATGCAGACTTTACAAATGAAATTATATAATTAGATATAATCAATATTAAGTATAAATTTACATAATAATTAGAATATTTAATAAACATTTAATGAACAGACAGGTATAATATAGTAACTATATACAATATCACCAAAAAGACAGCAGATAGCTAATTTATTTACACGCCACCTTTCCCCTCTTCCGGTCATAAAAAGGAGGACTGCTGGAACATCGTGCGTTCTCCATCCCCCCCTGGTCCTTGTACAGGAGAATACTTTGGCAGGGCAGTTAGATGTATTTTCCTGACAGACCAGTGAATTGTGTATGAATGTGAGGACTGTTTGGTCCCTGCTTCAGCTGCAGTTTGCAGAACCCGCACTTTCTCCCATGGCAGGAGACTCATCTCTCTTCCTTTACTTCTCCTGCCGCTCATTCACTCTCTGCTGCGTGGCCTCCAGCTCTCTCTGGCAGAACTCAGTGTCCATAAAGTCTCGGAATGGCATCCTGGAGTTGGTCAATCCCCTCTGTGCGATAGGTTTTATAGACCTTGGTGGAGCAATAGAAATACCTGGTAGACCCGTTCTGGTAAAACTCGTGGATGGAGCTGCCATCGCCCTCATATTTGGATTTTGGCTGGCCACAAGACAGGGATTTCTTTGTGTGGGGTTTATAAATGCTGGAGGGCTGCTGCTGCTTTTCCAATGATCCGCTGCACAACCTTCTCTATGGCCTCCTCAGACCAGCAGTGGACATTAGAGTGACAGCAGGCGCTGTGCTGGTCTTACTGCCTGCTGTGAGCGATGTCTCCCCCAGCACTTCAGCCTTGTCTGAGGCATCACCTCCTCTCACTCTCACCAGAGTGAGGGCATTCTCCCCTCACCACCTCCTCCCTCTGAGGAGCACCGCACTCCCTCATGGACGGGTCGTCCCTGATCTTCCTCGTGGGCCCTTGCGAAAAATCACAGTGACGCGGCCAGAAATGAATGAAAATGTCTTCATATTGTCTGCAACAACAAAAAAAGATCATAAAAATATCTAGCTATAGCATGATAGAGAAGTATGTATAATGTATATATCTTTAGCATAATAAAGAATAAAATAATTAAATTTTAGCATAATAAAGAAGCATGAATCCTGTAATAATCTAAGAGAAGACATATACAGTTGTGTATGTTTACATCTGGACATTAGCAGCTGCATGAGGCTCTGGGATACAGTAAGTACAGTTATAGAAGGAAAATTGATGAACTGGTAAAACACTAATACATTGTCTGTAAACTAACTGCATATAATTCATATTCAACTCAATGGTGTTGCTGAACTATAGAAATGTGAAATACATATAGATAGTACACACCTCAACAATAATTAGCTAATAATAATAGCTAGCGCTGGAAAAAACTACTACAACCAGACGTAAACAAACTGCATTACTGTATACAGTAGAATACAGTGGAAAACAGATTGTTTGACAACGCAGAGAAAGTGTTTTCTTTACAATATTGATCCAAACAGAGAGATCTACAAGCAGCAGCAGCAGCAACAAACATATGACACGGAGGTAAACAATCATAAACAGCAGCACTACACACACTCGAGATTTAAACAACAGACGTGTGTGAACGATCTACGCACAATAAGAGAGATTTCATGGAGTGAAACATAAAGAACAAGCACAAAAACATAGTGTTTATCAGAGGAGACTTACCGAGTGCGTGTGTAATCCAGAATTGAATGGAGAAAGGCCGGCTCTCTCTGTTAGAGAGCAGCGCCCACAAAGTATTTCCCCCATAGTACTTGGATGGGAGACCGCCTGGGAAATACCAGGTGCTGAGTAAGCATTTTGCCCCTGGAGCTCGGCCTGGGGGCGAGCTCATCAATAGCCCGAGTTGTTGTCGTGTAGTTGAGTTGAGTTGAGTGCAGCTTGCAGTTGTTTCCGTCTCTCACCACTCGATCATTTCCGTTAGCATATCAAACAAAATAATGGAAGTATGTTTTAGTAGTGTTTGTTTCCACTGCATAACAAAGAAATGGGTGAAAAATTCATTTAGAATGTTTTTGATTTTCCAATTTAATTTAGAAAGGAAAATAACAATAAACGAATGGAAAATTTTTTTTTCTGATTTTGTTTTGAAACGGAATAAACAAATGATCGAAGGGTACACGGATAATCCGTGTACCCTTCGATCATTAGTTATTCCGTTTCAAAACAAAATCAGAAAAACAAATCACATGGTTGTTTTATTGTATTTCCATTTTCTAAATTAAATATCACAACTATACCGGTACTTTCCGTCACTTCTTTGGACTATTTTAATCTCTCTTCGGGGTTTTCTTCAGAAGCAGCAGGTAAGGCGCTTGTTTTCCTCTGTGTCTGTGGCCGCACATTGTCTGTGGGATTGTTTTTAAGTCCGTCTCTGCGCTAGATCTGTAGCGGTACCAAACCTGACAGACAGCGTTAGCATTAATCTACTGCTAGCTACGGGTAACGCTATGTGCTTGCAATGATGTGAAAAATTTCTAAATATTTACATGAATAACGCCATAAATATCCCGTTGAAACCGTGCAACATGTGTTGTTGAGTGATGCACGAATATATAATGAATTATCTGTGATGCTTCTGTATAAAATAGTCAGTCAACAGACAGTTACTGTAATATACAGTACAGAAGATATTGATAAATCTTTTGTTTGTCACACAGAAGGGACATATCACTGTCATCGTTGCACTTTACAGCAGAATATAAGAGAAGGAGGAGCTAAGCACTCAAATAGAATCCAGTAAGGTGTGCAATCTAAGATAATAGATAATAAAAGGAAATAATAATAAGTTCTTAGTAATAAAATAAAGTTCCAAGGATATTTCTAACTAGATGTATACCACTAGTCAGCAGGAGGTATTTACAGATGGAACCTAATCTATTAAATGTTTACTTAAAAATAAAGGTAAATACTGCAATGCATTCGGGGGTATTGATGTTGCTACTGTGAATATGAATGAACATAACAGGAAAGCATTTGAGCTAGTGTGGTTTGTTTTGTTTTCAGAGATATCTGCATAACAACTGAGGAACCTACTTTTCTTTTCATCATCTGCATCTCAGAGACATGGAGGTAAATGCAACAACACATAAACCACATGCATGCAAACCACGCAAACCAGTGAATCACTCATGTGGACCAACTTAAATAATTATGTTAATTAAACGGGTTGGACTAATAATAAAAATGAAGATAATGATAATAATGAAATGACATAATCCTGTACATTGGTCACTTGACACATGTCTGTAATGTAAGGTTGATCATGATAGTGTTTGTGCTTTCCCACATCAGGCGCCTGGACACCAGTGCAGTGTTGTGTGACAAGAGCTTCTCTCTCGAGTCAAACCTGACCCGCCACATGCAGCTCCACACGGCACAAGAGGAGAACATGTGTGATGTGTGTGGACAGCCAGATTGAGCCTTTGTGGCTGGATTGTGACCAGGCAGAGGCGCAGCCAGAAGACCAGGGGAGACATTTGGGAAGGACACTGGTGTTCACTTTTAGCAAATACTCTGGCCACTCTTTCAGCTGGCTGCTGGAGAAGTGGGCTGCTGGCAGAATACTGCTAGTTACTAGTACACTAAAGCGGGATAAATCCAATTAAAACTTTTTGTGTCCTTTTCATTAAAAAGCATAACTCAATGGAAATAATTCCCCCTGTTTAAGTATAATTAAGTCATTGTACAATCTACAGATCTACAGCACAACCTTGTTCCAAATGTCTCCGCTTTTGCAAGGTAAATTGATATGATATAAACCACCATATGTTATATTTATCAGTATCAAATAAGTCGATACATAAATTATTGTAACTGGCCTGTTAGCAGGTGAAAATGATGCGTACATGTACAAGACTATTAAGCAAAATAGCATAAGGGATGGCAGCTTCCATATCGACATTCAAATGTGGATGGTTTTTTTCCTCTCTTCAGAGAAATGTCCTGGATGAGGAGCATGTCACCACAGCACTTGCAAGAATGAACCCCCTGACCCCCCCGTTGGGGGGGGTGGTCTCAGGCCTTTGGTCCTCGTTCTGTAATTTAAGACCTGGATCTATAGCCCGTCGACCATGTGGAGCGGATCACCCTTTCTCAATATCTGGTCTCCCAGAAGTTTCTCACTATTTCTGCCCACTGGGTTTTAGAGTTTTTCTTCTTATGCAGGAGGGTCTATTGGACAGTTGGTATCTAACAAAAAGGACTGTGATGATCCAGGACACTTTAACATTCTAAAACATGTATGACATTGTGTCTACTGCCTTATAGACCAATGGTTCTGTGTTTTTAACACTTTAAGCACAAGCACAATGATATTCTCTGATTTGTGTTTTGAAAGCTATACAATGTATTATGTGCTTTGGATTTGCCTGATATTTATTACATTTTTAAAATTAAGTCTCTATGCTCACTTTCAATATTATTATGCATTATTTGACAGGGACAATGCAGACACAGTCATAAACAAAGCGTGCAGCTGATGTGATGAATATGAGTTTATAACAGATGCTAATTCACAACTCCTGTCCCTGGTTGGGCTTTACTACTATAAAAGTCAATACAATTCCTCTACATTCTAAAAATACGCTTAATTTACAGCCTTTAGACTTATACTTTATTGAGAGAATAGAATAATCTGGAAGTAGATGCTCAGGAATATACATATTTGTGAATATGTACATTTACAGTATAAAATACAAAAAAAAAAAGAATACTACACATCTGTTCACATACAATACATACACAGACAAAGCAGATAAAAAGCTGAAGTCTGTTTAGATGATGAATGTGTTATTCTACAGCAGTACGGAGTGTGACATGAACGTGCTCCACAAGGTAAGAACTCTGCAGGGGTGCTTTGAACAAATCATGCCATGATTCATGAGAAAGTATTCAAGTCTATTTGATTGCCAAACACAAATGTAAAACTAAATTATCAAGATAATCAGCAAAAATGGTAAAATCTACATAAATATAAAAACGGGTGGACTGTGGGCTCGAACCACAAACCTTGAGGAGCAATAAATGGTAAAATCTACATAAATAATAAAAACGGGTGGACGTGGGCTCGAACCACAAACCTTGAGGAGCAATAAATGGTAAAATCTACATAAAGAAAAAATGCCAAGACCTGGGCTCGAACCACAAACCTCTGGATGCAACTAAGAGCAATAAATGGTCAAATCTACATTAAATATCAAAACGAGTGGATGTGGGCTCGAACCACAAACCTCAAGGACGCAACTAAGAGCAATAAAAAGTACATTCTACATAAATCAAAAAATGGCAAGACCTGGGCTCGAACCACAAACCACGAAACATAACTAAGATCAAGCTGATCCTAAGGTTTGAGCGATCTCAGGATAGGTACCATGGGGGGTCATGAGCCCCTGGCAGGCGAATGCTCCTCCAAGTCCCTGCTCCGACCAAATGGTTGAGCGAGTTTCCTGCTCAACAGACCAATGGTTGAGCGATGTTGAGCTGCACAACGGACCAATCATTGAGCAAATCTGAAGCAAACAAGATGGCTGCCGCCACTCCACCGTTGTCACAACTATACCGGTACTTTCCGTCACTTCTTTGGACTATTTTAATCTCTCTTCGGGGGTCCGCAGGCGGTCCCCTCCCATCCAAGTACTATGGGGAACACTTTGTGGGCGCTTTTTTGCTCTCAAATAGAGATAGCCGGCTTTCTCCATTCATTCTGGATTACAACACGCACTCGGTAAGTCTCCTCTGATAAACACAGATTTTTTTTGTGCTCGTTCTTTATGTTTCACTCCATAAATCTCTCATATTGTGGCGAAGATCGAATCACACACGTCTGTAGTTTAAATCTCGAGTGTGTAGTTGCGCTGTTTATGATTGTTTTTACCTCCGTGTCAATATGTTTGGTAGCTGCTGCTCGTAGATCTCTCCTGTTTGGATCAATATTGAGTATAAGAAAACACTTTCTCTGGCGTTGTCAAACAATTGTATTCACTGTAAATTCTACTGTATACAGTAATGCAGTTTGTTTACGTCTGGTTGTAGTAGTATTTCCAGTGCTAGCTAATTATTATTAGCTAATTATTGTTGATGTGTGAACTATCTATAAGTATTTCACATTTCTATAGTTCAGCAACACATTGAGTTGAAAAATGAATTATATGCAGTTAGTTTACGACAATGTATTAGTGTTTTAGCAGTTTCATATTTTCCTTCTATAACTGTACTTACTGTATCCCAGAGCCGTCATGCTGCTAATGTCCAGATGTAAACATACAACTGTATATGTCTTCTCTAGATTATACAGGATTCATGCTTCTTTATAATGAAGTAAGTAATGAAATAAAATTTAATTATTGTATTCTTTATTATGCTAAAGATATATACAATTATACATACTTTCTCTATCATGCTAAAGCTAGATATTTTATGATCACTTTTTTTGTTGTTGCAGACAATATGAAGACTTTTTCATTACTTTCCTGGCCGCGTCACTGTGATTTTTGCAAGGGCCCACGTGGATTCCTGCTGCAGGTCCCTTCGGAGGAGGCGAGGAAGATCAGGGACGACCCGTCCATGAGGGAGTGCGGTGCTCCTCAGAGGGAGGAGGTGGTGAGGGAGAACGCCCTCGCTCTGGTGCGAGTGAGAGGAGGTGTTGCCTCAGACAAGAGCTGAAGTGCTGGGGGAGTACATCGCTCACCGCAGGCAGTAAGACCAGCACATGCCTGCTGTCACCATGCCCCTGCAGCAGTGAACCCCCCTCCTCCTGCTCAGACTCTCATGTCACCGCTGTCTGAGGAGGCCATAAGAGAAGGTTGTGCAGCGGATCTTGGAAAAGCAGCAGCAGCCTCCAGCAAAAAAACCCCACACAAAGAAATGCCTGTCTTGTGGCCAGCCAAAATCCCAAATATGAGGGCGATGGCAGCTCCATCCACGAGTTTTACCAGCTGGGTCCTACCAGGTAGTTCTATAGCTCCACCAAGGTCTATAAAGCCTAGCGTACATCGACAGAGAAATGGGGACAACTAGTTGCAAGCGGCTTTTGGCAATGAGAGGAGATGGTGGGAGATGATCAGTTGCCGAAATCGGTCGATGTTGCGCGCTCTTACAACTGGAGATGATTAGTCGGTCTCCAGTTTCAGTCAGTTTTGCCCGTGTTCTACTTTTCGGCAACACTAGTGTCCTCAGTTTCGGAGATATGACCCGATGTGCGCGCTCCATGCGCCGCTCCGACAACGTGTGTGTATTGCGTGTATTGCGAGCCCGCAACAGTTTAAGTCAAAAAACAAACTGAAGTTGAGGCCAGTTGCTGTCGATGTACGCGCTGTTATTCCCGAGACCGGGTCTGCAACTGGGAGTTTGCCCCGTTTTCGTCAGATCGTCGATGTGTGCGGGGTAGCAACTCATGCGACGGATATAATCAGTTGCCAGTCCGATGTACGCTAAGCTTAACACCTATCGCACAGAGGGTTTGACCAACTCCAGGATGCCATTCCGAGACTTTATGGACACTGAGTTCTACCACAGAGAGCTGGAGGCCACGCAGCAGAGAGTGAATGAGCGGCAGGAGAAGAAAATGAAGAGAGATGAGTCTCCTGCCACTGGAGAAAGTGCGGGTTCTGCAAACTGCAGCTGAAGCAGGGACCAAACAGTCCTCACGTTCATACACAATTCCCTGGTCTGTCAGGAAAATACATCTACTGCCCTCCTAAAGTATTCTCCCTGTACAAGGACCAGGGGATGGAGACGCAGAGAGCTGGTACCCAGTTCCAGCAGTCGTCCTTTTTATGACCGGAGATGGGAAAGGTGGCGTGCTAAACTAAATGACTAATCTGCTGTCTATTGGTGACTATTAGTATATAGTTACTATATTATACCTGTCATTTGTGTTCAGTAAAATGTTTATAAATATTCTAATTATTATGTAAATATATACTTAATATTGAATAATCTAATTATAAAATATTCATTTGTAAAGTCTGCATCTACAGTTCTGAAATAGTCCAGCTCCTCCGTCAGCCGACACAGTCACAGGGATCATCACACAAATACTAGTTTTTAGAAGATAAAGATTAGCATGTTGTTGTTTTTTCTTCTAAGTGTTTTCTTAAATTTGTAAATATCTCTTTTTTTCAACTGTTCCGGGCCATCTAAATATATTATAATGTCATACATTATTGAAGTCTTACTATTTTTATTTGATCATATTTTCAGGGCTAACAGTAGTATTTGGACATAACAATCTGTATAGAAAATAGAGATTCAGTTCAGTGTCAGTGTGATGCAAAGCGATCTAATTGTTGAACATTGTATCAACAAGCACCCTGCAGAGTTCTCACCTCTGGGATATTCCAGGTGTGTTTTGTCCTAAATCCCTTGAATCAACCACTTTCGGGGGGTGCGTGCCATCCTGAGGAGGTGTGACAGTCACCTTTAACCTGTGTGTGAGCCTTAGGGGATCTTCAAACCTCTATGTATCTTCAAACACTCACACTTTGTGCAGGTCAAAAGGTTTCATGACATTCCTGTTAATATTGACTGTTCCAATTCCCTTGATCCATTTCAAGTTAATTACATTTACAAATACGCTCACTAATAGTTACATTTTATGTGTACTTGAAAGGAAAAGTGCTGTTAAGGTCAAAAGATATCCAGTTAAGTAACTTTAACTTTTAAATAAGTTTGATTTATTGGAGTGGGACGGTTATCTTACTAGCGTCTTAAAAATATCCCATCATTTGATTGGTTGGACTTCATCACAAAGGCACATGGCTGACATGGCTCATTCTGATTGGCTGGCCACGATATTCCCACTAACGCGGCTGGCCCCCGCGCCCGTACCATGCCTAGCTTCCCTAGATCATACTAGAACGTACATTCACACGGGGTATGGCCGTAAGCACGGGGGTAGGAGCATCGCGCCGCCTGACCCTGCTGCTGCGGTTCTTCTCCTCCCCCAGAATGAGCGCTCTAGGGCGGATGGCAGGCCGCGCGGTCCCGTGGTTCCAAAGCCATAACTTTCTGTCCTTTGTCCCCCCTGCGCATCAAATCGACACCTGCGGGTAGCCCGGACCAGGGGAGTCCCTGGGTCCCACCCCCGTTACTCTACCCCCTTGACCTTGGCTTTGAGGAGCCCGAAAGCGGGTCCTTCCTTCCCCCGGGAAAGACGCTCAGCGCCCGGGTCTGAGCGGGATGACTCCCGTCCCGTGTGATAGCCCAGAACCAGGGGGGGGGGGGATGAGTGCGAGGGTGAAAACCGCCGTGGTCTCCTAGCCCTTTTGGGTTCGTTTTTCTACGAGCCCTGAAAAGCCAAGGTTCTCCTCCCCAAAATGAGCGCTCATGGATGGCGTGACGGTCCCCCTGTGGTTTCCAAGGGCCATAACTTTCTGGCCATTGTCCCCCGCTGCGTCAATTCACAACACCGCGGTAGCCCGGGACCTAGTTGAGTCCCTGGTCCCACCCCCGCGTCCTGTAGCCCCCCTGGCCTCGGCTTTTGAGGAGCCCCGAACGCCTACTTCCTTTCCGCGAGGTCGCTTCTCTCTTCCGGTGACCACAAAATAATAATAAAACGAAATAATAGTAATGCCATAATTCTTTTGAGAATTTTTAAACAACTAGAGCCAAAACAAACACATTGATATTGAAGCAATAAAGGAATTTATTTTTTTATTCAAGGTATAGAAAAGGAAAAAACAATAAACAAATGGAAATTTTGATTTTCTGATTTTATTTTTTGAAACGAATAACTAATGATTGAAGGGTACACGGATTATTACGAATCCGTGTACCCTTCGATCATTAGTTATTCCGTTTCAAAACAAAATCAAGAAAAACAAATTTTCCATTCGTTTATTGGTATTTTTGTTTTCTAAATCAAATTGGAAATCAAATCCTTTACAGTAGGTCCCATTTCGTTTTGTCGTCTTCATTCACGCTTTTCGGGAATCACGCAGGCTGCGTGAAAAATATTACATCATATTGCCACAAGTGGCAGGTTAAGTCCGCATTGTCTCTGCCAGCGACTTAGACTCTCAGGTTATCACACTGCGTGCCCAAACAAAACAATTACAATTATATTCTTGTATATCACTAGGTCACTACAGAAAGTCATCTCAGAGGACTATTTTTTTTAAAAACAAAACCTTGGAAATCACCAACTCAGTCAGGAGAATCACAGTTAAAACAACAAGAAGAATATAAAGTACACACCAAGAAAATGTCCATACATGTTTGTAGAATGCTAAATAGCCTGATCATCCACAAACCTACTTTTGGACACTACCTGTCCCAACAAACCCTCCTAGCATCGACAAGGACAAACTCTAAAAAACCCAGTGAGTAAAAAGAGATAAACCTTGGAGAGAACTAAGGAAACCCAAAGGGAGGGAGACCATATGAAGAAAGGGATTCCGCTCCTCCGGACGACAGGCTAATGAACTAGGAACCTAAGCTAGCTACCAGAACGTGGACCAGTGGAGCGCTGAACGTTGGACAGGAATCCGGTGCAGTGACTGAGCACTCCCAGCGGTCGGGCGTGGGCAGTCCGCAGAGATAAAAAAATGAGTATGGAATAGGCCATGCACAGGGAGAACCAACTGTTGTGGACCTACGTGGCTATACAAGAATAAATTGTATTGTATTTTTGCACCAGTGAGATACCTGAGCGGACTAAGTCGCCTGGCATAGCCAAAGGGAATTAACCTGCCACCATGTGGCAATAAGATGTTAATATTTTTCACAGCAGCTGCGATGATTCCCCCGAATAGCGTGAATGAAGACACAAAACAAATGTGACCTCTTGTAAAGGATTTGATTTTCCAATTTGATTTAAGAAAACAAAAATACCAATACAACCGAATGGAAAATTTTGTTTTTTCTGATTTTCGTGTTATGAAATCTCACATAAAACACTCAAGAATTGGTGACAACCGGAAGAGAGAAGAGAACCCTCTCGCGGAAGGAAGCTCGCGTTCGGGGCTCCTCAAAGCCGAGCCAGGGGGGCACGAGACGCGGGGGTTGGACCCAAGGGACGTTCCCCTGGACCCGGGCAACCCGCGGTGTGAATTTGTGCAAAAAATAAGAAATGAGAAAACATGTTAATGCAGGAAAATATAAAATTGCATGAACTGCAGTTTGTTTAATTGAAAATAGCTTCTATATAGCAAGCTACTTTTGACAGAATTTTGTAACTTAGCTTGCTACATTTGTATGGGTGGTAGCTTCTGTGTAGTGAAGCTGAATTTATTGTAGAGTAGCTTGTAGCTTAGCTCACTACACAAATCAAGTAGCTTGCCCATCACTGCAATCACTGCATGAAAAGTGTGATTTTTGTCTCTTTTCGGCCCTGTTTATTACTGTGAAACTTCTGGGATTCGGCTGTTGACGGTAGTTTGTTGTCCCCTCCTCCCTCCTCCACAGGACATGTAAATGGAAATGCTGTGAGCTATACAAATGCTAATCAGGGTTGAGGGGGTGCACAATGCTCAACTTTGCTCAATGCTGCACACTGAATTAACTCATCTGGAATTATGTACATACCTAAAAGAAAAAGTATGAACCAACTGAAAATATGTGTTATATTCTCGGTTCAAAGTAGCACCATATATATATATATATATATATATATATATATAAATGTGTGTGTGTGTATGGCATTAAAACGGCTGTTTTAATGCCATAAAACAGTTCATTCAGTTAATTTCCTCTATAAATTAATTCATGTCATTGATGGCCTAATAATAGTGTAGTAGCCTACATAGGATACAATATATGCAGCATAATATGAATAAATATATATTTATATAAATATTATTACATTAATTATGAGGCAGGGTGACCAATAGTGACAGATCTGCCAGCCATCACGAGAGATTATACTTATTTGAAAGTAGTGATTTCATCCAATGGGGAGTAAGCTACCAATGGGGAGTAATCCCACGTGGGCTGGCCACGTGTGATTTTTCAGCCAATCACATACATATCCATTACCTACACAAAACATGTGTAGATATACCAAATTCAATTTCCATGGATATGTGAGATTTCATAACACTTTGAAGCAACTTTTGTTCAAGTTAAACTCATAATTCTATCAATGTGCAGAAGCCAGTACTTTTCCCTTGTTTTGTCTATCTGAAGGCCAAGCTACATGGCACTGTGGCAGCTGCTGATTGGAGGTCTCCATGCCTCCGCTCTGTATAATACACTTGCATTCTGTTGTTCGTGTTGTTCGTGCTGTCTCTACCATCGACAATAAAACATGTCTTCTGTCGGAATTAAAGACGCGATCCCAGACTATGTCATCTTCTTCAGGTAGTGGAGGATGCGGGCCTTGTCTGTAACATCTAGAGAACAGAAGACTTGCGCCTGTGAAACCACAAAGCTAATGTTTTCATAGCAGTCCGCGGCTGCTGACGTAGGCTGATGACGCGTCCTGTGGCCACTCTGCAGCTTAAAACTAGTCTGTCTTTCTTTGTATCAAACGGAATATTGGCGCCCGTAATAGCCCCTACATGTATTATTCACTGTCATGCCCGCCGTATATGGACATTTTTCAACATGTGTTCAATATCCTTAATGTGTTTAACTGTTGATTGATTCTCTGATCTGTGTTGGTGACTTCAATGTTGTTTTAAGTCCTCTGAGATGACTTCTACTGTATTCTTTCAGTAACTCTAAAAGAAAGGATGACTGGTTGACCTTTTTATTTGCTACACAATGCATTGTTTTTCTCTTGTACACTCTTACTTGAATTTTATTTTTGAATTTTGAGTTTAAGAAAAAGGTGAGTGGCAGAGTTTTGACTGTTATTTTTATATGAATGAAGAATTTAAGAGATGCACTTTAATTAATGGACTTCAGTAATATAGGCCTATGTGTCTTCAACTTAAATGTTAAACTCTGTTGGTTCAGGAAGGACGCCATGACAGGCTGATAGCTCCCACTGTTTTTGCTGGAAAAGCACTCTTTGTTTAGCTTAAAGCCTTCAAGTTTACATTGGTTACTGTTCTTTTAGTTGCTCTACACAAGCATTTGGCTGAACTTTTTCATATTTTTATTGAATGCTAAGCATCAAATGTTTGTTTCAAGAATGATAAGATGCACTTTTTTCAGTAAGCTGTGTTTTCAAGGCTTTAAGGTTTTATGCTACCTCTAAATGTCTTATTTTTGAATTTTAAGAGCAAGCAATAAATATTTTTTGTGAAGGAATTCATGTTTTTTTCATTAAAATATTTAAATCAACATGTATACATCAATATTAGTCAATTAATGGGGAGATAATCGAGAATCGAATCGAATTGAAATCGAATCAAAGCGAAAAAAATAATCGTTAGATTAATCGATGCATCAAAAAAATAATCGCTAGATTAATCGTTTAAAAAATAATCGTTTATCCCAGCCCTAATTGGGATACATCTGATCTGGCTCACTGTCTAATCTATAATCTGAAACATGATGATAGTAAAAAAATTACATAAAAACACCAAATCAGAAACTTCCATACAGGAATAATAATAATTATCTCCTTGACAAAACCGTGGACTAAACCCACAACATGGTTAGTGCTAAAAAGTTGAACTTCTGGACATGTTGCAACGATGACAGCAAAGAGGAGCACGGTGCGGAGCCCAGGCCTTTGACGAGGGATTTTCACACAGCACTAAGCCTATTTTTTTCAAAAAAAATTACAATTTTGATTTTAAGATTTCAAAAGGCTATAACTTTAAAGTTTGAGATAAAGGCATTTTGTAAATGAGAACTATCTTCAGTATGAACCAAACTTTGGGATGGATGTTGATTCGTCATCTAATTTGCATATTGTGACGTCATCAAGGTGGTGGCCATTTTGGAAAACGTTAATTATTGTATAAAGATTTCAAAAAGATGTAGTTTGAGAGTGTATTTTGAGATCAGGGAATACCATTAACAGTCTACGTTAAATATCTATGAAAACACAATGTGGGATAGAAATAAATTCACTGATCAAATTTATATAGAATATTTTAGCACTGGTCCACGGCCATATGGAACTGTATTAGACCTTCAATGATCAAGATGGCACTGCTTATAGTTTACCAGTCATGAAATCTGCACTTTGGTTTCAATATTACCCTTTCAAAAGACCTGGTGGCATACAGTTTATCTCAGTAGAAATGAGGCTCCAGAATTCATCGTTTAGAAACAGAGCGATTAAATGAATGGGCTCAGAACTTGTCAGATTGTCTCAACAATAAACAACAGGCTCTTCAACATTTCTGATCCACTTTTATGGATTATCTTCTCTAAAGAACTGCCTTCATCATCATCATCTCCGTCCGTAAAGGCAGATTAGCGGTACGTTTTCTTTCGTGGCTTCTGCCACGTCTCCTGCGTTCCCCGCGGTTGTTTAACCCTGCTGCATTCACCCATATGCCCGGTGTTATGATCCCCCTGTCCCCTTCACCACGTCTCCTGTCTGGTGTTCGCAGAATGTTTCCACTGTGGCCGCACACCGCGGTAAAGAGGTCCGCCTTTTCGGAGTCAGCGGTAGAGAGGTCCGGGTTTTCGGAGTCAGCGGTAAAGAGGTCCGCACATTCAAAGCGGGTGGCCGCTTTATGTTAAACAGTGCATTGTGGCGGCTCATCCCCACGTCTTCTCTTTCCAATGTTGCTGTAATTAACAGCATAAAGAGGCTATCCGCTTTTAATGTGCGGAGCGCTTTACCGCTGACTCCGAAAAGCCGGACCTCTTTACCGCGGTGGCCACACGGAGGACGTAAACTGTGGGTGACTGTGGACTATTGTGGCGCGGACTCCTGTCACTAATAATGTCTGTATCTGCTTCACTGGAGACCTGCGTGTCTCTGAATCTGAGTGAGCCAGTACCAAATACTTCTCTGATCTCTGGAGACCTCTGGCTCTGCTCTGGCTCCGCTCAGAACTACGGCTCCTGCTTCGCGTCGCTGCGCCGCAGGTGTTTTACAAACTCATTTTACTCTAATACTTTGAATATAACCATTCCCACAAAGGCCGCTCATATTAAAGGCACACATGTCCACTAACTCCTCGTGAAAAGTATTAACAAAAATTACTGCAATAAACGTGTGTGGTTATTATTATTTTTTTCTGGGGCATTGGACCTTCTATGTTTTAGAAAAAATGTAAACGTTAACAAAATCAAAAGTGACTCAGCCTGTACTTGAACCTAAGTCCTCTGGCACCACAGTCCATCTCCTTATCAATGAGCTATAAAGCCAAAGTAAATCGTCCGGTGAAGAGAGAATAATGAGCAGTGAGAAGCCAATGTTTTCTGCTCACAAGTGCCACCTGGTGGTTGTTTGGGTCATTGCAGCATCACTGGGAAAAAAACAAATAAAAGACGCGTGAATCACACGTGAGTCTCGTGTGATTCACGCGTGAAAGGCGACAAAACGAAATGGGACCTACTGTATCTGCGCGCCATAGACTGTGATGGACAATGTTCAGTCTCTCTTATAACAGCCAAGACGCGCGTGGCCCCGTTAAAAAAGGTTACGTTGCCAAGACTTCAACTTTTAGGCGCAGTTATAGGCGCGAGGCTCAGTCATTATGTCACTCAAAACCTGGACTTGAATATGTCACAAGTAACAATGTGGACTGACTCGATAACGTTGCACTGGATCAAAAGTTCTGCAAAACAATGGAAACCATTTGTTCAAAATAGAGTGCGTGAAATTCAAAGTTTAATGGAACCTTCTCTTTGGAATTTTTGCAAAGGCACTGAAAATCCCGCAGATGTTGCGACAAGAGGAATTTCTGTGAGCAAATTACTTCAAAGCAATCTCTGGTGGACCGGCCCCCATTGGCTAAAGGAACTATTTGAAAACAACAAAGACAATGGTGCAACGTTAAGAAATGAAACTGATATCAACTCCGAAATGAATAAAATTGTGTGTTTGACTAGTGCTGAAAAGGAAAGTGAGTTATTGCAACTAAAAAACTACAGTGCCCTCAGACGTGCGCTGCGCGTAACAGCATGGATAAAACGCTTCTGCCAAAATGCAAAGAGTGAAAAAACAAGTGGCCCTCTCACGGCAAGTGAATTATCCCAAGCTGAGAATTTCTGGATTCGTAAAACAGCTGCAGTACATTCAAAATGCAGCAGCTCGAGTCCTGACAAGAACCAGGAAGTACGACCACATTAGTCCAGTCCTCAGGTCTCTGCACTGGCTTCCTGTGGCTCAGAGAATAGACTTTAAAACAGCTCTGCTTGTGTACAAGTTTCTCCATGGCCTCGCACCAAAATATATTAGTGACATGTTAGTCCCATATGAACCAGCCCGGACTCTGAGGAGCACAGGGACTGGACTCCTGCCAGGACTCTGAGGAGCACAGGGACTGGACTCCTGCTGGGACTCTGAGGAGCACAGGGACTGGACTCCTGCTGGGACTCCGAGGAGCACAGGGACTGGACTCCTGTTAGTGCCCAGAGTCAGAACTAAACATGGGGAGGCTGCTTTTCAGATTCATGCTGCTAAAATCTGGAACAGTCTTCCTGAAGATGTGAGACAGGCCTCCTCAATGACAATGTTAAAAACCAGGTTAAAGACAGTTCTGTTTAGCTGTGCATACAACTGAGGGATTTTATATTTTTAGCTTTCTTTTTAATGTTCTGTGATTATTTATGATTTTAATGCTTTCTTGTTTTGTTCAGCACTTTGAATTGCCTTGTGTATGAATTGTGCTATATAAATAAATGTTTTCTTTACAAAATGGTAACGAATTAAGCTCACAGTCAAAACTTGTTGCATTTCGCCCATTCTTGGACCAAGACAATTTAATGAGACTCGGAGGTAGATTGCAAATGTCAAACATGCACTTTGATCAAAAACATCCAATCATTCTGCCCTCTGATTGCGATCTCTCCAGGCTTCTTGTGAGTAAGTGTCATCGACAAGTCATGCATTCAGGACTGCAAGACACTTTAAATCAAACGAGAGAACGATTTTGGATAATAAAGGGAAGACAGCTAACAAAGAAACTAATACATGCGTGTCTAATTTGTCGCAAATTCAGAACCAAACCGGGTCAACAGGTTTCAGCCGCTCTGCCTGGACAGCGCATCAACGAAGCCCCTCCCTTTGAAGTTACAGGCCTCGATTTCGCTGGTCCGCTTTACACAAAATCTCAAGAATTTATCGCTCTTTTTACATGTGCTGTCACTCGTGCTATTCACTTAGAACTTATATCCGATTTGACCACTGAAAAGTTTAGACGAGGATTATGTAAAATCTTTATTTATATACCACCTTTCACAGACCAGAGTCACAAAGCGGTTTACAATTGTTATTTTTTGGGCACTTGTCTCTCACTCCTCACAGAGATGGGAGCGGGGTCGCCGAACAGCAGGCGCATGCCAGACCTATTGTACATATTTTTAGTGGTAGGGGAAACCGGAGTACCCGGAGGAAACCTACGCACACACGGGGAGAACATGCAAACTCCACTCAGAAAGGCCCTGGTCCGACCGGGATTCGAACCCAAGACCTTCTTGCTGAGAGGCGAGAGTGCTATCCACTCAGCCACCGTGCCGCCCAAAACTGTTTATTCTGACAACGCAAAAACTTTTAAAAGAGCAAACAAAGAACTGTCTGTATTATGGGACTCTCTTAACTCAAAACCAGTCCAAGATTTCCTTGCAGAACGGAGGGTAACGTGGAAGTTTATCGCGGAGAAGGCCGCATGGTGGGGTGGAATGTGGGAGAGGCTTGTGTATGGAAGATTTTATGTGTCGTCAGATTTTGAATTTGTTTTAGCTTGAATTTTTTTTTGTTGTTGAAATTTTTAACCCTGAAAAAGCAAGTTTGAATATTTGTATCTTTACTTTTCAGTCACTAAAAATTCAGTTTACAAATTTAAATGTGATTAAAATTTCAAAATGACATTCACCCTCAAAATATTCAATATATTTTTGTTTTCAATGTAAAAAAAACAGACGGAATATTTGTTCCATCAGAAATTGAATTTTAAATGGACCTGAATTCATCTATTTGAATGTTAACATCTTGAATATTTTTTTCTGTGAATTTCAGTCACTGATTATCAATTTCATAATGTTAAATTCAACAGTCAAAATTCAACGAGAAAAAATTCAATGGTGAAAAATGTACATGACACATCCGGTGTTCTGACGAGTTATGTGCTCTGTCAGTTGGTCTGCGCATGCGTCATTTTACTGAGGTAAAGACTGGCGCTAGCTTTCAGCAGGTCTATCGGTTGATAACATGAATATAACAAGTTGATATGGGATTTCTAATGAATGGATTGTAATGAAACCAAGGCGAATAACAAGATGATACTACATTAATTTGATGAGTTAGTCTTTTTGGGTAAATATGCTCGTTTCAAATCATTATAGCTGTATATTCCTGTTTATTTATTTAGGCTGTGTGTGTTTGTTTATGTTCATGAAAACCATCACATTTGAACATTTATAGCAACAAAGGACAATGTTATTGTTGGTTACGTTACACAGTATTTGGGTCTAGTTTCCCGTGTAGCAGTTTCCACAGGGCTCACTCGTGTTACTTGAAAAAGAGTTCCATGTAAAGGAATTAACAAAAAACATGTATTCCACAGCTTGAACTCTTGTACACTAAATGATATTTGCTGAGTTGTCTCTGAAATAAAGTAACAACGGTAAGAACACCGTATGGCTGCTTATTTCTTGAGCTGTGAAAAGTTACGTGCTCTTTCGGCTCCACTCGCTCCGTAAACAAAGCGAAATCCTCTCTCTCTCTCATTCTTAAAGTGACGGTAACGTAAACATTCTAAGTTAACAAAATCTCCATTAGTTCTAAAGGGTTCTAATGTAGATAACGAGAGATTCCAACGTCAGTGAAGAGAAAACAGAGTTCATTATGCGCAGACCAACTGACAGAGCACACAACTTGTCAGAACACCGGATGTGTCATGTGCATTTTTCACCATTGAATTTTTTCTCGTTGAATTTTGACTGTTGAATTTTGACTGTTGAATTTTGACTGTTGAATTTTGACTGTTGAATTTTGACTGTTGAATTTTGACTGTTGAATTTAACATTATGAATCAGTGACTGAAATTCACAGAAAAAAATATTCAAGATGTTAAAAACATTCAAATAGATGAATTCAGGTCCATTTATAATTCAATTTCTGATGGAACAAATAATCCGTCTTTTTTTTTTTCATTGAAAAAAAAAAGTGAATATTTTGAGGGTGAATATGTCATTTTGAAATTTTAATCACATTGAAATTTGTAAACTGAATTTTTAGTGACTGAAATGTAAAGATAAAAATATTCAAACTTGCCTTTTCAGGGTTAAAAATTTCAAACTGAAGAATTCAAGCTAAAAAAAATTCAAAATCTGACGACACAAAAAATCTTCCATACTTGTGCGTTCAGTTAAAACTTGCCTGCGTAAAGTTGTTGGGAGAGCCTCTGAAATATGAGGAGATCGAGACGCATCTCGCGGAAGTAGAGGCTGTTATTAATTCCCGACCTCTTACCTTTACTCACACTGGCAGTGAAGAACCGAGCCCTCTCACTCCCTCGCACTTTCTGGTTGGCCAGCGACATACTACTCTTCCCGCAGCTGGAACTCTGACTCTTGTCCCTCGAATGGACGCAGACAAAATGAGGAAATGATGGAGATACAGACAAACATAATCCACAAAAGTGGATCAGAAGTGTTGAAGAGCCTGTTGTTTATTGTTGAGACGATCTGACATGTTCTGAGCCCATTCATTTAATCTCTCTGTTTCTAAACTATAAATCCTGGAGCCTTATTTCCACTGAGAAAAATAGTAAGCCCACCACTTCTTTGAAAGGGAAATATTGAAACCATTCTCCAGATTTCATGACTGTAAACTATAAAAAATGCTGTCTTGATCACTGAAGGTCTTCGAAAATAATACAATTCCATATGGCCGCGAACCAGTGCTAAAACATTATCTATAATCTGGATCAGGGAATTTACTTCTATCCCAAATTCATTTCATACTAAAGATATTCCACATTGACTGTTTATAGTATTCCCTGATAACTCCCAAGCTACAGCTTTTTGAAGTCTTTATACAATAATTAACCATTTCTAAAATGGCCGCCACCTTGACGACGTTACAATATGCAAACTAGATGACGAATCAACTTCCATCCCAAAGTTTGGTTCAAACTGAAGATATTTCTAATTTACAGTATGCCTTTATCTCAAACCATTTTAAAGTCATAGCCTTTTGAAATCAAAATTGTATCTTTTCTTGAAAAAACTCTGGCGCCTAAAGGGTTAAAACTATAAACCGTATTTCTCCAGGTAGAGATTTTTTTTCAATTCCAAATTCAATATTGGAGAAAATTGTCTTTTGTACTAATAATATTGAGACCCAGGAAAAAGTCTTTTATTGTTGTATTTTCCTAAAAAGAATTTGGGATATCTTGTATTCATGGGCCTCTCACTACGGAGCTATATTTGAACAGAATTATTCTTTGAAATAATTTTTGGCTTTGTGACAAAATGGTCGAAATGTCTTTTGATCACATTGTACCTCGATGACGTTGGCTCTTTGTAAATAACATGACTCTAAAACCAGTCACTTCCTTTAGACTCATAAATCAGAAACATGGAAACTGCTAAAAACTGTTTGACTGCAAATAAAAAAGAATATAAGAATAAGCAGATGCATATTGTGGATATTTGTCTTTGAACCAGTTGATCAGGGGAGAGCGCGAACGCAGTCCCCCACTACCAGAAATTATGCAGTCGAGATTCCCACATTTGGGGAATTCGCAAAGGTCAGCACAACCGGAGTGCAATGGTTGAGCCTCGCCCTGGGTGAACCACCTTCATGATCATGGTATCTCCCCTGCCAGGTAAGTATGAGTTGTACAGGGGCCCACACAGAGCATCATTCACAGCCATGCTGGCCTCAGTCTGAGGAGTCACATGGGCTTACCCACAATGCACTGCACTGCAGTTTGCTAATGATACTTCTGTTTGAACTGAAATATTTCCAAGGCACAGCTGCTTTTGGTTCTACAGCAGAAAAGACATCTGAGAGTTCACAGTGAAGAAAGTGAAGCAGCAACTTAAGCACAAAAAACTACAAAGTTTACTTTATTCAGTCTGAGAGCAGACACAGACGGGAAGTCCCTCCCCCCAAATGTCTCGTACCAGAAACAATCACTTCTCCCTCCCCCGTTCCACATGACGCAGAAGACACTGCAGGAACAAAAGAAACATTCAGGCTTTCACACTATTCTCTATGAAACTGTCTCCACATCTTCACAAAACACTAAACTTCAGATCATGTCTTTTTAACACATGTTACCAGTGTAACTTAAAACGTCAAATACATTACAGTGTTGGTTCTGTGTATGCAGCTTAGAACTGTATTAAAGATATTTAAAAAATACCCAACATCAAAAAATGAAGGGGTCCAGGTCGTCCCTTGTGGCCTGCCCTTTTCTATAACTCCTCTCTGCTAATGCAAAAGCTTACAGCACCTGGTATTCCCAGGCGGTCTCCCATCCAAGTACTAACCAGGCCCGACCCTGCTTGGCTTCCGAGATCGGACGAGATCGGGCATGTTCAGGGTGGTGTGGCCGTAAGCGAAGGTTAATCTCGCTTAATGTTTTTTTATATTTGACAGAAGACACGTTGTTGGGGGTCATACTGTTATCACAAGTATTAAAGAAGCTATACCCGATTTTTTTTTTCTAAAGAGTTCATAAAAATGCTTATTACTACATACAAGTTGTATTCTAATCTGTAATTTAATTGATAACTTGAGCTCATTGATTCAGCTGTGCATGAACTCAGGCTGTATAAAAGTGCCGAGTAGAGACTAAGCGGGCCGATCATCCTGCTCCACTCACGGAACGAGCCTGCGTCCTCTAAAAACAGTAGCATGTTAGCATAACTGGCTATAACTCCTCTGGCTGTAACTGCATACACAGCAAAACAGCCCGAACAACACAACAGTGAGGAAGAGAAGAGAGAACCAAAGCGAGAAAATGATCAAAGAAGAAACCAAACCCGGGTAAACATAGCTAGCTCCCAATGTATCCTCTGGAGAGACTTGTCTATGGGAGAGACCTGCGGGGCCGCCTCGGACTACCTATGCCCGGACCACATTGGGACGCCTAACTAACGGTAATCTTTCAGTAATATATTTTGTTAGCGGTGCGTTGCTTTTGTACCATTTCATCAGTGATTGTTGTACAGCTTGAGTTGCGCTAATGCTAATGTTAGCATCAGAACTTAAATACAACTAGAAGCCTCCGCTTAGTGCAGGGGTGGCCAACCCGCGGCTCGTGAGCCGCATGCGGCTCTTTGGCTGGTTCCGTGCGGCTCTCGGGCTTTCACTCGACAAGCGTCAAAAACGCCTCGTTGGTGGCGCTGCCTTTCATTCCATATGTAGTTCTGACCAATAGTAAAGGCCGACTTCACTCCACTAGCCAGGCCACCAAAACAATCTGACGTCGGCGAACGTCAATTCTGGTTGGTCAGATGCGCTGTCAATCACTCTGCAGCTGCTACCTCAGCTGTAGCAAATATCATAACAAACAACACGTTGCCTCGAACCATGACGTCGGTACGGAAAACAATTCCTTGGTCGCTGGATGAGGGCAACACCTTCCTCAGTTTGAGGAGAGGACACCAGCCTGATCTCGCTGGTTCCACCAGAAACCAGAAGGTGTTTGTGGAGCTAGCACTAAGGACGGAGCAGAATGATTCCCACAAACATGACAATGCAGAGAAAAGTTAAAAAGCTTAAAAGTGACAACCGTGAAATGAAAGATTGCAGCAGCAGAAGTAGAGGCAGACCCGAAAAGTCTGGAGGTGGTTTGACCAAATGGATTACATTTACGGACATCGGCTAACACCGGCTAATGCTAAAACCAGCTAACATGCTAAAACCAGCTAACAACAACTAGCATTACACCAGGAGATAAGCCAACTCTGCCTGGTGAGTGTCTGTCTTCAATCAAATGCGAAACTATCTGGTCTTATACTGAGCATGTGTCTGTGGTTCTAAATCAGCTAAAGTGGTGTTGGTGTTATGTGTCAAATCTATATCATTTACTAAAGACAGTTGTGTTTCTGCTGAACACTGGGTTGAAACTTGATTTGTTTTCTTGGTTAGAGATTGAAAGCATTCATTTCGGAATCATAATTGATGTTCGCTGACGTGAAATTGTTCTGGTATCGACTCGCCCGGTTAGAACCAGGGCCAAACCATTAATAAAAAGTACCGGGGAGCGGTTGAAGCGAGCGGTGGAAGCGCCTGCAAACTGGGGAGAGTCGAGTCCAGCCCTTTAGTGCTGTACGAGTCAATTTCTGTCATTATCATGTTGATGACATTTACAATAAATCTGTCTGAGCAGAGCACACCTCTCTCTCCTCAGACAGATTGCATGTGTGTGCGCGTGTCTGCTCGTGTGCGTACAGTACGTGCGCGTGTGCGTGCGTGTGTAAGGGTTGGGGTGATGTTTTTGTAGTGCACATTTGTATGATGTGGCTCTTTGCTGTAACACAGTAAAAAAAATTGGCTCTTAGTCTCTGACTGGTTGGCCACCCCTGGCTTAGTGGAAATGAGAAGCCTCTGAGCGAGTTGGGAGGCGGTGCTAAACATTCAAACCTTGCAGAAACGGGTATAGCTCCTTTAGAACTACACACGTGTTTTCTCTATTATTTAAAGATTGACACCAAAAGGGGAACTTTACATCCTCAAGCAGCAAAATCTACACAGTAAATTCAATTCAAGACCACAGCCCATTTTTTATGCACAACTTAACATATAAAGGCCATGAATAAAACCTTTGAATGGTTCAAAATAAAATGCTACTCACCAGTGTTGTTCATTTCTTGAATAGAAAGGATGCAGCCGATCTTTCATCTGGGAAACTTGTCAAAATCCATCCATCCACGAATGAATTAAATATTTTTATAGACATTTTAAAAAATACCCAACATCAGAAAAGGAAGGGCTCAAGGTCGTCCCTTGTGGCCTGCCCTTTTCTATAACTCCTCTCTGCTAATGCAAAAGCTTACAGCACCTGGTATTCCCAGGCGGTCTCCCATCCAAGTACTAACCAGGCCCGACCCTGCTTGGCTTCCGAGATCGGACGAGATCGGGCATGTTCAGGGTGGTGTGGCCGTAAGCGAAGGTTAATCTCGCTTAATGTTTTTTTATATTTGACAGAAGACACGTTGTTGGGGGTCATACTTTTATCACGATTCTTTAAAAACATGTATTAAAACTACAAAACGTGTTTTCTCTAGTATTCAAAGCTTCACACCAAAGAGGGAACTTTACATCCTCAAGCAGCAAAATCTACACAATAAATTCAATTCAGGACCACGGCCCATTTTTTATGCACAACCTAACATATAAAGCCCATGAATAAAACCTTTGAATGGTTCAAAATAAAATGCCACTCACCAGTGTTGTTCATTTCTTGAATAGAAAGGATGCAGCTGATCTTTCATCTGGGAAACTTGTCAAAATCCATCCATCCACGAATGAATTAAATATTTTGATAGACATTTTAAAAAATACCCAACATCAGAAAAGGAAGGGCTCAAGGTCGTCCCTTGTGGCCTGCCCTTTTCTATAACTCCTCTCTGCTAATGCAAAAGCTTACAGCACCTGGTATTCCCAGGCGGTCTCCCATCCAAGTACTAACCAGGCCCGACCCTGCTTGGCTTCCGAGATCGGACGAGATCGGGCATGTTCAGGGTGGTGTGGCCGTAAGCGAAGGTTAATCTCGCTTAATGTTTTTTTATATTTGACAGAAGACATGTTGTTGGGGGTCATACTTTTATCACGAGTTCTTTAAAAACATGTATTAAAACTACAAAACGTGTTTTCTCTAGTATTCAAAGCTTCACACCAAAGAGGGAACTTTACATCCTCAAGCAGCAAAATCTACACAATAAATTCAATTCAGGACCACGGCCCATTTTTTATGCACAACCTAACATATAAAGCCCATGAATAAAACCTTTGAATGGTTCAAAATAAAATGCCACTCACCAGTGTTGTTCATTTCTTGAATAGAAAGGATGCAGCCGATCTTTCATCTGGGAAACTCGTCAAAATCCATCCATCCACGAGAATATTACATTTCAATGGACAACATGGCCTGGCATGTAATCTCCGCTGCCCCATTGTGTAAATGTCTTGATCCTGGTCAGCGTTGAAAAGTTTCTCTTTTCAGACTCGTGCACTCAGCTGTGGTCACTGATGATAATAATAATAATCCGGTAGGTTGTTGTCATAGATCAGCTGCAGCAGAGTGCTGCCAGAAACTGAGTGACTGCACAGAGACTTCAGGTTCAAGTTTCACATGATTTCCAAATGGCCAGATTTGTTTTGCTGCTTCAAATTCATCCCATGGGAATGATTCACTGAACTGACTGAAAAGTGTGCAGTCCACAAGCTGTGCTGCTGCAGGTGATCGCTGGAGCCAAACTTCTCCTCCACTTGGTCAAGCACAGTATCACACGCTTCCTTCACGACTGCAGCAGTGCTTCTTTTCCTCAAGGTTCGTTGGAGCTTAGAACTGTTTTAAAGACATTTAAAAAATACCCAACATCAAAAAATGAAGGGGTCAAGGTCGTCCCTTGTGGCCTGCCCTTTTCTATAACTCCTCTCTGCTAATGCAAAAGTTTACAGCACCTGGTATTCCCAGGCGGTCTCCCATCCAAGTACTAACCAGGCCCGACCCTGCTTGGCTTCCGAGATCGGACGAGATCGGGCATGTTCAGGGTGGTGTGGCCGTAAGCGAAGGTCAATCTTGCTTAATGTTTTTTTATATTTGACAGAAGACACGTTGTTGGGGGTCATACTTTTATCACGAGTTCTTTAAAAACATGTATTAAAACTACAAAACGTGTTTTCTCTAGTATTCAAAGCTTCACACCAAAGAGGGAACTTTACATCCTCAAGCAGCAAAATCTACACAATAAATTCAATTCAGGACCACGGCCCATTTTTTATGCACAACTTAACATATAAAGCCCATGAATAAAACCTTTGAATGGTTCAAAATAAAATGCCACTCACCAGTGTTGTTCATTTCTTGAATAGAAAGGATGCAGCCGATCTTTCATCTGGGAAACTCGTCAAAATCCATCCATCCACGAGAATATTACATTTCAATGGACAACATGGCCTGGCATGTAATCTCCGCTGCCCCATTGTGTAAATGTCTTGATCCTGGTCAGCGTTGAAAAGTTTCTCTTTTCAGACTCGTGCACTCAGCTGTGGTCACTGATGATAATAATAATAATCCGGTAGGTTGTTGTCATAGATCAGCTGCAGCAGAGTGCTGCCAGAAACTGAGTGACTGCACAGAGACTTCAGGTTCAAGTTTCACATGATTTCCAAATGGCCAGATTTGTTTTGCTGCTTCAAATTCATCCCATGGGAATGATTCACTGAACTGACTGAAAAGTGTGCAGTCCACAAGCTGTGCTGCTGCAGGTGATCGCTGGAGCCAAACTTCTCCTCCACTTGGTCAAGCACAGTATCACACGCTTCCTTCACGACTGCAGCAGTGCTTCTTTTCCTCAAGGTTCGTTGGAGCTTAGAACTGTTTTAAAGACATTTAAAAAATACCCAACATCAAAAAATGAAGGGGTCAAGGTCGTCCCTTGTGGCCTGCCCTTTTCTATAACTCCTCTCTGCTAATGCAAAAGTTTACAGCACCTGGTATTCCCAGGCGGTCTCCCATCCAAGTACTAACCAGGCCCGACCCTGCTTGGCTTCCGAGATCGGACGAGATCGGGCATGTTCAGGGTGGTGTGGCCGTAAGCGAAGGTTAATCTCGCTTAATGTTTTTTTATATTTGACAGAAGACATGTTGTTGGGGGTCATACTTTTATCACGAGTTCTTTAAAAACATGTATTAAAACTACAAAACGTGTTTTCTCTAGTATTCAAAGCTTCACACCAAAGAGGGAACTTTACATCCTCAAGCAGCAAAATCTACACAATAAATTCAATTCAGGACCACGGCCCATTTTTTATGCACAACCTAACATATAAAGCCCATGAATAAAACCTTTGAATGGTTCAAAATAAAATGCCACTCACCAGTGTTGTTCATTTCTTGAATAGAAAGGATGCAGCCGATCTTTCATCTGGGAAACTCGTCAAAATCCATCCATCCACGAGAATATTACATTTCAATGGACAACATGGCCTGGCATGTAATCTCCGCTGCCCCATTGTGTAAATGTCTTGATCCTGGTCAGCGTTGAAAAGTTTCTCTTTTCAGACTCGTGCACTCAGCTGTGGTCACTGATGATAATAATAATAATCCGGTAGGTTGTTGTCATAGATCAGCTGCAGCAGAGTGCTGCCAGAAACTGAGTGACTGCACAGAGACTTCAGGTTCAAGTTTCACATGATTTCCAAATGGCCAGATTTGTTTTGCTGCTTCAAATTCATCCCATGGGAATGATTCACTGAACTGACTGAAAAGTGTGCAGTCCACAAGCTGTGCTGCTGCAGGTGATCGCTGGAGCCAAACTTCTCCTCCACTTGGTCAAGCACAGTATCACACGCTTCCTTCACGACTGCAGCAGTGCTTCTTTTCCTCAAGGTTCGTTGGAGCTTAGAACTGTTTTAAAGACATTTAAAAAATACCCAACATCAAAAAATGAAGGGGTCAAGGTCGTCCCTTGTGGCCTGCCCTTTTCTATAACTCCTCTCTGCTAATGCAAAAGTTTACAGCACCTGGTATTCCCAGGCGGTCTCCCATCCAAGTACTAACCAGGCCCGACCCTGCTTGGCTTCCGAGATCGGACGAGATCGGGCATGTTCAGGGTGGTGTGGCCGTAAGCGAAGGTCAATCTTGCTTAATGTTTTTTTATATTTGACAGAAGACACGTTGTTGGGGGTCATACTTTTATCACGAGTTCTTTAAAAACATGTATTAAAACTACAAAACGTGTTTTCTCTAGTATTCAAAGCTTCACACCAAAGAGGGAACTTTACATCCTCAAGCAGCAAAATCTACACAATAAATTCAATTCAGGACCACGGCCCATTTTTTATGCACAACTTAACATATAAAGCCCATGAATAAAACCTTTGAATGGTTCAAAATAAAATGCCACTCACCAGTGTTGTTCATTTCTTGAATAGAAAGGATGCAGCCGATCTTTCATCTGGGAAACTCGTCAAAATCCATCCATCCACGAGAATATTACATTTCAATGGACAACATGGCCTGGCATGTAATCTCCGCTGCCCCATTGTGTAAATGTCTTGATCCTGGTCAGCGTTGAAAAGTTTCTCTTTTCAGACTCGTGCACTCAGCTGTGGTCACTGATGATAATAATAATAATCCGGTAGGTTGTTGTCATAGATCAGCTGCAGCAGAGTGCTGCCAGAAACTGAGTGACTGCACAGAGACTTCAGGTTCAAGTTTCACATGATTTCCAAATGGCCAGATTTGTTTTGCTGCTTCAAATTCATCCCATGGGAATGATTCACTGAACTGACTGAAAAGTGTGCAGTCCACAAGCTGTGCTGCTGCAGGTGATCGCTGGAGCCAAACTTCTCCTCCACTTGGTCAAGCACAGTATCACACGCTTCCTTCACGACTGCAGCAGTGCTTCTTTTCCTCAAGGTTCGTTGGAGCTTAGAACTGTTTTAAAGACATTTAAAAAATACCCAACATCAAAAAATGAAGGGGTCAAGGTCGTCCCTTGTGGCCTGCCCTTTTCTATAACTCCTCTCTGCTAATGCAAAAGTTTACAGCACCTGGTATTCCCAGGCGGTCTCCCATCCAAGTACTAACCAGGCCCGACCCTGCTTGGCTTCCGAGATCGGACGAGATCGGGCATGTTCAGGGTGGTGTGGCCGTAAGCGAAGGTCAATCTTGCTTAATGTTTTTTTATATTTGACAGAAGACACGTTGTTGGGGGTCATACTTTTATCACGAGTTCTTTAAAAACATGTATTAAAACTACAAAACGTGTTTTCTCTAGTATTCAAAGCTTCACACCAAAGAGGGAACTTTACATCCTCAAGCAGCAAAATCTACACAATAAATTCAATTCAGGACCACGGCCCATTTTTTATGCACAACTTAACATATAAAGCCCATGAATAAAACCTTTGAATGGTTCAAAATAAAATGCCACTCACCAGTGTTGTTCATTTCTTGAATAGAAAGGATGCAGCCGATCTTTCATCTGGGAAACTCGTCAAAATCCATCCATCCACGAGAATATTACATTTCAATGGACAACATGGCCTGGCATGTAATCTCCGCTGCCCCATTGTGTAAATGTCTTGATCCTGGTCAGCGTTGAAAAGTTTCTCTTTTCAGACTCGTGCACTCAGCTGTGGTCACTGATGATAATAATAATAATCCGGTAGGTTGTTGTCATAGATCAGCTGCAGCAGAGTGCTGCCAGAAACTGAGTGACTGCACAGAGACTTCAGGTTCAAGTTTCACATGATTTCCAAATGGCCAGATTTGTTTTGCTGCTTCAAATTCATCCCATGGGAATGATTCACTGAACTGACTGAAAAGTGTGCAGTCCACAAGCTGTGCTGCTGCAGGTGATCGCTGGAGCCAAACTTCTCCTCCACTTGGTCAAGCACAGTATCACACGCTTCCTTCACGACTGCAGCAGTGCTTCTTTTCCTCAAGGTTCGTTGGAGCTTAGAACTGTTTTAAAGACATTTAAAAAATACCCAACATCAAAAAAGGAAGGGCTCAAGGTCGTCCCTTGTGGCCTGCCCTTTTCTATAACTCCTCTCTGCTAATGCAAAAGCTTACAGCACCTGGTATTCCCAGGCGGTCTCCCATCCAAGTACTAACCAGGCCCGACCCTGCTTGGCTTCCGAGATCGGACGAGATCGGGCATGTTCAGGGTGGTGTGGCCGTAAGCGAAGGTTAATCTCGCTTAATGTTTTTTTATATTTGACAGAAGACACGTTGTTGGGGGTCATACTTTTATCACGAGTTCTTTAAAAACATGTATTAAAACTACAAAACGTGTTTTCTCTAGTATTCAAAGCTTCACACCAAAGAGGGAACTTTACATCCTCAAGCAGCAAAATCTACACAATAAATTCAATTCAGGACCACGGCCCATTTTTTATGCACAACCTAACATATAAAGCCCATGAATAAAACCTTTGAATGGTTCAAAATAAAATGCCACTCACCAGTGTTGTTCATTTCTTGAATAGAAAGGATGCAGCTGATCTTTCATCTGGGAAACTTGTCAAAATCCATCCATCCACGAATGAATTAAATATTTTGATAGACATTTTAAAAAATACCCAACATCAGAAAAGGAAGGGCTCAAGGTCGTCCCTTGTGGCCTGCCCTTTTCTATAACTCCTCTCTGCTAATGCAAAAGCTTACAGCACCTGGTATTCCCAGGCGGTCTCCCATCCAAGTACTAACCAGGCCCGACCCTGCTTGGCTTCCGAGATCGGACGAGATCGGGCATGTTCAGGGTGGTGTGGCCGTAAGCGAAGGTTAATCTCGCTAAATGTTTTTTTATATTTGACAGAAGACACGTTGTTGGGGGTCATACTTTTATCACGAGTTCTTTAAAAACATGTATTAAAACTACAAAACGTGTTTTCTCTAGTATTCAAAGCTTCACACCAAAGAGGGAACTTTACATCCTCAAGCAGCAAAATCTACACAATAAATTCAATTCAGGACCACGGCCCATTTTTTATGCACAACCTAACATATAAAGCCCATGAATAAAACCTTTGAATGGTTCAAAATAAAATGCCACTCACCAGTGTTGTTCATTTCTTGAATAGAAAGGATGCAGCCGATCTTTCATCTGGGAAACTTGTCAAAATCCATCCATCCACGAATGAATTAAATATTTTTATAGACATTTTAAAAAATACCCAACATCAGAAAAGGAAGGGCTCAAGGTCGTCCCTTGTGGCCTGCCCTTTTCTATAACTCCTCTCTGCTAATGCAAAAGCTTACAGCACCTGGTATTCCCAGGCGGTCTCCCATCCAAGTACTAACCAGGCCCGACCCTGCTTGGCTTCCGAGATCGGACGAGATCGGGCATGTTCAGGGTGGTGTGGCCGTAAGCGAAGGTTAATCTCGCTTAATGTTTTTTTATATTTGACAGAAGACACGTTGTTGGGGGTCATACTTTTATCACGAGTTCTTTAAAAACATGTATTAAAACTACAAAACGTGTTTTCTCTAGTATTCAAAGCTTCACACCAAAGAGGGAACTTTACATCCTCAAGCAGCAAAATCTACACAATAAATTCAATTCAGGACCACGGCCCATTTTTTATGCACAACCTAACATATAAAGCCCATGAATAAAACCTTTGAATGGTTCAAAATAAAATGCCACTCACCAGTGTTGTTCATTTCTTGAATAGAAAGGATGCAGCCGATCTTTCATCTGGGAAACTTGTCAAAATCCATCCATCCACGAATGAATTAAATATTTTTATAGACATTTTAAAAAATACCCAACATCAGAAAAGGAAGGGCTCAAGGTCGTCCCTTGTGGCCTGCCCTTTTCTATAACTCCTCTCTGCTAATGCAAAAGCTTACAGCACCTGGTATTCCCAGGCGGTCTCCCATCCAAGTACTAACCAGGCCCGACCCTGCTTGGCTTCCGAGATCGGACGAGATCGGGCATGTTCAGGGTGGTGTGGCCGTAAGCGAAGGTTAATCTCGCTTAATGTTTTTTTATATTTGACAGAAGACACGTTGTTGGGGGTCATACTTTTATCACGAGTTCTTTAAAAACATGTATTAAAACTACAAAACGTGTTTTCTCTAGTATTCAAAGCTTCACACCAAAGAGGGAACTTTACATCCTCAAGCAGCAAAATCTACACAATAAATTCAATTCAGGACCACGGCCCATTTTTTATGCACAACCTAACATATAAAGCCCATGAATAAAACCTTTGAATGGTTCAAAATAAAATGCCACTCACCAGTGTTGTTCATTTCTTGAATAGAAAGGATGCAGCCGATCTTTCATCTGGGAAACTTGTCAAAATCCATCCATCCACGAATGAATTAAATATTTTTATAGACATTTTAAAAAATACCCAACATCAGAAAAGGAAGGGCTCAAGGTCGTCCCTTGTGGCCTGCCCTTTTCTATAACTCCTCTCTGCTAATGCAAAAGCTTACAGCACCTGGTATTCCCAGGCGGTCTCCCATCCAAGTACTAACCAGGCCCGACCCTGCTTGGCTTCCGAGATCGGACGAGATCGGGCATGTTCAGGGTGGTGTGGCCGTAAGCGAAGGTTAATCTCGCTTAATGTTTTTTTATATTTGACAGAAGACACGTTGTTGGGGGTCATACTTTTATCACGAGTTCTTTAAAAACATGTATTAAAACTACAAAACGTGTTTTCTCTAGTATTCAAAGCTTCACACCAAAGAGGGAACTTTACATCCTCAAGCAGCAAAATCTACACAATAAATTCAATTCAGGACCACGGCCCATTTTTTATGCACAACCTAACATATAAAGCCCATGAATAAAACCTTTGAATGGTTCAAAATAAAATGCCACTCACCAGTGTTGTTCATTTCTTGAATAGAAAGGATGCAGCCGATCTTTCATCTGGGAAACTTGTCAAAATCCATCCATCCACGAATGAATTAAATATTTTTATAGACATTTTAAAAAATACCCAACATCAGAAAAGGAAGGGCTCAAGGTCGTCCCTTGTGGCCTGCCCTTTTCTATAACTCCTCTCTGCTAATGCAAAAGCTTACAGCACCTGGTATTCCCAGGCGGTCTCCCATCCAAGTACTAACCAGGCCCGACCCTGCTTGGCTTCCGAGATCGGACGAGATCGGGCATGTTCAGGGTGGTGTGGCCGTAAGCGAAGGTTAATCTCGCTTAATGTTTTTTTATATTTGACAGAAGACACGTTGTTGGGGGTCATACTTTTATCACGAGTTCTTTAAAAACATGTATTAAAACTACAAAACGTGTTTTCTCTAGTATTCAAAGCTTCACACCAAAGAGGGAACTTTACATCCTCAAGCAGCAAAATCTACACAATAAATTCAATTCAGGACCACGGCCCATTTTTTATGCACAACCTAACATATAAAGCCCATGAATAAAACCTTTGAATGGTTCAAAATAAAATGCTACTCACCAGTGTTGTTCATTTCTTGAATAGAAAGGATGCAGCCGATCTTTCATCTGGGAAACTTGTCAAAATCCATCCATCCACGAATGAATTAAATATTTTTATAGACATTTTAAAAAATACCCAACATCAGAAAAGGAAGGGCTCAAGGTCGTCCCTTGTGGCCTGCCCTTTTCTATAACTCCTCTCTGCTAATGCAAAAGCTTACAGCACCTGGTATTCCCAGGCGGTCTCCCATCCAAGTACTAACCAGGCCCGACCCTGCTTGGCTTCCGAGATCGGACGAGATCGGGCATGTTCAGGGTGGTGTGGCCATAAGCGAAGGTTAATCTCGCTTAATGTTTTTTTATATTTGACAGAAGACACGTTGTTGGGGGTCATACTGTTATCACAAGTATTAAAGAAGCTATACCCGATTTTTTTTTTCTAAAGAGTTCATAAAAATGCTTATTACTACATACAAGTTGTATTCTAATCTGTAATTTAATTGATAGCTTGAGCTCATTGATTCAGCTGTGCATGAACTCAGGCCGTATAAAAGTGCCGAGTAGAGACTAAGCGGGCCGATCATCCTGCTCCACTCACGGAACGAGCCTGCGTCCTCTAAAAACAGTAGCATGTTAGCATAACTGGCTATAACTCCTCTGGCTGTAACTGCATACACAGCAAAACAGCCCGAACAACACAACAGTGAGGAAGAGAAGAGAGAACCAAAGCGAGAAAATGATCAAAGAAGAAACCAAACCCGGGTAAACATAGCTAGCTCCCAATGTATCCTCTGGAGAGACTTGTCTATGGGAGAGACCTGCGGGGCCGCCTCGGACTACCTATGCCCGGACCACATTGGGACGCCTAACTAACGGTAATCTTTCAGTAATATATTTTGTTAGCGGTGCGTTGCTTTTGTACCATTTCATCAGTGATTGTTGTACAGCTTGAGTTGCGCTAATGCTAATGTTAGCATCAGAACTTAAATACAACTAGAAGCCTCCGCTTAGTGCAGGGGTGGCCAACCCGCGGCTCGTGAGCCGCATGCGGCTCTTTGGCTGGTTCCGTGCGGCTCTCGGGCTTTCACTCGACAAGCGTCAAAAACGCCTCGTTGGTGGCGCTGCCTTTCATTCCATATGTAGTTCTGACCAATAGTAAAGGCCGACTTCACTCCACTAGCCAGGCCACCAAAACAATCTGACGTCGGCGAACGTCAATTCTGGTTGGTCAGATGCGCTGTCAATCACTCTGCAGCTGCTACCTCAGCTGTAGCAAATATCATAACAAACAACACGTTGCCTCGAACCATGACGTCGGTACGGAAAACAATTCCTTGGTCGCTGGATGAGGGCAACACCTTCCTCAGTTTGAGGAGAGGACACCAGCCTGATCTCGCTGGTTCCACCAGAAACCAGAAGGTGTTTGTGGAGCTAGCACTAAGGACGGAGCAGAATGATTCCCACAAACATGACAATGCAGAGAAAAGTTAAAAAGCTTAAAAGTGACAACCGTGAAATGAAAGATTGCAGCAGCAGAAGTAGAGGCAGACCCGAAAAGTCTGGAGGTGGTTTGACCAAATGGATTACATTTACGGACATCGGCTAACACCGGCTAATGCTAAAACCAGCTAACATGCTAAAACCAGCTAACAACAACTAGCATTACACCAGGAGATAAGCCAACTCTGCCTGGTGAGTGTCTGTCTTCAATCAAATGCGAAACTATCTGGTCTTATACTGAGCATGTGTCTGTGGTTCTAAATCAGCTAAAGTGGTGTTGGTGTTATGTGTCAAATCTATATCATTTACTAAAGACAGTTGTGTTTCTGCTGAACACTGGGTTGAAACTTGATTTGTTTTCTTGGTTAGAGATTGAAAGCATTCATTTCGGAATCATAATTGATGTTCGCTGACGTGAAATTGTTCTGGTATCGACTCGCCCGGTTAGAACCAGGGCCAAACCATTAATAAAAAGTACCGGGGAGCGGTTGAAGCGAGCGGTGGAAGCGCCTGCAAACTGGGGAGAGTCGAGTCCAGCCCTTTAGTGCTGTACGAGTCAATTTCTGTCATTATCATGTTGATGACATTTACAATAAATCTGTCTGAGCAGAGCACACCTCTCTCTCCTCAGACAGATTGCATGTGTGTGCGCGTGTCTGCTCGTGTGCGTACAGTACGTGCGCGTGTGCGTGCGTGTGTAAGGGTTGGGGTGATGTTTTTGTAGTGCACATTTGTATGATGTGGCTCTTTGCTGTAACACAGTAAAAAAAATTGGCTCTTAGTCTCTGACTGGTTGGCCACCCCTGGCTTAGTGGAAATGAGAAGCCTCTGAGCGAGTTGGGAGGCGGTGCTAAACATTCAAACCTTGCAGAAACGGGTATAGCTCCTTTAGAACTACACACGTGTTTTCTCTATTATTTAAAGATTGACACCAAAAGGGGAACTTTACATCCTCAAGCAGCAAAATCTACACAGTAAATTCAATTCAAGACCACAGCCCATTTTTTATGCACAACTTAACATATAAAGGCCATGAATAAAACCTTTGAATGGTTCAAAATAAAATGCTACTCACCAGTGTTGTTCATTTCTTGAATAGAAAGGATGCAGCCGATCTTTCATCTGGGAAACTTGTCAAAATCCATCCATCCACGAATGAATTAAATATTTTTATAGACATTTTAAAAAATACCCAACATCAGAAAAGGAAGGGCTCAAGGTCGTCCCTTGTGGCCTGCCCTTTTCTATAACTCCTCTCTGCTAATGCAAAAGCTTACAGCACCTGGTATTCCCAGGCGGTCTCCCATCCAAGTACTAACCAGGCCCGACCCTGCTTGGCTTCCGAGATCGGACGAGATCGGGCATGTTCAGGGTGGTGTGGCCGTAAGCGAAGGTTAATCTCGCTTAATGTTTTTTTATATTTGACAGAAGACACGTTGTTGGGGGTCATACTTTTATCACGAGTTCTTTAAAAACATGTATTAAAACTACAAAACGTGTTTTCTCTAGTATTCAAAGCTTCACACCAAAGAGGGAACTTTACATCCTCAAGCAGCAAAATCTACACAATAAATTCAATTCAGGACCACGGCCCATTTTTTATGCACAACCTAACATATAAAGCCCATGAATAAAACCTTTGAATGGTTCAAAATAAAATGCCACTCACCAGTGTTGTTCATTTCTTGAATAGAAAGGATGCAGCTGATCTTTCATCTGGGAAACTTGTCAAAATCCATCCATCCACGAATGAATTAAATATTTTGATAGACATTTTAAAAAATACCCAACATCAGAAAAGGAAGGGCTCAAGGTCGTCCCTTGTGGCCTGCCCTTTTCTATAACTCCTCTCTGCTAATGCAAAAGCTTACAGCACCTGGTATTCCCAGGCGGTCTCCCATCCAAGTACTAACCAGGCCCGACCCTGCTTGGCTTCCGAGATCGGACGAGATCGGGCATGTTCAGGGTGGTGTGGCCGTAAGCGAAGGTTAATCTCGCTTAATGTTTTTTTATATTTGACAGAAGACATGTTGTTGGGGGTCATACTTTTATCACGAGTTCTTTAAAAACATGTATTAAAACTACAAAACGTGTTTTCTCTAGTATTCAAAGCTTCACACCAAAGAGGGAACTTTACATCCTCAAGCAGCAAAATCTACACAATAAATTCAATTCAGGACCACGGCCCATTTTTTATGCACAACCTAACATATAAAGCCCATGAATAAAACCTTTGAATGGTTCAAAATAAAATGCCACTCACCAGTGTTGTTCATTTCTTGAATAGAAAGGATGCAGCCGATCTTTCATCTGGGAAACTCGTCAAAATCCATCCATCCACGAGAATATTACATTTCAATGGACAACATGGCCTGGCATGTAATCTCCGCTGCCCCATTGTGTAAATGTCTTGATCCTGGTCAGCGTTGAAAAGTTTCTCTTTTCAGACTCGTGCACTCAGCTGTGGTCACTGATGATAATAATAATAATCCGGTAGGTTGTTGTCATAGATCAGCTGCAGCAGAGTGCTGCCAGAAACTGAGTGACTGCACAGAGACTTCAGGTTCAAGTTTCACATGATTTCCAAATGGCCAGATTTGTTTTGCTGCTTCAAATTCATCCCATGGGAATGATTCACTGAACTGACTGAAAAGTGTGCAGTCCACAAGCTGTGCTGCTGCAGGTGATCGCTGGAGCCAAACTTCTCCTCCACTTGGTCAAGCACAGTATCACACGCTTCCTTCACGACTGCAGCAGTGCTTCTTTTCCTCAAGGTTCGTTGGAGCTTAGAACTGTTTTAAAGACATTTAAAAAATACCCAACATCAAAAAATGAAGGGGTCAAGGTCGTCCCTTGTGGCCTGCCCTTTTCTATAACTCCTCTCTGCTAATGCAAAAGTTTACAGCACCTGGTATTCCCAGGCGGTCTCCCATCCAAGTACTAACCAGGCCCGACCCTGCTTGGCTTCCGAGATCGGACGAGATCGGGCATGTTCAGGGTGGTGTGGCCGTAAGCGAAGGTCAATCTTGCTTAATGTTTTTTTATATTTGACAGAAGACACGTTGTTGGGGGTCATACTTTTATCACGAGTTCTTTAAAAACATGTATTAAAACTACAAAACGTGTTTTCTCTAGTATTCAAAGCTTCACACCAAAGAGGGAACTTTACATCCTCAAGCAGCAAAATCTACACAATAAATTCAATTCAGGACCACGGCCCATTTTTTATGCACAACTTAACATATAAAGCCCATGAATAAAACCTTTGAATGGTTCAAAATAAAATGCCACTCACCAGTGTTGTTCATTTCTTGAATAGAAAGGATGCAGCCGATCTTTCATCTGGGAAACTCGTCAAAATCCATCCATCCACGAGAATATTACATTTCAATGGACAACATGGCCTGGCATGTAATCTCCGCTGCCCCATTGTGTAAATGTCTTGATCCTGGTCAGCGTTGAAAAGTTTCTCTATTCAGACTCGTGCACTCAGCTGTGGTCACTGATGATAATAATAATAATCCGGTAGGTTGTTGTCATAGATCAGCTGCAGCAGAGTGCTGCCAGAAACTGAGTGACTGCACAGAGACTTCAGGTTCAAGTTTCACATGATTTCCAATTGGCCAGATTTGTTTTGCTGATTCAAATTCATCCCATGGGAATGATTCACTGAACTGACTGAAAAGTGTGCAGTCCACAAGCTGTGCTGCTGCAGGTGATCGCTGGAGCCAAACTTCTCCTCCACTTGGTCAAGCACAGTATCACACGCTTCCTTCACGACTGCAGCAGTGCTTCTTTTCCTCAAGGTTCGTTGGAGCTTAGAACTGTTTTAAAGACATTTAAAAAATACCCAACATCAAAAAATGAAGGGGTCAAGGTCGTCCCTTGTGGCCTGCCCTTTTCTATAACTCCTCTCTGCTAATGCAAAAGCTTACAGCACCTGGTATTCCCAGGCGAATGCTCCTCAAAGTCCCTGCTCCGACCAATGGTTGAGCGAGTTTCCTGCTCAACGGACCAATCATTGAGCAATCTGAAGCAAACAAGATGGCTGCCGCCACTCCACTGTTGTCACAACTATACCGGTACTTTCCGTCACTTCTTTGGACTATTTTAATCTCTCTTCGGGGGTTTTCTTCAGAAGCAGCAGGTAAGGCGCTTGTTTCCTCTGTGTCTGTGGATTGTTTTTAAGTCCGTCTCTGCGCTAGATCTGTAGCGGTACAAACCTGACAGACAGCGTTAGCATTAGCCTACTGCTAGCTCCGGGTAACGCTATGTGCTTGCAATGATGTGAAAACGTAAATATTTACATGAATAACGCCATAAATATCCCGTTGAAACCGTGCAACATGTGTGTTGAGTGATGCACGAATATATAATGAATTATTCTGTGAGGCTTCTGTATAAAATAGTCTGCAACAGACAGTGTACTGTAATATACAGTACAGAAGATATGATAATCTTTTGTTTGTCTCACAGAAGGGACATTTCACTGTCATCGTTGCACTTTACAGCAGAATATAAGAAAGGAGGAGCTAAGCACTCAAATAGATCCTGTAAGGTGTGCAATCTAAGATAATAGATAATAAAAGGAAATAATAATAAGTTCTTAGTAATAAAATAAAGTTCCAAGGATATTTAACTAGTGTATACACTAGTCAGCAGGAGGTATTTACAGATGGAACCTAATCTATTATAGAATCTATTAAATGTTTACTTAAAAATAAAGGTGTAATACTGCAATGCATTCAGGGGTATTGATGTTGCTATATGATGAACATACCAGGAAAGCATTTGAGCTAGTGTGGTTTGTTTTGTTTCAGAGATATCTGCATAACAACTGAGGAACCTACTTTTCTTTTCATCATCTGCATCTCAGAGACATGGAGGTAAATGCAACAACACATAACCACATGCATGCAAACCACGCAAACCAGTGAATCACTCATATGGACCAACTTAAATAAATAATTATGTTAATTAACGGGTTGGACTAATAATAATAATGATAATAATGAAATGATATAATCCTGTACATTGGTCACTTGACACATGTCTGTAATGTAAGGTTGATCATGATAGTGTTTGTGCTTTCCCACATCAGGCGCCTGGACACCAGTGCAGTGTGTGTGACAAGAGCTTCTCTCTCAAGTCAAACCTGACCCGCCACATGCAGCTCCACACGGCACAAGAGGAGCACATGTGTGATGTGTGTGGACAGCCAGATTGAGCCTTTGTGGCTGGATTGTGACCAGGCAGAGGCTGCAGCCAGGAAGACCAGGGGAGACATGTGGGAAGGACACTGGTGTTCACTTTTAGCAAATACTCTGGCCACTCTTTCAGCTGGCTGCTGGAGAATGATGTGGGCTGCTGGCAGAATACTGCTAGTTACTAGTACACTAAAGTACTAGTAAAGTTTTAATCCCATTAAAACTTTTTGTGTCCTTTTCATTAAAAAGCATAACTCATGGAAATAATTCCCCTGTTTAAGTAATATTAAGTCATTGTGCAATCTACAGATCTACAGCTACAACCTTGTCCAAATGTCTCCGCTTTTGCAAGGTAAATTGATAGATATTAAACCACCATATTGTTTTATTTATCAGTTATCAAATAAGTCGATACATAATTATTGTAACTGGCCTTGTTACAGGTGGAAATGATGCGTACATGTACAGACTATTAACAAATTAGCATATGGGATGGCAGCTTCCATATCGACATTCAAATGTGATGGTTTTTTCCTCTCTTCAGAGAATGTCCTGGATGAGGAGCATGTCTCCACAGCACTTGCAAGAATGACCCCCTGACCCCCCCGGTGTCTCAGGCCTTGGTCCTCGTTCTGTAGTTTAAGTCCTGGATCTATAGCCCGTCCGTCCATGTGGAGCGGATCCCTTTCTCAATATCTGGTCTCCCAGAGGTTTCTCACTTTTCTCCCACTGGGTTTTAGAGTTTTTCTTCTTATGCGGGAGGGTCTGTTGGACAGTTGGTGTCTAACAAAAAGGACTGTGATGATCCAGGACACTTTAACATTCTACAACATGTATGACATTTGTGTCTACTCCTTATGGACCAATGGTTCTGTGTTTTTAACACTTTAAGCACAAGCACAATGATATTCTCTGATTTGTGTTTTGAAAGCTATACAATGTATTATGTGCTTTGGATTTGCCTGATATTTATTAAATTTTTAAAATGAAGTCTCGATGCTCTTTCAATATTATTTATGCATTATTTGACAGGGACAATGCAGACACAGTCATAAACAAAGCTTGCAGCTAATGTGATGAATATAGTTTATAACAGATGCTAATTCACAACTCCTGTCCCTGGTTGTGCTTTACTACTATAAAAGTCAATACAATTCCTACATTCTAAAAATACGCTTAATTTACAGCCTTTAGACTTATACTTTATTGAGAGAATAGAATAATCTGGAAGTAGATGCTCAGGAATATACATATTTGTGAATATGTACATTTACAGTATAAAATACAAAAAAAAGAATACTACACATCTGTTCACATACAATACATACACAGACAAAGCAGATAAAGCTGAAGTCTGTTTAGATGAATGTGTTATTCTACAGCAGTACGGAGTGTGACATGAACGTGCTCCACAAGGTAAGAACTCTGCAGGGGGTGCTTTGAACAATTCATGCCATGATTCATGAGAAAGTATTCAAGTCTATTTGATTGCCAAACACAAATGTAAACTAAATTATCAAGATAATCAGCAATAAATGGTAAAATCTACATAAATATAAAAACGGGTGGACGTGGGCTCGAACCACAAACCTCAAGACGCAACTAAGAGCAATAAAAAGTACATTCTACATAAGTTTGTGTAAGCCATCAGTCGTACAGGGATTAGTCAAAGCAAAGGAAGGTTTCTCACCCATCATCTGTACTTCTTAGCAAGTTTTCCCTTGCTAAAACTTGCTAAGAAGTACAGATGATGGGTGAGAAACCTTCCTTTGCTTTGCCGGAGCCCACGTCCACCCGTTTTTATATTTATGTAGATTTTACCATTTATTGCTGATTATCTTGATAATTTAGTTTACATTTGTGTTTGGCAATCAAATAGACTTGAATACTTTCTCATGAATCATGGCATGAATTGTTCAAAGCACCCCCTGCAGAGTTCTTACCTTGTGGAGCACGTTCATGTCACACTCCGTACTGCTGTAGAATAACACATTCATCTAAACAGACTTCAGCTTTATCTGCTTTGTCTGTGTATGTATTGTATGTGAACAGTGTGTAGTATTCTTTTTTTTGTATTTTATACTGTAAATGTACATATTCACAAATATGTATATTCCTGAGCATCTACTTCCAGATTATTCTATTCTCTCAATAAAGTATAAGTCTAAAGGCTGTAAATTAAGCGTATTTTTAGAATGTAGGAATTGTATTGACTTTTATAGTAGTAAAGCACAACCAGGGACAGGAGTTGTGAATTAGCATCTGTTATAAACTATATTCATCACATTAGCTGCAAGCTTTGTTTATGACTGTGTCTGCATTGTCCCTGTCAAATAATGCATAAATAATATTGAAAGAGCATCGAGACTTCATTTTAAAAATTTAATAAATATCAGGCAAATCCAAAGCACATAATACATTGTATAGCTTTCAAAACACAAATCAGAGAATATCATTGTGCTTGTGCTTAAAGTGTTAAAAACACAGAACCATTGGTCCATAAGGAGTAGACACAAATGTCATACATGTTGTAGAATGTTAAAGTGTCCTGGATCATCACAGTCCTTTTTGTTTAGACACCAAACTGTCCAACAGACCCTCCCGCATAAGAAGAAAAACTCTAAAACCCAGTGGGAGAAAAGTGAGAAACCTCTGGGAGACCAGATATTGAGAAAGGGATCCGCTCCACATGGACGGACGGGCTTATAGATCCAGGACTTAAAACTACAGAACGCGGACCAAGGCCTGAGACACCGGGGGGGTCAGGGGGGACGGTCATTCTTGCAAGTGCTGTGGAGACATGCTCCTCATCCAGGACATTCTCTGAAGAGAGGAAAAAAACCATCACATTTGAATGTCGATATGGAAGCTGCCATCCCATATGCTAATTTGTTAATAGTCTGTACATGTACGCATCATTTCCACCTGTAACAAGGCCAGTTACAATAATTATGTATCGACTTATTTGATAACTGATAAATAAAACAATATGGTGGTTTAATATCTATCAATTTACCTTGCAAAAGCGGAGACCATTTGGACAAGGTTGTAGCTGTAGATCTGTAATTGCACAATGACTTAATATTACTTAAACAGGGGAATTATTTCCATGAGTTATGCTTTTTAATGAAAAGGACACAAAAAGTTTTAATGGGATTAAAACTTTAACTAGTACTTTAGTGTACTAGTAACTAGCAGTATTCTGCCAGCAGCCCACATCATTCTCCAGCAGCCAGCTGAAAGAGTGGCCAGAGTATTTGCTAAAAGTGAACACCAGTGTCCTTCCCACATGTCTCCCCTGGTCTTTCCTGGCTGCAGCCTCTGCCTGGTCACAATCCAGCCACAAAGGCTCAATCTGGCTGTCCACACACATCACACATGTGCTCCTCTTGTGCCGTGTGGAGCTGCATGTGGCGGGTCAGGTTTGACTTGAGAGAGAAGCTCTTGTCACACACACTGCACTGGTGTCCAGGCGCCTGATGTGGGAAAGCACAAACACTATCATGATCAACCTTACATTACAGACATGTGTCAAGTGACCAATGTACAGGATTATATCATTTCATTATTATCATTATTATTATTAGTCCAACCCGTTAATTAACATAATTATTTATTTAAGTTGGTCCATATGAGTGATTCACTGGTTTGCGTGGTTTGCATGCATGTGGTTATGTGTTGTTGCATTTACCTCCATGTCTCTGAGATGCAGATGATGAAAAGAAAAGTAGGTTCCTCAGTTGTTATGCAGATATCTCTGAAACAAAACAAACACACACTAGCTCAAATGCTTTCCTGGTATGTTCATCATATAGCAACATCAATACCCCTTGAATGCATTGCAGTATTACACCTTTATTTTTAAGTAAACATTTAATAGATTCTATAATAGATTAGGTTCCATCTGTAAATACCTCCTGCTGACTAGTGTATACACTAGTTAAATATCCTTGGAACTTTATTTTATTACTAAGAACTTATTATTATTTCCTTTTATTATCTATTATCTTAGATTGCACACCTTACCAGGATCTATTTGAGTGCTTAGCTCCTCCTTTCTTATATTCTGCTGTAAAGTGCAACGATGACAGTGAAATGGTCTTCTGTGAGACAAACAAAAGATTATCATATCTTCTGTACTGTATATTACAGTACACTGTCTGTTGCAGACTATTCTATACAGAAGCCTCACAGAATAATTCATTATTTATTCGTGCATCACTCAACACACATGTTGCACGGTTTCAACGGGATATTTATGGCGTTATTCATGTAAATATTTACGTTTTCACATCATTGCAAGCACATAGCGTTACCCGGAGCTAGCAGGAGGCTAATGCTAACGCTGTCTGTCAGGTTTGTACCGCTACAGATCTAGCGCAGAGACGGACTTAAAAACAATCCACAGACAATGTGCGGCCACAGACACAGAGGAAACAAGCGCCTTACCTGCTGCTTCTGAAGAAAACCCCCGAAGAGAGATTAAAATAGTCCAAAGAAGTGACGGAAAGTACCGGTATAGTTGTGACAACAGTGGAGTGGCGGCAGCCATCTTGTTTGCTTCAGATTGCTCAATGATTGGTCCGTTGAGCAGGAAACTCGCCTACAACCTATTGTTATTAGCCTAGGGACTGTTATTAGCCTAACTGTTATCGCCTGGGACTGTTACTAGCCTAACTGTTATTAGCCTAACTGTTGTTAGCCAAGCTGTTGCTAGCCTAACTGTTACTAGCCTAACTGTTACTAGCCTAACTGTTATTAGCCTAACTGTTATTAGCCTAAAACTGTTACTAGCCTAACTGTTATTAGCCTAACTGTTATTAGCCTAACTGTTATTAGCCTAACTGTTATTAGCCTAACTGTTATTAGCCAAGCTGTTGCTAGCCTAACTGTTACTAGCCTAACTTTTATTAGCCTAACTGTTATTAGGGGGTCGGCCCGATGTTCCCCGGGTGCCGATGTTCCCCCCCCCCCGGGTCCGGAGTTCCCCGGGGCGGGGAACACCGGACCCGGGGAACACCGGACCCGGGGAACATCGGACCTTCCAAACGCCGGAGGGCCCGGTGTTCCCCGACTGCGGGCCTCGCTCATAGACATGTTATTGGATAATAACATAATGGAGCAACAAGCGGCTTTCGCTCATAACTAGTCTATTTTGGTAGGCCTGCAGATTAGTAAGTAGAGCCAAATTCGCTTGCAAACAAACTACAAGGGCTAACTGGAATTGGGGTTTCAAAGAATATGGTTCAAACGCACGCACGCGCACAACACGCACTCACGCGCGCACATACACACAAGCTCATTTATGAAACTTGCGTTGAAAAAGGTGTACATTTTGGGTGTATATTCCATTTACGCAATTTGCCAAAATGTTTTGATACATTAGAAAAATCCTTATTGAATTGTAGAAGTGAATAAATCTAGATTGATTGAATGAATGAATTAATTCATATTTATTATGCAGCGGTGGCTCTCATGAATGAAGCGTCTGCAGCGTCTTGGACGCAGCCTGGCTCGGGGTAGAAGTGCGCATTGAGGCGCTGTACACTTCAGAGAGCGTTTGCCGGTCCAGATTTCACAAAGAAACTCTGGAGCCAAAACTTCTGCACATGTGGCGCGACCTCTCACGGCACTCGCTGCGCACTCTGGACAGGGCAGTGAGACGTTTGAGTGAGCAATACCATCGATGTGTTAATTGGGGTGTGTGTCTGTGTGAGGCTTACACAAATCTAATGAAATAACACATTGCTTTACCAGATGTGAATGAGGAATACAAATAGCCGTGCGTAATTACGCAGCGCAGAGCCTGCCACAGCAATAGATGGGTCACACATCCTGTTGCGTAAAGTGTATTTATATAGAGCCTTTCACTGTCCAGGATCACAAAGCGCTTCACATTTTAAAAACATACAGATCAAAATAATACACACACAAGTCAGATTTAATAGCAGGGTCCTCATGAGCTGTGATTTATTCGAAGTTTGCGTGTTTCCATTAGACTTTTTCTGATGCGCAAATTCAAATTTTGAAACATGATCCTCAATGAAAACACAGCATATAATTTTGCCAGAGGGAATATGTTTATTGTTGTACATATCTTGAATTTCATGCGTGTTGTGCCGAAGGTTGAGTTCAGCGTATAGATTTACACCACCTCCAGACCTGGCGTTTATTTTTTGCCGTATTGTACGCTCACGTCCAGATTGATAAATGCAGAAAAAGTGTAATATTTTTGCGTACCCTCATTTACCCTGATTTGGCCGTACGCAGGTTTCATACATGAGGCCCACAGTGAGGCCCAAAGTGAGGCCCACAGTGAGGCCTACAGTGAGGCCCCACAGTGTGTCTCACACAGGCCTAGAGTTTACCTCATCAGTGCAAGGCGAGCCAGGCCTGACCGCGCTCTCCTCCTCTGGGACCTACGGGCCCGGGCCTCTGGCTCCTCAACCTCACAAAGTTCACGCTGAACTTTCTTAAAATTAAAATGAAAAAGGCTGCTCTGTTGTGAATGCTTTGAGAGCGTTGTCAATCTTTAAGACGAGGAATAGCTGGTTGTTCTCGCTTCACGCTGTGTGATATGATATTGGACAAAATTGTTCAGCCAATAAACAGGACTATATTTGAAGCAACGTAGGAACGTGATGACGCTCAGGGGGTTATATTATTATTATAATTATTATTATTATTCCCCCCCTGTAGGAGCCAATACACTTTTTCAATATTTTTGAATTCTGAGCGTTTCCAATTGTATTTAAAAATGGGAAACCTAATTAAACAATCATGATTGAGCTTTTCCGATCTTATTTTACACTGATTCCTTTGATCATTTTTTTCTTAAAGTTCAAGTTGTAAAAATGCTATGTTTGAATTGGTTATTTACATTTTAACTGTGAGTGACACGTAAGGCGGGACAACAATGCACAATGACGCACGCATTCTGAATAGAATAATATGTATTAATATCTCTAGAACTAAAAGAGCATATTCAAGTTTTACAACAAAAACGACGTCATATGCGTGTCCATTATGCGTAAAAGCACAGTGCCCTCAGCAAAACCACGTATTTGGAAAAACTATAGGCTAACAGATGTAGTAGCTCTAGTTTCAATCGTCCTCATTTTATTCAGTCAGACTTGTCAAATATAGATGCCCATGGGAGAGTGAGCAAGGGGAGATAACATGCCCATAACATGCCCAAAAATATCCTGCATAGACTCAAGCTGCGATCAGCTGAAATATGAGCACACAAAGAGCGAGAGGGAAAAAGAAAAGTAAATAGGCTTAGGCTAGTTAGTATTTTTTCTCTCACAAAAGTTGGCGCGGATCATATGCCATCTTTCGTGGAGGAGAAAACATCAAACATCAAAGGGCGCACGCGGGGAACAGCGGGACTAGTCTCGTTGTTGAAGTCCCGATGTTCCCCCACTTCTGTTGGCGGGGGAACATCGGACCCGGGGAACATCGGGACTTTTTAATACGCGAAGTACCGATGTTCCCCGGGTCCGATGTTCCCCCGCCTATAGAAGTGGGGGAACATCGGACCCGGGGAACATCGGACCGGGGAACATCGGTACGCACCCCGTTATTAGCCTAATTGTTACTAGCCTAGCTGTTATTAGTCTAACTGTTACCAGCCTATTACTCGTAAAGCCACGGGGAAACCTTCAGGAACCATTTTATTTTCTGTCATTAAATAAACCTTTCGGCACACTAAGAGTGGACTGAAGTTTATTTTGTCTGTTCTGTTGATACAAAGCCGTATAATAAGCGGGATAATGTAAAGTACGCAGGTCATTATCGAATAATAAGAAGCAGACCCCTCCACTGTGCGTCGGGGTCCGCTTCGCCCATATATTATCCCATACATTATCTCTTACATACAGTCCCATCTATACAGTCTATGTTAGCAATTGTGCATCTTTACACATATAGTTCTGCCTCTAAAAACTGCTGATAGAAAAGTGAAAAACAGAACTACCTTCACTCTCTCACTTTCTTTCTTACTCAAAATAGTTTTATGATGTCGTGTTCTGATTTGTTCATAACATGTTACTCTTTCTGCTGGACCAACTACATATGTCATCTATGAAACAGAAAGTTAGGTTCCCCAGCTTTAATGACAGGCGACAGGATATATAGTGATGTCAGAGAGTGGCAGTTTTACAGATTGTGACCTTTGCCTCGAGTCCCGTGAGCAGCAGCTGAGCGCACTCTCCTCGGCTCTTCACTTTACAATTTGACTCAAAATAATCGGATTCAATTTCTTCACTTTTTAAAATGGACTCGACTCCGGCTCCTGCCTCCACGACCTCCGCAGGTGAGACTCAAACCGGTTATAAGCGGGATCTATGAGTGTAGGAAGTGTGACTTTGAGATCTGATAATTCAATTTAAAAACAATGTGAACAATTTGCGTGAATATTTACAGATAATCCATTACTTTTTGGTAAATTTCGTTTTTAAAATTACAAAAATCGTGCAGTATTTTTGTCTATTAAAAATGACAATGGAAGAGTTTCCTTTGTTGGTTCGGTTTTTACAAAGTGAAAGAATCTAGAAGTAAGGGTAAAAAAAAATGCTTTCGGCCTGTAACTCCTGATGCTGCCACCAGGGGGAGCTGCACACACAGACTTGTGGTTGAAAATCATCCTAGTCATCCTCATTATAATTGTATTTGACAAAAACATGGATAATATTTATTCTTTAAAGGTATGGAAACTTGAACAGTTGAAGCATTCCAAAAAGCTAATGCCCAAAGAGTCATAAAGTGACTCATATGTGGTTTTACTGCCCGTTTGCTTTGGGGGGAGTTCCCGTGGCCAATCATCACTGGTCTGTTTTGTTCTCATCAGCCCCTGGTCCTGGCTCCCGTTTCCAGGGAGACGGTGTCCGCTACAAGGCCAAGCTGATCGGCATTGATCATGTGACCAGCGGCGACGCCGGAAAGTCCTGCGTTGACTCCATGATGAAACTCAAGGTGAAGGAACGGGACACGATGCAAACATGGACTTTTCTCAACCTCTGTCCATGTTCTACAACTACTGTCATTTACACACATCCCAGGACTGAGGCTGTAGACCCAGGACTGAGGCTGTAGATCCAGGACTGAGGCTGTAGACCCAGGACTGAGGCTGTAGATCTAGGACCGACCCCAGGACTGAGGCTCCAGTTCCGGGACTGAGGCTGTAGATCCGGGACTTGCTCTCGTCTTAAACATTACTATGAACCTTTGGTGATGGTTTTAGGGTTTCGAGGCGGCCTTTCGTAAACAGGGCCGACACAAGCAGCGCGTGTGGCTGAAAATCTTCTCCGGAGGACTCAGGATCCTGGACGAGAAGACGGCGGTGAGAACACATTTATGCATTAATCATTGAAAGTTAAGGTACCTAACTTTACACACAGATAATACAAGTTCTTTGTCCCAACAGAGACTATTTGCTTGTTAACAACATGGAGTATTCGAAGTGTAAAATATGTTGTATTTTTTGTGTAAGAAAGAGCCCTCTCCAAATTGTTTTTACCTGGTTTCTGAGTCGCTCACTGGTCTCTGTCTAGTCACTCCCTCTATCTCTGTGTGGTTTTTTTTTGTTTCTCTCTGGTCTCTCTCTGTGGTCTCTCTCTCTGGTCTCTCTAAGTGGTCTCTCTCTCTGGTCTCTCTTTCTAAGTGGTCGGTCTCTCTGGTCTCTCTCTCTCTGGTCTCTCTCTGGTCTCTCTCTGGTCTCTCTCTGGTCTCTCTCTGGTCTCTCTCTGGTCTCTCTCTGGTCTCTCTCTCTGGTCTCTCTCTCTGGTCTCTCTCTCTGGTCTCTCTGTCTGGTCTCTCTCTGGTCTCTCTATGTGGTCTATCTCTGGTCTCTCTCTGATCTTATTTCAGTCTTTTTCCCAGGTCTGGAGCTCAGTGGTCTTGTGGTTCTAAGTGCTCCGGTGGGACTGGAGTCTGGACCACGGCCCGTCTGACTGGACCCTATCTGAACTCCTTTACTGAGAACTTACTGAGAAAGTTCACTGAAAGAGAAATGCACATACATCATCGTGTGTCACAAACCTCCCTTCCGGATTTACCCCCGGTCCCTGGGAAGGCCACCCACGATAACAAATACTTAATTTTCGGTTGAATTATCCTTTTTTTTAGTCTTGCAAAAAATACTTACTCTTATTTAGCCTTGTGTAAAGTTTGTACAGCAGCTTTTTGAAATGTTTTAGTTAAAAAAACAAAACAAATTTGCATTATTTTTGGTATTTAAAAAAGACTATTTACAACGTGAAATACTGTCTGCAGTAGAAAATATACGGTGAAATAAGATTGAAGGGTAGAAATTGCTTTCCCCTGTAGCTCTCTATGCTACCACCAGAGGGAGCATCTCTCTCGTCTAGATGTAGTAAGTAAGTAGTAAGTAAGCTTTATTTATATACCGCCTTTCACAGATCAGAGTCTCAAAGCGGTTTACAATTGTTATTTTTTGGGCACTTGTCTCCCACTCCACAGAGATGGGAGCGGGGTCGCCGAACAGGAGGCGCATGCCAGACCTATTGTACATATTTTTAGTGGTAGGGGAAACCGGAGTACCCGGAGGAAACCTATGCAGACACGGGGAGAACATGCAAACTCCACTCAGAAAGGCCCTGGTCCGGCCGGGATTCAAACCCAGGACCTTCTTGCTGAGAGGCGAGAGTGCTATCCACACTTTTTTCTGGCCAGCTCAGTCCTTTCACCAAAACATATTTGAATTGTTGAGCCTCATTTATTCATTTTCAGAAAGACTAAATTACAATTATACTAGAACAAAAAATGTTATTTGGTTTCAGGCTGAGATGTACGTCCACGAGCAGCACGACATCAGTGCATTGACCCGCGACGACTCGGACCCCAGAGCGCTGGCCTACGTCCACAAACACACAGACAACTTCTACCTGTTCTACCTGCGCATGGCTAACCTGGTGCGGAATTTATTCATATAGCACATTTCAGAAACAACTGCAGCCCAAGGAAATAACCACAATAACATTTAACAGTTTTAAGGTCTTTAAGGGTTTTATATTTAGGTAAAAGTGGTTTTTATCGTTAATCCAGAACTTTGAACACAGGTGTAATGTGAGGTCTGAAACACAGGTGTAATGTGAGGTCTGTAACACAGGTGTAATGTGAGGTCTGAAACACAGGTGTAATGTGAGGTCTGAAACACAGGTGTAATGTGAGGTCTGAAACACAGGTGTATTGTGAGGTCTGTAACACAGGTGTAATGTGAGGTCTGTAACACAGGTGTAATGTGAGGTCTGTAACACAGGTGTAATGTGAGGTCTGTAACACAGGTGTAATGTGAGGTCTGTAACACAGGTGTAATGTGAGGTCTGTAACACAGGTGTAATGTGAGGTCTGAAACACAGGTGTAATGTGAGGTCTGAAACACAGGTGTAATGTGATGTCTGTAACACAGGTGTAATGTGAGGTCTGTAACACAGGTGTAATGCGAGGTCAGTAACACAGGTGTAATGTGAGGACTGAAACACAGGTGTATTGTGAGGTCTGAAACACAGGTGTAATGTGAGGTCTGAGACACAGGTGTAATGTGAGGTCTGTGACACAGGTGTAATGTGAGGTCTGTAACACAGGTGTATTGTGAGGTCTGTAACACAGGTGTAATGTGAGGTCTGAAACACAGGTGTAATGTGAGGTCTGAAACACAGGTGTAATGTGAGGTCTGTAACACAGGTGTAATGTGAGGTCTGTAACACAGGTGTAATGTGAGGTCTGAAACACAGGTGTAATGTGAGGTCTGAAACACAGGTGTAATGTGAGGTCTGTGACACAGGTGTAATGTGAGGTCTGTGACACAGGTGTAATGTGAGGTCTGAAACACAGGTGTAATGTGAGGCCTTTGGGATGATTTAAGGAACATCTGTGTTTTCAGGCTGAACCGGTTCTGAACGACATCAGGGAGGTGTGCAGAGACCAGCAGCAGAACCAGGGTTCAGTCCCGGACCCCCCCACTGAGGCCCCGCAGGTCTCTCTCACACTCTACACACACAGAGACTCTCCAAACACACTTTAAAATATAAATTGGGCCCAGAGAAGACTCTGGTGATAAAACCCTATTCGAGACCAATTGTCGCGTTTCCACCGCAGGAGTTCCTGGTGAACTCCTGTGGTGGGACATCTACAGGAACTGCTCTGGTTGTTGTTGTCTTTGAGGTTTTTATAGTTCTGCTTCAGGTTTTTTTACTTTTCACTGCAATTGTTTTGGAGTGTAATGAATCTCCATTGCTTTGACGTGAAGCTGATATGTCTTAATAAGTCTTTTCATATTGGTGCGATGCCTCAAACCCCGTTGGAATCAATGGTGTCTGCTAGGCTAATGCTGCTGGGCTAATGCTGCTGGGCTAATGCTGCTGGGCTAATGCTGCTGGGCTAATGCTGCTGGGCTAATGCTGCTGAATTTTTAAAATGCCGGTTGTTTTGGTGCTTTCTGCTGGCATCAGAGCCTGCGCTAGCTTTAGCCAATCAGTTCACGGCCCAGCGAAGTACCTAGCATGGAGGAGGGACTCCGTTGGGCCCCGTAAATGTTCCTGTGAATGGCCCTGTGGGGAAAGTTCCTGCAGTGTAGACACGCACAGACGGGGCTGGCCCTGGAAAATTACCCCGAAGTTCCTGCGGTGGAAACGTGTCTTAAGAGCTTTTTGGTTTCACTTGTGGCACTGAAATAGAAAATGCTGAGTGGACAGTTTTAGACCATATTACTCATACCTAAGTAAACTTTTCAGGGGAATACCGGAAGCACGTAGGGCAGGGAAACCGGTTCCAGAAAGACCCAGTGCGGTTGCTGGTTTTAGTAGATGTAGGTGGGGCTAAAGTACGGCCGCCCCATAGACTCAGAATGTGACTGAAATGGGCTCGTTTGTGACGTGTTTGTTTTTCGGTGTGTTTTAGGTTTGGAATAACTGTTGACTATTTAAAAATCTGTCCGTGTGACACTTAACACTCACCTTGTCTTTCAGATCTCTGCCTTGTTGGTCGTGGACGAGGCCTCCACACGAACACATGAGGTGAGTGCAGTTAGTCCACGGACGATCTTCTCATCTTTCATTTTCAATTTAATATTCTGTTCTTTCAGGAGCCAGCTCTGGAGAACGTCTTCAGCCCTCGACCTGATGGAAAACCGGTACATCAAAAACATCTAAATCAGTTCTGTCACACACAGAGCTATGTTAGTGTCCTTTAAAGCTAAGGTCTGTAACTTTAGTCTCATAAATAACACATGTTTAAAGCTATATCATCTGTGTCCCTGGGAGTCACGATCTGCCTTTTTGGGTGGTCCTCTCTTTGACTGTTTTAGCCAGAACTAGAGACATGTCTTTAACGTTACAGACCCCAGCTTTAAAGTTATGTAACCCAGCTTTAAAGTTACAAACCTCAGCTTTGAAGTTACCGACCCCAGCTTTAAAGTTATGTAACCCAGCTTTAAAGTTACAAACCTCAGCTTTGAAGTTACCAACCCCAGCTTTAAAGTTACAGAACCCAGCTTTAAAGTTACAAACCTCAGCTTCAAATGTACAGAACCCAGCTTTAAAGTTACAGAGCCCAGCTTTAAAGTTACAGAACCCAGCTTTAAAATTACATACCTCATCTTTAAATTTACAGAACCCAGCTTTAAAAGTTACAGAGCCCAGCTTTAAAGTTACAGAACCCAGCTTTAAAATTACATACCGCAGCTTTAAAGTTACAGACCCCAGCTTTAAAGTTACAAACCCCAGCTTTAAAGTTACAGACCCCAGCTTTAAAGTTAGACCCCAGCTTTAAAGTTACAAACCCCAGCTTTAAAGTTACAGACCCCAGCTTTAAAGTTCTTTGATCAGATCCACATTTCCTGCTTCACTCGTTGAAATGTGATAAATGTATTAAAATAAAAAACCTCACAGTAAAAATCAGCTGTGGTCCATGTGTGCAGATTAGTTTCCTCTGGTCCTTCACGCAGATGTTTTTAGGCTGATTCATGAGTGTTTGAGGATGACTTTAAAGCCGACAGAACCTGTGTGCTCTTCTCCGTAGGCCTCCTCTGAGTTGATGGAAGTCTTCGCGGTTCCTCTCGGAGATCCCATCGAGCCGAGTGTGTGTCCCTCCGCTGTGGCCCTCTCTGAACCAGGTTGGCTTTGTTTAGTCATGGACAAAAAACAAACATGAACGTTCCGTCTCAAACCTTTTGTGTATAATTCTTTCCTTTATTCATATCTCTTCTGAATGTACTGGCCATTTATACTGTATCATGGTTTGAGGTGTGTGAAATTGTGTGTTTTTTTACACTGCTGTGATCAGTTCTGAGGATTCTCTCTTTTTCTGATCTCTCGTATCTAGTCTACCTCTGGTCTCTCCTAGTCTTTCTATCTAGGCTCTCCCTTTTATTTCTCTGGTGTCTCTCTCTGGTGTCTCTCTCTGGTGTCTCTCTCTGGTCTCTCTCTCTGGTCTCTCTCTGGTCTCTCTCTGGTCTCTCTCTGGTCTCTCTCTGGTCTCTCTCTTCAGCAGTCATGAGTTCAGGTGTTTAGAAAAGTGTATAACGTGTTTTGAAGGTTTTACAGCCTTGAAACATACATATTCTACTAGTCTTTCACTTATTGCGGGTTACTTTTAGAACATGTGACCCCTGCGACAAACCAGGGACCAGTTTATTGTCGCACAAACACATCCGGTCTCACCTGAGTCTGTGTTCCTCAGATCCGGAGCCGCCCAGACCCGCCCTGTCCAACTCTCAGATTCTGTCCATGTTCACTCCACCCGCCCTGTACCCGCCCCCGGCTGGGCTCCGCCGGGCATGGTGGCTCCTCAGTGGGCGGGTCCTGTGGCTCCGTGGCCCAATCAGACGGCAGCCTGGCCCTCAGCTCCGCCCACTCCTGTGACGAGCGCTGCGACCGTGAGCGCCTCAGCTGCTGCAGAGGCACAGCGCCCCCTGCTGATGTGAGGGACAGATGGAAGATATTTTACATACACTGTAAAAATAGTAGTGACCAGATGGAACTAGTAAATGAGTGGAATAAAAGTCTAAAATATATGTATTCTCTCATTCTTATATTTATTCTTCAGTGCAAAACCTGCAAATCATTTCTTGAATGAGTCACGTACAGCAACAAAACCACCCCCCACAGAGTTTCCTGGTTTATGGTCTGGCTCTGAAACCTGCTCAGTCAGAATGAAACGTGTGAGTCTGGTTTGAAATGAATCAGCTTGATTCAAAGGAGTTTTTTTCCATAACTATATACAGATGGACAATGCTGATCTGCTCGCTCAATAAAGTCCAATGGGGAAGTGCTCATGGGCAAAGTTTAGCTCCTATTTGCTCTGGCTCCTATTGACTTACATTGAAAAGTAAACTTCTTAATGGGTTAAGGTTTCTCTGATTCAGACAAGAGCCTTCAATCACGGAGGAAAGTGCACAAATTAATCATGGCAGTAACGTTGCTCTGAATCTGACATCTCTCTGTCAGGAAATAATGTTGCTTAAAATTTATAAATAAAGATTGGAAAACATGTGAGTAAGTAAGCATTATTTTTGTCTATTCAAAAATAATAGTGAGACTGGTAAAAAGTATATTTGCCTGTAATACACAATACTGGCACCAGGGGGAGCTGCAAACACAGACAAGTGATGGAAAAGGAGTCATTTTCACTCTTAAACTACAGAGACTAATTTAAGAGCAATACTTTTGTTTTGACCCTTGTGCTTAATAGAATACAAATATGCAAATTAGGGCAACAGCAGCTCAGTTGGTGGAGCATTGGCCTTTGAGCCTGAAGGTCGTGGGTTCGAGCCCACCACAATACCTACTTCACAACTCCCACTGATGACTGCTGTCGTTGTGTCCTTGGGCAAGACACTTAACCCCACTTTGCCTGAAGCCCCTGCTGAAAGATCTCAGCTCGTGTGAGTTGTCGGAGTCGTCGTGTCGTGGCAAGACACTTCCACAAAGAGCTGAAAGTAAGTAATATTTAATTATATAACGCCTTTCACAGACCAGAATCAAAGAGCACTTTACTGTTGTTATGGGCTGTTTGTAAATGAAAAAGTCAGATCCAGGATCCTGTCGATATTACACTGAGGAGCAACTTATTGAAATAGAAAATACATTTCCCATGATTCATTTCAACTGCAGAAGATTGTCAAAGAAGTTTTCTAAAATCAAATCTTTCCTGCATTCAGTTAAAGATAGATTTAAGTTAATGGCTTTATCTGAGACATGGATCAATAAAGGAGAAGAGGAGGGTGTAAAAATGAATATGTCTCCAGTAGAACACATAGGACTGAAGGGGGAGGGGCCTCTATAGATGAACCCAAATGTAGACTCGTGAAATGCATGACAACTACAGTAGAGGATTTAATGGAAAGTGTTGCTATTGTAAAAGAATTGGATTTGTTTTAAAATATGACTGTTGTTTGTACAGAAATCCAGGATCAAGAGTGGAAACCTTTTTGGAGGAGTTAGAGTGAATGATAAATGGATGAAATAACAAAAACACTTGTGGAGATTATAACATTGAGCTCTGAACGGTAGAGACACATACAATTCTGACTTTTTAGAAATATTATAAGTAAGTAAGTAATATTTATTTATGTAGCGCCTGAGTCACAAAGCTGTTTACAATTGTGGGCATTTGTCTCACTCCACACAGAGATGGGAGCAGGGCCATGTTTTTAGTGGTAGGGGAAACCGGAGCACCAGGAGGAAAGTTATGCAGACACAGGGAGAACATGCAAACTCCACTCAGAAAGGCCCCTTTTCCAACCGGGATTCGAACCTAGGACCTTGCTGAGAAGCGAGAGTGCTATCTACTCAGCCTGATAAAGGGCTGTAGCTCATTTCAAAGCCTTGTAGAATCAACACAACCAGGATGGATTTAGGTCCAATAGGTCGACAAGTTTAGCCCTAATGACAATTGTAGAACAGCAATAGACAAAAAGAAATACACAATTGTAGTTTTCAATGATTTAAAGAAGGCACATTAGATAAATAGTAACGAATAAGGTCTTTAAAAGTAAGTTTCCATGTAATACTCTAAGAAAGTTTTATTGCTCAATGACACTTCCTTTTTTAAATGACTAGAAATGTGTGGAAATACTCACAGCATTCACATAAATCCTTTAGTTCTATCACAGAAAAGATATGATAGAGTTGTTCATAAAGCTGGATTCAGAGATATCACTAATCCTCCCTTCATTAGATTAAACTGTTTAGGTTTAAGAATATAATGGTTACAAACTTTATTGATCCGGTTTAAAGCCACAGACATAAGAGAAGAGTTACATTTTTTTGTGTTTACTTCTGAAAACCTACTTCACGACTCTCACTGATGACTGCTGTCGTTGTGTCCTTGGGCAAGACACTTAACCCCACTTTGCCTGAAGCCCCCGCTTGAAGATGTGGACTGGGTGGCAATGGGATGTAACTTCCAAATCACAACAATAAAACAGTTAAACTATCACTAATATTCACATGCATGTCATTTTGGCTTTTTCAGACAGAAAGGCACCAATCAACTCTGAGCCCAAAGAGTCAAATAGTGACTCACAGGGCAAAGATAAACACAGCATGTCTTATTTTACATGTTACTCTTTCTGTTAGAAAATACAAGTGTTAATCATATACCAAAGTTAGTCTTAACAGATGAGTTTTGGTCCATGTCTTTGCACTTCCTGCTGTGACACACACACACATGCGTACACACACGAACACACACACAAACACACACACGCACACACACGCACACCTCTGCGACTCGAGCCTGGGACACGGCTTCCACACGGCCGTCATGGTAAGGAGCAGTTATATATATTTTGGTTTTGTTTGTGAGGCTTTTTAAACACGTGCTATTCTAGTTTTATCTCTTGTGAAACGTTGTGGTGAAGAAAGAGTTATATTTATCTGAGTTCTGGTTAAACAGTCAGAGTTTGTGTCAGTGTGTAGAGGTGTAAGTTTAGGCATGTTTCCAGAATATATAGATCAGAACATCTGAGCAATTGTGTCATTTTTTTTGGAGATTATGAGCAAAATAACATTGTCAAATAAATGTGTTTCTATTTTCAAATGATAACGTTGCTGTGGAGCCTGCAGGGAGAACCCAGACTGTACAGGAACTGGAGGGTTTTTGTCAACCAGAAGCTTTACCATCGGAGAGGATATCAGAGAGAGTGTGAGACCAGAGAGCAGAGAGAGACCAGAGAGAGACCAGAGAGGGAGCAGAGAGGGAGCAGAGGGACCAGAGAGGGACCAGAAAGGGACCAGAGAGAGACCAGAGAGGGAGCAGAGAGGGAGCAGAGGGACCAGAGAGGGACCAGAGAGGGATCAGAGGGACCAGTGAGTGATCAGAGAGGAAGCAGAGAGGGTGAGAGAGAGACCAGAGAAAGACCAGAGAGAGACCAGAGAGAGACTAGAGAGACCAGAGAGAGACCAGAGAGAGACCAGAGAGAGACTAGAGAGACCAGAGAGAGACCAGAGAGAGACTAGAGAGACCAGAGAGAGAGCAGAAAGAGACCAGAGAGGGTGAAGAGAGCGACCAGAGAAAGACCAGAGAGAGACTAGAGGGAGCAGAGAGACCAGAGAGAGACCAGAGAGAGACCAGAAACTAGAGACACACCAAGAGGGCCTGGAGTCCAGGGGAAACTGTTAAACCTTGATGGCTTTTTTATGGATTATGTCAATTAGAAACACATGAGTGTAATTCACAGCTGTTGTTCCTTCAGGAGAAAGTCCACAGCGAAGGGGAAGTGTGCGTGATGAATGCAGCCTTGTGCTTTTATCACCGCTCAGTTAATGTTTGACTGGACGAATTTGTTCTTGTCTGGAAAATATTATATTACACCAAAATATGCAAATCCGGAGTGTCACACAACAAGCTTCTGTCTAAACGCTGTAATGAAGAGCCCCAGAGCACACAGTCTGAAGGCCTCGCTATCTCCCCTCTGATTGCACTGTGGGTACACTCGCTCCATCTGATTGGCCACTGTCAGAGCAACGCAGCGTGCGATTGGTGGAGGCAGAGAAGCGGGCTGTCTCCGTGGTAACGCTGAAGGAGTGTGGTCAGGTGTTTCCTGTGATAGACGCGTTGGAGACGAAACATGAACTTTGTGTCACAACATTCGTATACTGCAATGGCTCAGTGCTGGGCAAGAGAAATGTGCTGTGTCTGTAGAGACTGAATAAAGGGAGACAGGGAAGTGCTCATGGATGAAGTTTTGCTCCAACTTGCTGTGATTCCTATTGACTTACGTTGAAAAGTAAACTCCTCTCGCTCAGTCACTGTTCCATGTCACAATCACCATTTTGGGCTGAAAGATTGCGTGGTTTAGCGTTCTCTGTGATGCCGTTTATATTTCAAATGGCTTTATTTTTGTGAGAAACTCCATCTTGGGTTAGCAACCGTCTTGCAAAATTTGAAGCAAAATTGGCTTCAACTTGCCTGTGTTCAAAACGGTTTCTTCCACATTAAGGCTTAAGGCTGAGCGTGGTGTGTTACTGTGTGTGTACAGTGTGTGGTGTTTGCGTGCATTTGTGTCTCTATGGTGTGTGTGTAGGATGTGTGTCTCTATGGTGTGTGAGCAGGTGGTATCCGTGTGTGTGTGATGTCTCAGGAGGAAGCGTTGGTTCAGAAGTGTCTTTGCTGCAGACTTCCTGCTCCAGACTCAGGTACAGAACTCACCATCGTCTGCTCTGAGCAACAATAGTTTAGCACAAACTTTAGACTTTCTTCAGACGAACGCTGACCTCGCAAACATGTGCGTATCTTTGCTCTGTTGTTATTTATATTGTAATTCTAGCAAAAGTCCTTTTTCTAAACAACACCAGGTTGACAAAGCTGTTGGTCTAAGATTTACAGAAGCCAAGATCTGGCTGGAGAGAACTGCTGCTGTACCGGGCAAGATCTGGGTCTGCTCTGGTAGAAAATCAGGACCAGGTCTGGGTCTATTCTACGTCAAGACCATCTCCATATGTTTAATACAAAAAAAAATATTAATACTAATCTATTGGTCTGTGTCTGAACAGCGCAGGTTTTAAATTGATTTGCGTTCCTTTTACCATGGCGGTGAGGGGCAGGGGGGACCCATTGGGAACAGGGGACCATTTGGGGGGCAGGCCCATGTGCAGCGGCTCCGTGTTTCCTGGCTGGTTTGACTTCATGGTAGTGTTAAAAGGGCTTTAAGGCCTCTTTAAAGCTCCGCCTGCGGCCTCGTTTTGCTCTGGTTTCCGGCTTGGAGGAAAAAATGTGTTGTTAAATAAAGGAATTTTCTACCACATCGGGACAAACCATGTTATTTTCTCCTTTTTCAGGGTTCGAAAGGGTGGATATAAAAAAAATAACAAAAAAAAAACAAAAAAAAAACAATGTCCGGTTCAGAAAGGGGGACAAAAAAAAGCAAAGAGTTTTCATTAGGGATTCCTGTTTTAATTTCACCCACTTGTCTGCAATCTAAGTCGCTCTACAATTTTCGCGTAATGTCCCAATCAGAGGGGGGGGGGGGAACGTGTTCAGGGGGAAGGGAAGGGTTTGGGACGCTTGAAATTGGTTTATAAGCACAGGTTTTCGGGTTTTTCTTTGATTTGGGACTTGCCCACTGATGACGGCAAAAGAGGGCAGATTTCCCTTGGCCTTGGCCCAAAACACATTGGGGATGCTGAAATTTAATGGAATTGATTAAAACTCTTAAAATAAAAACACCACACCCAGGGGCTTCCCTAAATGTCGGATGAGTGCAGGAGGGACCACAGGGAAATTTTGTTTTAATACATGTTTTGAGCCAGGGGGGGGGACTGAAGGGACCTGTAGGGAACCCCACACGGGGGGGACTGGGGAGGGGGGGGGGGGGGGACTGTAGGGGGGAGCCCAGGGACTGAGGCTTGTTAGGGGGGGGGGGACCAGGGGACCTGGAAGGGGGGGAACTGTTAGGACCCAGGACTGGAGGCTGGGTTAGGGACCCAGGGGACTGAGGGGGGGACTGTTAGGGGGGGGGACCAGGAACTGAGGGGGACTGTAGGGGGACCAGGACTGGGGATGGGGGGGGGTACTATGTAAGGACCCAGGACTGAGGGGGGGGGATGTGGGACCCAGGGGACTTGGAGGGGGGACTGTTCGGGAAAACCCCAGGGGACTGAGGGGGCTGGAGGACCCAGGGACTGAGGGGTGTAGGAACCCGGGACGGGGAGGGGGGGACTGTAAGGGGACCCAGGGACGGAGGACTGTAAAGGACCCCAGGGAACGGAGACTGTAGGGGGGGGGACCCAGGGGAACGGGGAAGATGGAGGGGGGGGGGGACCCAGGGGACTGAGACTGTAGATCAGGGACCTGGGAGGGACTGGTAGGGGGGGGAACCCCAAGGGGGACTGAGGAAACTGTAGACCCAGGGGGACTGGAGGGGGGGACTGTAGATCCAGGGACTGGAAGGGGGGGGGGGACTGTTAGATTCAGGGGGACTGGAAGGGGACTTGTAGACCTCCAGGGAACTGAGGGGGGGGACTGTAGGGGAACCCCAAGGGGACGGAGACTGTAGGACCCAGGGACTGGAGGGGGGGGGGGGGGGGGGGACTGTAGGGGGACCCAGGGGACTTGAGGGGCTGTCGGGGGACTGGGTGTGGAGCGCAAACCCACTTTGTGCCTTGAAAAAAAAACACTCAGTTAAGACCAAAGGATGATGATCCCCCCAAAAAATTTTTTTGACTTTTCCAGGAGAAAAAAAAAATAAAAACAACTTTCCCACCAACGCTTGCTGAAAACATTCCAGGGGGAGGACATTGAGGCTGGTGGGGGACAAGCTTTCAAGTTACCTGGGTGTTCACCCCAATTTAAACCAATAAAAAATCTGGGACTGGGTCCATTAATTACCCAAAAAAAAACGCCCTTGCACAAAGAAAGGGCCCAAAAAAAAAGTCGCCCCTTCTTCCTTCTGAAAAAGGAAGGCTTGAGGTCCTTCTGAGGAGGCTGGGGAGGTTCCTTTCGGAGTGAGCAGGGGGCTCTTGCTTTCAGGGAAACCAGTATGCTACTTCCTTAGTGACTCTGTTGGTTAAGCTTCTGTCATTTTACTACGCTTGCTGTGTGCTGGGCCCGGGCCAAAAAGGGCCCACAGAGCGGGGACAGAAAAAAACCAAGACTTGAAAAAGGCTGGGTTCAAGGGAGGGGGCCCAAAAGGGCCCCCCACTTCTGGCTTGGCTCCCTGGGGGGACTCTGTGGGAGGAGGTGGGGAGGGGGGACATGGAGGGCCCCTGGACCTCTTGTGGAGGGAGGTGAGGGATACCCAGGGGGAGGCCCCCTGGGGGGAAACCTTTCTGTGGGAGGAGGGTGAGGGGACCAGGGAGGCCCCCCTTGGGGGGAACCTCATGGAAAAAAAAAAAAACAAAAAAACACCTCCCACTTGCACAGGGGACTGAGGGAGGAGCTTGAGGAAAAAGGGCTCTTCCCAGGTGGAAGGGGGGGGGGGGGGGGAACTTGAGGGGCACCCTCAGTGTAGGAAAGGGGGAGCAGGGCCCTTTTATTCCCCACCGCTTGTCAGGACTTGTACCAAATTTAAAAGAAACCTTAACCCATTAAGAAGTTTACTTTTCAATGTAAGTCAATAGGAGCCAGAGCAAATAGGAGCTAAACTTTGCCCATGAGCACTTCCCCATTGGACTTTATTGAGCGAGCAGATCAGCATTGTCCATCTGTATATAGTTATGGAAAAAAAACTCCTTTGAATCAAGCTGATTCATTTCAAACCAGACTCACACGTTTCATTCTGACTGAGCAGGTTTCAGAGCCAGACCATAAACCAGGAAACTCTGTGGGGGTGGTTTTGTTGCTGTACGTGACTCATTCAAGAAATGATTTGCAGGTTTTGCACTGAAGAATAAATATAAGAATGAGAGAATACATATATTTTAGACTTTTATTCCACTCATTTACTAGTTCCATCTGGTCACTACTATTTTTACAGTGTATGTAAAATATCTTCCATCTGTCCCTCACATCAGCAGGGGGCGCTGTGCCTCTGCAGCAGCTGAGGCGCTCACGGTCGCAGCGCTCGTCACAGGAGTGGGCGGAGCTGAGGGCCAGGCTGCCGTCTGATTGGGCCACGGAGCCACAGGACCCGCCCACTGAGGAGCCACCATGCCCGGCGGAGCCCAGCCGGGGGGCGGGTACAGGGCGGGTGGAGTGAACATGGACAGAATCTGAGAGTTGGACAGGGCGGGTCTGGGCGGCTCCGGATCTGAGGAACACAGACTCAGGTGAGACCGGATGTGTTTGTGCGACAATAAACTGGTCCCTGGTTTGTCGCAGGGGTCACATGTTCTAAAAGTAACCCGCAATAAGTGAAAGACTAGTAGAATATGTATGTTTCAAGGCTGTAAAACCTTCAAAACACGTTATACACTTTTCTAAACACCTGAACTCATGACTGCTGAAGAGAGAGACCAGAGAGAGACCAGAGAGAGACCAGAGAGAGACCAGAGAGAGACCAGAGAGAGAGACCAGAGAGAGACACCAGAGAGAGACACCAGAGAGAGACACCAGAGAAATAAAAGGGAGAGCCTAGATAGAAAGACTAGGAGAGACCAGAGGTAGACTAGATACGAGAGATCAGAAAAAGAGAGAATCCTCAGAACTGATCACAGCAGTGTAAAAAAACACACAATTTCACACACCTCAAACCATGATACAGTATAAATGGCCAGTACATTCAGAAGAGATATGAATAAAGGAAAGAATTATACACAAAAGGTTTGAGACGGAACGTTCATGTTTGTTTTTTGTCCATGACTAAACAAAGCCAACCTGGTTCAGAGAGGGCCACAGCGGAGGGACACACACTCGGCTCGATGGGATCTCCGAGAGGAACCGCGAAGACTTCCATCAACTCAGAGGAGGCCTACGGAGAAGAGCACACAGGTTCTGTCGGCTTTAAAGTCATCCTCAAACACTCATGAATCAGCCTAAAAACATCTGCGTGAAGGACCAGAGGAAACTAATCTGCACACATGGACCACAGCTGATTTTTACTGTGAGGTTTTTTATTTTAATACATTTATCACATTTCAACGAGTGAAGCAGGAAATGTGGATCTGATCAAAGAACTTTAAAGCTGGGGTCTGTAACTTTAAAGCTGGGGTTTGTAACTTTAAAGCTGGGGTCTAACTTTAAAGCTGGGGTCTGTAACTTTAAAGCTGGGGTTTGTAACTTTAAAGCTGGGGTCTGTAACTTTAAAGCTGCGGTATGTAATTTTAAAGCTGGGTTCTGTAACTTTAAAGCTGGGCTCTGTAACTTTAAAGCTGGGTTCTGTAAATTTAAAGATGAGGTATGTAATTTTAAAGCTGGGTTCTGTAACTTTAAAGCTGGGCTCTGTAACTTTAAAGCTGGGTTCTGTACATTTGAAGCTGAGGTTTGTAACTTTAAAGCTGGGTTCTGTAACTTTAAAGCTGGGGTTGGTAACTTCAAAGCTGAGGTTTGTAACTTTAAAGCTGGGTTACATAACTTTAAAGCTGGGGTCGGTAACTTCAAAGCTGAGGTTTGTAACTTTAAAGCTGGGTTACATAACTTTAAAGCTGGGGTCTGTAACGTTAAAGACATGTCTCTAGTTCTGGCTAAAACAGTCAAAGAGAGGACCACCCAAAAAGGCAGATCGTGACTCCCAGGGACACAGATGATATAGCTTTAAACATGTGTTATTTATGAGACTAAAGTTACAGACCTTAGCTTTAAAGGACACTAACATAGCTCTGTGTGTGACAGAACTGATTTAGATGTTTTTGATGTACCGGTTTTCCATCAGGTCGAGGGCTGAAGACGTTCTCCAGAGCTGGCTCCTGAAAGAACAGAATATTAAATTGAAAATGAAAGATGAGAAGATCGTCCGTGGACTAACTGCACTCACCTCATGTGTTCGTGTGGAGGCCTCGTCCACGACCAACAAGGCAGAGATCTGAAAGACAAGGTGAGTGTTAAGTGTCACACGGACAGATTTTTAAATAGTCAACAGTTATTCCAAACCTAAAACACACCGAAAAACAAACACGTCACAAACGAGCCCATTTCAGTCACATTCTGAGTCTATGGGGCGGCCGTACTTTAGCCCCACCTACATCTACTAAAACCAGCAACCGCACTGGGTCTTTCTGGAACCGGTTTCCCTGCCCTACGTGCTTCCGGTATTCCCCTGAAAAGTTTACTTAGGTATGAGTAATATGGTCTAAAACTGTCCACTCAGCATTTTCTATTTCAGTGCCACAAGTGAAACCAAAAAGCTCTTAAGACACGTTTCCACCGCAGGAACTTCGGGGTAATTTTCCAGGGCCAGCCCCGTCTGTGCGTGTCTACACTGCAGGAACTTTCCCCACAGGGCCATTCACAGGAACATTTACGGGGCCCAACGGAGTCCCTCCTCCATGCTAGGTACTTCGCTGGGCCGTGAACTGATTGGCTAAAGCTAGCGCAGGCTCTGATGCCAGCAGAAAGCACCAAAACAACCGGCATTTTAAAAATTCAGCAGCATTAGCCCAGCAGCATTAGCCCAGCAGCATTAGCCCAGCAGCATTAGCCCAGCAGCATTAGCCCAGCAGCATTAGCCTAGCAGACACCATTGATTCCAACGGGGTTTGAGGCATCGCACCAATATGAAAAGACTTATTAAGACATATCAGCTTCACGTCAAAGCAATGGAGATTCATTACACTCCAAAACAATTGCAGTGAAAAGTAAAAAAACCTGAAGCAGAACTATAAAAACCTCAAAGACAACAACAACCAGAGCAGTTCCTGTAGATGTCCCACCACAGGAGTTCACCAGGAACTCCTGCGGTGGAAACGCGACAATTGGTCTCGAATAGGGTTTTATCACCAGAGTCTTCTCTGGGCCCAATTTATATTTTAAAGTGTGTTTGGAGAGTCTCTGTGTGTGTAGAGTGTGAGAGAGACCTGCGGGGCCTCAGTGGGGGGGTCCGGGACTGAACCCTGGTTCTGCTGCTGGTCTCTGCACACCTCCCTGATGTCGTTCAGAACCGGTTCAGCCTGAAAACACAGATGTTCCTTAAATCATCCCAAAGGCCTCACATTACACCTGTGTTTCAGACCTCACATTACACCTGTGTCACAGACCTCACATTACACCTGTGTCACAGACCTCACATTACACCTGTGTTTCAGACCTCACATTACACCTGTGTTTCAGACCTCACATTACACCTGTGTTACAGACCTCACATTACACCTGTGTTACAGACCTCACATTACACCTGTGTTTCAGACCTCACATTACACCTGTGTTTCAGACCTCACATTACACCTGTGTTACAGACCTCACAATACACCTGTGTTACAGACCTCACATTACACCTGTGTCACAGACCTCACATTACACCTGTGTCTCAGACCTCACATTACACCTGTGTTTCAGACCTCACAATACACCTGTGTTTCAGTCCTCACATTACACCTGTGTTACTGACCTCGCATTACACCTGTGTTACAGACCTCACATTACACCTGTGTTACAGACATCACATTACACCCTGTGTTTCAGACCTCACATTACACCTGTGTTTCAGACCTCACATTACACCTGTGTTACAGACCTCACATTACACCTGTGTTACAGACCTCACATTACACCTGTGTTACAGACCTCACATTACACCTGTGTTACAGACCTCACATTACACCTGTGTTACAGACCTCACATTACACCTGTGTTACAGACCTCACAATACACCTGTGTTTCAGACCTCACATTACACCTGTGTTTCAGACCTCACATTACACCTGTGTTTCAGACCTCACATTACACCTGTGTTACAGACCTCACATTACACCTGTGTTTCAGACCTCACATTACACCTGTGTTCAAAGTTCTGGATTAACGATAAAAACCACTTTTACCTAAATATAAAACCCTTAAAGACCTTAAAACTGTTAAATGTTATTGTGGTTATTTCCTTGGGCTGCAGTTGTTTCTGAAATGTGCTATATGAATAAATTCCGCACCAGGTTAGCCATGCGCAGGTAGAACAGGTAGAAGTTGTCTGTGTGTTTGTGGACGTAGGCCAGCGCTCTGGGGTCCGAGTCGTCGCGGGTCAATGCACTGATGTCGTGCTGCTCGTGGACGTACATCTCAGCCTGAAACCAAATAACATTTTTTGTTCTAGTATAATTGTAATTTAGTCTTTCTGAAAATGAATAAATGAGGCTCAACAATTCAAATATGTTTTGGTGAAAGGACTGAGCTGGCCAGAAAAAAGTGTGGATAGCACTCTCGCCTCTCAGCAAGAAGGTCCTGGGTTTGAATCCCGGCCGGACCAGGGCCTTTCTGAGTGGAGTTTGCATGTTCTCCCCGTGTCTGCATAGGTTTCCTCCGGGTACTCCGGTTTCCCCTACCACTAAAAATATGTACAATAGGTCTGGCATGCGCCTCCTGTTCGGCGACCCCGCTCCCATCTCTGTGGAGTGGGAGACAAGTGCCCAAAAAATAACAATTGTAAACCGCTTTGAGACTCTGATCTGTGAAAGGCGGTATATAAATAAAGCTTACTTACTACTTACTTACTACATCTAGACGAGAGAGATGCTCCCTCTGGTGGTAGCATAGAGAGCTACAGGGGAAAGCAATTTCTACCCTTCAATCTTATTTCACCGTATATTTTCTACTGCAGACAGTATTTCACGTTGTAAATAGTCTTTTTTAAATACCAAAAATAATGCAAATTTGTTTTGTTTTTTTAACTAAAACATTTCAAAAAGCTGCTGTACAAACTTTACACAAGGCTAAATAAGAGTAAGTATTTTTTGCAAGACTAAAAAAAGGATAATTCAACCGAAATTAAGTATTTGTTATCGTGGGTGGCCTTCCCAGGGACCGGGGGTAAATCCGGAAGGGAGGTTTGTGACACACGATGATGTATGTGCATTTCTCTTTCAGTGAACTTTCTCAGTAAGTTCTCAGTAAAGGAGTTCAGATAGGGTCCAGTCAGACGGGCCGTGGTCCAGACTCCAGTCCCACCGGAGCACTTAGAACCACAAGACCACTGAGCTCCAGACCTGGGAAAAAGACTGAAATAAGATCAGAGAGAGACCAGAGATAGACCACATAGAGAGACCAGAGAGAGACCAGACAGAGAGACCAGAGAGAGAGACCAGAGAGAGAGACCAGAGAGAGAGACCAGAGAGAGACCAGAGAGAGACCAGAGAGAGACCAGAGAGAGACCAGAGAGAGACCAGAGAGAGACCAGAGAGAGAGAGACCAGAGAGACCGACCACTTAGAAAGAGAGACCAGAGAGAGAGACCACTTAGAGAGACCAGAGAGAGAGACCACAGAGAGAGACCAGAGAGAAACAAAAAAAACCACACAGAGACTAGAGGGAGTGACTAGACAGAGACCAGTGAGCGACTCAGAAACCAGGTAAAAACAATTTGGAGAGGGCTCTTTCTTACACAAAAAATACAACATATTTTACACTTCGAATACTCCATGTTGTTAACAAGCAAATAGTCTCTGTTGGGACAAAGAACTTGTATTATCTGTGTGTAAAGTTAGGTACCTTAACTTTCAATGATTAATGCATAAATGTGTTCTCACCGCCGTCTTCTCGTCCAGGATCCTGAGTCCTCCGGAGAAGATTTTCAGCCACACGCGCTGCTTGTGTCGGCCCTGTTTACGAAAGGCCGCCTCGAAACCCTAAAACCATCACCAAAGGTTCATAGTAATGTTTAAGACGAGAGCAAGTCCCGGATCTACAGCCTCAGTCCCGGAACTGGAGCCTCAGTCCTGGGTCGGTCCTAGATCTACAGCCTCAGTCCTGGGTCTACAGCCTCAGTCCTGGATCTACAGCCTCAGTCCTGGGTCTACAGCCTCAGTCCTGGGATGTGTGTAAATGACAGTAGTTGTAGAACATGGACAGAGGTTGAGAAAAGTCCATGTTGCATCGTGTCCCGTTCCTTCACCTTGAGTTTCATCATGGAGTCAACGCAGGACTTTCCGGCGTCGCCGCTGGTCACATGATCAATGCCGATCAGCTTGGCCTTGTAGCGGACACCGTCTCCCTGGAAACGGGAGCCAGGACCAGGGGCTGATGAGAACAAAACAGACCAGTGATGATTGGCCACGGGAACTCCCCCCAAAGCAAACGGCAGTAAAACCACATATGAGTCACTTTATGACTCTTTGGGCATTAGCTTTTGGAATGCTTCAACTGTTCAAGTTTCCATACCTTTAAAGAATAAATATTATCCATGTTTTTGTCAAATACAATTATAATGAGGATGACTAGGATGATTTTCAACCACAAGTCTGTGTGTGCAGCTCCCCCTGGTGGCAGCATCAGGAGTTACAGGCCGAAAGCATTTTTTTTACCCTTACTTCTAGATTCTTTCACTTTGTAAAAACCGAACCAACAAAGGAAACTCTTCCATTGTCATTTTTAATAGACAAAAATACTGCACGATTTTGTAATTTTAAAAACGAAATTTACCAAAAAGTAATGGATTATCTGTAAATATTCACGCAAATTGTTCACATTGTTTTTAAATTGAATTATCAGATCTCAAAGTCACACTTCCTACACTCATAGATCCGCTTATAACCGGTTTGAGTCTCACCTGCGGAGGTCGTGGAGGCAGGAGCCGGAGTCGAGTCCATTTTAAAAAGTGAAGAAATTGAATCCGATTATTTTGAGTCAAATTGTAAAGTGAAGAGCCGAGGAGAGTGCGCTCAGCTGCTGCTCACGGGACTCGAGGCAAAGGTCACAATCTGTAAAACTGCCACTCTCTGACATCACTATATATCCTGTCGCCTGTCATTAAAGCTGGGGAACCTAACTTTCTGTTTCATAGATGACATATGTAGTTGGTCCAGCAGAAAGAGTAACATGTTATGAACAAATCAGAACACGACATCATAAAACTATTTTGAGTAAGAAAGAAAGTGAGAGAGTGAAGGTAGTTCTGTTTTTCACTTTTCTATCAGCAGTTTTAGAGGCAGAACTATATGTGTAAAGATGCACAATTGCTAACATAGACTGTATAGATGGGACTGTATGTAAGAGATAATGTATGGGATAATATATGGGCGAAGCGGACCCCGACGCACAGTGGAGGGGTCTGCTTCTTATTATTCGATAATGACCTGCGTACTTTACATTATCCCGCTTATTATACGGCTTTGTATCAACAGAACAGACAAAATAAACTTCAGTCCACTCTTAGTGTGCCGAAAGGTTTATTTAATGACAGAAAATAAAATGGTTCCTGAAGGTTTCCCCGTGGCTTTACGAGTAATAGGCTGGTAACAGTTAGACTAATAACAGCTAGGCTAGTAACAATTAGGCTAATAACGGGTGCGTACCGATGTTCCCCGGGTCCGATGTTCCCCGGGTCCGATGTTCCCCCACTTCTATAGGCGGGGGAACATCGGACCCGGGGAACATCGGTACTTCGCGTATTAAAAAGTCCCGATGTTCCCCGGGTCCGATGTTCCCCCGCCAACAGAAGTGGGGGAACATCGGGACTTCAACAACGAGACTAGTCCCGCTGTTCCCCGCGTGCGCCCTTTGATGTTTGATGTTTTCTCCTCCACGAAAGATGGCATATGATCCGCGCCAACTTTTGTGAGAGAAAAAATACTAACTAGCCTAAGCCTATTTACTTTTCTTTTTCCCTCTCGCTCTTTGTGTGCTCATATTTCAGCTGATCGCAGCTTGAGTCTATGCAGGATATTTTTGGGCATGTTATGGGCATGTTATCTCCCCTTGCTCACTCTCCCATGGGCATCTATATTTGACAAGTCTGACTGAATAAAATGAGGACGATTGAAACTAGAGCTACTACATCTGTTAGCCTATAGTTTTTCCAAATACGTGGTTTTGCTGAGGGCACTGTGCTTTTACGCATAATGGACACGCATATGACGTCGTTTTTGTTGTAAAACTTGAATATGCTCTTTTAGTTCTAGAGATATTAATACATATTATTCTATTCAGAATGCGTGCGTCATTGTGCATTGTTGTCCCGCCTTACGTGTCACTCACAGTTAAAATGTAAATAACCAATTCAAACATAGCATTTTTACAACTTGAACTTTAAGAAAAAAATGATCAAAGGAATCAGTGTAAAATAAGATCGGAAAAGCTCAATTCATGATTGTTTAATTAGGTTTCCCATTTTTAAATACAATTGGAAACGCTCAGAATTCAAAAATATTGAAAAGTGTATTGGCTCCTACAGGGGGGGAATAATAATAATAATTATAATAATAATATAACCCCCTGAGCGTCATCACGTTCCTACGTTGCTTCAAATATAGTCCTGTTTATTGGCTGAACAATTTTGTCCAATATCATATCACACAGCGTGAAGCGAGAACAACCAGCTATTCCTCGTCTTAAAGATTGACAACGCTCTCAAAGCATTCACAACAGAGCAGCCTTTTTCATTTTAATTTTAAGAAAGTTCAGCGTGAACTTTGTGAGGTTGAGGAGCCAGAGGCCCGGGCCCGTAGGTCCCAGAGGAGGAGAGCGCGGTCAGGCCTGGCTCGCCTTGCACTGATGAGGTAAACTCTAGGCCTGTGTGAGACACACTGTGGGCCTCACTGTAGGCCTCACTGTGGGCCTCACTTTGGGCCTCACTGTGGGCCTCATGTATGAAACCTGCGTACGGCCAAATCAGGGTAAATGAGGTGTACGCAAAATATTACACTTTTCTGCATTTATCAATCTGGACGTGAGCGTACAATACGCAAAAAATAAACGCCAGGTCTGGAGGTGGTGTAAATCTATACGCTGAACTCAACCTTCGGCACAACACGCATGAAATTCAAGATATGTACAACAATAAACATATTCCCTCTGGCAAAATTATATGCTGTGTTTTCATTGAGGATCATGTTTCAAAATTTGAATTTGCGCATCAGAAAAAGTCTAATGGAAACACGCAAACTTCGAATAAATCACAGCTCATGAGGACCCTCTATTAAATCTGACTTGTGTGTGTATTATTTTGATCTGTATGTTTTTAAAATGTGAAGCGCTTTGTGATCCTGGACAGTGAAAAGGCTCTATATAAATACACTTTACGCAACAGGGATGTGTGACCCATCTATTGCTGTGGCAGGCTCTGCGCTGCGTAATTACGCACGGCTATTTGTATTCCTCATTCACATCTGGTAAAGCAATGTGTTATTTCATTAGATTTGTGTAAGCCTCACACAGACACACACCCCAATAACACATCGATGGTATTGCTCACTCAAACGTCTCACTGCCCTGTCCAGAGTGCGCAGCGAGTGCCGTGAGAGGTCGCGCCACATGTGCAGAAGTTTTGGCTCCAGAGTTTCTTTGTGAAATCTGGACCGCAAACGCTCTCTGAAGTGTACAGCGCCTCAATGCGCACTTCTACCCCGAGCCAGGCTGCGTCCAAGACGCTGCAGACGCTTCATTCATGAGAGCCACCGCTGCATAATAAATATGAATTAATTCATTCATTCAATCAATCTAGATTTATTCACTTCTACAATTCAATAAGGATTTTTCTAATGTATCAAAACATTTTGGCAAATTGCGTAAATGGAATATACACCCAAAATGTACACCTTTTTCAACGCAAGTTTCATAAATGAGCTTGTGTGTATGTGCGCGCGTGAGTGCGTGTGTGCGCGTGCGTGCGTTTGAACCATATTCTTTGAAACCCCAATTCCAGTTAGCCCTTGTAGTTTGCAAGCGAATTTGGCCTACTTACTAATCTGCAGGCCTACCCAAAATAGACTAGTTATGAGCGAAAGCCGCTTGTTGCTCCATTATGTTATTATCCAATAACATGTCTATGAGCGAGGCCCGCAGTCGGGGAACACCGGGCCCTCCGGCGTTTGGAAGGTCCGATGTTCCCCGGGTCCGGTGTTCCCCGGGTCCGGTGTTCCCCGCCCCGGGGAACTCCGGACCCGGGGAACATCGGACCCGGGGAACATCGGGCGACCCCCTAATAACAGTTAGGCTAATAAAAGTTAGGCTAGTAACAGTTAGGCTAGCAACAGCTTGGCTAATAACAGTTAGGCTAATAACAGTTAGGCTAATAACAGTTAGGCTAATAACAGTTAGGCTAATAACAGTTAGGCTAGTAACAGTTAGGCTAATAACAGTTAGGCTAATAACAGTTAGGCTAGTAACAGTTAGGCTAGTAACAGTTAGGCTAGCAACAGCTTGGCTAACAACATTTAGGCTAATAACAGTTAGGCTAGTAACAGTTAGGCTAATAACAGTTAGGCTAATAACAGTTAGGCTAATAACAGTTAGGCTAATAACAGTTAGGCTAATAACTGTACTATTATGTCTGACCATAGATACAAGCTTAAGTAAGACGGGAGGCACTTGTAGCGTTTAGACTCTTGCTTTATTCCATACATCCGGGAGTGTCCTTCCTTAATATGTGTCCCACCAGGTATCTACCATACACATTGGTTCCTATGTACACACCCACAGTACATCTCCCCCTTTTAGCTTAGTGTCCATATTTTCTTTGTCTTAACATAGCATCTTACTCTTAAACAGTTTCAGCTTCTGAATTACTTATTAATAAACATATTGAACAGTCGTACTGTAATCAACTTTTTAAGTGCATTTACAACAGCATTCTTCTTCCTTCTCTTTTTATTTTTTTTTTGTTTTTTTTTTTTTAGAACATTCTTTTGTTAATAATACAGTGTAACCATCTGTACTCAACCTTTTAACAAACATTGACACTGAAATCGTCTAGGGGTCAGGAAAGACAACCTGGGTCCCCAAGCTGTGCAGGGATTATTCTGCCCTGTAGGTCACAGCTTCCTACTATAGGAGTGGTGATCATATGTTGAGTCTCTGCGGGGTGTGAACAACCCGCCCCGACCTGGTGACTGTGGTGCCCTCAGGAATCACTGTGATGTGAGATCTGTTTCTCCTGAGACGTCCCGTCGGCAGGTCGATGTTGTAGGACCGTGGGGTGTTGGCTGGGCTGCTGATAATCCCCGAGCTGTTGGTGTTTTTCACCCAGACCCTCTGTCCTGGTCTGAGCTCTAGTTTCATTTGAGTTTTGTGTCTCTTGTTGAACCAGGAAGCTTGTTTTTGTTTCAGGTCCTGGTCTTTTCTTCGGAACAATACAAGGTTTGGCCATCTTGGTTGAAGTTTCTCCTCACTGACTGGTAAGGGCGTCCTGATGTTACGACCCATCAGCAACTGTGCAGGTGAGGAGCCGTGTGCCAAGGGTGTGGCTCTGTATGCCATGAGAGCTTTGTGTGGATCCTCCCTCTTATTCAGGAGAGTCTTCACCGTTCTCACAGCCCTCTCTGCTTCCCCGTTACTTTGAGGATAGTGAGGGCTCGAAGTTACATGTTTGAAATCATAGTCCCTTGCGAAGGCTGCAAACTCAGCTGCTGAAAACTGGGGGCCATTATCTGTGACGAGGATTTCTGGGACCCCATACCTGGCAAAAATGGCCTTCAACTTGTTGATCACTGGAACGGCAGTAGTAGAGGTAAGGTTTGCAACTTCAATATACCGGGAAAAGTAATCCACCACCACCAGGTAAATGGCACGATTCCACTGGAAGAGATCTGCTGCAACACGCTGCCATGGCCTAGTAGGAAGTTGTGTCGTCATGAGAGGCTCCGGTGTATTGTGAACCGCCTTTGCGCACGTTGTGCAGTTTTCAACTTTGAGTTTGATTTGTTTGGTCAAACCAAGCCACCATATGGACTGTTGGGCTCTGGCAATGCATTTCGTCATGCCCTGGTGACCTTCATGTACCATATTGAGCATTTCCTCCTGCATGTGGGCTGGGATGACAAGTCTTTCACTTTTCATCAATAGTCCGTCTACCACCAGCAGGTCTTGGTGGTACTGCCAATACACTTGAAGTTCTGGTGGGAGAGCTTTCCTGCTCGTGGGCCACCCTGTTTGTACCAAATCTTTCAGTTTTTTACACGTACAGTCCATTTCCTGTGCCTGTCTAATTTGTCCAAGTTTGCTTTCAGATGCTGGTAGCTGTTGCAAAATCTGGTTAATGGACACAGACACATCATCTTCCCAGCTGCTTGTCCTGCATTGTGAGAGCCGCTTGGATTGGCGCTCTGGACAGTGCATCCGCAGTGATTAAGTTCTTTCCTGGGACATGTTCTATTTTGTACGTGAAGCGAAGTAGTCGTAATCTAAACCGTAGAATACGAGGTGGCAAATCGTCGAGAGCTCTGCTGCCTAGTAGGGAAATGAGAGGCTTATGATCAGTTTGGATCAAAAAGTCCATTCCTACCAGGTACGTCTGAAACCGTTCACATGCCCAGGTCAGAGCGAGTGCCTCTTTTTCGATTTGGGCATATCTGCGCTCTGCGTTTGTCATGCTGCGTGAAATGAAAGCCACCGGACGCCATTCGCCTATTGGTTGCTTTTGCGACAGGACCCCACCCAATCCAAAGGAGGAAGCGTCTGCCGCAACTTTTGTCTCTCTATTCAGACAATACTGGGCGAGGACTGTGGGCGAGCTCAGTTCCTTTCGTAGCTCATCAAAGGCACGCTGCTGTGCGGTCCCCCATTCCCAGGTGGTGTCCGCTTTGAGGAGCTCTCTTAGTGGCTGTGTGAGTTCAGCTATACGTGGGGAAAACTTTCCAACATAGTTTACCATGCCCACAAACCTTTTCACGTCTGCAGCATGCTTAGGTGTAGGCATCTCCGTGATCGCTTTGATTTTGCCTGGGTCTGCTTCAATGCCCTGTGACGTGACAATGTGACCAAGAAACATGACCTTTACCACAGCAAACTGACACTTGTCGTTGTTGAGAGTTAGTCCTTCCTGCTGGAGCCGCTCCAACACTCTGTGCAGTCTTTGGTCGTGCTGTTCTCGAGTGGACCCAAAAACCAGAATGTCGTCTGCGTGGCACACAGTTCCCTCAAGCCCTGACAGCATTTGGGTTAGTCTCTTTTGGAAGTGTTCAGGTGCGGACGAGATTCCGAACGGCAACCTTTTGTAGCAGTATCTTCCAAACGGGGTGATAAATGTGGTCAGAGGGACTGACTCTGGGTGTAGAGGTACCTGCCAAAATCCAGCTGTAGCATCCAGTTTAGTGAAGACTGTTGCACCTGCAAACTTAGCCAAAGTTTCATCTACAGCAGGCAGTATGTGGCGCTCTCTAGAAACATACTCATGTAGGTGAGTCATGTCAGAGCAGATTCTGACCTTTCCATTGGGCTTAGGGGCCACCACCATTCCAGCACACCACTTTGTTGGTTCCTCAATAGCCTCAATTACCCCCATCTTCTCCATCCTTTCGAGCTCTACCTTCACTTTGTCATACAAAGGCAGTGGGACTCGTCTTGGCAGCGACAATGCATAGGGTTTGGCACCTTCTTTCAGTTTCACTTTGTACGCCCCTTTTAAAAGGCCCAGCCCTGTGAAGACTTTGGGGTACAGCTGTTTTATGTCAGCCTCAAACTCTGTAACACTGTCTACGGGGTGCAGCAGGCCTAAAGCTGAAATGGCTGGGAAACCTAGCAAAGGAGTAGACAGTCTCTGTATGACATACACTGGCTGCGTTGTCGTTTTGTCCTTGTATTTCATGACAGCATTAAACTGACCTCTTACTTTCAGGGCTTCTCCACTGGGACCACACAGGGGTTTCACTGCTCTGGTGAGTGGGCCGTGCAGGTCTTTTGAGTAGGTGGCAGCCGGTATCACGGTCACGTCAGCTCCTGTATCCAGTTTAAAAGTCATATTTTTGCCATTTACATCCAGTGTTTTTTTCCAGTTGTGGGGTTGTGCCCCTGCCGACACTGCTCCTAAAAACAGTGTGTTGTCCTCATCCTCCAGGACCACTCCAACTCTGCCTGATCTGCACACAGCTGCAAAATGTCCCTTTTTCCGACATTTTCTGCACTCTGCATCTCGTGCAGCACAGATGTTTTTGGAGTGTGCAGGTGATTTACCACAGCGCCCACAGTACTTGTATCCTTTTTGATTTTCATTTCGACTGTTTGTTTCAAATGGTTTTCGTGCTTGGTTTTCTTTGAAAGTTTTTTTCTTAAACTTTAATAAATCCACGTTTGCTTCTTTCATGTCCTTGACATTTGTCTCTCTCACGACTGGTTGTTGTTTCTTTATCTCTTCATGCTGTCTTATTTGTTGCACTGCCTTTTCCAGTGTTAATCCACTATCCATCTGCAGCTTCTCTGACAGGCCCTGGTGCTGTATGCCCACCACTAGCCTATCTCTTATCATTTCGTCCTGCAGTGGTCCATACTGGCAGTTTTCTGCTAACTTATACAGTAGACTGCCGTGATGAAGGATTCAGCCGATTCCCCCGCTTCTTGGCATCGCTTGTTAAAACGTGCTCTCTCGTATATTACATTGTGTTTGCCGATAAAGTGCTTGTCGAAAGCTCCTTTTACACTGTTGTACTTCTTAAGCTCATCCTGACTCAACCCCAGCGTACTCAAAATATCATCTGCTTTATCGCCCATGGTGTACACAAGAGAGTTTACTTGATAGCTTTCATCCTTGCCATCCAGTCCCGCCGCCACACGAAACCTTTCGAAACGGCGGATCCAGTTGGGCCATGCAGAGTAGTCGCTGAAGTCATAGTTTTCAGGTGGGTTGATTGAAAATAGGGAATCCATCATTCTCGCGCTGTCCTCTGGACGTCTTTTTTTTTTTTTTTTTTTTCGCGCCGTTAGCTTATTTTCCCGAAGGTAGCTTCACTCGCGGCAAAACTGCTACTTCACACCGACGTAGTCTTCTGATCTCTGCCTGAGACGGGATTCTTGACTTCTGACACCATGTACTATTATGTCTGACCATAGATACAAGCTTAAGTAAGACGGGAGGCACTTGTAGCGTTTAGACTCTTGCTTTATTCCATACATCCGGGAGTGTCCCTTCTTAATATGTGTCCCACCAGGTATCTACCATACACATTGGTTCCTATGTACACACCCACAGTACAATAACAGTTAGGCTAGTAACAGTTAGGTTAGTAACAGCTAGGCTAATAACAGCTAGGCTAATAACAGTTAGGCTAGTAACAGTTAAGCCTGGTTCACACGAGACGATTTTAAAATTGTCGGCCGATTTTTCTCCGTGTTAGACCCCACACGGGGAGATTAAAAATCCTGCGTCTAACCACTTTGGTCGTGCAGTGTGTGGTGCGTAGCCACACGGAAAGATCACGCAAGCCACAAACATCACACACGAACCGACACACTTTTGTGCCCTTTAGTGTGAACAAGCCCTAATGTATAACTTCCATTAACATTTAAATGTGTTGATTGGTGTTTGCGTTTATTGAGCGTGGCTCGCTCCGGAGTGGCCGAAACTACTTGCGGAGTAATCTAAACACCTGAATTACAAGCAGAGAGTGCGTTGCCAAAGGGCAGTGGTCATAATTGTTTTGAGAGGTCTGTTATCAAGAAATAGTGACCGGTAGAACGTTTTGAAATTTCATTCAAATCAATGGAGCGTTCTCCTGCTGCTGAGGAGCGTGTGATAATCAAAGATGAGATAAGACAGACTTTATTTATATCACACAGACTATATACAAATGGACAATGCTAATACAGATTGACAAAGCTAACAGACTGTATGTGCGGACCCCATGGATCTATAATAATAACTGGATAGGGTATTACTAGCTTACAGCTGTCCCACCCATGGCCACAGGGGGCGCTGTGGTACTGCAGACTCAATTCACCGGGCTACCCAGAAAAAAGTCCCATAGAACTCAATGTATATTAAAACAGCGCGACCTCAGCTGACAGAGAACCTGACAGAGAACCTACAGCTTTCATAAAGATTGGATTTTGTGGGGATTCTAGTGTCCCTGAACTTCATCCTCATCCTCATCCTGAACTTTTTTTCTTCTTAAATCCTTCGGTTTCCTTTAAATCCACACTTTACTGCCACAAACTCTGCTCCCTGCCTTCCTGCTCTGAGTCCGCTCTACCTCTGCTCTGATCAGCAGCTCTGATTGGTCAGAGTGCGGCCGAGCCCCTCTGTGCACGTGCATGAGAGCCACACACGCACGTTTGACGCGACGCATCATGGGAGATAATCCACTGCACAGAACCGGGAGGACCAGACGATGCCCAAATACAGGCGAGTTCTGCTAATCTCCCGGTCTCCATGAAGTCCCATGCGCTACTGAGCACAAGCCATTCATTTGAATAGGACGCCATCTTGGATCACCGGGGCTTGGCCGGGACCCTGACCCATGGGTGGGACAGCGATAAGCTAGTAATACTCTATCCAATTATTATAATAGATCATGACACAGATGGGCAATGCTAACATAGACAATGCTAAGTCATGGAGCACAGATCGTCTCAGGAAGCCATTAATCCTCTTCATTTGGAACAGATTTGGGGAAAATCCTTGAGACGCAGTGAACTCTTCCTCTTTCTCAGGCCTCTCTCCGCCGCTGGACCAGAGCCGAACATGGACCAGAGACACTGTAAATAGTTTGGGGGCAGAACAGTCTGGACCAGGACAAGAGGAACCAGACAAGACTGTTCCAACCTTGCTGTCATTATTAATATCCTGTATGTTTAAAACGTTTTTTTTTTATTCAGAGACAAAAATTATCTCTGAATTCACTTTCCCGCATCAAAGAGAAACCCAAGAAGGACCAGAGAGAGACCAGAGAGAGACCAGAGAAGGACCAGAGAGAGACCAGAGAGAGACCAGAGAAGGACCAGAGAGAGACCAGAGAAGGACCAGAGAGAGACCAGAGAGAGACCAGAGAAGGACCAGAGAGAGACCAGAGAGAGACCAGAGAAGGACCAGAGAGAGACCAGAGAAGGACCGGAGGGAGAGACAGAACAGAACTGAGGCTGTAGATCCAGGACAATAACCATTTATTGGTTTAATACAAAAATGGGTCAAAATATTTCATTATTTTGTCATTTATTATTTAATACATTCTATTTTTACTTATTTAATTACTGTTGTATCTGTTAGTTTGAAGTTTGAAGAACAGAAATAAAACAAACTTTAAAAAGTACAAAAACAATTTTTATCTATTTGTAATGTTGTCCATACTCCCACCAGTGAGATTAGCTCCACGTGGTGAGTTCTGGCGCCCGGATCACGGACTTTCTGATTGGTGAAACGGTGGAGGGCGGGACATCGAAATGAAAACAAAAACAAGATTTAGGGGCTGGAAAACTCATTTTGAAATTCAAATATCTCTGAACTACTGTTATCAGTTAAAGAAGTATTGGAGAAGAGCATGTTTTATTAAAGCCTTTTGACAGATTAGGGCCCTTTAATGATGACTTGACATGAAAATCTTACACTAGACTTTCTTAAAGTATGCAAATTAACTCCCAACACCGCTCTGGTATTTGACCCGTTCCCAGAAGTGGAGGAGAGATGAGTCCTTTCCTGTTCCTCCAGGACGCCCCTGACAGGAGCCTCACTAATACCTCAGTGTCAGGCCCTAAGCCCCGCCCACAGGTGTGCGTCTCTAAAACCGGATCATAACCGGCTCAGTCTGGAGACCGTCGCAGCATGGAGCCCTCTGCTCTGAACCACCGGCCCATCATCGGTGAGTCTGGATCTGTTTGTTTGGATCTGTTTAGTTTTAGATTAGAATCATACATGCTCCATACACTCACCTCATCAGCATCAACACAGATACTGTATTTGAATACGAGTACAAGTACAAGTACAGTAGTGCTGGAAAAGAGTCAGAAGCAAATATAGTCTCTACTCTACTCTACTCTACTCTACTCTACTCTACTCTACTCTACTCTACTCTACTCTACTCTACTCTACTCACTTTCCAGCAGCACTGGACTTCCAGAACGCTTTAGTACCAGCTCGGCCTGGATAGAACCAAGAGGGACTAAGAAGGACCTGGTACCCGCTACACAGGGCCAGTGGAAACACCCCCAATCAGGTTAGAATCAGTTTAAAGGAGTCGCTCTCTGGGAAAAGGTGTTGTTTCATAGTTTATAACTGTATTTACATTCTTATGCTGTAACACAGCAGTTAACACAACACAACTGGTGAGTGTGTGGTACCGGCATATGGCACCAGTTTATGTAAGTGTGTCTGTGTGTGTGTATAGATAGATCACATACAGATCTGAGACATGACCAGAACAATATTTCTTTTGGAAGTTTTCCTCACATTGTCCTACTGACCTACTAAGAACACGTTACATACTGTGCACACACACACACAAAAACACACACGCTTGCAGCTTTCAGTTTGAAAGACATGTTTGAACTCACATCTGCCTGTTTTTACAGCTCAATATATAACTGCATGAGGTGTGTGTTTGCTCAGAGGGTCTAGGTACACACACACACATATATATTGGGTTTCTTTTAAATAGACACACTACAGATTACTTTCCTTTTTCTATTTTCCCTTTAATTGTTTGTTTGCTCCATAAAGCCCAGAGGGTTTTTGACTTCTGTTGACACTGAAAAGTAAATATCCTCGAGCTCAGTAACTGTTTGTGTCACACTCATCATTTTGGGATTAAAAAAGGTGGTCAAAAAGTTATAAGCAAAAGGTTTTGTTATCTAGTCCCTCTCTGGTCTCTCTCTGGTCTCTCTCTCTCTGGTCTCTCTCTGGTCTCTCTCTGGTCTCTCTCTCTGGTCTCTCTCTCTGGTCTCTCTCTCTGGTCTCTCTCTCTGGTCTCTCTCTGGCCTCTCTCTCTGGTCTCTCTCTCTCTGGTCTCTCTCTGGTCTCTCTCTGGTCTCTCTCTCTGGTCTCTCACTCTAGTCTCTCTCTGGTCTCTCTCTCTGGCCTCTCTCTCTGGTCTCTCTCTCTCTGGTCTCTCTCTGGTCTCTCTCTGGTCTCTCTCTCTGGTCTCTCACTCTAGTCTCTCTCTGGCCTCTCTCTCTGGTCTCTCTCTCTCTGGTCTCTCTGGTCTCTCTCTGGCCGCTCTCTCTGGTCTCTCTCTGGTCTCTCTCTGGTCTCTCTCTCTGGTCTCTCTCTCTGGTCTCTCTAGTCTAATAGTTGTACATTTTCAGATAAAAACTCTTTTTGTGATTATGAACAGAATCCACAGCAAGCCTTAAGTCCCACAGTTTGTATAAAACACAGGATTTGAGAGGAGAATCTTTTCCCTGATGACTCTCCCTGTTGTCTCTCCCTGATGACCCTCTCCCTGATGCCTCTCCCTGATGCCTCTCCCTGATGATGTGTGCAGGAGTGGTGGCTCAGGAGACTGATGATGGGACAGAGTCGTACATTGCAGCGTCGTACGTGAAGTTTGTGGAGTCTGCAGGAGGCCGCGCTGCTCCTGTTCAGTAAGAACCACACCCTCTGGCCCTGCCCTGCCCTGCCCCGCCCTGCCCTGCCTTTTTTGGACACTCACAGACGCTTCACATGTCATTAATTATTCACTCCATACATTACACGGTGGTGATAAACTACTGTAGCCACAGCTGCCCTGGGGCACACTGACAGAAGCGAGGCAACCAGTCTATGCCATCGGCCCCTCTGACCACCAACCAGGAGTGTTTCTATAGTCCCTGTTTGGTGCCAAGTACTTTTTAGTCCCTCCTGGCCCTGGTTCTATCCAGGCCGAGCTGGTGCAAGGATACGGTACTATAGATACTAATGTGATGGAGCAGCAGCCGCTCGCTGGTCCTGCTGCAGGTGTCCACAGGAGGTCTGTCTGAGAGGACAGCCTTGATCTTTCAGTGGGGGCTTCAGGCAAAGTGGAGTTAAGTGTCTCCGGCACAGCAGACATCAGTGGGAGTCGGTGGAGAAGGTCTCGTGGTGGGCTCGAACCCACAACCTTCAGGCTCAAAGGCCAATGCCCTAAAAAAAAATGTATTCATATTTTACGGGCGAGTCCAGAGGAGTCTGAGAACCACAGTGTTGCCAGAACAAACCAGGCTCAAAGAAAATCATGTTTGTCTTCCTTTTGCAGCATCAATCAGACGGAGGAAGAATACAGGGCTCTCTTTAAGTCCATAAATGGGTAATTATCACATATTCAGATTATCCACATATTTGAGCAGAAACAGAAGTTTCCGTGGTCCCCGCAGAGTCCTGTACCCAGGAGGAGACGCCTCTCTGACCACATCCGGCTACGCTAAAGCTACACGGCTGTTCTTTGACCTGGCTAAAGAGGTGAGTCCCGGAAGATACAGTGAGCTCTACATAATAATAACAATAATAATAGATGGATAGAAATAATTTTAATATGTTTCAGGCCAATGATGGAGGCGACTACTTCCCGGTGTGGGGGACCTGCCTGGGGTTCCAGCTCATGGCCTGTGTGGTGGGGGAGAAGGAGGGAGATGTTCTGACCAGGACGGGCGAGGCTGACGAGGCCTTGGCTCTGGATTTTACACACGGTAAAAACACGGTCTGGGATTTTTAAATATGTTCATTATCTACGACTGACCAACTACAGCCTCTCTCTGGTCTCTCTATGGTCTCTCTCTCTGGTCTCTCTCTATGGTCTCTCTATGGTCTCTCTCTCTGGTTTCTCTCTCTGGTCTCTCTCTCTCTGGTCTCTCTCTCTCTTGTCTCTCTCTCTGGTCTCTCTCTCTCTGGTCTCTCTCCCTCTGGTATCTCTCTCTGGCGTCTCTGCTCTCTCTAGTCTCTCTCTGGTCTCTCTCTGGTCTCTCTCTGGTCTCTCTCTGGTCTCTCTCTGGTCTCTCTCTGGTCTCTCTCTGGTCTCTCTCTGGTCTCTCTCTGGTCTCTCTCTGGTCTCTCTCTGGTCTCTCCCTCTGGTCTCTCTCCCTCTGGTCTCTCTCCCTCTGGTCTCTCTCCCTCTGGTCTCTCTCTCTCTGGTCTTTCTCTCTGGTCTCTCTCCCTCTGGTCTCTCTCTCTGGTCTGATTTTCAGATACAATTTTATACTTTCTTCTTCATTATGCTAAAGTTATAGATTCTATCCCATGTTATTTCAGTCATTGTTAATTTCTTGTGCTGTGTGCTCCTCAGTCCTTCTTCTCTGTAACTAATGATGCAACACTGACATTTCTGACTTTGGGACAAATAACAGATCTCTTCATCTTCATCTTAAAAACCTTGAATGTTTCTGTGTTTACGAAAACAGACGCCACAGAAAGCCGAATGTTCCGCAGTTTCCCCAAAGAGACTCTGAAGGCTCTGAGCTCTGAGGCAGTGACGGCCAACATCCACAACTACAGCATGACCACGGCCGTGAGAGAAACCCCCCCAGTTCCTCCCGTCATCCAGGCCCAGACCACAGGGTTTTACTTTCTCGTTTCTTTCTCAGACCTTCAAAGAGCTGCGGAGTCTGAACACCTTCTACAGAGTCCTCAGCACCAACACTTACAACGACGGAACCGAGTTTGTCTCAACGATGGAAGGTTTGTACGTTTGGAACCAAGCTCTGTGAAATTTGGATTATTATAGAGAGACCAGAGAGAGACCAGAGAGAGACCAGAGAGAGACCAGAGAGAGACCTGAGAGAGACCTGAGAGAGACCAGAGAGAGACCAGAGAGAGACCAGAGAGAGACCAGAGAGAGACCAGAGAGAGAGACCAGAGAGAGACCAGAGAGAGACCAGAGAGAGACCAGAGAGAGACCAGAGAGAGACCAGAGAGAGACCAGAGAGAGACCAGAGAGAGACCAGAGAGAGACCAGAGAGAGACCAGAGAGAGACCAGAGAGAGACCAGAGAGAGACCAAGAGAGAGACCAAGAGAGAGACCAGACCAGAGAGACCAGACCAGAGAGAGACCAGAGAGAGACCAGAGATACCATAGAGCCCAAGGAGAGACCATAGAGCAAGGGAGACCAGTGAAATCAGGGAGAGATCAGGGACAGACCGGAGAGAGACCGGGGAGAGACCAGAGAGACCCCTTTCCCAGCTTTAAACTAAACCATGGTCCCCTCTGGTAGCGTACCAGTATCCCTTCTACGCGGTGCAGTGGCATCCGGAGAAGAACCTGTTTGAGTGGAGCCGGTCTCAGCCCCTCCCCCACTCCCCGTCTGCGGTGAAGGTCGCCTCCTGCTGCGCTCACTTCTTCATCAGTGAAGGTAGAACCATCATCAGGACCCGGAGTCTTTAAAAACACATTGTTATCATGTTGTGTTGTTTTCCACACAGCGAGGAAAAACAGGCACCGGTTCAAGAGCGAGGAGCAGGAGCGACGGGCGCTGGTTTATCGGTACACGCCAAAGTACACGGCGGACTGCACGCCCTGGGTCCAGACCTACTACTTCTCCTGACGCCGCAGGGTTTAGGTTTTACTGTTTACTAAGAATGTGAAATAATGTCTAAAAGGAGACGTAACATGAAAAATGCAGTTGTTTTTAGCTTCGTCCACGCTAATATCAGTTTGTTCTCACTTCACTACAGTCTGTGTTTTATCTTATGTATTGTATGTTTGTGTATGTATTTGTATTGTAATGTTTATATTGAAGAAGACGACAAAGTCTGGGATCGTGTCTTTCATTCAGACAGAAGACAAGTTTTGTTGTTGATGGTAGAGCACGAACACAGGATGTTACAGACTGCCACTGATGATACAGCGTTGAGAATGAAGTCCTCCAATCAGCAGCTGCCACGGTGCCCTGTGGCTTGGCCTTCAAAAATCAAAACAAGGGAAAAGTACTGGCTCGTGCAAATGTAAGAATGAAGAATTAAAACTTTAACCATAGTTGCTTCAAAGTGTTATGAAATCTCACAATATGTTAATTAAAAAATCTATGCTCAGTGTCCGTGATCACAACCTCAGTCTGTCCTGCACTGACCTGAAGGCACGTGTCGAGGCCTGTGTCCACTCGGGCGGCGCTGGTTGCGGTTGCGCTGGATCTACGTAGCCACGAGCGTTCCCCCTGCGTAGTTTTGAAGAGAATGTTGTAATCCCACACGTTTGTGTTTACATTGATGGTGCTGCCGCCTCACAGCGCCGCCCTCTGGTCAAACACGTACATTACGCCTGGACGATACTTTTAGAGCCGCTTCCATTTGAAGGTTTTATGGTTTCAGAACCACACACCCTTTGGTCTCGGTCTGGGCAGGTCTCAGTATGTTTTGACTCAGTATGGACTCATGGTGAATGTGAGTAAACAGTGGATTTAGTAAAATACTGTTTTTAAATGTTACCAATATTTGTTCACACATCAGTCAGTCCAGTTTGTGTCACAGACTGTGGGTCTGGTCTGGTGCCACCGCGGCTGCACCATCCTAAACATGCCCATATAAGGACTTGTGCTTATGGAGCGGTTTTATTTACATCTGCTCTGTTCACACCGTCCTCATCAGAGACCTCTGACTCACGACACTTCAGAGTCTGTTCACTCTGTCATCAGAGGCAGCATCAACAGAACTGTCCGAGTGAGGTCCTGACACGTGGTCCTGACACGTGGTCCTGACGTGGTCCTGACACATGGTCCTGACGGGGTCCTGACACATGGTCCTGACACGTGGTCCTGACACAGCCCTGACATGGTCCACTCCTGACATGGTCCTGACATGGCCCTGAATGTTGACTCCAGGTTCGTTTGTGATTCTTGTAATGCACTTCAGCTGCTCTTGGGGGCGCTGTCGTGCTAATCTTATTTTCAAATTTGGAAATAGCCAGAATCTTAAGTGTTGAGTTTGAATTTTGTGAAGTTTCAAAGTGGTTCAGTGGGTGAGAAACATCCATGCATTTTCCTTCCGCTTCATCCGTTGCCGGGTGGCGGGGGTGGCAGTCTGAGCAGAGACCCCAGACTTCCCTCTCCACACACCACACATGGTCCACGCTGCATTTGTCTCATGGATGTGTCAAAGGTCAATATTCTGCTCTAATTGTAAACACATCCTTCAGCGCGGTTCAGATTCGGGGCCCGTACCTTAGACAGAGGGCCGCGGTTTCACAACACCGCACTTTGGGAACCACACTAACCACTTTAGCAGTTTTTAATTCCAGGAAAAGGAGGATCCAGCGTCCGGAGGCGGAGAGCTCTGCGTCACTTTAAACACAAGTCTCTAAAACAATGCGACGAGACCGGAGCAGCTGGTTTGTGCCAAAATGCCGGAGGAAACCGGTAACACCTGGAGGAAACCGGGAGCACCTGGAGGAAACCGGAGCACCTGGAGGAAACCGGAGCATCTGGAGGAAACCGGAGCACCGGGAGGAAACCGGAGCACCTGGAGGAAACCGGTAACACCTGGAGGAAACCGGTAACACCTGGAGGAAACTGGAGCACCTGGAGGAAACCGGAGCATCTGGAGGAAACCGGAGCACCGGGAGGAAACCGGAGCACCTGGAGGAAACCGGTAACACCTGGAGGAAACCGGTAACACCTGGAGGAAACTGGAGCACCTGGAGGAAACCGGAGCATCTGGAGGAAACCGGAGCACCTGAGGGAAACCGGAGCACCTGGAGGAAACCGGAGCACCTGGAGGAAACCGGTAACACCTGGAGGAAACCGGTAACACCTGGAGGAAACCGGAGCATCTGGAGGAAACCGGAGCACCTGGAGGAAACCGGAGCACCTGGAGGAAACCGGAGCATCTGGTGGAAACCGAAGCCCCTGGAGGAAACCGGAGCACCTGGAGGAAACCGGAGCATTTGGAGGAAACCGGAGCACCTGGAGGAAACCGGAGCACCTGGAGGAAACTGGAGCACCTGGAGGAAACTGGAGCATCTGAAGGAAACCGGAGCACCTGGAGGAAACCGGAGCATCTGGAGGAAACCGGTAACACCTGGAGGAAACCGGTAACACCTGGAGGAAACTGGAGCACCTGGAGGAAACTGGAGCACCTGGAGGAAACTGGAGCACCTGGAGGAAACCGGAGCATCTAGCGGAAACCGGAGCATCTAGAGGAAACTGGAGGAAACCGGAGCACCTGGAGGAAACCGGAGCACCTGGAGGAAACCGGAGCACCTGGAGGAAACTGGAGCACCTGGAGGAAACTGGAGCATCTGGAGGAAACCGGAGCACCTGGAGGAAACCGGAGCACCTGGAGGAAACCGGAGCACCTGGAGGAAACTGGAGCCCCTGGAGGAAACCGGAGCACCTGGAGGAAACTGGAGCACCTGGAGGAAATCTGAGCACCTGGAGGAAACCGGAGCACCTGGAGGAAACTGGAGCACCTGAAGGAAACCGGAGCACCTGGAGGAAACCGGAGCATCTGGAGGAAACTGGAGCATCTGGAGGAAACTGGAGCAACTGGAGGAAACCTGAGCAACTGGAGGAAACCGGAGCACCTGGAGGAAACTGGAGCAAATCGGAGCACCTGAAGGAAATCTGAGCACCTGGAGGAAACCGGAGCACCTGGAGGAAACCGGAGCACCTGGAGGAAACTGGAGCACCTGGAGGAAACTGGAGCACCTGGAGGAAACCGGAGCACCTGGAGGAAACCGGAGCACCTGGAGGAAATCGGAGCACCTGGAGGAAACTGGAGCAAATCGGAGCACCTGAAGGAAATCTGAGCACCTGGAGGAAACCGGAGCACCTGGAGGAAACCGGAGCACCTGGAGGAAACTGGAGCACCTGGAGGAAACCGGAGCACCTGGAGGAAACCGGAGCACCTGGAGGAAACCGGAGCACCTGGAGGAAATCGGAGCACCTGGAGGAAACCGGAGCACCTGGAGGAAACCGGTAACACCTGGAGGAAACTGGAGCAAATCGGAGCACCTGGAGGAAATCGGAGCACCTGGAGGAAACCAGAGCACCTGGAGGAAACTGGAGCACCTGGAGGAAACCGGAGCACCTGAAGGAAACTGGAGCAAATTGGAGCAACCGGAGCACCTGGAGGAAACCGGAGCACCTGGAGGAAACCGGAGCACCTGGAGGAAACTGTAGCACCTGGAGGTAACCGGTAACACCTGGAGGAAACCGGAGAACCTGGAGCACTTGGAGGAAACCGGAGCGCCTGGAGGAAACTGGCAGTTCCTGGAGGAAACCGGAGCACCTGGAGGAAACCTAGGAACAAATAAATGAAATGAAAATGAAATTAAACCTACGCAGACACAGGGAGAACATGCAAACTCCATTCAGAAATGCCCTTTTCCGACCTGGATTCGAACCCAGGACCTTCTTGCCGAGAAGCGAGAATGCTACCCACTCAGCCTGTGTTATTTATGAGACTGAAATGTTAGGTACCCCAGCTTTAATCCATACATAACATTAGACATTTCCAGATAGTAGTAGCCGCTGTAGTACTTTTTCCGCGGGGACATAGTAAAGTTTTGATTTGTGGGGTCCGCTGTCGGAGCAGTTGGAAACATTCTCTCATCTGTTTTAAACAAAGAGGCTTGTTCCCGGTGCTCTGTGTGTTCTGGAAACTGCGGTATGTTGTGATGTCACCGACTCAAACATCAGACCCTCCAACCTGACGCACGAGAGAGACACGAGCTGAGGATAGGACGTTTTGGCTCAGATGAACGAGAACATGCACAGAACTACAGATGCTGGTCTCTCTGATCTCTCCTCTCTCTCTTGTCTTATCTCTAGTTACTCTCTGGTCTACCTCTCTCTCTCTCATCTCTTTCTGGTCTCTCTTTCTGGTCTCTCTTTCTGGGCTCTCTTCTCTGGCATGTCTCTGTTCTCTCTCTGATCCCTTTCCTCTCTTTGGTTTCTCTTCTTGTCTCTCTCTTTTTTTAAATCTCTGGTCTCTCTCTGATCTCTCTGATCTCTCTGGTCTCTCTCTGGTCTCTTTCTGGTCTATCTCTCTTGTCTCTCTCTTGTCTATCTCTCTTGTCTCTCTCTGGTCTCTCTCTCTTGTCTCTCTCTGGTCCCCCTCTGGTCCCCCTCTGGTTGCTCTCTGGTCTCTCTCTGGTCTCTCTCTTGCCTCTCTCTGGTCTGTCTCTGGTCTGGCCCGGGGCCTGGAGCTGGTCTGACAGAGGAGGTGTGAGGGAGTGTGGACAGCTCTTTAAACAACACTGCTCTAAAGGCTCCAGTGATGGACGGGCCTCGAGCTGATGTTCCTCTGGTGCTGCCTTCACTGAACGTACAAAAACACAGCTCCACTTCCCAGCAGCAGCTTCCACTCGTTTAAAGAGTACTTGTGTCTTTGTCTTCCGTGAAATGGCCAGGAGAAAATTTTTCACGTCATGGTGAAAGCTGTGACCTGGTATCTATGGTCCTATGGTCATATGGTAACTATGGGAAGTGTCGCAGGTCAGATTATAGTCTTAGAGATAATTTCTCTGTGTCTCCTGGAACAATGCAAAAACTGTCACAAAGCTTCACGTCTTCTTCGTCAGGACAAATCAACTCATGTCTCTCTGGTCTCTCTCTTGCCTCTCTCTGTGCTTTCTCTCTGATCTCTCTCTGGGTCTCTCTCTGGTCTCTCTCTGTTTTCTCTCTCTGTGGCCTCCCTCTCTCTGGTCTCGCTCTCTGGTCTCTCTGGGCTCTATCTCTGTCTTGCCTCTCTTTCAGCTCTCTTTCTGGTCTCTATGTGGTCTCTCTCTGGGTCTCTCTCTCTGTGGCCTCCCTCTCTCTGGCCTCTCGCATGTCTCTCTCGTCTCTCTTTTGCTCTCTGGTCTCTCTCTCTGCATGACGTTGGCCATTAGAACATGAGAATAACAGCTCTTTCTTACCAATGGCTCCTGCTGAAATACTGAAGTACTTTTCTACCACATGAGCGGTAGAATGGATGCGACGTGAGTTCTTGTCTGTATGTTATGACAGGGCCCATACTACATTCTACAAACACATAACAGAGCAGCAGGAGGGACCAGAGTGAGCAGAGGGATCAGAGTGAGCAAAGGACTTCACACTCACACGGCAGCTCACGGCCACGGACACTGATCCATTTCCACAGACGTCAGAAGCTGAAGTCTGTGGCCGCGAGCAGGAGTTCAGCTGCGTGGGAACAGAGTGTGAACTGGAGCTAACCCTGCTGTCCCTCTCCTCTGGTCCATCTGCCCCCTCCCCAGAGTCCATCTGCCCCCTCCCCAGGGTCTCTCTCCCGCCTCCTCTTCTCAAGGATCTGCTGCTTCACTGGGAGGAGACTCAGATCTCTCTCAAGTCTCAAACCAGAGCAGGACTAGACCCTGCAGGGACCAGACTCCAGTGGCATTACGGACTGAGATAACAACGAAGGATCTGGAGGAGAAAAACACAAGATCACACCAGGAGGAGCTCACCAGGAGGACCACACCAGGAGGACCTCACCAGGAGGACCTCACCAGCAGGACCTCACCAGGAGGACCACACTAGGACTGTGCTCTTTCTCTTTCGGACCTTAGACCTTCACTGGACGCTCTGATGGATGTTTGACATGTGCATGTTCTCAGTGCAGCCCAGGACGGGGCTCCTCGTCTCTGTATGATCCTCCTCCCCTAGTTTCCTAGGGGGCACTCTCTGCATGATCCTCCAGGACACTAGGGGCACTCTCTGCATGATCCTCCAGGACACTAGGGGGCACTCTCTGCATGATCCTCTAGGACACTAGGGGGCACTCTCTGTATGATCCTCCAGGACACTAGGGGCACCCTCTGCATGATCCTCTAGGACACTAGGGGGCACTCTCTGTATGATCCTCCAGGACACTAGGGGCACCCTCTGCATGATCCTCTAGGACACTAGGGGGCACTCTCTGTATGATCCTCCAGGACACTAGGGGCACTCTCTGTATGATCCTCCAGGACACTCGGGGCGCTGCTGGTGTCGGCCTGGAGAGTAACCAGACACAGGTCGCTCTGGAGTCTAACCGTTCTCAGGCCGTGACGGTGGCGTTGGGCACTGGGCGCCTGCTTCTGCCCGTGCTCATGTTTGTGGTGGGCGCAGTGGGGAACCTCGTGGCCATCGTGGCTCTATCGGTGTCACGGCGCGAGCAGAAGTCTTCGGCGTTCTACACGCTGGTGTGCGGGTTGGCGGTCACCGACCTGCTGGGCACGTGTCTGGCCAGTCCCATCACCATAGCAACGTACCTGGACCCAGACGTGCTGCAGGACGAGCGTTTGTGTGCGTTCCACTCTTTCCTGCTGCTCTTCTTCAGCCTGACCGGCCTCAGTGTGATCTGTGCCATGGCGGCTGAGCGCTACGTCGCCATCTGCTGCGCGTTCACCTACCGACGCTGCCGCGTGGGCCGCAGCTTCGCTCAGAGGGTTCTGTGTGGCATCTACCTGAGCCACGTGCTGCTCTGCAGCCTCCCGGCGCTGGGCCTGGCACGCAGCCAGCTGCAGCGCTCCGCCACCTGGTGCTTCATCGAGTGGCGCTCATGGGATCCTGTGGCGCACGCCTACACGGTGCTGTACGGCAGCACCAGCGTCCTGCTGATCCTGGGGACGCTGCTGCTGAACCTGGCCGTGTGTGGAGCGCTGCTGCTGATGCGAAGGCGCTCGGCGACCAACCCTCTGAACAGAAGAGCAAGTGTGCGGCAGCGATGGCGGGCGCTGTCCTCCGCTGCAGAGACGCAGATGATGGCCGTGCTCCTGACCACCTCCGCTGTGGTGCTGAGCTGCTCGGCGCCACTCGTGGTGAGTTTGGATCCTGCCTGTTAACGTTATGTTACAAGCACACACAGACACACACACACACACACACACACACACACGTTTACCTGATCTTCACGTGCACGCTCCTCTTGCAGGTGCGTGTGTTCGTGAACTGCTTCACGCTCGTGGACGACCCGCCCGCAGACCTGGCTGCCATCCGCATCGCTTCAGTGAACCCCATCCTGGACCCGTGGATCTACATCCTGCTGCGGAGGTCTCTGTTCCGTCGCTTACGCAGTGCGTCTGTGCGCAGGCTCTCAGCGCGTGGCTCGGCTCCGCACTCAAACCTGTTCTTTCCAAACCTCATTAAAGACGGTCATGTGATCACACAGCTGCTGTGGAGCGCCAACGTCGCCACGCAGCTGCCGACCGCACTTCAGACGCATGCACGCCGCTCACAGAGACGTGTTACCACGGAGACACACATGTGCTCTTTCACAAATAAAGGGGGGAAACTTGATGAACAAATACAAGACGTGTCGTGTAAAGAAGAGGAAGCTCAGAAATCAGACACCGCTGCAGTTAGACAATAAACACTGACTGGATTCAGAACTTTCTGAGGTTTAGTGAACTATGACATGACATGGACTGATCACATGACCTACCTAAGATGGCTGCACCCTGTGTTCTGGCTGACAATTGTATGAAAGAAAAAGTATATATTGTTGCTTATTAAGGCAAGTAAGAATAAAATAAAAGGTGGGCAATGCCACCAAAGAAGACATCACAGATGGAGAGTGACATTGACGACATCCGCAAGTCAATGAACCACATGTCTGGAGAGCTGGCTAAAGTTACTCAACAGCTAACACAGCTGCTGCAACTTGTGGATGAGGTAAAGCAACTCAAAGAAATAATACAGGAAAAGGATACTAAAATCAAAGATCTTGAGAAGAGGATTGATAATTTGGAACAATATTCGCGAATTATCAGTGGCCTGAGTGTGAAACCTCGCTCCTATGCAAAAGCAGCAGTGGAAGGGAGAAATGTAAGTGAAGATGCTGAACCTGCTGATTTATTGTCACTGGAGGGACAAGTGCTGCATTTTTTTGCTGAAAAAGACATACATCTGGATGTGAAGAATATTGCTGCATGCCACACACATAAATCAAATGATAATTCACTATTCTTTTTAAAAGAGGGAAAAACTATTATAAAAAAAAGGATATTGCTGATGAGTTTAATCATTTCTTTGTAAACGTTGGATCCAATCTGGCAAATGAAATCCCAAAACCATCAGATGTTCAGGATATTAGTTCAGAAAATATTAAATGTAACAATAATTCATTCTCTATTAGAAGTGTAGACGAACATGAAATAATCAATATTGTGCACAGATTACAAAATAAAAAATCAACAGATTGTTCTGATCTTGACTTGGTCTTAATAAAGGACATTATAGATTGTATTGTGACACCATTCACATATATTTGTAATCAGTCTTTTCTTACTGGAATATTTCCATTGAAAATGAAAACAGCAAAAGTAATACCTGTTTACAAAAGTGGAGACCAACATGAGTTCACCAATTATAGACCAATATCGCTACTTCCGCAATTTTCTAAAATTCTAGAGAAGCTCTTTGTCATAAGGTTAGAAGATTTTTTAAATAAATATAACTTACTAACGGATTATCAGTTTGGGTTCAGGAGCAATAGATCACCCTCAATGGCAATCATGGAACTAGTGGAAGAAATAGCAAAAGCCACTGATAACAAAGAGTTTGCGGTGGGGGTCTTCATCGACCTTTGAAGGCCTTTGATACTATAAATCATGATTTACTATTATTAAAACTTGAGAGATATGGAATCAGAGGGGTAGCACAAAATTGGTTAAAACATTATCTAAGTGACAGAGATCAATATGTACAAATATATAACACTAATTCTGAAAATATAAAGATTACCCATGGGGTTCCACAGGGCTCTGTACTTGGACCCAAATTGTTTAATATTTATGTAAATGATATTAGTCTTGCGTTCAGAAAAATGAAATATATTTTATTTGCTGATGACACCAGTATTTACTCCTCTGGGAAAAGTGTTGATCAGCTTTTGGACAGAGTGGGAAAAGAACTACAAATCTTTAAAAAATGGTTTGACTATAACGAACTATCTATGAATTTAGCAAAATCTAAGTATATTATATTCGGAAACCGGAAAATCTATGCACTGGCTGAATTAAAAATAGGTCACATAGTAATAGAGAGGGTAAGTAATACAAAGTTTTTAGGTATCAATATAGATGAAAAAATAAACTGGTAATTACACATAAATTACCTTAAAATTAAGATTTCCAAAACCATTGGCATAATGAATAAAATTAAACACGTTGTAAATCAGAAAGCATTGCAGTTCATATATGAGACCCTAATTTTGCCATATTTAAATTACGGTTCCGAAATATGGGGGAACACTTATAAGTCCACAACTCAACACATTTTTATACTGCAGAAGAAGGCAATTAGAATAGTATATGGTGTAGATTATTATGCACAAACAAATTCACTATTCATCAGATTGAATACCTTAAAATTACAAAACTTAGTCAAACTAAATACTGCAGCACTGATGTACAGAACTCATCATATGGTTCCAAATCCAGGGGAGATTTACACCGAGCGAACCGCACTATGACATCAGAGGGAAGGATCTGTACCATAAACCCAAGACCAGTGTAACTGATACTTATACAACTTTAGAATGATGCCCTTTTGGGAAAAACTCGATCTATGTGTATGTAAGTTAATTAATGCATATCTTATATATTTATGTGTTTGTGTATGTGTGTGTATGTGTGTGTGTGTATGTATATATGTATATATATATGAATGTATATGTGTGCATATATGTGTTGTTTTTTTTTTTTTCTTTTTTTTCTCTGGTTCAGTCACTTATCATTCCTGATTCTACCAAAATCACCAGAACTCCATTCTGAGGTCAGTTTGAGAAATTATCTCAACAAAAATCTGGTTTGGCAGTTCCTCTTGTGTCATTGCTCCAGCTGCTCTGACAAATTGAGAATGAGGGTAGACATGGTGTGGGTCTGTGGGTAGAGGACCCCTCCCTCCAATAGGTCCATAAAACCTTGTCTTTTTAATGCACTCCACAGAACAGGTTCTAGAGTCTAGACACAGAGGGGGCTGCAGCTCTGAATGCACCACATGTTGCAAAAACAATGAAGATTACATTTATTATTGAGATGAACTGGATGGAACATAAATTGAAAAGCATTGCTGATATTTTTGTTTGTTTGCATCAACAAGATAAAAATGATGATGGCAAAAATCAGGAATGTCATGTGAAAATTTAAATATTTTGCAGCCGCTTAAATTAATTAATTGATAATGGGGAAGGCACATATAAGCTTTTTGCTTCGGCCTTCTCCTTTTGAGCCTTTTTTTTTGTCTTTCTTGAATTATTTGTGCATGTTATTGTGTATTGTCAAACTGCTCAAATAAAAATACTACTACATCAGTATGGATGGAGCTGAAGTGGGCTGGATGACACTGATCTGTGGGATGCTTTGTATTACCAGCGCACCTCATATCTATAGTTACCAGATGATGTTTCTGTGAGGGTTTGAGCCGAGAGAAGACTTTTGGACCAGGCTGCAAAAAAGGTGCCATAAGAATGCACGGATAATTCTGTTTCCGGGTGCGTCACCACTGGCACGGAGCCAGATCAGAACATGTCAGCCATGGAGCCGGGACCCGCCCCCACTGGTCTGAGAGAATCTTCTGTATCTGCACTTTCTACCACAGCATTTACTGTCAGTCACGTGTCCAGTAAATCAGAAAACATGAACTTGTTTATTGCTCTTTGAATTTTTGTCACAAACTGATGTAAAACTCCGTTCATATTTATGAGGAAAGGATATAACACCTGTTCATTAGCCCAATACTCTTGTATTTTTTTTTTTATTGTGTATTGGCAAAAACACCACCACTTCTGCTGAAATATCAGTGTTCTCCTTGGACACAATAAATGTGGGAGTTTTAAATGAATAAATGTCTGGAGGATTGACAACTTGTGGGTGACTTTTATTTATGTGTTTTTTTATATTCACTGTTGTGCTTCAGAAATGTAGAAGGGCAGAGGTTTTGGGAACAGAGACCGCTGGACCAGGCTGAATATTGGACTTTCAAGAGTTGCCAGGTAGGTCTAGACTCGTTTTTACTATTCTTAGGTGGTTTTGGGTGTCAGTCTAATGCTCTGGACGTTATTGAAGAATAAACACATACAATTCCTTGAATATTCCCAGTCTCTCTCTGGTCCCGCTCTCTGGTCTCTCTCCTTATCTGGTCTATCTCTCTGTGGTCTCCCCTTTATATTTGGTCTCTCTCTCTCTTTGGTCTCCCTATGGTCTCTCCTCTCTGTGGTCTCTCCTCTCTGGTGTCTCCCTCTGGTCTCACTGTGGTCCCTCCTCTCTGGTCTCTCCCCTTCGGTCTCTCCTCTCTGGTCTCTCCCCTTTGGTCTCTCTTCTCTGGTATCTCTTCTCTGGTCTCTCCCCTTTGGTCTCTCTTCTCTGGTCTCTCCCCCTTGTTCTCTCTTCTCTCCCTCTGGTCTCTCTTCTCTGGTCTCCCTCTGGTCTCTCCTCTCTGGTCTCTCTTCTGGTCTCTCCTCTCTGGTCTCTCTTCTGGTCTCTCTTCTCTGGTCTCCCTCTGGTCTCTCCTCTCTGGTCTCTCTTCTGGTCTCTCCTCTCTGGTCTCTCTTCTGGTCTCTCCTCTCTGGTCTCTCTTCTGGTCTCTCCTCTCTGGTCTCTCTTCTGGTCTCTCCTCTCTGGTCTCTCTTCTGGTCTCTCCTCTCTGGTCTCCCTCTGGTTCCACATGAGTCACACAAACAGTCGCAGACCAATCAGCGTAAAAGCATTGTTTTTATTTCCACCAGTTTGAGAATAACAGGTCATAGACTGTTCTCAACAACGGAACGTCTCACCATTACAGATATGAAGTTTGTCCCAGTGAGGCATCAGTAGGACCAGGACCATTAGGCGACCACGCAATCTTAAAGCCAGGGTACGTAACTTTCAAACCACAGCATTAGAACTCTAAGAAGATCCACGTTTGTACTTCCTGGCTCTAAAACAATTTCCCTCTTCCCTTGTTGACATGTGTTTCTTGGAGCTGATTGGCCGAGAGAGGGTGGTCACTCAGAGGACCACCCTCTCTCGGCCAATCAGCTCCAAGAGTTACAGAGAACACGTTTTCTAATGAGATGTTGTGTCTGATTGGACACGACTTCCTGTCGGACAAAGCAGGTGTTATTCATTAAATGTAAAAGTCAGGGACCCCAGATTCAAAGGTTATAGAAGGATGTTCTACTTCCGGGTGGATCATCAAAGCTATTGGTCAATCATTCTGGAGATAGATGCTCGTCAAATAAGACCAGAGTGCGGGGGGGCGTTTCCTAAAATGAGAAAATCCTCCTTTAAAACGCAGAAGTGTGAGGTTTTTATTATATCTCCAGTTTTCAGATTTTAATAATAATGAAATATCCCATGTTCCACTGACTCCACAAGAAGGTGTGTGTGTGTGTGTGTTTAACCCAATCAAAAAAATATCCTACATTGTGATAATTTTTTCATGACTTGACCAACCTTGGGTCGTTTAGACAGTTTTGACACTAATTTAGGGTATATTTTGTCTCCTGTAAATCATAATCATGTAGAACCCGGGGGTAGCACAAGGGTTAAGAGAATTTGACTTTTTGGTGCTGAGAGCTGATTGGTCGAATGAGGGCGGTCCTCTGTGTCACTTTTCTGTCTGAAAAAGCAGATTTAAAAGATGTGACAAAGGCCAGAAAGACATTAAATCTAGAGAAAGAAGCCACTGTTTCAGACCCAGGAACAAGTGGATGTTTAATGTGGCTTTAAAGTTACGTACCCCAGCTTTAATATTCTTCCACACAAGTCTTTGCTGTTCGTACCTCAAGTGTTTCGGTTTGACGAGACCGGCCTCTTTTCTCTTAAATAAAGTCTTTTTTCCCCCTACAGCTCAGGCCAGCCGTTTAAAACTCACTCTACATTCAGAAATTAACATAAAACCATATTTCCGTACAAAACATCACAGCAGGACAGACGGAGGAGCTCCCACGCCTTCGGGAAACTCAGGAGTTCAGGCCGAGCGTTCAAAATATCAGATTTTTAGGAGACACTTTGAAAGAAATGCAAACGCCAGACCAAGAACAACATGTGGGGGCCGTTTCTGTGTCAGTAGTAACTGTTTTGACTGTTGTCGGACAAGAACGGCGCTGGAAAGACTTTTAAAAAACACATGATCCATAAGGCGTTCATTTCGGAGTAAGAGACGACGAGAATTACGTGAAAAATTCCCCCCCAAAAAAAAAAAACGTTTTCCTTAAAGGCCTGCAATAAAATCTACCGTAAATTATGTAATATTTAACCAAAATACTAATGCGACTGTAGTGCGGTGACGAGGGCAGGGCCTGGGTAGTACCGCGATGGGAGACCTCTGGGAAAACCAGCTGTCAGAGTGCCCCAGGGCAGCTGCGGCTACAGTAGTCTGTCATCACTGTGTTTGGAGTGAAGTATTAATGCTGTGGAGACTTTGTCCAGAAAAGCACTGTATAAACCCAAACTAATAATGATCTATGTTTTCACTGTGACTTTCCTTTTTATTTATTTGCAGTTTTTTTCTTTGATTTGATTTGGCTAAATTCTTGTGATATGGTCATAATTTGTTTCTCTTTTATTATTGGAAAATTGATAAACAAAAAATAAATACTGATGGGTGAAAACAGCATCTTTCCCACAGACTTGTGTTGGCAGAGGCTGAAACACGGAAACACAATCTACACAATCAAACATGAACGCAACCATCAGCATCCAGACTCTGCCTCTCCTTCTGCGGCTGGGTTTAAAAAAGGCGTGGGAACCGTGCGCACGTGACCGGCCCGTAGCTCTGCGTCCCAGTAACGTCTGTGTGCTTCAGCCCACGGCAGCTCTCCCGGAGGCTCCTCTCTCCAGCTGCTCCTCTCTTCACCTCCTCCTCCTCCACAGTAACCCCTCCCTCCCCCCTCCTCCTCCTCTCCCCAGCCTCACACCACGTACTGGGGGTTTGTCGTGTAGGTCTGCCTGCTGTACTGGAAGTGGTCGGGGAGTCCGCTCCACTGGCTCTGCTGCAGCGGGGGAGGCGTGGGGGGGAGGAGGGGCGCGGTCGAGCCGTTGCTCTGACCGTGGGACAGAGCCGGGCTGTCGTAGAAGACCAGGTCCGACTTAGAGCTCGGCAGCAGCTTCTTCTCTCGGCTGGCGTCGTATTTGGCCTGAAAGAGACAGAAGTGTCAACAAGTGAAGATGGAAAAGAAAATATCTCAGTAAACAATAAATATCTTCATGAATAACGCCCCAAAAAAGTGTTTGTCACATTTTAAAAACTCCCTGTATCCAAGATCATTTAGCTATACAATAAATGAAGAAATAATATATATTGCCGTCTTCTCATTCAAAAATAAAACTCAACTCAAGGCAGTGGGAACGTTAAGCGCGACATTTAAGAAAAACAAAAATCCGTTGTGTGCAGTCGCAGGAGGGAGCTCTTGTTTCGCAAAGTTAGGACAACCCCATAAACTTGTGTAAAAAGTAAGTAAGTAATCTTTATCTATATAGCGCATTTTTACAGACCCAGGTCACCCAAAGCACTTTACAGGCCACGTTGGACAATGACAGCTGGTGTTTCGTCCACCGCTGCAGCCCCGGTCTGTGATGCTGCACCACCGCGGCTTCTCTCTTATTGTAAACCGTGAGTAAACTTTCGATACAAGCAAAAAACAGATCCACAATAAACAGTTTGGCTCCAAATGACTTCCACTGAAAAGAAAACTCCTCCAGCTCAGTAACCGTTTGAGTCACATTCTCCATTTTGGGCCAAAGGGGGCGCTCTCTGTGATCCTGGTGTTTATTGTAATGATGTCTTTGTGAATCCAGATCTGATCCATGTAAGACCTTAGCAACCGTGTTAGCAACATGTCTGTCCCTGTTACGCCGCAAAGCTAATGCCGCAGAATAAATGCCCATAAGGAAATTGGCAACAGCTAGCTTATGTTCAAACAGGCTTATGGCTAACACTGTGGTGACGTCACACTGTGGTGACGTCACACTGTGGTGATGTCACACTGTGGTGATGTCACACTGTGGTGATGTCACACTGTGGTGATGTCACACTGTGTTGATGTCACACTGACCTTGTTGTAGAGGAAGACCCCCAAGATGGCGGTCATCATGCCCAGCACGTTGGTGAGGCTCACGGGGTTCCTCAGCATCAGGAGCGAGATGCTGATGACCATGATCCTCTTTGTCGCATTTGCCACGGCGTAACTCAGAGGACTGACCAGGTTCAACACGCTGAAGGCGATCACGTTCTGAGCAAAGTTACAGAAGCCACTGACGAGGAGGAGGAGCAGGGTGCTGGTCCAGCCAGACATGTCCGACTGTGGAGAGAGAGAACATGGGTGAGGGTGAGGAAGAGGAGAGAGGCAGAGTGAGGAGGAGGAGGAGGAGGAGAGAGGCAGAGGAGAGAGGCAGAGTGAGGAGGAGAGAGGCAGAGGAGAGAGGCAGAGTGAGGAGGAGGAAGAGGAGAGAGAAGAGAGGCAGAGTGAGGAGGAGGAGGAGGAGGAGAGAGGCAGGGTGAGGAGGAGGAGAGAGGCAGGGTGAGGAGGAGGAGAGAGGCAGAGTGAGGAGGAGGAGGAGAGAGGCAGAGTGAGGAGGAGGAGGAGGAGGAGGAGGACCTTTGTAACGAGGCTGAAACACGAGCCACAGATTTGGGTCAAACTCATTTTGGTCGAGGAACAAATGTTTAAAGTTTGGATTGACTCAAAGATGAAGCGACAAAACCAACTTTTTCTACATTTTGTATCTATATATTTGTAAATATTTTTTTGATTCACCTTTTAGAATAGATTAAAGGACACGGTTTGAGAAATCTAGCTTTAAATGAGGTGGAACATGCCAGGGTTCTTCTGAACATCAATGATGTGAGATTATCAAAATCATTTAAAATCATTTACACAGAAAAGGATTTTACCGCATTCGGCCCCTGGGGCCCGTGTTTGACACATTTACTGAGAATCTCAGCAGTGTGATGTTCAGACCGGTCTGACTGGTCTGGTCCAGGTCTGGTCTAGGATTTTCAAAAGGTTCGCACTCAAACTTTGGAATGTATTTGTAATGTGATGCAAGTGTTGTGTTTCGGTAAGTTAAATGTGGCCTCAGCCTCAGTCCTGGGTCTACAGCCTCAGTCCTGGGTCTACAGCCTCAGTCCTGGGTCCACTGCCTCAGTCCTGGGTCTACAGCCTGAGTGCTGGGTCTACAGCCTCAGTCCTGGGTCTACAGCCTCAGTCCTGGGTCTACAGCCTCAGTCCTGGGTCTACAGCCTCAGTCCTGGGTCTACAGCCTCAGTCCTGGGTCTACAGCCTCAGTCCTGGGTCCACAGCCTCAGTCCAGGGTCCACAGCCTCAGTCCTGGGTCCACTGCCTCAGTCCTGGGTCTACAGCCTGAGTGCTGGGTCTACAGCCTCAGTCCTGGGTCTACAGCCTCAGTCCTGGGTCTACAGCCTCAGTCCTGGGTCTACAGCCTCAGTCCTGGGTCTACAGCCTCAGTCCTGGGTCCACAGCCTCAGTCCTGGGTCTACAGCCTCAGTCCAGGGTCCACAGCCTCAGTCCTGGGTCTACTGCCTCAGTCCTGGGTCTACTGCCTCAGTCCTGGGTCTACTGCCTCAGTCCTGGGTCTACAGCCTCAGTCCTGGGTCTACAGCCTCAGTCCTGGGTCCACAGCCTCAGTCCTGGGTCCACAGCCTCAGTCCAGGGTCCACAGCCTCAGTCCAGGGTCCACAGCCTCAGTCCTGGGTCCACAGCCTCAGTCCTGGGTCCACAGCCTCAGTCCTGGGTCTACAGCCTCAGTCCTGGGTCCACAGCCTCAGTCCTGGGTCCACAGCCTCAGTCCAGGGTCCACAGCCTCAGTCCAGGGTCCACAGCCTCAGTCCTGGGTCCACAGCCTCAGTCCTGGGTCCACAGCCTCAGTCCTGGGTCTACAGCCTCAGTCCTGGGTCTACAGCCTCAGTCCTGGGTCTACAGCCTCAGTCCTGGGTCCACAGCCTCAGTCCTGGGTCCACAGCCTCAGTCCTGGGTCCACAGCCTCAGTCAGTCCTGGGTCCACAGCCTCAGTCAGTCCTGGGTCCACAGCCTCAGTCAGTCCTGGGTCCACAGCCTCAGTCCTGGGTCTACAGCCTCAGTCCTAGGTCTACAGCCTCAGTCCTGGGTCTACAGCCTCAGTCCTGGGTCCACAGCCTCAGTCCTGGGTCTACAGCCTCACACGAGGAAACTGCTTTGGCTCTCGCTGCAAACAAGTTAAAAAGTAAAACAGGCTTAAAAATAAAACTGTGTTTGAACTCTGATTCTCTGATCTGCAGTTTAGTGAATCGACAACACTGTAAACTCCTCTGAGGCGACTGCTGCAGTGATTCTGGACTTTACTCTAATAAAAAGTGTGTGTGAGACGGACCAGGTCGGCGTTGATGAGGAAGGAGGACAGGTCGACCAGGATCCAGGTGGGCAGCATGAACATGACGGCGTTGAAGCCCAGGACGTTGAGCAGGCGCAGGTGGTGGATGTGGGTGTCGCGCAGCACCTGCACACGCCACACTCAGTTACTGTCCTCACGGTGCAAGGTTATTGGTTTAGCACAGTTCAGACACAAAGCAACACAAACCGCTGAACAAAAGATAATCACAGTTCATTAAAGAGATGAAGATGAAGTCCCTCAAACAACACGCAGCCAAACTGTTTTTAACCTGGATTACAACCGTGTCAGAGAAGAAGCCTGTCTCACACTTTCGAGAAGACTGTGTTAGGTTTTTGCTGCATGAATCTGAAACACTGCCTCCCCATGTTTAGTTCTGTGTGTCTGTGTGTGTCTGTGTGTGTGTGTGTCTGTGTTTGTCTGTGTGTGTCTGTGTGTGTGCTGTTTGTATTCTGATGTAGTTTTTTCTGCAAATGGCAATAAGTTGATTCAGATTCTGACTCTGGGACCAGCAGGAGTCCGGTCCCTGTGCTCCTCAGAGTCCTGCTTGGTCTCTGAGGAACACAGGGACTCCTTTGGTGCGAGGCCATGGAGAGACCCGAGAACTGGACTAATGTGATGCTACTTCCTGGTTAGAGCTAGCTTTTCTTCTTTGATTTCGGTGCAAACTTCCTGCAGATGGAGCAGAAAACTCAACATGTGACCGATACTTTTCACATTCCCAAAAAGTACATTTAAAACATTGACAGTGACGCAAAATAGTAAAAGAAATGACAAAAGCTTTCTCCTCAGACCAAGAAAAGAGTTTGTTCATAAAGACAGACCATATTCTAACACAACGCTCTCAACAGACACTAAACTAAAGTCTAGTGTCAAGTTTATTTGTGTTGCGCAGATGATGAGAGCGAGCACCGACCTTTTTGGAGAAGATGTTCTGCAGCGAGAAGCAGAGCGTGGCGGCCAGAGCGCTGACGAGGCCGGAGACGTCGAAGGAGAGCTCTGTGGCGGTGGCCAGGAGGACGCCGCCGATGATGGGGATGAGCGACACGTAGACCTGAGGACCGCAGGGAAAGCACCTTTAATTGTATGGCGCAGGTCGTACACACGGCAACGCAAAGTGCTCGACAAAACAGCACTGGAGTTGAACATTGTCAGAAGAAGAAGCCTGTCTCACATTTTCAGGAAGATAAATCTGAGGAGTGAAGCAGTTCTTTTTCGAAATCAAAGGCCTCTAACCCTCGTTCTGGTGTTTACCGGGGCAACAAACTGGACTCGCTCTCGACCAGCTCAGCTCCGGTGGCAGACCAGAGCTAGCCAAAACACAAAAATTAGCATAACGCGCCGATCCGTTTTTAGATCCATCCACGCTGATATCAGGAACTTCTGGAACGACGATATAGCTCCGCCCCTTCTGTCTAAAACCTCCGTCTCTGTCACATCACACTGAATCAATATTAGTAGATATTTGAGATAACTGAAAGCTCTAAAACTATACCCCACAGGACCTCGAATAACTTAATTGAAGAAAAAAATATTGTTTGACATTGTGTTTACAAAGAGAGAGAAAAAAAACAGCATTAAATTGTGTTCAATCCAAAAGGAGTGAGAGAAGAAAAGATGAATAAGAGTTTAAAGGTGCCCAATTGTTCAAATATATGTCTTTGAGCCCCTTCGTCTAAAGTGGTTGAATTTGGTTTGAGCCAGGAGCTGTAATTACTAGGATTTTGTCTGTTCATTGCTATTCACCCGTTGTCCTATTGTCTGTTTCATTGTCTGCGACCGCGGGACCTCTGAGCCTGGCCTCCTCCATCTACACCTGCGGACTGCCCTGCTCGACCCGCCTGGGAGCGCTTCAGTCCTGCACCGGACCTGTCCACGCTCTGCGGCCGCTGCGTGGCCTTGGTCCTCGTTCTACAGTCTGAGTCCTGGATCTACAGCCTCAGTCCTCGTTCTACAGTCTGAGTCCTGGATCTACAGCCTCAGTCCTCGTTCTACAGTCTGAGTCCTGGATCTACAGCCTCAGTCCTCGTTCTACAGTCTGAGTCCTGGATCTACAGCCTCAGTCCTCGTTCTACAGTCTGAGTCCTGGATCTACAGCCCGTCCGTCAGTGTGGAGCGGATCCTTTTCTCAATGTGGGTCTCTCCGAGGTTTCTCACTTTTTTCCCACTGGGTTTTAGAGTTTTTCCTCTGATGCAGGAGACTGTGATGATCCAGGACACTTTAACATTCTAAAACATTCATGGACACTGGTCCCTCCATATGGTCCAATACCATGTGTTCTATATTCTTGGTGTTTTAACTGTTGAGTCTCTGATCTGTGTTGGTGATTTCAATGGTTTTGTTAAGTCTCAGATGATGCTGTTGTGATTTAGGGCGATACAAGAATAAATTGTATGGAAGTGAACTTTGTGGAGATCCAAAACCAGAACTTTTAACAAAACGTTACATGTTTCAATCAATGACTGAAGGCGGTGAAACTCCTCCTCTTTGGTAAACAGGATCCACACACATCATCGCCACGGCAAACATCCCAGCATGCACCTGTCCTGTCCTGGCCGAGGTAACACAATCCTCCCGTACTCCAACAATGTTTGTTTAACAGGTGCCTCTCTCTGGTCTCTCCCTCTCTCTCTCTGGTCTCCTGGTCTCTCCATCTCTCCCTCTCTCTCTCTGGTCTCTCCCTCGCTCTCTGGTCTCTCCCTCTCTCTCTCTGGTCTCCTGGTCTCTCCCTCTCTCTCTCTCTGGTCTCTCCCTCTCTCTCTCTGGTCTCTCCCTCTCTGGTCTCTCCCTTGCTCTCTCTCTGTTCTCTCCCTCTCTGGTCTCTCCCTCTCTCTCTGGTCTCTCCCTCTGGTCTCTCCCTCTGGTCTCTCCCTCTGGTCTCTCCCTCTGGTCTCTCCCTCTGGTCTCTCCCTCTGGTCTCTCCCTCTGGTCTCTCCCTCTGGTCTCTCCCTCTGGTCTCTCCCTCTGGTCTCTCCCTCTGGTCTCTCCCTCTCTCGGCTACAAATGAAATATTATTCTCTGTGTTCTAACAGATTTCTCCAACAGTAAACAATGGCAACAGTAATAATAGCAGCAGGTATAGTGACTAGTGGATGATCAGCTTGTTCTGTGGTCTGAGCGGAGCCTGCAGGGCCTTTGTGGTCTCACCTTGGTGGTCTGCTTCTCTCTCATGATGATCCGCGACAGCAGCACCACCCAGATTGGCATCGTGGCCTTCACTGTGGAAACAACAGACCGGAGGGTTAAGGGGGACGTGTGAGGCTCTCTGACGGCCTTCATACACTGCAGACCGGTGTCCACCCTGGGAGAACACCGGGAAAGGTTGGCGTGTTGTTTTAGCTGGTGTCAATTCGGGCGTTCTGCTCTCCCAAAATTCCATCCGATGGGCGGGGGAGCGACTGAATTTTGCGTTGCATTATGGGTAACACTTGCCTTCGCAACTTCCGGTTCTCTCTGCCCGGCGCATTTTCTCTAAATGGTTGAGTGTTTTCGTCATTTTCTGTATGCAAATACATTCCCGTCTCTAACTAGTGGCATATCGCGCAAATCATCCGTCCAATTCACATTCTTCCCTCTTAGCTGAACTTCATTCTCATTGTTACCATCTGTCACTCGCACACACAGCCGTTTTCGTTCACTCTGCTCGCTGTCATCTTCTTCTAAATCTTCATAAACACCATCCGCTCGTTGAACTAGCAACAACAATTCCTCCTTTCGTTTTCCCACACTGCAAATACCCTTTCGCTTCAACCTTTCACGCAATTCAGGCACTGTCAATCGCTTGTTGTTTTCGTGAGCCATATTCGCCATTGTATGAAATCAACCGGAAGTGAACTGGGCAACAAACTGTGTCATTTTTTGATCACAGCGCCGCTCAGTGGATGGAATTTTGGGAGAGCAGAACGCCCGAATTGTCCACCATGGGGAGGAGAGGAGTGTGTCAAAGTAAGAGGGTCTAAACAACTTTCCCATCAGCGAGCCCAGAGTCACCAGAGAGAGACCAGAGAGAGAGACCAGAGAGACCAGAGAGAGAGACCAAAGAGAGAGACCAAAGAGAGGGACCAGAGAGAGACCAGAGAGAGACCAGAGAGAGAGACCAGAGAGAGACCAGAGAGAGACTAGAGACAGACCAGAGAGAGACCAGAGAGAGACCAGAGAGAGACTAGAGAGAGGCTAGAGAGAGACTAGAGACAGAGACCAGAGAGAGACCAGAGAGAGACCAGAGAGAGACCAGAGAGAGACCAGAGAGAGACCAGAGAGAGACCAGAGAGAGACCAGAGAGAGATTATGGAGAGAGACCAGAGACACAGCCACCAACAACAAACCAGACCCTGGGAGAATACCGGGAAAGGTTGCCGTGTTGTTTTGGCTGGTGTCTTTTTCACCATGGGGAAGAGCGGAGTGGGTCAAAGTAAAAGGGTCAAAACAACTTTCCCATCAGAGAGAGACCACAGAGAGACTAGGGCGAGACCATAGAGACGAGAGAGAGACACCAGAGAGAGAGACACGCACACAATGACAAACGAGAGAAATTAAACCGCTCGAACACTGGAAATACAGTAATCACAAACACAGTGATCCACATTAGACCACTGTCCAGAAATGTACATTAAAGTCCCTAAAACTCGTGCCTCATCACGGTCCACATGGTCCAGCTCTACCCGATGCTCCTCGTAATCAGAACAGCGTTTGTCAGATTACTCGTCTAATCCAATTACAGACCTCTGCAACCGTGATTACTGAAGAGCCCCATGATCAAAATGTTTTATTCACAACGACCACTTTCAGATCTTTCACCCCAGATTCCTGCTTTCTGCCAAATCACATGTATTTTAAAAGACAAAGCACGTTGGATGTTGTCATGATATATACATATACATTACACAGTATATATAACTGCACATGCCTGGGGACTGGCAAAAGGGCATTTGGTTCTTCTATTCCAGACAATAGTAAGCTAGCAATGTTATTAACTAGAAATAAAGGCGGTAATATCATCGCTGACTTCCTATTGTATAGAAGAACCAAATCATTTTAAGGTTAACCTACAATATTAAGATAAGAGATATGTACATGTCACATCTGGCATGGATAGAATCACTCAAGATTCTATCCAAGCAAAAGAAAGAAATGTGCAAACATATTAAATGCAGGATATGTTGTGTACAATACAAAGTGGTAATCAAGAAACAGTGTCAATAGCAGTGCAGGTTTTCAATCCTAATGCAAGTGACTTATTGTACAATCTGACACCTACTGCTATTATCACCATTGTTTATTCTACTCATATTCTCTGCTGCTAAAGTACAATATACACATGTGTAAACTACCTCTGAACCAAGTGCAATTGTAGCTCCAGAGATTCATTTTATTCTACTCTATTTTGACATCTCATTAGTTGTTATTTTAATTTCATTATCTATAATATTAAATAAAAGACCCTGTTTGATGTGCTCTATTTGCATCTTCTTCCTCTGCTGTAATGTGCACAACGATGACACTGAAATTCCCTACTGTGGGACGAATAAAGGCATATCTTATCTGTAGAACAACCAAATGTTGTGTTAGACCAGCTACACTTCCAAGGAATATTCACCCACGATTCAGATTCAGGGGCCTGTCATAAAACACACAGCTGCAGGAAGAACACATGAGGAGGAGTGAGGAGGTCAGACTGCTCCTCTTCATCCATGTTTTATTTGAACACTATAAGAGCCATCAAACCATAAAGACACATCTGCAGCTCATTCAACCAGGAAGCAGCATGAGAGACTGGGACACACTTTACAAACCAGAAAAGTCTCAAAAGCACCCATTTTAACCGTGCTTTGGTGACAATAGCAGTGTTGTCTAAAATTCACATGTGTCCGTTGTTTTGGTGGACCGCGCGAGACACCCCACGCGCGGACCCTCCCCCTGACGTTACGTGAAGCTAATTAAGTTGGCTAATTCTTATTCATTCTTTTAATTGCTGCGTAGAATGGCCTTAAACATATAGCACTGCGTCACGAGAGGAAATGACCGCAGTAAAGTGATATTTGTACTGCCTACGTGGCGGTAACAGGAGAACCGGGCCCATTGGCTGTGTTAGCTGCATGCTAATTATGCTACTCCCACACAGCTATGCTACAAAACTGGCTGCGTCCGATTTCACACAACACACCACCTCCTTCATCCTTCCTTTAGCGTTAAATCACCAAACCCGTGGCGTTTGGTGATTATTATTAAAGCTTATATGCCGTTTTAAATCATATATATCATCAATAAAGTACACATCTATCTATCTATAACATGTGTAGTTTGTCAAAGTCTTGTCAAAGTAACATTTAGTAATTAAATCACCTACATTACAAAGTAGAGTTTTTTCCCAATAATCAAGAACTATTTTAATACACAACACATGCATTTGTCGTATATTAGGAGTGGACTGAGTGTGACGTCACAACAGTGTTTGCAGAATGTGGAAGAAGCCAATTTGAATATAGATGTAGCCAATTTCCTTGTATGGGCATTTCTTCCACATCGTTAGATTTGCACCATAACCATAGACTGTATATAGATAATAATGCTAACTTCACTAGCTCAATGAATCTCATTAGGGAAGTGCTCATTGGTGAAGTTTGGCTCCAACTCACTCTGGTTCCCATTGATTGACATTGAATAGTTAACTAGCACTAAACTACTTTATCTGTAGTTTAGCAATCTCTGTGACCCTGGGGTTTATTTTTTTTACATTATCTTTATAAATCTAGATATGATTCATATAAGGATTGACCAACCATAAAATCTCTAGCTTTCCTTAGCGACACTCTTAGCGACACTCTTAGCGACACTCTTAGCGACACTCTTAGCGACACTCTTAGCGACACTCTTAGCGACACTCTTAGCGACACTCTTAGCGACACTCTTAGCGACACTCTTAGCGACACTCTTAGCGACCGTTGTGTTAAGGGACAAAGCTAATGCAGCGGAAGAGATGCATAATGAAGATTTTTTTATCTTCATGACTTTACATCCTTGTTTTAATTTTATAGCTTGTACAAGTCTGAAATATCCATAAAAGGAAATTGGCTCCAGCTAACTTATGTTCAAATGGGCTTCTTCCAAATTAAGCACACCATCAGTCTACTCCTAATGTACAGGGGCACACATGTTGCTAAGACGGTTGCTAAGGTAAGCTGAGGTTTCCCTGTGAATGAAGAATTGGTCAATCCTTATATGGCTCATATCTGGGTTTACAAAGACAACATCAAAATAAGGCCAAAATAGTGAGGGTGACACAAACGGTTACTGAGCTCAAGGAGTTTACTTTAACTAGTCAGAGCGAGTTCGAGCCACACTTCACCCTTGAGCACTTCACTATTGGGCTTGATTGAGATAGATCGTTTACACAGTCTATGGTGTTTATACAGCTCATACAGAGCAGTAACTTCATTAACAAGAATCAGGAATTGTGTATGGGATAAAACTAAAAGTCAATTGAGATGTTAGTGGCTTTAACCAGATCAAGTTAATTTAAAACATACCCTTAATTTAAAATGTGTTTTTATATTACAGCGCTAGTGTAGTTGCCATAAAAATATAAATGTATAAATCTGTGTTCATCCACTCTCTATGAAGGACAAGGTATGATAAGGACAGGAGGTGTGTGTGCGAGTGTGAATTCGGATGCGCCCATTATAATACCCATACATATCTCCGAGCTAACATGCTAACATGCTAACAGCTGATAAACACAGTCCACGCGTGTCCAGCTCACCCGTGTGCGCGTAGGACACCGGCACCTTCCATATGCTGAAGTGGGCCGACACGGACGCGAAGTACTTCCCGAAGGCGAGCGGCAGCAGGTAGCAGCGGTAGTAGCGGCTGGGGACGGGTGCGTGATGAGGGACCCGCCAGGCTCGGAGCAGCGGCGGCAGAAACACCACGATGGAGAGGATGTGGAAGAGAGACACGGTGACCGGGTACGGGAAGCTGTTCAGGATGATCTTGTTGATGACGTTGCCCCCGGAGCTCACGGTGTACCAGCCGAAGCAGAGGCACACGATGCGGACTCCCTCTGTGGCCGGGGCTCGCTGCTCCACCACGGCCATGTTTCAGAGCCGAGTGGCCGCAGAGAGAGGTGCGGGGACCCGGCAGAGGCGAGGGGGAGGGACCGCTGTGACAGGTGGATCCGGTCAGACCGCCAAAATAGGATAGGTTTTTACAGTTTATATTTGATGTGTAAATATTCAACACGACTCTAAAGCTGGGGTTCATAACTTTCAAATCACAACCATGTAATACAGTCCATGTCACTAGTTCATGGATCTTAAACCGACACTAGTTTTCACATGCATGTATTTTTGGCCTCTGTCACATTCAGACAGAAAACTAGGTCTAACCAGGACCGAACCTGGATTGGAATCTGGTGGACCGAATTTTCGTTCTTATTGCTCATGATCATATTTAAATATTACGCATGCCCAAACTAAGGCCCGAGAGCCAATTGTGGCCCGCTGTGTAATTCTATGTGGCCCCATGCCTTGCTAACCCAAAATACCATTGAGATTATAAACACAAGTTTATAGTGTTCTACTAACCTCAGCTCTCACAGATGTTTTATATGTATAAATGGTTACGGACGTCATTCAGAATCTCAAAATAGACCAATTCTAGTAAAAATAGGTTTACAATCCTTGTTTTCGGCCCTTGGAGAAGTCTGGCAAACTAAAGTGGCCCTTTTGGCTAAATGTTTGGACACTCCTGATATATATGATGTTACGCACAAGTTAGAAATCAAAACAAAACAATAAAGCCACTCCTCGCCACACCTGGATGAACTGGTCCTTCAGCGTTCCCCTGTGATTCCTGTCCAGATACCACATATGCTCCTTTGTTATTAAATCGAACTACAAATTGTACATTATTCCACTAACTTCAATCCATGTAATTAGTTCCTGGCTCTAAAACAGTTTGCTTCAGTCACTTGTGTTCAGATATTGTCGGCCTCCGTGATATCGGCCAATCAGCTCTCTACCCAAAGTGACTCTCAGGGCTCTTTCTTACACAGAAGATTTGTCGGCCGCCGGTTCTGTTCTCATTTGCTCAAGCAATTTACGGAGCCTCTTTTTGATGGATAACCAATATGTATAATTTATGAAAAAAGTGACATACCACAATAAATAACACACGTTTGTCTAACAGAGTATTGTGAAAGTACAAGGAGAACAAATCCGAGCTGGTGTCTCATTAGAAAACCCATTATCTTTTGTGTAAGAGCCCTGTGGGATTTGACTTTGTCTGATTTCTTTTGGGGGTAGAAAACGTTATTTTTATACTTACATTAGCATGCAGTCTTGGTCTAATATCTGGGGGCTAACATTATGGTGATGTCACACTCTCTCAGTCCACTCCATAGATGGTCTATGGTTATACACATAACCACACCATTTCATATTATCATGAACATTGAACCCTAATTGCATTAAGTAATAATTCAAAGTAAATATTATTCAACTGTTTGGGCCGCTGAGCCTTCTGTTGGGGTTAGCACTCAATCTACTGTGGAAGACCAAGCTAGAACCAGAACCAGTCCGGAACCGGTCCAGAAATGGAGTCCTAGACCACTGGTTTAAACATGACAGGCCCCACAGACAACACACACTGGAGAAGGACTTACAGAACATGTAGAAACTTTAATAATATTTGTTCATTTCACATATTAAATACTTTTTTAAAAAATCAGCCACTTTTTTTTATCAAAAACATGTGTAGGAAACAAAGCCCTGTTTCCATTAGCCGCACTCTGCCGCACTCTGCCGCACTCTGCCGCACTCTGCCGCACTCTGCCGCACTCTGCCGCACTCTGCCGCACTCTGCCGCACTCTGCCGCACTCTGCCGCACTCTGCCGCACTCTGCCCTGATTGAGCGTTTTTAACCAGTACCAGGTCCTTCTTTGGTCCTGGTTCTATCAAGGCCGAGCTGGTACTAAAATGTTCTTCTGGAAGCCATGGTTACCAAGGAATTTCCCCGAATTCTAGTTTGTTGTGAGTGGGTTGCTAAGATGTAGTACCAAATACTGAAAGAGTAATGGAAACACAACTAGGTAGAGTAGAGTAGAGTAGAGTAGAGTAGAGTAGAGTAGAGTAGAGTAGAGTAGAGTAGAGTAGTTTGGACAGAGTAGGGCTGGTGGAAACGGGGCTATAGAAAAAGTATAAAACCAGTTCAAGTTTGCAGTAGAAGCCTGTGTGAAGAAAAAGCAGCTCTGTTCAAGTTTGGATCCAGCATCTCGTCGTCGTTAAAGCAGAAACATCAATAATATTAAGAAGAATAAATAACACGTTTACAAAAGTTACATAAGAAAACACAAAATAAACATTAAATACTTGATTTGATTCACATTCACAAATACAAACAGGCGACTTAGTAAGGCCGGGTTTTCATTGTCACATCAGAAAGAGGAAGGAAATGCTTCTCAAAATGAAGAAATGTATTTTTTTTCTAAGTTAAAGGGATAAAAGGAATGTTGGAATTAGAAAATATTGAGAAACATCCAAAATACTGCTTCGTGGAAAAGAACGTTATGAAAAAGGCGGTTGGTGGTTGGTTAATTAAGTTTGTATCAGAGACAAATAAGACAAGCTACGATTATGTTAAAATGTCACTAATTCAAAAAACGTTATTGTTGATACGTGGCAATGACAGAAATGTGTCTTCTATTCTGTTTTTATATGAACTCTCTTTAGCTCTCTACAGTGACTCACCATAGACTGTCTGCAGATGGACAATGCTAACCGCTAGCTCAATGAAACCCAATAGGGAAGTGCTCATGGTGAAGTCGCTCTGGCTTCCATTGACTTACTTTGAAAATAAACTCCTTTCGCTCAGTAACCGTTTATGTCACTCTCACCATTTTGGGATAAAAAAATCTGTAGTTTGGCGCTCTTATCTTTAAAAATCCAGATATAAACCATATAAGGATCGACCAATCAAATGCCTTCATTCACGAGGAAAACTCCAGCTTGCCTTAGCAACCAGAGAGGGAAGATAATGAGACCATAGTTGATTTACACAGACAAAGAAAACGTAGACCTAAATTTATGACAGTGGATTGTTACAAAAAAATTAGCGCTAAACTAAGACTAGAATCGGACTTTTGAAACTTACCATAGTTACCGTGGTTACCATAGTCACCACTGGTACCAGGAAGCACGTCTCAGCTGCGCTCCACCACAATGCAAAACTGTCGCTCGACTGTAACTTCTTAAAATGAGCCATCAGAGGCCAAAACTACAGTCTATAAAATGTGTATGCTAATTTAAAGCTAATGTGTTTATTATAATCTGTATTGCTTGTCCTTTCTGCCATCACTACGGATGTTGTCAACAAAGTTATTCAAGTCTAGTTGCTGATGATCTGGGAAAACAACTGAGCTTTTTCAACATTTCTTTAAAAAATTGCTTCTTTCTCGTAGAGTTGTTTTGGCTCCTGCTGAAATACAATTCTAAAACATCAACGCAACTTATTATAAAAGTGGCGTTGGCTCAGATCTCAGTCCAGACAGACGTAAGGCCCCACCTCCAGCCCGCCACCTCCACCGCCTCCCCCCAAATCCACACAGAAGCTCTGAGTCCAGTCCCACCAGCGCCCCCTGCTGTCCACGCATCCGTTCACACCGTCCCAGCGCTCCGAGTGCAACCGCTCGACTTCGGCCGCTTCCACGCGCCGAGCGACCTGCGGGACATCGACGCAACCATCGCTCATATCTGTCTTTGCTGCAGTATTCAACAAGCTAACCGCGCTCTCCTCTTTAGCGCTTTGAGTTTGACCGTTTCCGGCCTCAGACTGTTTGTTTTTCAGCTGGTTACTCTCTACAAATGTACCCTGTGGTTCTTTTGACGCGCGCAAAAACCGTACGTCTGAGTCTCCCTTGTAGCTCGATTTCCGTCTCGTCTTTTCTCTGTCCCGCCTCTTGTTGCCGCGCTGTTGCTGCTGCATGACCGACGCTTTGAGCAGCAGAGACGTGCTGATTGGTTTGTCCGCATCCAATCGCAGAGTCTTCCCGCGTATTTTCAGTTCGCTAACGCCGTAGCTTTTGTGCGCCGCTTTCAAACGACGCGCCTTGGGGAGCTTGTGGGTCTCGTGGACGTGGCGGTCTTTGGTTTTGCGGTTGTTGAAGTCGTTGCGGCTCTTTAGCTCCTGTTTCCCCGTCGACGACGCGCCGTTCTGGGTGTGGGGCAGCGGAGAGGGCGACCATGATGCTTTGCAGTGGTCTGGGGATTGTTCTGAAGAGCCGGGGGGGAGGAGGAGTCTTTGCCAGCCACGCAGGAGTCTCTTAGCACGCTTTGCTAGCTCTGCGTTTGGAGTTTTCCGTCGCACGTCGTTGATGAGCTTTCCCAGACGGGTTTCCTTTGGAGAAATTAGACAATGAAAAACTTAACTATCAGAGCAGAGGTAGTAAAAGTTATTAACAAGAGACAATCACACTTCCTGCCTTTTCTCCTCTGATTACTGATGAAACGGTACCAGGTGATCAAAATATCAACATCCATCCATCCATCCATTTTCTACCCTTTAATCCATTTCTGGGTCAGGGGGGTGGCAGTCAGAGATGCCACCCAAGTCTCATAGCACCAGCCCCTCACTGACCGTCTGCAGGTGGTGAGTCCACAGGAGGACGGCTGCTCTCTGAGTGTGAGCATAGCCTTGATCTTTCAGTGGGGGCTTTGGGCAAAGTGGGGTTAAGTGTCTTGCCCAAGGACACAACGACAGCAGTCATCAGTGGGAGTCGGTGGAGAAGGTGTGGAGGTGGGAATTGAACCCACAACCTTCAGGCCAGAAGGCCAATGCTCTACCAACTGAGCTACTGTCGCCCCTAAAATATCAACAGTGATTTTCAAAAAAGAAAATCACTGTTGTTCATTAACATCAATCATTCACTTTCATCTATTTTGACCTGTGTCCCATAGCAACTAAAACTGGTCCATAAAAGTCCATAAAATCTTCTCTGACAACTCTACCACAATAAACACACACATCTTAAGCTGCATATATAAACTTCAGGATTCATTAAAGGAGCAGTATGTAAAAATCTTGCCAAAAGTGCCACTGCACTCTCCCTGACTCAGGTTGCCAGATATGCAGATGAATCCAGCTGGGACCATAACAACTGAATAGACAAGAGTTTTGTCAACAACAAATCTATAACCAACACCTTTTTACCCTACAGATTAGGGCCCTTTAATGATGACTTGACATGAAAATCTTACATATTGCTACTTTAAACTAGAAAAAGTAGTGTTTCATATCCGGTAATTACCATATTTATCTATTCATTTTTTATGGCAAACTTTGCAAATAAATAAAATAGAAATTGGAGCCATGTCCAAAAACAACATGGCTCTACTCGGCTTTGATTAGGAGCGGATGTCCTAGAAATCTACAAACCCGATTCTGGTTTGTAAGTATCCAGGAGACAAAGCAAAGGAAGGTTGCTAACCCATCATGTGTACTTCAGTTAGCAGGTTTGGGGATTATAACCTGCGACACCCCCTTATCCTGAGGCTAACTCACATCTATTGTCCTTGATAAAGATCTTTGGATGAAGAACGAAACGTCAAAAAACCTGCTAACTGAAGTGAGATGAGTGAGCCACCTCGGCCGAGTCGAGCCGAGTAGTCAAGTTGAGTAGAGCTGGGCCGAGCTGGGTAGAAGACAACGATTTCACTAGTAATGTTTGAATTTTACAACCCTGGAAAAGAGCTCTACTCTTGAGAACCACAAAAAAGAGTCCGCCCCATAGTTTGAGAACCCTTCATAGTGATGTGGTAAAAGTACCTCCAGAGCTTCTTTGGTGATGGGATATTTCTCCAGGAAGGAAATGACATCCAAAACCAGAGCCATGTTGGAAACCTGTGAGAGGAGAGGAGTGAGACCTCTGCAGCTGCACATTCAAATCACGGAGACTCCCTTTACTTTCACAACCGTTTATCGATACTTTCAGGACAGTGTTCATAACGAAAGTCTATGCAAATGAGGATTCTTCAGGGACTGGGAGAGACCAGCGAAAGACCAGCGAAAGACCAGCGAAAGACCAGCGAAAGACCAGCGAAAGACCAGGGAGAGACCAGCGAAAGACCAGCGAAAGACCAGGGAGAGACCAGAGAGAGACCAAAGAGAGACCAAAGAGAGACCAGGGAGAGACCAGAGAGAGACCCCAGAGAGAATTCAGAGATAGACCAGAGTGAGTCCAGAGAGCAAGACCAGAGAGAGAGTCGAGAGAGAGAGAGACCAGAGACACTAAAGCAAGACCAGAAAGAAACTGGAGAGAGATAGACCACAGAAAGACACCAGAAGAGACCAGAAAGAGACCATAGAGACGGGAGAGAGACCAGAGAATTTCCTGCTTAATATTTCACCATTTTTTGCAGTGACATGAGCTGAGGACTGAGGGCCGGAACAGTGTGTTTAGACGGCTAGATTTGGCTCCCTGGCCACAAGTTGAACAAGCTGGCTCTACAGTGTTGAAATCAATCGCAAACTGATTTAGGTATTTCAATATACAGATAGATAGACATACATGTACATACACACCCCCCACACCTGTCTTTGTCTGTTGTATGAAAGTGAAGTGGGAGAAAGGGGCAGATATCATAGCTCTTCTCACGCCTTTTGTCTAGTGGCATTTGAAATTATTATTATACATTTATAGATAGAAATAACACAACATTGTCTTTGTGAGGACTCCTTGCTTGACAATAACGTGTGACATCAGACATACCGCCTGCTGGAATGTGTTTTTGTGTGGTAGACTTGGCCACGTGAGCGTTTACGTCCACGCTCTTTAATGCAAACGCGTCTAAACAAACTCTTGTCAATAAAAAATACTCACGTTGTGGTTCCCGTCTATCGCCAGCATCAGTCGGTCCCTGGCATCCCGCGGACACATACCGGCTGTCATCCCGGGAGTTCACCGCGGGTCACACACACAGACACACACAGACACACACCGGCCACCGTCCCTCCAAAGCGACGCGCGTCCACTGCCCACCACCGGGTCATGTCATGGCTTTAACGGCGCCTGCTTTGACACCGGTCAGACCGAATCCTCCAAGAGCTCCGGAGCACGCATACCCCCTCCTCGCCTCTCTCCGCGCTCTGTCAATGGGGCTTTTGTTCAGCGGCTCCAGCGAAAGGGATCTTGGGAGCGTCGACGCGTTTTCCGTCAGGTCTCTCTTGTAAACATCAGCTGTGCGCGCGCTGGAATGTGTGGCATCCGTAACAAAGGAACGTGGTATTTGGACCTGATGGATTGTAGCCCAAATACATGCGCCTGTCTGACCACGGAGAATGAACAGAGCTGAGAGTAACGGGGGTTTTTCCACATGACGCCACTCCCTCATTTTGATCATTGCAGTGAAGCACAAAGTCCTTCTGCACGTTTGTTATTGTTTATTTTGATTTGGTTTATGGTCTAAACCCCGGTCTCTCTCTTTCTTTCTCCCTGGTCTCTCTGATTGCTTTATCTCTGGTCTATCTCCATCTGTATTTCTTATCTTTTTGTGATCTCTTTATGGTCGTTCTCGCTATTCTCCATCTCTCCCTCTCTGGTCTCTCTTAATGGTCTGTCTTACTAGTCTCTTTCTCTCTCTCTGGGCTTACCTTTCTATCTGGACTCTCTTCTTGGTCTCCTGCCTCTCTAGTTCTGGTGGTCTCTCTCTTTGCTCTTTCTCACTGGTCTCTGTGATGGCTTTCTCTTTGGTCTGTCTTCATCTCTATTTCTGTTTTTTTCCCTGATTTCTATATGATCTCTCTTGCTACACTCTCTTTCTCTGGTCTTTCCCTCAACACTTTCACTCTCTGGTCTCTCTTTATGGCCTCTCTCGCTCACCTGCCTCTCTATAATTCTGGTTGTCTCTCTCTCTGTGTAAGTGCACCTTTTTTTTGTTTTTCAAATTAAAGTCTTGACCTATCGTGGCCTCCTGAGTTTCAAAGCTACAACAAAACAAACACAGCGTTCTATTCATTTTATTAAAAAAGCCACATTGGTCCAGAGGAAACAGGGAAATGGTTTGAATAAATACAGTTGTTTTATTGTGAGAACGGAGAGAGGAGATCAGGAACCGAACAGTCTGTGGAGAAACAGAGAAAGAAGCCTGTTAGAGCAAAACCATTACAGATGGGGTTTTCTAATCTGCTGTTGGCGAATCATTAATAGTGAGACATCTGTTGTGAGCCTGCGCAGAACAAATAAACATGCACACGCTTAAAATATACCGTCCAGTTTTAGAATCACAGAAAAATCCACGTCCACAAGAAGTACGTTTACAAAGCACTGGTAAAAATGGATCTCTCCATGAGTCCAATTTATTTATACAGAACAAGACTGCGTTAAATGTCAACTGAGACCAGGGAGAGAAAGAGTGGCCAGAGGGAGAACAGAGAGAGAACAGAGAGAGGCCAGAGGGAGGCCAGAGAGAGGCCAGAGGGAGAACAGAGAGAGGCCAGAGAGAGGCCAGAGAGAGGCCAGAGAGAGGCCAGAGAGAGGCCAGAGAGAGGCCAGAGGGAGACCAGAGAGAGACCAGAGAGAGACCAGAGAGAGACCAGAGAGAGACCAGAGAGAGACCTGCGTTGACATGTGACGAGATTCCAGATCCTACGAAGACGAGGTCGGCAGATGTGTTTAGGAGCACAGGGAGAAGCAATGCTGATAATAGAAATGTATGCATTTGAACGCATATAGGCCACTCCCTCATTTTGAACATTGTAATCTCTGGTTTCTGGTCTAAACCCTGGTTTCTCTTGCGCGCTGGTCTTGCTCTGGTCTCGCTCTGGCAGCCTATGAAAGCAGCACAAGGCTCTTTTCATGGAGACTACAGGGGCCTGACCGGTTTGGGAGCAACACTGAAGTCCATCTGTATTCTCATGCTTTGTAAACGTACTCAATGTGTTTTCCGGTATGTTCCGAGTAGTTTTGAGTCTCTATAATTCTTTATTATGAGGTTTATTTGACACTGTAGGACTTGTAATGAATTGCCAATAGTTTTGTGATCAGATCCCGATCTTTTAGTCCATTCTTTCTGTCTGTAACTTTGAAAAACAGATTTGTACGTACACAATCATACAGAACATCATGAAGAGGTTCCACAGAGCGATGAAGATCCGGAAGTATCGGAGGCTGAGCAGGAACTCACGGATGTTGTCTCCTGAACGCAGCAGAGGACAGAAACACCGTAAACATAACAGACTTTTTGACAAACACAATAACTTTATTACATCGGAAAGTGTTTTCTCCACACAACAGCAGTTAATCTCCCTTAGACCCATAGGCCGCGGTTAGAGCTAACTCGAACAGGCTTTTTGAGCGGGAAGTGGAGCCAAATTTCTGAAATTTTTGTTGGTAGCAATGGCCAAGTTACCAAGAGCCAATCCGGAGCAGCGCCAGTCAGTTGAATTTACCGACAGGAGGCTCCTGATTGGTCAGTTGTTAGGGCTCAATCTCATATCTGGATTTACAAAGAAAACACCAGGATCAGAAGGTTGAAGCCCTAAATAGTGAGTGTGACAAACGGTTACTGAGCTTAAACTTCATCTATGAGCACTTTTCCATTGGGCTTCCTTGAGCTAGCGCAGACGTCAGTAACCTATGGCTCGGAAGGCAGATGTGGATCTGATGATTGTGTTTGGCTCACAGAAGAAATCTTAGTAGGCATTATAGTAAGAATGTTTTATGTGTTGGATTTCTTCAGAATTAAAATATATTAGACAAAAGAATACATGCTGAAAAATACATATTCACAATTTAAAAAGTATAAATGTAAATACTTTTTAAAGTATGAAAACGGCTCCAAACATCTGAGCTAGCGGGTTAGCATTGTCCATCTCTTTACAGTCTATGGTTATCTCATTTTTACTTGTTTTTTTGCACAAACCTGTCGTCGGGGCACCAGACTCTTCCCCGAATCCAGACTCTTTTCTCTTTCTGGGGAAGAAGAAACACACATGAATAATACAGACTAAGATTTCTAACTATTATAAGTGACAGGACGGAATCACATCACTACAGTCTTCAAATCAAATATCATCTTTAGTTTTGATTAGTTATATTATGAGGACAACCCAATGCACAACTCTCTGGTCTCCTCTCCCTCTCTCTCTGGTTCTCTCAGACAAAAGATTCACATGTGAAACTAACAGATTATTTATAACAATATATCACAAGACCTACTGGTGTTATTTACTAAACAAAAAAACTATGTACCCCAGCTTTAAAGCAGTGAAAGATGAATCTCTTTACACGTCTCTTGACTTGCGCAGATTAGAAAAATAACCAATATATTTCCATTTGCCACAGTTTATAACAACTAACTACAACCGTGATATTAAAAAAACAAATGTCCTCACAGTTTAAAATTCAGCACTGCTCCAGCGTTCACCAGCAGCGTCCTGAAAGCAGAGAAAACATTAAAACAGCTGTTAGCATTAGCTTTAGCCACTGTTAGCCGCGGAAACTAGACTTTTTACATTATTTAGCGCGAATGACACATGCTTACGAGGGCTAAGTCTCCTTGTTTTTACTAAATACGTTATATTCAAGTCATAAACGCGATAAAAGAAGCGAGAAAGCAATTATTTTACCCGAAAAGTAACAAATCCCCGATCATTTTGTCCACATCACAAGCACCACTTCCGCACTGGCAGCATGGAATGGACCAATCAGCGGAGAGAACCTGAAGTATTTTCCCTAAGTTTTGTCTGAAGTTTAACCCCTCGTTAAGGACTGCAGGAGAAGCCAAATCTATTTTGGTGGACGACCGAAAGTCGTTTTAATTTGATTAGCTTCTTTTGCAACAGGAAACACATTTATTTTAAAAAAAAGTATGACGACAAAGTGTTTACTTTTATTTAGCATGAGTTCGGACGCCATTTTCAGGTAGATTTTTGAACAGTTGAAATTAACCAAAAGTACCACAAACTTGACAAGCCAATGATTTTCCCATTTGTAATAAAGTTCTGGATTAGAGTTTTAGAGTAGCTTAAAGAGCAACTAAACACCTGTGCCCAGCCTTACTCCGCCCACATGAAGATTTGAAAATTTTCTCTAAAAAGGGCGTTGCCTGGAGGACCAAGGGACAAGAAGGGGGGCTTAGAGTTGGGCGTGGTCTGGGCTGTGATTGACAGCTCACTTGTCACACAAAAAAAAAACAGACAGTTGTCATTGCTGCTTAAAGCAATAGTTTGTTTACACACTTGTTTACACAAGATAATTGTAAAGCTACACACCTGAACCTAATCACACTCAATAATCTCAGAATGACTCATGTAATTTAATTTTAATCCACTAGATGGCGCCAGAATACTCCAAACTGCAGCTGGGGCGTGTGTGAGTTGAATGGGTTTATATCACTGGCTCTGACAGACTGACGTCACACAAAACAACTGATGTCATAGAGACCTTCTGAGTCAATGGAGAGGCCAGAACCAAATTAAAATGTAGTACCACCAAAAAAGGTAGAGAGGGCGCCACACAGCGTTTTTTGGCTCAAAAGTAAGATTTTATCTAATTTGAACTAAAATGTCAAAAAAATGACCAGGATATGTAGACAGCACTACAATAAACATACTTATGCAGTTTATGAGTTAAAAAGTTGATTTGGTGTTTAGTCGCTCTTTAAATTACATTGTTTACATGTCAGGCTTCCTCACCATCTATACTGAAAGTTCATAATGGAAAATGTTCACAAAAAGTGCCAGTGTAAAATAGTCGTTTGGACTTAGTGCATTTTTGTTTAATGAAACAAGATGCGCCTCTGCCTCCGTGGACCAACTGTTGTCCAAGAGTCAAGTATATTAGTGTTAGTTATAGCGAACTATCTGAATGACGTCACTAAGACACGCCCCCGCCGCCTGTCAACTCCCGCCCACATGTTTCGGACAAACACTGCCAAAATGAATCAAATACCTCTTGTCACTTTAGACGAAAATGATAAACCAGGGGCAAAATTCCACCATCAAACCATCAGGGATCATAGTGTAGACCAATTAAAACGTTGGCTTGAATGTCGTGGTCTTCCAGTAACTGGTAGAAAGTTTGATTTGATAAAAAGGTAATGGTGAGGATTATGCTAACATTATCTAGTCATTTAAATTGCAATGTTAGCGCCTTCTTTGTTTATTTTGCTCTGATTAACTTCCATTTATCAAGTTGTTTTTTGTACTGTCCATTTCGTAATTAGTTTGATCATTTAGTTAACTACAGTCAGCCGATATTATAATAGATCCATGGGGTCACAACGGGCTACACCACTACTGTCTCTGAGAGAGAAACTATCGGAGCTAGCCACACTCAGTAAACGCAAACGACAATCAATCAACATATTTAAATGTTAATGCTAGAATATAATATTCATACAACACACGTGCACAGAGGTTTTCAGAATTATCTGTTAAGGTTTTCATGACAAAAATACTTTTTTAATGCGACTAAAGCGATCGCTTTTTTAAAGTAGGTGAACTAAAACCTTTGGGAACTATTTTCTTTGCACTCATTAAATAAACCTTTTGGCATAAATAGTGACAGAAGTTTATTTTGTGTGTTCAGTTGGTACAAAGCCGTATAATAAGCGGACCCCGACGCGCTTCGTCTGTGCTTATTTTCCGATAGTCACGAAGTTGAAAAAATCCCTCTCATCTTTCTTCAGGTGTGAGAATTGTATACATTCTGGATTAGGACAAACAATACTAATATGGATTGATGGGGCTAACTACATTCAGAAGAGCTCAGACGGACCTGATACAGCGGTCCAGGTCCAGTCCCAGCTAAACGTAGCTAGGACTGGATCTGGATGCTCCACAGTTGGTCCAGCGAAGTGAAAAAACATGTCCTTTTTAACATTTTCATGAGAGAAATTCTGCTGACCACAAGCACCCACCTCTTGCACTTGTCCTGGTCTGGTCCGATGTTGTGGTTTAACGAACAGGTTGAATGTTACTGCTTTCATATAGTCCTTTTCAGAGTATCTGAAATCGCTCCCACAAGCACCATAACTGCAGTGTTTTGTTGTCACCATGATTCAATGATTTAGCCCAAATAAATACACACGCTTATGTGGAGAACACAGTAGTACTCAACGGAGTCGGACAGAGTTTGTCCGAAACATGCGCGCATGCGCAGTCATTGGAACTATTTTTAGCACATTTCGGAAACCGGACAGTGCCCTATTGGTAGCTCGAACTCTTCACAGGAAATAACCTGTACTGTGATCGGGACTAAACTAACTCTCCCATTAGAATATAACGTACGTGCATTTCCGGAATGCAGTTTAAGGGTGATTGTGCTTAAAGTTGAGGGATCCAACTATACAATTACTAATGTCTTGTTTTGCTCCCCTGTCAAAAGACCCTCACAAAGAGTCAAATGACTTACAGGGTTCTGGGGCATGTTTTTTTTAATCACAACATTCTTCATTCAAGTCTTTCTGGACAGACTACCAGTGTTAGAGCTGGGGCACTTAAGTTTGGAGAATGCAGACCTTTCAAAACCAGGACACACATTTACATTTGACAAATGCTTTATTAATTTTTGCTACAAGTGAATACAAAAGAACCGACGACTATAAACAAGATTTACAAAAGTGGAATAAGAGCATGCGGCAGGTCTGAGGGTCAGCGCCGGAGTCTCACGCTGCCGTTTCTGTGGAACTGGCCGACTGTGGGGCAGAGAAATACGTTAGAATACAATAGGGACCATGTGCCGCCTTTAGGGAGAGACTGATGGAAGGAAGATGGTAAGCAGGTCAAAGGAGGGAGACAATATATGGCAAAGTATGTTTAAGAGCAATTGAGGTCCAAAGGCTTTCACAGATAAAACTTCTGAAAGACCTGGAAATGCAATGACCTGTCCATAATAGTATTTCTAATATGTTTTAGTTAAGTCTCTTGGCCGGGACACCAGCAATCTTTGAAGCAACAAGATTTTTTTTTTTTTAATACTTTAAAAACAAGAAAAGTCCATTTATTCACACAACGCCACACCAAAGGCCCTGCAGGCTCTGCCCAGACCTCACTTTGGAGCAAAACTGAGACACTGCAATAGACGCAGCTCTCGTTTCTTTTGGACCAAGAGAATTTCAGCTTGGCACCAACTTTAAGTCCACCAAGAATGACTAACTTCCAAGACACATGCAATTAGTCGAGCAGGACATTTCAGAATCTCAGACTACGATTTTTGGGGCAGGAATGGAGGATGGACTAGTCTACAGCCGTTAGAACCACCTGACTGGGTTCCTGCTGTGTGCCGTGGACTCCATTGCTGGAACTAGACTCATTCTTGTCTCGTTTGGTCTTTTTCTCAGCCGAGTCCTCTACTGCGCCGCTGTCCTCGTCTGGTTTCCTCTGTCAAACAAACCCACACGTCACTCCCACATCTCCACGCAGAGACTGAAGCATGCACACAGCGGCACAGAGGTGGGTACAGGACATTGGGGCTCGATACAAGTCCAGAAAGAATCCATTTTGCCCTGAAGCGCAGGAGAATCAGATCAAGGAGTAAACGAAACAGTTTTCCAAGCACTGAAGAAAACATGACAACTGAAATTCTTCCTAACACTTTTGCAGCAATTCACCAGGGAAACAGGATCCTACAGAGACAAGGCCAGCAGATGCATAAAAGAATAAAGGGGAAAGCCATGTAGCGTATACATAAACACATGCTCACTTTATGCAAATGTTAAAATATGACAGCAGCCACTGTGATAGCACAGTAAATGCAAGAACCAGATATTAGCGATACCAAGCGGCTAAAATCTCCACTCGATTTACTCGTTTTGTAATTTGACGCCGATTCAAGCAAATGCTTTTGTAGTGTGGCAGGAAGGTTTAAATCAGAAGAGTATGTTGACACTCAAGGAACTGCTGAATTCACGATTTTTTTTCCAAATTTACACAAAGTCAATTATTCAAATGATTTTAGCTACAGTATGAGCGATACGAGCGTTGTCAAGATGATCAGCGTTTCTTCCACGAATAAAGGCGTCAGATTTGAGAATCCTTATAGACTCATATCTGGATTTACAAAGAATGATTAAACAAGGATCAAAGATCATTAAAGCACAAAAAGGTGAGTGGCAGAAATTGTTACCAAGCTTGAAAAGTTCTTATAGCAAAACTTTGTCCATGAGCACTTCCTCTGGAACAATGCTAATTCAATGAAGCTCCTCTGTATAAGTGTGAACCCTCTTAAACCCTCTGCACCAGTGTCTAAAGCCCTAAGTGCCCAGAAGGGGAGGAGTTCCTCACCAATGGACCCACCTCTGTGACACAGCATCCACCACAGACAGATATGAACGAGTTTGTACCTTTTTCCTGACGAGGTGAGAGATGTTCGAGGCTGAAGACGAGGCGCCCTCTGCAGGCTTCACAGAGATCTGAAACCAGAAGAGACTATTAAAAAAACACCGCCCACTTTAAAATGTGAAGCCCCTCTTGAAACTGAATTGGCAAACATGTGACGTTGATAACATCGCATTTGGGCAAGATAAATATTCTGATTCTTAACATATTGTAACGAATGCCTTTAATGTGATTCAAATGCATCCCAAAAAGCGAGGAAAATTAGAACAAATTTCATTTATTGTGTCTGCACATTAACCGAAGCAAACTCAGAAAACCAAGTGAAACAGATGATCGGTTTACTTTAAAAAAAAAAAAAAAAAAAAAGGCATGTAAGTCTGTACCATCCCGGTGCAAACTGGGTCAGTCTTTCAGTTTCCAATGTGGTTTTACTGCAGACGGCAAATATCAGAATACAGCAGAGCAAAGTATTGGGATGATTGAAAGCACAACTCTGTTCAGGATCCCATTTCACCCCCACCCCTAATTGAAACTATTTTAGAGCCATGAAGTAGTGACATGAATAGTTTAAGCCACGCCCCCTCACAAACACTTCCTGGTTCTGACCTGAGACGCTCCAAAGGCAGATGACGATGAGCCGAAGCCCGATGACGCTCCATTCTCACTGAAGCCGGAGGACGTGGAGGCTCCTCCCTGTCGGATAAACATGAGTTAAAACAGTTCACACGGGTCACATGGTCCACCTGGTCCTGTACGCACCAGTGTCTGCTGAATGGCCCTGGACGCTGCGCTCGCCGTCCGCTGGCTCTCCTTTGCGTCCTCTACTTTCTCCTCCAGCGCCGGCAGCAGCAGCTTCAGCTCCTCCATCTCACTCGTGTCTTCTGAGGAAGAGTCTGCGCCGGCTTTGGAGATGGCCTCCTGCAACATGGCTGAAAGGAGACAACTTCCTTCAATTCAGGACATGGCTCTAGAGGAAACACTTTGATGCATTTATGTGACAGCAGCGATGGAGACCCTTTACTGGAGACTTATGCGCTCCATCCTCTCAAATCTCTCATACAGACTTAAACTAATCTGTTCATTACCATTCACCCCCTGTCCCATCACACCAGCGAGACCCCTGATGCCAGCCTCTACCTGCACATGTAGCCAACTGGACACCTGGTCATTCGTTGCTGATGCAGGAGGCTCAGGCAGTGGTGTCAAACGGTCTTCGAAGGTCCAGTGGCTGCAGGAATTCCAATCAAGTGAGTAGTCTCATCTTGAAGACTAAAGGAATTCTGGAGTCTGCTTCTTAGTTGGAATGAGATCCTGCAGCCAAAGCAGCCATTTGTCAGCAACCAGTCTGACAGCCCTGGTCCAAGGACAGGGATGAGCCAGGACATTTATTAGTCTTGGGTGAAGTAGTTTAGAGCTAAGACTGCTGTGGTGATTAAGACTATTCCAAGATAAGTAACCACTGTCTAGGCCCAGATGGGGCAATGAGCACACTATATTTTACACTACTGTGCCCACAGGAGGGATTAAGTTTCCACGGCGACATGATTAGTGTAATGTAGAGTTGGATCCTTACCCAGTCGCTCCTCCACGACCTTCAGCGCGCTCTTGAAGTGCTTGAGCGCCTGGTCGTACTGCTCCATGCAGCACAGAGACGTGGCCACGTGGTAGTGAGTCTCAGCCAGGAGCCGGCTGTGAGGAGGCAGGTGAGTGAGCTGCAGGGACAGGCACTCCTGGAAGTCCTCCACGGCCTGAGGGTAGTTCCCTGGAGACAAGAGACAGACAAAACTCTCCAGTCAAGCACTTTCTTACAACAACAACGCAGTTTGTGGCCCACATGTGGCGACTCTGCAAACACTGCTGATTTAAATTAGCTCAACTCTTCCTTTGCCAGAGCAAAGGCCTGCCCATGAGTAGGAGCGAGCATTGCCCAGCGACAGTAGACCAGTGTGTCAAACTAGTTCCAGAAAGGGCAGGTGTGGCTGCATGGTTTAGTCCAGGGGTGCTCAATACGTCGATCGCGATCTACCAGTCGATCGCAAAGGTAGTATTGGTAGATCGCATTAAATAAATAAAACATTACACATTCTAAACTAATATATACAAAAAACTCCGGGCAAAGTGGAGATTTTTGAAAACTCCGTTAATGCATTTGTGTGTAGACAGAGATAATCGGAGTTTTGCGTTCTCGCACGCCACAGTACCCCCCTAAATTCCTCTGATCACTGAAGCATGGATCATACTACCTTAAAAACTGTTGGCTGTGAGATGCTCGCAGCAGCAAACATCCTCCACATCAGAGAGCAGCAAAGTGATCGCGGGGACTCACGCTTGAAAACAACCAAACCAGGACTAAACCAGGACTAAACCAGGGCTAAACCAGGGCTAAATCAGGGCTGAGGACGGGGTCAGTGCTTGTAAACATACGTCTTTACTCCGAGTGTCTTCTATGACTGTAAAAGTGCCGTTACCGGCGTCTGCATCAAAGCTCCGCCCACTTCTGTGTTTTTCCCCAACGCAGGACAGGACGTAAGACACGCACATGTTTGGAATGTGATTGATAACGCAGATGTGTGGATGCAAATTATTTTATAAACGGAGGAGGGGAAATATTTGGATTTAAATAAACCAGGCATGGCACATGGACATGGCACCACAGTCAAATGACATCTGTGTTTTACTCAGTAATGTTTTACTGACACTTAGGTGACTGCACATGCGCAAACAACCGCGCTCAGTGCAGGAAAGCTAAACCACGACAAACTTGTCAGGGAGTTACCACCAATTTTCCGGACTATGCATCCCTGGCCGATTCAATTCACTGCAAGTCATAAGAGTAAACTCGGGTAATGACAAAAAATGTACATAGGTAATTGTGTTGTGTTGTGCTATATTGGCTCATGCGGTTTTGCATGTACATAAACATACATTGTAGGTATAAAGAATATTTTTTGAAATAAATATATGATTTGCATTTTTGTAGTAGGTAGATCATTTTGACTTGATCCTTTTATAAGTAGCTCGCATGCTGAAAAAGTGTGAGCACCCCTGGTTTAGTCCAATCCAAGCAGGGGCACAGACTGGTCAGAGCAGCTCTCAGTTTGACAATCTTTCGTCTCAAGTTTCCTTTATGTTGTAGAATTGCATTTGAGCAGGTACCTATACAACTATATGGAAAAGCAATGATTAAAAGATGTTTTAAAATTTACTGTCGTTTTCCCAGATCAATAAGTGATAGAATATATTCAGATGTACGAATATTGAGGCTTTTTACAGTCCAACATCCTGCAGACATTTAATATTGTCCCTACTCCTAGACCCCTTTAAGAGACTCATGTTTTAACATACCAGACTCTGCACTGACTTCTCCCAGTTTGAGGTGCGCCTGAGCGGCCATGAGCTGGTCCTCTCTGCTCTCCCTCCTGCAGACAGCACACTCTGGTCACAGTTTGAATTCAGAGAAGAATAAGGTGAACTAGAAGAAAGGCAGACCTTTTGTAGATTACTTTGGCCACCTCCAGCATCTCCCAGGCCAGCTGCAGATTCCCAACCTCCTCTTCCTCCTGGAGAAAGTTACAAGACTAAACTATGAACCATAGACTTAAAAAGGAGAAAGTGAGCAAAACTTCTGACTTGGCAGTGTCATTTCACTCATATTGGCCTTACAACTCTATAGTTGCAGTGTTAGCCTTAATGCTTCGTTTGGATTAAGGCTCACAATATGATAACAGTGCAGCCATGAGAACAACCCGAGAGCAGCTTTTCTGGACAGTTCAGAGGCTAAACAGAAGTAGTTTAGCCTCTGAACTCCATTTCTCCAGAAGACCCTTTTCCCAAGAAGCTCGATGGGCGGGAATCTAGAGCCTAATTTTTGGGTACAAGCCACATAACCAAAGAGCCAATCAAAACAGACTTTTACGAGTCACTGCCAAAATTGGGGTCGACGGGATATGACCCAATCTAATCAGAACTCTGAAGCCAAGCAGGGCAGGGTCGGTTAGTCCTGTGATGGAGACTTAAGAGGCCACAGTTGTGCGTAGGACAAAACTAACGTGGGAGTGACTGGTGCAGGGTGATGTCACATCTACTGGCAGTTTGCCCCAGGTCAGCTGTGACTACAGTAGTTTAACGCAACTTTGTATGGAGTGAACGAAAAAAATGCTAAGAGACCAATCATAAAAGTGCAGTAGAAAATGCATTATAATCTTACCCCATTCTCTTCCTTGCTCATCATCATCATCATCATCGTCGTCATCAGAACCTGTGTTTAGCAATTTAATAATTAGCCAGAGTCAAAGTAAACCCTAGAGCAGCAGATCTCAACTGGAGCGATAGAGCAGACTAGGGGGTGGCTAACTCAATGTGACATCACTTTAGTGTTAGCCTTAATGCAGAAAAGCTCATTTGAAATAAGCTGGAGCATATTTCCCAATATAGGCTCTGTGTTACTAAGGAAAGTTAAGAGTTTCCCCATGAAAGGCATCAGATTTTAGCCATATAATTTACCAGATCAAAATACAGGCCAAAGAGATCCATCTTTCACTGAGCTAGAGAATATAAGCGGGAAAAAAAATTAGGGCAGTAAATTCAGTGATTCATCTTCTCATTTATAATATAGATCCTCTTTGACTTGTGCTATCTGATCATTAAGTTTCTGGTTTCAGGATTTAAAAAGTGTTTAATTGTTTTAATAACTTTACTTTCAGGGTCCTTTGGTTAAAATCAGCCCGAGCGTTAACCAAGGGGTGTTTTGCTGAACTGTATCCAAATATAATGTCCCCTGTAAGGAGGGAAACAGCGGCGCCCACGACCCCCAGTTGAGAAGCGCTGCATTTGATTGGTCAGTCGTGCGTAGACAAAATTGAGGTTTGTCTAAAAAGATAAAAGGTTGAACAGCCTTTTCCATGTGCCCTAAAATCAGAAGGAAAATCCCACAAAACCACGTTCACACCAGTGACTTCACCCGGCTCTGAGCTAAATTGCCTTCATCCTCCATAGACTCCTCTTCCTCTTCTTTGCCGTCTCCCTCAGCAGCAGGAGTCTCTAGAGCCTCCTCTTTAGCCTCAGCGCCCTCTGTGGTCTCCCCTGCAGGGTCCTTCCTCGGTGGAGACCTGTTAGCGGTGGAGTTGGTCCTCTCCTCTTCGGCCATGGCCTCGTACACCTGCTTTCGGAGCTCCTCTCTAGTGTCTGCTACGTTCACGACACCGCGGGGCATATTTAGAGAAAGAACCAGCAGTGGAAACATTTTTGGCTCTCAATTACTGGGAATTTTGCCAGCCCCCATTGAGTAAGAGACTACAGGTTATCGTTCTAGACTAGAAGCTGCAGAAATGCCTCCTCCCTCCTTTAGAATTGACCTTATGGACACTGAGCAGCTCCAGGTTTGATAGAGAAATTTAACACATTAAAGATATTTATGATGCTACCTAAGTCAAAGATGAATACGAATGAGGAGGAAGGGCTCAGAAGGAGGCATTTATGAATTAGGATGAAACTAGTCTTACAGTCAAAGGGAAAGTCATTTAAAGCAGGTATAAACAACTCTTAAAAACTATGCAATTAAGTCCAAGTCACTGTTGACCAAGCGCTAACAGTTCAATTGTTACATACTCAAGCTTTATGACTTGAAGTTTGGAAAAGCAATGGACTTGTATTTGCTAAAGTGAGGTGTGCGTACCGTCCAGGTTGTTGGCGCTCTCAATTTTAGAGTTTGGCTGCTCCTCCTGGTCCTTCCCTTCGTCCTCCTCTGGAACTCCCTCGAGAGCGTTCCCCAGGACAGTGTTCTCCATCCTGAACACAAGAGCCTCATGAGAAACATCCAGTGTAAGCTCTAAATCACAGCAGTCTGAGGACTTTGTGCAAACCGTCTAGAAAATTGTTGCTTCACTAAAGACAAAGTACCAAACATGGGAGCCATGGTCCACAGGGCGCAGGAGCAGCACGACCAATGTCCATAAATGTTGATTCTGGACATTTATTGTCCTTAAGAACAGGAGGTGTCAAACTCATTTTAGTCAGTGGCCGAAACGAAACTTTGATTTTGGAAGCTGGATATTAAAATGAATTTATATTTTAAATTGTGAACTTATTTGTCAGTACAAAAGTGTTCAATTAGCATTTAGATTATAGTAAGGGGCCTAAAAGGTTTAGACAAAAGCATAACATTTGAGAAGTCTTCTCTTAATGTAACTTTACAACTGTACAATGAATTGAATGGTGGAGAGGGTGGGAACTTAAGTTTGACTTCATCCCACTCCTTTGAGCTTTGACAGGAGAAAAGGAATGGATGTTTCCATCATGTACAATTGCTGTAAATTCTATACTAGATTCCCGTTTATAAGCTTGAAATTAATCTAATCAAAGCTAAACTATCCAATGATGCATTAGTTTGAATGTTAGAATAAATTAGACATGGTTGTACAAATATATAACAGGCCATGGTAGCCTCCACATGTTGCATAAACAATGTTAGTTATTGTAAATTAGTTCACAGCCACTGACGACACATGTAGCTTACGCTCTAGAATCAGTAAGGCATGATAAAAAAGCCCAGTAAGAGAAACACTGAGGCCCATGAAGAGGGGGCTCCACAGAGACTGGGGGTCTCACCTGGCCAACTCCAGCAGAGACTTCCCACAGAGGAACAGAGCTTCTCCACATTCATAAGCAGTGTCTCCGAACCGCTCAGACCTGAGGAAACAGCATGCAAAGGTTTAAGAGTTTCAAACACACATTTATCCAAACAATTAGCGCCACAGTCGTGTTGGGGCAGCCTGATACAAGTGAGGTTTGAACACAGCACATAAAGCTGAGGTACTCAAATGTATTCATGAAACAGAAGTAGACAAAACAGACAAGTCTTCATCAAATCAGGGGCTACGGGAAGACTGTCCTCAGAACTAGTCATTGTGGTGCACATACGCAACAAAGTTGTGGCTAAATAAAAGGGTAACTCATGTTACGCTAGTAATTATATGATGTTAGAGCACACACATGAGAAGCACGCTGTGTAAAAAGAGTGCATTTTTTTACACACAATAAAAATAAAACAGGCCACAGTTGTAAATCGAGGAAAATAAAGCATATGATAGCTTTAACCATGTCCTGAAACAATGGCCAGTTCTAAGCAGTTTTCAGAATGAACTTTAAGCATCAGCCAATTTTGAAGTACACAAAAATCAGTCAAATTAGGTGGATCCTAGTTAAAAAATATCAAAGCATCAGTGGAGGATTTGGGCTCACAGCAAACTGCAGGCGTCCTGAAACACTGCCACAGCAGAGACCACGTCCCCCATCACCAGGTGCCTGTTCCCGGTGCCAAGCAGCTTCTTTGCCTCCTCCAGGACCTCTGCTCCACTGCAGCACAAACAGGGGATTAAAACACAAGAAAAGTCTGGGATAAAGTTAAATTACACCGAGGGCTTACTCATCATTAGCAGCTGCTGCAGCAGAAGAAGAGCATGGCTTCTCCTCCACACTGGAAAACAGGGCAAATAGTGGATAACAATGAGAACACATTTAAAATGTATAATTAAAGCTAGGCAATAGGGGAAAAAATTAGCACAATATGAAAACGAAATATGCAAAACACATAGGGAAATAGAATACACACGTTGATTTAAAACTAAAAATAAAGTTTTTACTTTCAAAACAGTTTGCGTCAATGACTACTTTTCACATGCATGTCTGCCTATACGGCCTGTCAAATCAGACAGAAAAGGGGATCTAAACATATTGTGTCCTTGGGCAAAACACTTCACCCATTGCCCAGTAAGAGGTGTGGAGGGGCGACTGGCACAGACGGGTTACCTCGCTTCTGTCAGGACGCTGTGCCTACTGTGGTAGTTCACCACCGCGTATGGAGTGAATTAATAATGCTGTGGAGAGACTTTAAGTGTCTAAAAAAAGCACTATAAAGCCCGATGTAGTACATATAAAGTAATCAGCGTGGGAAGCGAACTCATTATGGCAGGGAATAAAGTCGAGAGTGGCACAATGTTTCTGAACCTCTCATCAAAACCGGGTGAGATCAAACTGCACCGATATGAAGCGTTATGATGCTAAATTATAGGTTTGATAATTGCCTGGGGGACAGTGCTAACGCGACACTCGATGCTAATGCTACAAACAGGCTAACATGTGTGGGGCTCACCTCTCCGCGGCAGGGCTCTGGGTCTGTGTCTGCTCCGGCATTTCGCGGCTTCGTGTGCGGCTGGACAGAGGGCTCGGAACGGGAGGACGCAGGCAGGACGAGCGGGGACAGGTCTGGAAGACTGGAGGTGGTCACTGAGCTTTGTTGGCGCGCTTAAATACAGGGAAATGGACTCGCGTTTCCGCCTCTGCTGCTCCAAACCGCGGGAGATGAGCGATAAAGTGGACGCAGACTGATGACGAAATATTTTATCTAAAAATACAAACGATAACTACTAAAAGAAACCACGACTGAAATAAACACTAATAAAATGATTTAATAATTAAATAATAAAAATATAATTATGTGTGACGCTAGCGTAGTTAGGTGTGGTGGGAATAGTGGCGGCCATCTTGTGTATTGATTAAGAGGAAAATACTGCTTTTATTGACTTTTTTAGGTTTTAGGTTATAATTAAGTCCTAATGTATTCTCTATGGTTTGAGCAGAAAATTCTAAAAGTCATTAGAGGCCTATAATTCAAGCTGGTATACCTAGTTTTGTATCTTTTAGAATAGAATAGAAAACATTTGAACAAATCGGACCCAACATCTTTCTTTATCTTCAGCCCAGTGAGTCACTAATTAATTTGGGCTGAGAGCTGATCTAAAGATGATATAGAGGTACATGTGAACACTACTTTTACATTCTCTGAGAGATAGTTATAAAGGTTTTGTTGCAAGGTTAATTTGTGTGTGGTTATGTAGACCGGTATCAAGCTCTGTATTTTGTATCATGGGGATGGGCCTGGATCAGATTGCGTGACCAGCCGTATATACAGTCTATAGACCAGCCTGATTTGGCTCATGGGCTTCAAGTTGACTAGAATAGGACAATGTTTAATCGTTTTAGCATAAATATGTAATGACCGAAAGAACAAGATCGTGAATACAAACGGTCGAAATGAGCTGGGATCAGATTTTCACTTCATTTGGACTGAGATACATCTACAGAACACAGGTTAAGATCATAAATAAATGTAGACAAAAAAAAGAATTAAACAAATGTGAATTAGAGTATGGTTAAAAATAGGAATGCTTAGTCGAAAACTTTTTACTGTAGAAACGAGAAACATCTGCAATATCAGAGTTTGCCACTTGGTGTCAGTAAAACGCCACGATTCCGACTTCTCTACTTAACAAAGATCTGTTATTGTCATGCGGATCAAAAATTGGCAAAACTTACACACACACGCTACTGTTGTACAATGTGATAAGACAATTTCAAAAAAATAAAAATAATTAGGACCAAAAAGTTTCAGTGGCTTCTTAGTGAAATATTCGCTAAGACATGTGTATCTATCATTGTTACCACGGTTATAATCCTTCAAAACGAACTTTTAAAACCAAACGAACACGTTGTGTATTGTGTGTACGCAGAGTGATATCACGCAGAGTGATATGCTTTACGTTTATAAACAATCTATGCAGCATTTACTTGCAGGCCTCGTTGGCGCAGTAGGCAGCGCGTCAGTCTCATAATCTGAAGGTCGTGAGTTCGAGCCTCACACGGGGCATATGTTTTGAATCTTTTAACAAAAAAGTTGATCTGTCTTATGCAATCGCCTGATCTCATCAATTATGTTAATATTAAACATAAACACAGCTGAGAGGCACAGACTGATTCGTTGTAAGTAGGCTTTTTAAGTAGGCTACTAACACACCATAAATCCAGATAAAACTTTATTGATCTCACTCTGGAGAAATTGAGATGTCACATTTGGCACAGATAGAATCACTCAGATTGTGCAAAAGACAGAAGAGTGCAAACATGTTAAAGGTTAAAAATATAGTCTGTGCAGGATATAATGTATATAATGTTAGGATTAGATAGCGATTTGGCCTACGTGCAGGACAACTGCAAGGACTCTGATGCATCCATGTTATGACTATGATATACTCGTCTAGACTGTCTCTGGATTTGACACGAACGTCTTTCGATGTGTGACGTGATAATGACTATATAAACTGTGTACTGCCTTTATTCTGTCTGAGAGAAAGAAACATCAGAAACCACTGGAACTTGCGAGAAACCAAAATAAACTTCCAGAGTTTGGCGCACCACGATCCGTCTCTGTCTGGTTCATTCCTGACAATAATTATGTACAATAAAAAAGTGGAAATATAAAGATAGCTCACTTAGTCCAAATACAATTGATTGAACAAGAAGTGTCTGTCAGGCAGAAGACTTAAGTGACAATCCAATAAATTCAGGACAAGTGGCAATTCAACATATAACATGATATGATAGCTATTTACTACTGAGACAAGGCCAGGAGATTCATTTAGAAGCACAGGGGAAATCCATTCACATATTTATTTAGATGTATAAATAGGAATTTTGTTCAGGATCAACACAGTTCCTCACTGCATGTGTTATGTGGTTTTTTATACAAATCAAAAACAAAACCAGAATCATGGTGCATCTAAGTGCTACAGAATCTGTTGTTTATGTTGTGTGGTTACATTTGCAGAGTCTGTGCTTATAATGTTAAAGGTCTATATACAATCAGTTTGAATGGTAGCAGTTGGAATAATAAAAGAAAGTTCCAAGACGCTTTTTAAACTGTCCTCAGGTCAATGAGACCAAAACCGGTCCCCTATGCATCGGTGGAGAGGTAAACTAGCTCTTTCATGCAAGAGTTTCTGCCTGGGAGTGAAAACCTTTGAGCACAACTGTAAAGCACACAGTGGTAAACTGATTATGCAGACATGTCTGTGTTTGCAGACGGTCCCTAGGATTTGGAAAAAACAAAAAAGACTCTCCCCCTCCCTCTGGTGGCAGCACAGGGAGTTACAGATAGAAACCGTTTTTGACCCTTCATACTTGTTTCACTCTACCACTCTACCATCATTCTACCATACTGTCTACCACCCTTTCCCCCTCCTCCTCTTCCCCCCTCATTCATTTACAGGGGATCGCTTGATGCCCATACATACATGGTGTCACAGTCAAATCGCAGCTCTGAATATAAACCACACATGCACAGATTTAGCCCTTACCTGTTATGAAATGGTCAGAACAGACCTTATAGTGCCGTTTTTCAGGGGGTTAGGGTTGAATCCCTCTCGTCAATTAAAGGGTACTTTTCTCCGTTGAGAGAAAAAAAAACCTTTGGAATGTCCCCGTAATCTGCACGGTTCCTGCAGCCCCAAACGATGCAGGCAGTCGGCATGTTTTAGTGCAAAAAAAGTGATTTGAGTGCTTTGTTTACCTACAACTATGCGGCTAGAGAGCCAATATGGTGAGCTGCAGAATTGTGGGTAGTGCGTGACGCCAATGGAAAACCATCTATTCTAAAATATGAAACAACAATGTTATATTTCTTTAGAAAAAAACTAATTTAGAGGCAAAAGTTTTGCTTAAAAAGACAGATTATGTCAGGAATCGTCTTCACATAAAAATCTTTGTAGATCAGGGGTCTCAAACTCATTTTAACCAGAGGCCGCTTGAGGTTGAGTAAAGCTGGGCCGCATTAGGGGGTATATTTATCATTATGTTTATTTGATTCTGGTCTTTTTATCTTTGACCTTCCTGTCTCTGAAGCAGGAACAGACCATGCCTGCTCCTGATTGGCTGTTTGGTTACTAGGTCCTTGCTATCTGAGAAATTAGCTTCAGATTCTTGTGGAGCCTGAATGAGTTACCTCTAACCTGCAGGGAGCTTATTAGTGTTTAGTCCACTCCTGCTGTCTGTGCTCTTCAGGGCCAGAACCGGGGTGGTGGGGGAAACCGGAGCACCCGGAGGAAATTCACCCAAACACAGGGAGAACATGCAAACTCCACACAGAAAGCGTGTACAGCTCAGAAAACCAGATCACGTTTATAAAGATATTATTTAACGGTGACGTCCTGATTGGCTGTTCTCCCAATCTTCTGTGCGCCTTATACTCTAGTCTTTCAGTTTGAAAATCAGGTAACCCAGCTTTAATCTTTATCTAATGTATGTTTTGCTTGAGCAGAGATTTGCAGCACTCTTTCCACCTCCATTATTAATATCACTTGTGTTTGTCTTTTTTTGTTTTGTTTTTGCAGCCTATATGTAATTTTCACACCTCTCCTCCCACACAAACGCACACACACACACACCCACACACACACACACACACACACACACACACGCACATACACACACACACACACACACACACTCGCACGCACACGCTCCACACAGCAGCGCGGGGGATCGTGGGGAGCTCCTTTGATTTCTCGCACCATCTCGCCTCCCCAGAAACGGACCAACAAAACCATTGAACAACCCGCGGACCGGAGGCTGCCTGCAAAACCCTTTACAGACACACACACACACACACGCACGCACACATACACACATACACATACACGCACACGCCTCGGGAACAGGACGCAAGCACCGGGGACCGAAAGACAATACGTGAATGTACACCCACACGTGATCGCGGAATCATTCAAACAGGTAAGCGCTGGAGCGGGTCGATTTTGGCGTTTTCTTGATTTTTTTTTTCCCACACAAAGAACAGAGAGTGATGCATGTACACGGGATGATATTGATTGCCATCTCATTCACGGGTTTAAAGGGGCCACGCGTTATGTATGGCGTACGGTGCTGCTGCTGTGGTGTGGTGGCGTGCGCGTGTGCTGCAGTGCGCGTACCTGCGTCTGTCTGACATTAAACACGGGAGATTTACGGCCGCCGCGCTCTGATTGGCCCGCGCCTAATTGATGAGATGGGAGAACAGAGCGGCGTTTTGCTGCACAGGCTCCGGGGACGCGTCGTGTGCAGCGTGGGAGCCGAGTCTGGGTCTGTGTCTGCGGTTGGACGTGGAGGAGGCATTATAGGTTTCAATTCAATGTGTTGTGTGTAGCCCTAAAAATCACAGCAGTATAGTCGCTTCGTATATAGGACTTTACAAAGTTATCGATTTACCCACAACAGATCAGAGAATAAAACAGTTTGAACACAGGGAATGCCATTGGTTCATAATGAGCGGGAGGACCACTTGTCCAGAAATGTTCAAAAATGTCTTGGATTATCACTGTCCTTGGATCCGCTGGCATCTGCAAGGAACAACTCAAAACCCAGTGGAGAAAATTTGAGAAAACTTAGGGCGACCCATATTGAGAGAGGCATCAGCTCCGACGGAAAGAGGTTGTAGATCCAGCACTGAGACTGTATATCCAGGACTGAGACTGTAGATCCAGGACTGAGACTGTAGATCCAGGACTGAGGCTGTAGATCCAAGACTGAGGCTGTAGACCCAGGACTGAGGCTGTAGATCCAGAGAGGCTGTAGATCCAAGACTGAGGTTGTATCTAGGACGGAGGCTGTAGATCCAGGACTGAGGCTGTAGACCCAGGACTGAGGCTGTAGATCCAGGACTGAGGCTGTAGATCCAGGACTGAGGCTGTAGATCCAGAACTGAGGCTGTAGATCCAGAACTGAGGCTGTAGATCCAGGACTGAGGCTGTAGATCCAGGACTGAGGCTGTAGATCCAGGACTGAGGCTGTAGATCCAGGACTGAGGCTGTAGATCCAGAACTGAGGCTGTAGATCCAGGACTGAGGCTGTAGATCCAGGACTGAGGCTGTAGATCCAGGACTGAGGCTGTAGATCCAGGACTGAGGCTGTAGATCCAGGACTGAGGCTGTAGATCCAGGACTGAGGCTGTAGATCCGGGCGGGGAGGGGTGGCTAGCCCTGCATCAGTCTATGGGACACACTCACATGTTTTGAATGTGTCCCGATTCATGAATAGATCCTGAATAAGGACAATCTTTTGAACAGATTTCTCTTGGCTTTAGGTCTGGACTCTGATTGGATCATTTAAACACTTCATTATGTTTTAAACCGTTCTGTTGACGCTCTAGATTTAAGTTTAGGCTCGTTGTTATGATGGAACTTTGGCTAGCCCTGCATCAGTCTATGGGACACACTCACATGTTTTGAATGTGTCCCGATTCATGAATAGATCCTGAATAAGGACAATCTTTTGAACAGATTTCTCTTGGCTTTAGGTCTGGACTCTGATTGGATCATTTAAACACTTCATTATGTTTTAAACCGTTCTGTTGACGCTCTAGATTTAAGTTTAGGCTCGTTGTTATGATGGAACTCTCAGCCTCAAGTTTTCCTCTAAAATGTCCCTGTATTTTCTCCATCCATTTTTCCATCATTTTTACACTCTTGCCCAAAGTCCCTAATGAAGGAAAGCAGGGATGGCAAGCTCCAGTCCTCTCGGAGCCTGTTTGAGTCAGCTCTAATGCTCTCTGAGCCTGTTTGAGTCAGCTCTAATCCTCTCGGAGCCTGTTTGAGTCAGCTCTTGTCCTCTCGGAGCCTGTTTGAGTCAGCTCTAATCCTCTCGGAGCCTGTTTGAGTCAGCTCTTGTCCTCTCGGAGCCTGTTTGAGTCAGCTCTTGTCCTCTCGGAGCCTGTTTGAGTCAGCTCTAATCCTCTTGGAGCCTGTTTGAGTCAGCTCTAACCCTCTCGGAGCCTGTTTGAGTCAGCTCTAGTCCTCTCGGAGCCTGTTTGAGTCAGCTCTAATCCTCTCGGAGCCTGTTTGAGTCAGCTCTAATCCTCTCGGAGCCTGTTTGAGTCAGCTCTAATCCTCTCGGAGCCTGTTTGAGTCAGCTCTAGTCCTCTCGGAGCCTGTTCGAGTCAGCTCTAATCCTCTCGGAGCCTGTTTGAGTCAGCTCTAGTCCTCTCGGAGCCTGTTTGAGTCAGCTCTAATCCTCTCGGAGCCTGTTTGAGTCAGCTCTAATCCTCTCGGAGCCTGTTTGAGTCAGCTCTAGTCCTCTCGGAGCCTGTTTGAGTCAGCTCTAATCCTCTCGGAGCCTGTTTGAGTCAGCTCTAATCCTCTCGGAGCCTGTTTGAGTCAGCTCTAATCCTCTCGGAGCCTGTTTGAGTCAGCTCTAATCCTCTTGGAGCCTGTTTGAGTCAGCTCTAATCCTGTTTCCTGTTGCAGACCGGACACAATGATGATGGCGTCTCCAGAGAAGCTGAAGAAGAAGCCTCCGAAGGACAGTCTGACGCTGCTGCCGTGTTTCTACTTTGTGGAGGTCAGAAACATTCACTCCATCCATCTTCCCATCATGAATATGGATATAATTTATGATTATATATATATATATATATATATATATATATATATATATATATATATATATATATATATATATATATATATATATATATATATATATATATATATATATATATATGTTTTTTATAATATTATTTTTTTTCTATATTTATATGAACAAAATGAGTCCAGCTGCTGTTTTGTAGACATCTGGGCTGAATAAGGTTCACTTAGAATTATTACTTATTGCATTCAGGATTCAAGGTTTACTATAATATAAATGCTTTACTTGTGTTCTTGATAAAATTAGCTTTAAAATGACCATCGCGTCAAGATGGCCGAACAACCGGTGCCAGGGGTGTAACACTTGACAAACAAAAGCCAAAACTTGAAACACCGACTACTGCTTGTGGACTCAGATGAACTGTATGTCAACTTGACACATCAAGTTATCATTTAAAGGAAAAAGGAACGCCTAATAATGCCAAAACCAAGCCATAAACGAGGTGAGTTGGATCCCACGCCAGCAAGCCAAACCGGCCTTGAGGAAAAGGGCGCTGGTAGCGCTGATGGTACTTCAGAAATACTGAAGGAACTCAAACTATTTCGAACTGAAACGGCAGGGAACTTTGGTGTACTGAGGAAGGAGGTGAGCGACATAAAGCTTAACTTCGAAGAATTAAAAACAAGGGTGAATGACGCCGAACAGAGGATCGCAGATAACGAGGAACGTAACATGGATCTGACTAAAGTGCTGTTTCATCTGATGCGTAAACAAAAGTACCTTGAGGAGAAGTGTGAGGATCTGGAAGGCCGTTCACGGAGAAATAATTTGAGAATTTACTCAGTACCGGAGAAAACTGAAGGCAGCAATATGATTGTGTTTATAGAAAAGCTAATTCGTGAACAGCTTAGTATCCGGGAGGAGATTTACATTGAAAGGGCGCATCGCGTCGGAGGAACAGGTGTCTCCGTGGGACGTGCTGTTGCGGATTTCACCAGATCTATCATCGTTTGTTTTCGCAGTTTTAAGGAGAAACAACGAGTGCTGCATGCTGCATGGTCTCTAAAGGACATTCGTATTAACGATCAACGGATATATTTTGACGAGGATTACACCACCGAAGTGTTTAAGGAGCACGCAAAATACAGGAGCGCAAGGAAACAACTCCAGGAGCGAAAAATCAAGTCTCGCATTCTCTACCCTACAAAACTCATGTTGTTTCTGCAGGATGGAAAGACTAAGATTTTTGAAAACCCACGAGAAGCAGCTGAGGGTCTAAAGGACTTTGGCGTAACGATGGAAGTCCCAAGAAAAGAGCCGGATTGGGACTCAGCGCTGCGGGCTGCGGGATGGCAGTCCCCCCGCAGTAGGAGCAAACGTGCTCCCGCCGGGGAAATAACAGCCAGCGTTGAATCTCTTCGACTTTCCTTGGACAGTTATGAAAATGATAAAACAGACGACCATTAAGGTATGTGGAGACTACATTGTGGAAAGTGCTTAACTGTATGCGATGTCCACAGTGTGTGATCATATACTTACACAAGCTGAAAACACAGGTCGTGTCTATGACCATGATGAACTGGACTCCGAGTCAAACTTATTTCCAAACAAAAATGATACATGTAAATATTATACAGACGCAGAATTTAATAGTAATATAGAAACGGCTGGTTCATTTTCACTTATTCATTTGAATTGTAGAAGCCTGTATTCAAATTTTAGTAAAATACATGACTATTTGAACACATTACAAAATAAATTTACTGTTATAGCTCTGTCTGAGACTTGGTTAACGGATGAGAAAGGTGCGGAATTTTATTTTGAGGGTTATGAATTGTTTTATGTTAATCGGATCAACAAGAGAGGAGGGGGGGTTGCTCTTTATGTTAGTAGTGAGTTAAAATGCAAAACAGTTGAGTGTATGACTACTGCAACAGAAGATTTAATGGAATGTTTAACTGTTGAGATCGAAATGAACAAACAGAGGAATAATGTTGTCACATGCATATATAGAACTCCAGGGTCCAGCATTACAGCATTTAATAACAAGCTGGAGCAATTATTAGTTGGGATGAATGAAAACAAACTGTCTATAATTTGCGGGGACTTCAATATAAATCTCTTGAATGTGTCTAATCATACTAGTAGTTCAGATTTCCTAGATTTAATGTATAGCAGAGGCCTTTATCCAACCATTACCAGGCCTAGCCGAATAACCTCCAGTTGTGCCACATTAATTGATAATATTTTTGTTAATATATTTGAAAAAACGGTCAAAAGTGGTCTTCTGATAAATGATACAACTGATCATTTACCTATATTTGTAACTTATTTTTGTAATGTAAAAACAAACAAAGAAAAGCACAGTAAAGTTATTCGGTCAAGAACTGAGGAAAGATTAAATGCATTTAGGGATGATCTTATGAAAGAACACTGGGAAAATGTTTATAGTGCAAATAATGTGAATAAGGCTTATGAATCATTTTTAAAAAAGTATCTATGGTTATATAATAAAAATTGCCCAACAAAAATATTGAATGATACAGCAAGAAATAATAATAAACCTTGGATAACAAAGGGTATATTGAAATCTTGCAAAATGAAGAATAAGCTTTATTGCGACTTTGTAAAATATCGGACAGTAAATGCAGAAAAAAAATATAAAGCCTATAAAAATAAGTTGACTACCGTAATGAGACGTGCAAAGAAAGATTATTATACAAACTTGTTAATGGAAAACAAAAGTAATATCAAAGGAATGTGGAAAGTTTTAAGGGAGGTTATGGGCAGTAAAATTAATTGTAGTCAGCCATTATACTTAATGAATCAACAGAATATGGAGGTAAGTGGTGAAAAAATGGCTGATGAATTGAATTCATTTTTTGTTAATGTTGGTCCAAATCTTGCTAAATCTATACCACTACATAACGAAAATACAAGCTGGACAGGTGAAAGTAGAGTTATGCAATCCCTATTTCTTGGCGAAGTTGGTGAGAGTGAAATTATCTCTACTGTCTCTAAATTGAAAAGTAAATATTCATGCGATAGTGATGGCTTAGATATGTATATTGTCAAAGAAACTATACATTGTATTATTAGACCATTAAAATATATAATCAATGTGTCTTTTAATACAGGTTTCTTTCCAGATAAAATGAAGGTGGCTAAGATTGTTCCCCTTTTTAAATCGGGTGATAAGCATAGCCTCACAAATTATAGGCCTATATCTTTGCTTTCTCAATTTTCCAAAATTCTGGAGAAACTTTTTGTTAAAAAATTGGATTCTTTTCTTGAAAAACATTCCTTGATACATGATAATCAGTTTGGGTTTCGAAGCACCCGCTCAACAGCTATGGCTTTGATGAAAATCACAGAGGACATTACTACAGAATTGGAGAATAAAAATCACACAGTTGGAGTTTTTATTGACCTTAAAAAGGCCTTTGACACGCTTGATCACGGTATATTGATATCTAAATTACAGACATATGGAATTAGAGGTGTAGTATTAAACTGGATTAGTAGTTACTTAGAAAATAGACAACAATATGTAGAGTATATAGGCCATGAATCTAACTTAGAAACAATACAGTGTGGAGTCCCTCAAGGCTCTGTGCTGGGACCTAAACTTTTTATTTTATATATTAATGACCTCTGTGATGAATCAAAGATTTTACGTTTTGTTCTTTTTGCGGACGATACCAATTTTTTTGTATCGGGGAAGAATTTAGGAACATTAATAAAAACTATTGAACAAGAAATGGTCCAACTTCAGAAATGGTTTAATAAAAATAAATTGTCGTTAAACTTAAACAAAACAAAATGTATGTTGTTTACAAATCAAAAATGCCTTCCATCCATCCATCCATTTTCTACCCTTTAATCCATTTCTGGGTCAGGGGGTGGCAGTCAGAGATGCCACCCAAGTCTCATAGCACCAGCCCCTCACTGACCCTCTGCAGGTGGTGAGTCCACAGGAGGACGGCTGCTCTCTGAGTGTGAGCATAGCCTTGATCTTTCAGTGGGGGCTTTGGGCAAAGTGGGGTTAAGTGTCTTGCCCAAGGACACAACGACAGCAGTCATCAGTGGGAGTCGGTGGAGAAGGTGCAGAGGTGGGAATTGAACCACGACCTTCTGGGCTTAAGGCCAATGCTCTACCAACTGAGCTACTGTCGCCCTTCAAAAATGCCTTGAAAGTGTTAATTTGACTTTAAATGGAATAACTATTGAGAGAGTGTCAGAATTCAGGTTTTTAGGAGTACTCATTGATGATAAATTTAAGTGGAAGTCACACATAGCTTACGTAAGAAATAAAATTTGTAAAAATATTGCTGTTTTGAGTAAAGTAAAGTTTATGTTGAATTACAAGGCAATGCGAATCTTATATTGTTCCTTTATTTTGCCATATTTAATGTATTGTTTGGAGGTATGGGGTAATTCTTATATTACTAATTTAATGCCCTTATTTCTTTTGCAAAAAAGGGCTATAAGAATAATTAATGGAGTTGCTCCAAGAGAACATACTACAGGTCTGTTTCTGAGGTCAGGACTACTCAAATTGAAGGACTTGGTTTCTTTACAAACTTTATTAGTTGTTTATAAAGCAAAACACTGCCTGTTACCGCATGGACTTCAAACCCTTTTTACTGTAAATAGTGAGACAAGTAGAAGAAATACTGACTTTAAACAACCTTTTGCAGGAAATGCCCTTAAACAAATGTGTGTCTCAGTATCTGGTGTGAAACAATGGAACTCTCTAGAAAAAGATCTAAAATGTTGTTCAAATATTCTTCAATTTAAATATAAGTATAAACAGAACATTCTTAACTTGTACAAAGATGAATGTGAAAATTGTTAAATTTACATCAACAGTGCTGATAACGATGGTGGTGATGTAGTGGTGTGGCGGTGGTGATGGGGGCGATGGCGGGACTGTCTGGTTGTGTGGCGCGTACCTATGTGTTCGTGTGGGTGTGTCTGTATGGGTGTATACAGGTATGCTTACAGTACGCAAAAAAAAAAAAAAAAAAAACCAAAAGAGGAACAAATTTTCAGTGCAGGGTAAGCGGGTGTTGAGCAGCTGTGGGAGGTCATACGTCTCTCAACAGCTGCCCACACAAACCTCGCTTTTTTAAATACACCATACAGCATAGGGCTCATCACGAGTACATATACACATCCTCTTCAGTACAGGGTGAGCAGGAATGGAGGGAATGTCAGGGGTGTAGCACCTCTGGACTTCCGCTAACTCCTGTCTTTTTAAACACAACACCTATCTTAGGGCACAACTCTGTCAATCACTAATGTAGGGCAAGCAGGTGCCGGGCAGCTGTGGGAGGTCAAACATCTTTCGACAGCTGCCCACTCAAACCTTGTTTTTTTAATGCAACACACAGCATAGGGCTCATCACAAATACGTCAATAGATCCTCTCCATCCTTTTGTGTGTGTGCTGTGGGTGTGCCTGTGTGTGTCCGTGCATGCGCCTGTATGTGCATGTGGGTGTGCGTTGTGTGGTTTGATGGACTCGTCGCTGTTCCCGTCGCCGCTGTTGTCACCATTGCATCACTGTTGTTTTAGCAAAATTATTAATAATAATCGGGAAAAAAAGAAAGAAAAATTGAAAGTTGATTACATCTGGTCTGGGCTATTGTTATCTTTTGGCATCGGTGTGGCCATCTAATTTGTAATGTTTTTTTTTAAAGAATGGGGTAGGAGCTTATAAGATTTTTTTTTCTTCATCCTACTCCTGTTCTTCTTTTCATGGAATGTATTATTGTTGTGTTTGTTGATTTGTTCCAATTGTATAGTATGTTGCATTACCATGAAAAAAGAATAAATAAAATGAAATGAAATGAAATGAAATGATACATGAGGCGCCATATTAGCCCCGAGTCTCAGTGGGGGCCGCACTGACATTAAACTTTGATGTCCACTCGGGGGCCACACAATACCTTTCTGCCCACGAGCTGCAAATGGCTGAGCTTGAGGCCACGCTTTAGACAGAAGAATTTACATACCTGACATTACCGTGAATCATAACGGTGGTCTAATGTTCTTGTTAAATGGGCCTACACTGCTTCATGTGTGTTCTTTGGTAACCGTCCTTCTCTGTGGTGGCAGCTGCCCATCGTGGCGTCCTCCATGGTGTCCCTGTACTTCCTGGAGCTCACAGACCTGGTGCAGCCCGCTCAGGTGGGCTTCCGCTGCCATGACCGAGACCTCAGTATGCCCTACGTGGACGGGGGAGACGAGCTGATCCCTCTGCTCATGCTGCTGAGCCTGGCCTTCGCTGGACCGGCCGCATCGGTGAGAGACACACACACACACATACAAACGCAACACACACAGACTCAACACACACACACACACACACCATACGTACACACACATACAACAATTCACTCACCACATGTTCTTAGTGTGTGGTGTTCCCCAGGGGTCAATCCTGGGGCCCTTTTTGTTTGATATCTTCATTCTGCCATCAGACCTCTGTGCACACGTTTCACTTCTCTCTCTCCTCTGATTTCATCCCCATTCTTACTATTCTTTCCTCTTCTTCCTCAGATCATGTTGCTCTCTCCTCTCTCCCCTTTCCTCTCCCCTCTCGGCTTCTCTCCTCTCCTCCCCATGTTGAGGACCTCTTCTTCTTCCTTCCCCTTCTGTCTCCTTGCTCTTCTCTTGCTCTCTCTTTTCCCATCTCTTTCTTCTCCTCTCTCCCTCAGATCATATTGAGGACCTCTGTAACACATTTATCCTACTCCTGAGATCATGTTGTGGGTTGAGGACCTCTGTAACATGTTCTCCTCTCTCCTCTTTGTCCTCCTCCTCTTCCTCCTCAGATCATGCTGGTGGAGGGTCTGATCTACTGCCTCCAGTTGCGGCTGAAGCTGCGTCGGCCTGAGGGCAGCATCAACGCTGGAGGATGTAACTTCAACTCTTTCCTGCGACGCACCGTTCGCTTCGTCGGTGAGCTCAGAACTTTACTCTGTCAATTCAACTCAATGACAATATATCAGAGAACTTCATTAAACGTTAATTCACCAACAGCTGATCCGAAAATTAAACAGTTTGAACACAGGAAATGCAATAGGGACAAACACAATAAATGTCCTTAAATGTCTTTAGACCTTCCTGCATCGGCAAGGAACGACTGCAGTTCCAGGACTGAGGCTGTAGACTGACTTTTTTGGATATTCATTCTGTCTGTCTGTTGGAACCGATCGCTTTCTCAAAATTGGCAACCCCCAGGTTTACTTTTTTTTCAATTGAGTTTTTTGAGTCCTTCCTTGCCGATGCAGGAGGGTCTAAGGACAGAGATGATCCGCTTCATTCATGAACATTTATGGACAGTGGTCATCCTGCTAACTACAAACCAATGGCTCCTACGTGTTTGTTGTTATCGTATTTCCTGTGTATGAACAGGTTAATTCTCTGATCTGTTGTTGGCGAATCGACAAGTCCACAGAGACGACTGCTGTTGGGGCCAAACACAAATCCATCTAATTGAATTTGTGTGGAAGGAAACATTTACAGAGGATGTCCCATCTCTACTCAATCAAAACCATGAGCCGATTTGCCTTGGACAGGGCTTGAAACAGCTGAGGGTGACGCCAGTTAGCATTAGGATTGGTAAATGTCTACTGGCTGCTGACGCTTTGGCCCAGTAAAAGCCAAACTCAAGGCGGAGTGTTTGTCTCATGTGTGTTTCCGCAGGCGTGCACGTGTTCGGCCTTTGCGCCACGGCTCTGGTCACTGACATCATCCAGCTGGCCACAGGATACCACGCCCCCTTCTTCCTGACCGTCTGCAAACCCAACTACACCCAGACCGGAGTGTCCTGTGACCTGAACCCCTACATCACCAAAGACATCTGCTCCGGCCATGACCAGCACGCCATCATGGCCGCCAGGTGCCCCCCCCCCCACACACTCAACCGCAGCACGGGTTAGAAATTAGGCAGAGGATGGACAGCGTTAGTCTGTTTGTACCAGTCTGACCCAAACGCCTGGTCTCTCAGATGTCTGGCCCTAGTCCCCAAGATGTCTGCCTAATAGAATAAAAGGCCTGTTCTTATTGTGTCTTGCCAAGAGTTGCAGCTAGCCCATTGTGGTGCCCAGTTTTCCCAGAAGTCTCCCATCACACCACTGACCAGGCCTTGTCATCCTTAGCTTCTGAGGTCTGTCTCTCAAATGCAGAAGCGCAACAGATTCCCATTTGGAACAGGGCCTCTCTGACTGGCGTTTGCATGTTTTCCCCGTGTCTGTGTAGATTTCCTACGGTGCTCCGATATCCACTACCGCTGAATAACATGTACAATAGGCAAATATCCCCTGCTCCGGACAGAGACCCTAGAGACAATGAAGGATGGGTCAAATGCAGAGGGGTAATGCAGAATAACTTGTGTTTGCCTTTGGATTTGGGGCTTCTTCCTGCAGAGAAATGGACAGCTAGGTGAAGAGTGAAACCTAATTCTGTGATGTGTTTGACAGGAAGACGTTCCCCTCACAACACGCCACGCTGTCGGCGTTCGCAGCGGTGTACGTGTCGGTAAGTTTCACACCAGAGTCACTGCTTCCACATGATGTAACCATGAGGCAACAGTGTAAAGATTTATCACAGTCTCACACAACAGCATTTAGACAGAAGGTTTTGCTCCAACTCGCTCTGGCTCCTGTTGACGTGTATTGAAAAGTAAACTCCTCTAGCTCAGTAATTGTCTATCTTTTGATATTGTCTTTTTGAGCCATAGAAGGTACGCTAAATCAGATGCCTTCATTCACAGGGGAACTCCATTTTACCGTAACAACCACTTTGGCAACACATCTGCCCCTGGATTCTAATTTTAGAATCTCTGATTTTAGCCTGAATGTATGTAAAAAAAAAAAAAGAAACAACTGTGATTTTGCATAAGTTAGCAACAAAAGCTTATCGAAAAAGATTGTCATGATTATAGAAATGTATCTTCAAAGGATCTGGGACTGAGCACAAATATAAAACCACTCTTTTGGCACATTGTGATCAACAGTCATTTTGTGTCATTTTCAGATAAAAAGTTAGTTTGCTGAACTGGCAACACATGTGAGAGATTATGAGAGACAATAGTGTAGAAGTTTCTCCGGGTGAGCTGCAGGATTAGTCTGGGAGACAAATGACCCACTTTTCCTGAGTTTTCCTCTCCATTTTGACTGCCGACTCAAGCTGTGTATTAATATCTATGGTTTTGTCCCAAAGATGTATCTATTGCTGTTTTACTGTTCCATATAGACTTACCCACCTGCTTTTACCCTGTATCGTCCCATATAGACTTACCCACCTGCTCTTACCCTGTATCGTCCCATATAGACTTACCCACCTGCTCTTACCCTGTATCGTCCCATATAGACTTACCCACCTGCTTTTACCCTGTATCGTCCCATATAGACTTACCCACCTGCTCTTACCCTGTATCGTCCCATATAGACTTACCCACCTGCTTTTACCCTGTATCGTCCCATATAGACTTACCCACCTGCTCTTACCCTGTATCGTCCCATATAGACTTACCCACCTGCTCTTACCCTGTATCGTCCCATATAGACTTACCCACCTGCTCTTACCCTGTATCTTCCTACAGATGTATTTTAACTCCACCATCTCGGACAGTACGAAGCTGCTGAAGCCAGTCCTGGTGTTCGCCTTCGCCATCGCGGCCGCTCTGACCGGTTTGACCCAGATCACGCAGCACCGCTCTCATCCCATTGATGTCTACGCAGGCTTCCTCATTGGGGCTTTCATCGCCGCCTACCTGGTACGTTCTGTGTTTGGTTTGACCAAGAATGTTACAACAAGACACTGTATACAGATGGACTTTGCTAGCCTTAATGCGGGAGGACTTAAGCTAGTTGGAGTACACAGTTTGTCCATATATGGTCATTCTTCCACGCCGCTAGCTTTGCGCTGTAATAGCATTACGTTATCATTGTGTTAGCATTTTCCTTCTGTATACAGTCTAGGTTAGCATCGTCCATCTATATACAGTCTATGTTAATATCGTCCGTCTGCATAAAATCTATGGGTTTGCCGTGGTCTCTAGGCGCTTCACGCGGTGGCTAACTTCCAGTCTTCAGAGGATGTGATCGCTCCTCCCCCTCCGCCACCCCCCAAAGAGGACCCTCTGCGTGCGCTAACCGAGCGCGGCCACGACTCCGTCTACAACAAGGGCCCTGCCTCGGCCTCCGAGAGCAACGACGAGATCGCTACAAACCCGGCCCCCCTGGCACGCCTGGAGGGCCTGAGCCAGCTGCAGCGCGACAAAGGCTCCGTGGAGAACCTGAAGAGGGCCAGTGTGGACGTGGAGCTGCTGGCCCCTCGCAGCCCCATGGGGAAGGAGACCATGTTGACCTTCAGCAACACACTGCCGCGCGCTAGCATGAACGCTAACGGTGTCCTGGGAGGCGGCGATGCGGTGGAGGAGTGCGTGGTGCAGCCCGTGCAGCCGGTGCAGCGCAGGCTCAAGGCCGTGCAGGTACTGATATTTATTCAAACATTTTTCATCTATTTTCATCCCCTTAAAGGTGCAGTAAAGGATTTTTGTTAGCTTAGCAGTAGCATCCGAGTCAAGGGGGGGCAGGTGGCACATACTGGTGTCTAACAAAGAGCTATATAAGGTGATTCAGTATTATTATTCCGTTTCTGCTCAGGTGCCGCTGGACCCAATGCGCTCGCAGCAGCTGGTCTCCGAGTGGAAGCAGAAGTCGATGGAGATGCGCGGCTTCAGGGACGAGGCTGAGCGCGAGGCCAGCGAGGAAGGCTCCGAGGTGGGCTCTGTGGAGACGGACGACGGGGGGTCCCACATGTACCAGCCACGTTCTGCCTCCTCCAGCCGCACCTCCACTCCTCCACCAGGGGGAGCTAAAGCTGTCCCCACACCCAGACCTCCGCACATCCCTGACGCTGGGCCCCCTCCCGTCTCCCCCAAGAGCGCACTCACCCGAGCCAAGTGGATGGCCCTCCGAGAGAAAGGTGAGAGCGTCTGCAAGCAGGAACGCAAATCTGTTTGATAAAGAGGAAGAATCATTTTTTAAAGCCCACACAATAAGGCTTGTAGCTCAAGAGTCGTGACATCACAGGGGAGACGTACAAAACAAACACATCACTCCAGTCACAACAACAGCACAGTTACATAACGGACAGAAGCCGTGGGAACGAAGCTGTTTTTGAACTGACTTGATCATGTTGTTGAATAAGTGATAACTGGTATCCTTGTTCTTTTATAAATGCTCAGTGAATGATAAATGAGAGCTGAATACTAGTTTTATGGCTTTAAAACATGGATGAACTTCCTGTCTTTGTTCCCGGAGAACATACCCCAAAGATCAGAGTCCTTTACTGTTTTGCATTGGGGGCAGTCAGTCAGAGCTGCTCCCAGTGCATGTTGTCCTCCCCCAAGGCTGTGCTTTGTCACCGCTTCTGTTCACTGTTTTATGGACAGTTTAGCATAATAAAGAATCAAGTTTAAAATCTCTAACTTCACTTTAATAAAGAAGCAGCAAGAGGGTCTGGGACAAAGTGACTTAAGTGACAGTGGACACATGTGGTTTCATATTCACTTAGTCTTCATTGTTTGTTGTACAGTCTGACAGCAACATTAAGGATACATTTATATACTTACGGTGTATTTTTGTGCAGCTGCGGGTGATTCTTCCAGAGGGTCCGCCAACCAGCCGCGCCTCATGCAGGTTATCGCCATGTCCAAGCAGCAGGGGCTCTTACCCTCGTCGCCCTCGGACACGGGCCGGTCCCCTGAGACCACCTCCACCTGCTCCGGATCCTCCACACACGACTCTCCTCACTACAAATCGGTGGAGAAGAACCGCGAGGCTCCTGGGATCGTGACGGTGGATGCACATGCGCCGCATCACCCTGTGGTTCAGGTGAGTCTGGGCCTGACCTGGTTCCTCTTCCTTCTGTAAGAGATGGGACCAGCTGTTTGTGTGCACTTTTAGATGAAATATTATGCATCAGTTTCATGTTTTAGAAGGAGAAATAATATCTTCAGTAGAAAATATATGGTGAAACAAGTATGACGGTAAAAAAATACAGTCTGCCTTTAACACCAGAGAGAGACTAGAGAGACCAGAGAGAGAACAGAGAGAACAGAGAAAGAGCAAGACCAAAGAGAGACTAGAAGGAGACCTGAGAAAGACCAAAGAGAGAGACCAAAGAGAGACCATAGAGAGAGACCCTAGAGAGAGACCATAGAGAGAGACCCTAGAGAGAGACCATAGAGAGAGACCCTAGAGAGAGACCATAGAGAGAGACCCTAGAGAGAGACCCTAGAGAGAGACCCTAGAGAGAGACCCTAGAGAGAGACCCTAGAGAGAGACCATAGAGAGAGACCAGAGAGAGAGACCAGAGAGAGAGACCAGAGAGGCCAAACAGATCAAAGAGACCGAAGAGACACCAGAGAGAGAGTTGGGCTTCAAACACAGACATGAGATTAGACTTAAAACATAGAGCTGCTACTTTACGGATTTCACTCATTGCACGTGATTATTTTTAACATAGTCCCACAATAAACGAGGAACCTCAGTATACTGGAATCAGTGGCATAAAGTAGTGTGAATGATATATTTTATTTTGTCAAAATGAGTTGTTGTGAGCGACAGTAGCTCAGTTGGTAGAGCATTGGCCTTTCGGCCTGAAGGTTGTGGGGTCAAGCCCACCATAAGACCTACTTCACAACTCCCACTGATGTCTGCTGTCGTTGTGTCCATGGGCAAGACACTTAACCCCACTTTGCCTGAAGCTCCTACTGAAAGATCTCAGCTCCTGTGGACTCACCACCTGCAGGAGGATCAGTGAGGGGACGGTGCTAAGTGTACTAGGTGCAGCTCTGACTGCCATCCCCCCGACCCAGAAATGGATTAAGGGGAAGAAAATGGATGGATGGAGTTCTTTTGAGGCAGAGTAGGGACACAACATGTGGCTCAATAATGGGACCTGCATTATTCAAATATACACTCACACATGTGGTGTTCCGACAGGCTAACTCTCTGGTCTCCCTCAATCGATGTACTTTCTTCAGTAGTCTCAATATGACCATTTATTGCAATAATATACAGCTGAAATTGTAGTCTGTATAAATTAGTTATTGTGTGGCCGAGAATAGACATAACATGTGGGGCACCGCAAGGCTCAATACCGGGTCCTGCATTATTCCTAATTTACATTTAATGAAACATGCCGCTGACACACGTGTTGTTTTGACTGACAGGCGAACGCACAAGCCGCGGCAGCCCAGATCCCACAGGCCCCGCCCCTCGCACACCCCTGGCAGTGGTCCTCAGACACCCGCGACACCTACGACCTGAACGACTCCAAACGACGCGACGTGACATCACAGGGCAGCAGCTTCCGGCCGCAGCAGCGCGCAGAATCCCCTCAACAGCGCGCCGCCTCTCCACAGCAGCGCTCCTCCTCCCCCACTCTGGCCGAGGCCGAGGCGCAGCGACGCGAGATGGCGATGCGCCGCAAGACCGCGCTGGTGCTGCTGGACCGGGACGTGCGCAATGACGGGGAACACTACTACAAGAGCCTGCAGGCGCGGAGGTACCGGGAGTAGCGCCTTCTACTGCGGGAAGATTTCAAAAAGCCTTATTTTTGTGACGTTTATTTTGAGAATGCAAGCAGGACAGCGGACTATGCAGACGCGCTGGGGATCTGGGTCCGATCAGTGGTGGAAGGAAGCTACAATTCTATTCAACTTGTTTCTGTATAGCCCTGAATCACAACAGTAGTTATCTTGGAGGACTTTACAAAGCTGTTGATTCGCCAAACCAGATCAGAGAATCAAACAATTCAAACACAAAGAATGCAATGTGCAGATAAAGTCCATAAATGTTGATAAAGTCCATAAATGCCGTTGAATTTTGAGAACCCTGGATCATCACCAGTCCATCCAGGCGAGCCAGTGAGAAAAGTTAAAGTAGGGGCTTATTTTAATATGATTTTACTGCGGATATTTTTGATGTGAGTGAGTAATTATCTTTATTTATATAGCACATTTCAGAGAGCATTTTAAAGGGAGCACTACAGTGTTTTGGACTGTGGAGAAACTGTGAAAACAGTGACTTTCTGTGGTGATGTAAAGTGAAGCTACCGTTGCTACTCCACTTACCACGCTGGTCTCTTTCTGATCTCTATTTGGTCTCTCTTTCTCTGGCCTCTCTCTCTAGTCTCTCTCTCTGGTCTCTCTCTTTAGTCTCTCTCTGGTCTCTCTCTTTTGTCTCTCACTTAGTCTCTCTCTGGTCTCTCTCTTTAGTCTCTCTCTGGCCTCTCTCTGGTCTCTCTCTCTGGTCTCTCTCTGGCCTCTCTCTGGTCTCTCTCTGGTCTCTCTCTCTGGTCTCTCTCTGGTCTCTCTCTGGTCTCTCTCTCTGGCCTCTCTCTGGCCTCTCTCTGGTCTCTCTCTGGTCTCTCTCTCTGGCCTCTCTCTGGTCTCTCTCTGGTCTCTCTCTCTGTGGTCTCTCTGTGGTCTCTCTCTGGTCTCTCTCTGGTCTCTCTGTGGTCTCTCTCTCTGGCCTCTCTCTGGTCTCTCTCTCTGGCCTCTCTCTGGTCTCTCTCTGGCCTTTCTCTGGTCTCTCTCTCTGGTCTCTTGCTTTCTGTCTCCATCTTGGTTCATATTTATCAAACCAGGAAATCCAGCCTTAACAATTTACTCATGATGATGTTTGGAGAATTGCCCAAAGTTTAAAATACAGATACAAGCTTTAACAGTTTAAAATAAGTCTAAAATACCGTCAGTTTCCCCCCTCGTCAACTGGATCTAAACTTTTACGTCACTAACAATATAGAGCACTTCTTCCACCACTGAATCCGACGCTTCGCAAAAAAAAGCCATTTCTCCGACAGCTCCAGCGCTAAGCCTCATGGGAGTTGTTGTGCTTTGAGCCATTTCACACGGAGCCCAGAGGTGAAGAGCTGCAGGAGGAAAAGAGCATCCACCGCTGGATTATCAAGACACTATGAAGACATTATGAAAAGATTGTGAAGAAAGCACAATAACATGCAACAAACTGGAGACTTGTCCCACGGCACGGTCACTGGGTCAGGGCAGCGAGGAGCCACAGATGCAGACGTAAGGGCTGAACGGCTTTGGACAAATATCCAAGTTCACAACTTTCTGACAAACCTGACAGTATTCAAAATATATGCATGATGTTGGCCAGTAGAAAACTCTCTCCTCTGATCTCTCTCCCTCTGGTCTCTCTCTCTGGTCTTTCCCTCTGGTCTCTCTCTGGCCTTTCCCTTTGGTCTCTCTCTGGTCTCTTTCTGATCTCTCTTTCTGGTCTGTCTCTGGTTTCTTTCTGGTTTCTCTCTGGTGTCACTAACTGTTTTTCCCCTCTGCGCTCTCTCTGAAGTCTCTCTCTCTGGTCTCTCTCTGATTTCTCTCTGGTCTCTCTGGTCTTTCCCAGAAAATCAGTGCAGATCTGAATTGCATTTGATAGATTATATGTATTTACAAAACCGTTCAGTCCTAAACATAGACTGTTTATGGGAATGGACAATGCTAACCTGCTAGCTCCATGTAGCCTAACAGCTCTACGTTGAAAAGCAAACTCCTCTCACCTGAGCCACACTCATTTTGGGCTTAAAAATATTTGGTTCAACCCTCTGTATGAGCAATCAGGAGCCTTCTGTCCCCAAATTCAACGTTAGCAGCAGTTAGCGTAAGCAGGAACAGACCAGCTCCACTGCTGATTGGCTCCTTGGTTACTAGGTCGTTGCTATCCTTGAGTTTAGCCCTGTGTGAGTTACCCTTAATAGTAAGTAAGTAGTAATCTTTATTTATATACTGCCTTTTCACTGCAGATCTGAGTCTCAAAGCGGTTTACAATTGTTAATTATGGGCATTTATCTCTCACTCCACACAGAGATGGGAGCGGGGCCAGTACAGGAGGCGCATGCCAGAACTATTGGACATATTTTTAGTGGTAGGGGATACCGGAGTACCCGGAGGAAACCTACGCAGACACGGGGAGAACATGCAAACTCCACTCAGAAAGGCCCTGGTCCGACCGGGATTCGAACCCAGGACCTTCTTACTGAGAGGCGAGAGTGCTATCCACTCAGCCACCGTGCCGCCTCATGGAGCCTGTTTGAGTTTGGTTTGCCCGTTCCTACTTCAGTCTATGGTCCTGGACAGGAGAGTGCCACCTGAGCGCGCCCTTGACCCAGTGCATTGTGGGAAAGTGAGTTCTGACTGTATAATACTGTGTCGTTGCCTTCGTCGTGGCGTTTGGCTCTTGAACCTCTGCATGTCAGTTCTGAGTGGGTTGTGTGTGTGTGTGTGTGTGTGTGTGTTTGTGGAGAATGTGTACGGATAAAGTTTTTATAAGACGTTTAAAATGTGAGGATTGATGATCTGAGACTGCAGCTGATGGATCACACCACTACAATTCCCATTTCATGTGGGCCTGGCCGTGTGTTTAGATTTTGGATCCAGTGTGAAGCGATTCTAAGCGGTTCTGAGGTTTGTAGTCCTGTTTTCAGAAAGAAAAGCAGTGGTATTTTTATGGGAACGTGAAAATAAAAGTTTTACTACAGTTTTGTAGCAGCAAAGTGCCAACAGGTGATTGTGAATGGACGACAGAGGTGTAGGCGGCCTCCCATAGGTGCCGTGTGGAGGACCTACTGTGCTGCTAACAGGACTGTCAGGGTGGAGAGGTTTTACTGAGCCAAAACATCTGCCCCTGGTCTCCAAGATGTCTGTCTATTCTAATCAATGGCCCGTGCTCATTGGCTCTGGCTCAAACCCTGTGGGGGCGGGTCCCAGCTCTAAAAGGTCCGTGAGCACGTGCGCTGACATACGCAATCTGTAATCTGACTCTTTGCTGGTGGGGGTGTACCCGGAAACAGAATTATCCAATTAATTCTTATGGCACCTTTTTTCCTCTAAAAAAATGTCTTTACTGTCTGGTCCAAAAGTTGACCGGAGTTTTTGACCAGCCTCGTTAAGTCACTGTGGACTTATGAATGCACTTGTTAAATGAATGGCATGTGTCAAGCTTGAGCCGGCAAACGCATGCGTGAATGCATTTTTCACGGCCATTTTGAAACTTTGGCGGTGGCATAAATTTTAGGACATAGGCATTACTACGTCCGTCAATATTTATAGTTTATACGCACACTGTGCACTAGTTCTATTTCTATTTCAACTTGGTGTGGAATAATGACCCGTTTAATTTCTCCAAAAAGTCGAACAAAAGTGTTGATTTATAGAAAACTGATGGATTTCAAAAGAAAACATGTCCAGGGTGATAAAGGGCACTAGAATCCCTACAAAACCCAACCTTTGTGAAAGCTGTAGGTTCCCTGTCAGCTGCGGACGAGCCTTTGTAATTAACATTGTCTATGGGGAAATCTTTACAGCCCGTGCAGGATTTAGGCTGCAGTACCGCGGGTGTCCTCTAGTCCTGATGGGGACCGGTTTTAGCAGCAACACCCTATGACTGTACTGTTTATATCTTCATATTGTGAGCCCTGTAACAGACCAATCAGGTGCCTTCTGTCCACAAACTCGGCTTTGGTTTTGGCTAGCAGTTAGCAGGTAGCAGGAGCAGACCAGCGACTCTTCTGATTGGCTCTTTCGATGTTCAAAACCAAAACACTGGTGACATTTAGTTGTCAGTTATGTGTCTGACCGATGGGATGCGGGTTTTCGTGGTGTGATCCCTGGCCTGGTCTCAGATCCGGTCTCATGTTTTGCTGGGGTTTCCGTGGCTGCTGTCGTCCTTGTGATGTCGCATGAGTCTATAAACCATGAGCCTCATCTCCATCTGAATGTCCACACACAACGCAGGACAAACTGCTGCTGTGAAGACCGTGCATGCTTCTGGACTAACATTAAACCTGCTGAGAAAACCCCGGGTCTGGACTCTCTCTGGGATCTGAACACCTGACGAGGGAGTTTCACCAGAAAGCAACTGGTCACATGGTCTGGTGTGTCAAGACGTCTCTGGTCTCTCTCTTTGGTCTCTCCATAGTCTTCCTGGTGTCTCTCTCTATCTCTGTTTGCTCTCTATAGTTTATCTGTTTGGTCTCTCCCTCTCTGGTCTCTCTCTCTTTCTGGTTTCTCTCTCTCTCTGATCTCTCTCCCTCTGTCCTCTCTTTCTCTGGTCACTCTCTGGTCTATCTCTCTGGTCACTTCCTGGTCTCTCTCTCTCTGGTCACTCCCTGGTCTCTCTCTCTCTGGTCACTCCCTGGTCTCTCTCTCTCTGATCACTCCCTGGTCTCTCTCTCTCTGATCACTCCCTGGTCTCTCTCTCTCTCTCTCTCTGATCACTCTCTAGTCTATCTCTTTGGTCACTCCCTGGTCTCCCTCTTTCTGATCACTCCCTGGTCTCTCTCTCTCTCTCTCTCTGGTCACTTCCTGGTCTCTCTCTCTCTGGTCACTCCCTGGTCTCTCTCTCTCTGGTCACTCCCTGGTCTCTCTATCTCTCTGGTCACTTCCTGGTCTCTCTCTCTCTCTGGTCACTTCCTGGTCTCTCTCTCTCTGGTCACTCCCTGGTCTCTCTCTCTCTGATCACTCCCTGGTCTCTCTCTCTCTGATCACTCCCTGGTCTCTCTCTCTCTCTCTGGTCACTCTCTAGTCTATCTCTTTGATCACTCCCTGGTCTCTCTCTTTCTGGTCACTCCCTGGTCTCTCTCTCTCTCTGGTCACCCTGGTCTCTCCCTCTTTGACCTTTCTCTCTGGCCTCTCTCTCTCTGATCACTCCCTGGTCTCTCTCTTTCTGATCACTCCCTGGTCTCTCTCTCTCTCTCTCTGGTCACTCCCTGGTCTCTCTCTCTCTCTGATCACTCCCTGGTCTCTCTCTCTCTGATCACTCCCTGGTCTCTCTCTCTCTGATCACTCCCTGGTCTCTCTCTCTCTCTCTCTCTTTCTCTGATCACTCCCTGGTCTCTCTCTCTCTCTCTCTGATCACTCCCTGGTCTCTCTCTCTCCCTCTGATCACTCCCTGGTCTCTCTCTCTCCCTCTGATCACTCCCTGGTCTCTCTCTCTCTCTGATCACTCCCTGGTCTCTCTCTCTCTGATCACTCCCTGGTCTCTCTCTCTCTCTGATCACTCCCTGGTCTCTCTCTCTCTTTCTGGTCACTCCCTGGTCTCTCTCTCTCTCTCTCTCTCCTGTCCCCTTTGACAACATATAGTTGAATTCTACTGACGAACGAGAATAAAAATAGCACAAACTTCGCACACGCCGGTGGAACATGTGCCCTGAGTCTGAATGATCGGCTGTTTCCATGGCGACGGGGTCCACATGCCAAGAACCCGCCCACTCTCCGGAGCAGCAGCGATGGTCCGTGAGCTTCTGCCTTTACCAGGAATGTCTGATGTACACAGCCTCTCACAAGCCAGGGTCACTAACATTTTACAGTTTGGTGTCCGACTGAACCCAGCGACCCCCCCACTCTCACATTTGAACTGGTTCCAGATAGAAGCCTCATTCACACTGAGAAAAAAAACAATTGTACCCAAAGGCTACAGGTCACGGGCTGGTGTGTCAAAACGTCTCTCTCTGGTCTCATGGTCTTTCTCGCTGGTCCCTCTCTCTGGTCTCTGTATCTAGTCTCCCCCTCTCTGAATTGTCTCTTTCTGGTCTCTCTTTTCTAGTCTCCCTCTGCTCTCTCTCTCTCTGGTCTCTTTTTCTGGTCTCTCTCTGGCTCTGGTCTCTCTCTTATCTTACTAGCCTCTTTCTCTTGTCTCTTGTTGGTCTCTCTCTCTCTACTCTTGCTCTCTCGGGTCTCTCTCTGCTCTCTCTTTCTGGCCTCTCTGGTCTTTCTCTGGTCTCTCTCTCTCTGGTCTCTTCCTCTGTCTGGTGTTCTCCTCTCATGGTCTCACTCTGTTTCTCTCTGAGACATGGATTTTATATAGGTCCTTTTTTCATTGCATGAGCCAAGTGACTGCGAGTTACTATAGCAACCCACTGTTTATTGTCAGCCGTTAGTATTTAACCTCAAAACAAACTGCTTTTGTTGTATTTAAACTTATATACACCAGTTTTATCTCTCATCAACTTGAAGGAAGGTTAAAAAACCCACTTTTTGTGGGTATTTCTCATAATTTGATTGATTTGAAGTGCAAGCCTGAGCAGTCCCTGGAGCCCCCCCTTGTGGCCACTTTGCGACACCGCAGTCTCACCGGCGCTGGTCCAAACTTGCCTGTTTCCATGACAACGGCCAGGTTCTCCGTGATGATGAAGTGATGAAGGAGGATTCTCTCTATGTTTACTTTACGCTGCTTCTGAAGCTTGTGACAAGAAGTGAGAGCAGTAAAACCAAGAGCTCTGACTGCCGACGCTGCTCCCTCCTCTCTATCTGCTCTTTCTCTGATCTCTCTTGTCTCTCTCTCGTTTTATTCTGGTCACTCTCTGCTCTCTCTCTTGTGTCTCACTGCTCTCTCTCTTTCCCTGGTCTCCTTCGGGTGTCTCTCTTTCTCTGGTCTCTATGGTGTCTTTTCTGGTTGCTCGCTCTCTGGTCTTTCTCTGGTCTCTCTTGTGTCTCGCTGCTCTTTCTGGTCTCTCTTTCTCTGATCCCCTTCAGGTGTCTCTCAGAAGACAGAAAAGACACCATGAAGAGAAGGTCTCTCTCTCTGGTCTCGCTCTCTCTTTCTGGTCTCGCTCTCTCTCTCTGGTCTCGCTCTCTCTCTCTGGTCTCACTCTCTCTCTCTGGTCTTTCTCTCTGGTCTCGCTCTCTCTCTCTGGTCTTTCTCTCTGGTCTCGCTCTCTCTCTCTGGCTCTCTCTCTCTGGTCTTTCTCTCTCTCTCTGGTCTTTCTCTCTGGTCTCGCTCTCTCTCTCTGGTCTTTCTCTCTGGTCTCGCTCTCTCTCTCTGGTCTCGCTCTCTCTCTCTGGTCTCACTCTCTCTCTCTGGTCTTTCTCTCTGGTCTCGCTCTCTCTCTCTGGTCTTTCTCTCTGGTCTCGCTCTCTCTTTCTGGTCTCGCTCTCTCTCTCTGGTCTGTCTCTGGTGTCTTGTTTGTAAATACATTTATATTTTCAGTATATAAAAGATAAAATTATAAAACTATTTCCTGATCGTTCTCACTCAGAAACTCGAACACAGATTTTAGCAGTTTATTGAGGCTTTGATCATATGTCTGCTCGCCGCGCTGTGATTGGATCAAGCTTATTCTGATTGGGCCAATCAGAAGCAGTCTTTTTCAAGTTCAAATATTTAAAAAATCAAATCAAAGAGATGAATAAAGTGCTCTCCAGCGCCACCGTCTGACTGAACGTGGAGCCAGAGTCAGTTCACCACAAAGAGGAAATCCAAGTCTGCAGCCAGGACCACTCAGTCCAGGCCAGGTGCGGGTCCAGGTCCTGTCCAAGTCTAGTCCAGGTCCAGTCCAGACCCAGGTCTAGGTCTAGGTCTAGGTCTTGATCCAGGTTCGGTCTAGGTTCAAGTTCAGTCCACTTCACTCAGTCCAGGTGTCCAAGATCAAACCAGTCCACTCAGTCCAGGTCCAGTCCAGTTCTCTCAGTCCAGGTCCAGCCCAGTTCTCTCAGTCCAGTCCAGTCCTCTCAGTCCAGGTCCAGTCTAGTCCACTCCACATTAGTTCAGTATTTAACACTTTAAAACTAATGAAAAAGCTCATTGTACAAATAAACATTTTTGACAAATTTACAATCACACTTTCTTTTAGATCTTTTGTTTCAATGTTTTCCAATGGAACATGTTCGCTTCTCCCATTGAAAATCAAATATCTCCATATAAAAAAATATATCCCTAAAGCCTCAGTCCTGGGTCTACAGCCTCAGTCTAAAAGCATCCTCTCCTACTCTCATTCTCACTACTGGTGTAAATCAGGCTTTTGCAGAAGACCAAAGGTGTTTACTGGGGCTCATTAGCACATTACATTAGCGCGCCGACGATCTCCTGGTCTTGTGCAGTGGGTGCGATGGTTCTACTTTCATAGGATCAGAGGAACATGTGAGGGTACTGACCAATCAGAGCGCTGCTGAGACTAGAGACAGAGACCGAAGAGAGAGAGACCAGAGAGAGGAGTGAGAGACCAGTGATTAAGTTAACATTGAGGTCGATGGGAACATTTCCTATACAGCCCATGTGGATCCAGGCTGCAGTACCGCGGGTGGCCTCTAGTCCATGTGGAGAAGGGTCAAAGCAGCAACACCCTCCATACAATCCACACATGTTCATTGTCCACACTGCCCCTGCTGGAAACCACTGGGACCGTCTCCACACTGCCCCTGCTGGAGACCACTGGGACTGCCTCACTGCTCGTGCTGGTTCAGGTAGAGTCCCGCCTCCCACTGCAGGGCTCTCTGGTTCTTGTGGCGCGTCACACGAGTCGACTCCACCACCTGAAGGTCAGACGCAGAACTGTGTTGGTTTGACATTTTTAGGTAAAAGTGTGAATTATACTTGTGGAAGAAACAAACCTCGTTGTTGACAGAGTCCACTGGTTGGATCCCAGCGTACTGCGGAACAAAAGAAGCATTTCTGTTGTTAAAAAAGTCTAAAAACATCATTAAAAAAAGACTTCAGTTGAGAACAGAGCTCACCTTGCTTTCCTCCAGCCTGAGTTTGACCCGTCTCTCCTCAAAGTCCTGCAGCAGGGTCTGGGTGAGTCCTCGTACGGGGAGGGGGGAGGGACGGACCACTGGAGGGGACTGGGAGCGTGTCTGTGGGGTCTGGTAGGACTGGGATTGGGTCTGCAGGGTCTGAGGGGACTGGGACCGGGTCTGAAGGGTCTGGTAGGACTGGGATTGGGTCTGCAGTGTCTGAGGGGACTGGGACCGGGTCTGCAGGGTCTGAGGGGACTGGGACCAGGTCTGGTAGGACTGGGACCGAGTCTGATAGGACTGGGACTGAGTCTGCACAGTCTCAGGGGACTGGGACCGGGTCTGCAGGGTCTGAGGGGACTGAGACCGGGTATTCAGGGTCTGGTAGAACTGGAACTGGGTCTGCAGGGTCTGAGGAGACATCACGGTCTGTGGAGCAGGAGACCAGGGCTGTGGGGACATCAGGGGGACAGTGGACAAACGCACAGGACGAGAAGTGGACCTGGACCCCAGGCTCCCTACAAAGAAACATGTTAGTAGTACCACCTAAAATGTACCGATTTCAATAGTTTGTGTGTGTGTGTGTGTGTGACAGAGTGTGAGTGTGTGTGTGTGTGTGTGTGTGTGTGTGTTTTAGTTACACATTAATGCGAAGTTACAGAAACTGAACCTGGACTTTGCTCATGCGCAGTTACTCATTCCCTTTACGAGGACATCAGCTGGTCCCAGAGTCTGGACCAAAACTGCTGGTCCCAGAGTCTGGACCAAAACTGCTGGTCCCACACAGGTCTAGAAAGACTAAATGAGACGTGTCGTAACATGAAAACAACTATGTCCCTCGAGTTTACGCTCATCCACAGATCAGCAGCAGTCCAGACTTCCCCCTCCCCAGACACTTTCTCGCGCTTCTCTGAGGTGTTCCCCGGCCAACTGAGAGACCCAGTCCTCCAACTGAGAGACTCAGTCCAGCTGAGAGGGTCCTGGGTCTTCTTCCGGTGGAGCATCCCAAACAGATGCCCGAGCAACCTCAATTGGCTGATCTCAGCATGGAGAACCAGTGGCTCTACTCCGAGCTCCTCTCATGTGACAAAGCTCCTGGGCCTATCTCTAAGGAATCTACAGAATATTAAAGGGTTGAGCTTGGGTCCCAGTAAAACACACTGGAAGAATATCATAAGGAAACACAAAGGCAGTATTCTCTTTATGACGACTCAGACCTGATTATGTTTTATCTACAACAGCGTCATAATGGAATGAATGTGAGTTATGAAAGAACTCTGTCCGCTGGTCATAAACTGTGAACCGTAAAGTGTATGTATGCGGAAGAAGCTGATTTGAACATAATGCAGCTGTAGTCCATTTCCTTATATGGTCATTTGTGCCGAGGTGTTAGTTTCGAGCTGAAACAGGAGCAGACATGTTGCTGGAGTTTCTGTTGCAAATGAAAGCATCTGATTGGTCAATGCAAATATGGCTCAAATTGGGATTTACAAAGATAATATAAATAATATAAAAACCAGGATCATGGACAGCAATTTCTCTGCGATCCTGGTGTTTATGTTTTTAAAAAATACAGATTTTTAAAGTCCAAACTGGTGAGTGTGACACAAACGCAGCCTGTGGAGGTTTCTCAATAGTCAACAGGAGCCAGTGCGAGCCGAAAACTGCCAGTGTGCCCCAGGACAGCTGTGGCTGCAGTAGTAATATTGACATGTGAAGCGTCTTTGAGTGGCCACATTGTCCATCTATATACAGCCAATGGTCTTGCTTCGGTTCTTTGATCTGTAATATGTTTATGCCTCATTTGTACTGTATTCACACCTGCATAATAGATCCGGACCAGCGTTTAAACTAACCCTGCTCCGCTTAAAGTGAACCAAACTGTGCAGGTCTAAATATTCCACAGGACATTTTAGAACCAGCTCATCTTCCACCAGCTCTAAGTACAAATGGAACACACTTTGAAACTTTAACTACTTTTTGGCAATAAAAACCCTGCTACATGTCTCACTAAAAGCTAAAGCTAAAGAAGCTATTTATCTTATTTTGTGCGTTCCTTATCCCTACTCTCTGTAACATTTTCCGACTGTAAGAAACATAAAGGTTCTCTTCTTTTTCTCACCGAGAAGTTGCTGTCTCACCTGTTTTGATTGGTGGGTAGAACTGTGTGGCGGCCATCTTGTCAGCCTGCTCCACCAGCGTCTGTGGGGAGTAGACCTGCTTCGCCCTCTGCTCCTTCAGCTCGCGTTCCCTCCTCAACGCCTCCTCGATCTCCTGCTCAACAAACTGGGCTTGCCTTCGGGTCTGCAGACTGTCCCTCCACGCCGGGGCCTGGTCCTGCTCCAGCCTCTGCTCCAGCCTCTGCTCCAGCCTCTGCTCCTTCAGCTCGCGTTCCCTTCTCAGCGCCTCCTCAATGTCCTTCTCAACAAACTTGCCCTGTACCTGGCTCTGCAGGGTGTCCCTCCACGCCGGGGTCTGGTCCTGGTCCCGGTCCAGCCTCTGCTCGTCCGAACCACACGACAACGAGGAGACTTCATTGCAAGACTTTTCTGCCAGGATTTTCTCACCAGTTTCCATCCCGTGTCCATTCTCCTTCGGCCATCTTCCCTCTAAGCTTTTATAGTCCCCATTTCTTGCTTGTTCGGCGTACTTTTCCTGTCTTGCATACGGTTCAACATACTCTTTAGCTTGCCCTGTAAAATTTTGCCGATATTCAACTTTGCCTCCATCTTGAGTGTAGTAATTTTGCTTTTGTAAGGCATAGTCCACAACGTCCAACTTTGCTTCATCTTTCTCAAGCTCCTTGGTTTCTACTACATCAGTTGCTGCTTGTAAAACGTCAAAACTACCGGCCCTTTCTCGTCTCGCATTCCCCAAGTGTTGTGTAGAGCCATCCTGCCTAGTCGCTCTTCCCTTTCTTTGGATTTCCTGGAAGATGAAGCCCACCCTATTTTTCTCCTTGCTTTTCGTAGGAGTCAACGGCAGCGGTGTGTTCAGTCTCTTGGTTTCTATTTGGACCATCTCCCTGTGGCCGGCATTGTGCTGAAGGCCTCGTGATTGACGCAAGTTCTCCTCGCGTTCCTGAGCAATTCTTATCTCCCGTTCGATGGGTGTCTCTGGCTCGAAGCTGATTTCCGATTGGGTTTGAACGTTCTCCAACACATCAATGCTGCTAAACCTGAAAAACACATCTGAGTCATCCAAACTACTGCTTTGGCGACTGTGGCTACTACGCTGTTCCTCCTTCTCTACCTCTCTGCTTTGTTTGACCTCCAGTTCTTCTCTCTTCACTTTCTTATCCAGAACCAAAACCTCTGGACTCGGCTTCGGTGATGTTTTGACCTGAATTTTGCGTGGCCGTATTATCGGATCAACCTTATTTCTCTCCATTTGAATAAACTGCTTCCTTGCGGCGTCAAAGTTGATCTGCTCTTCAATGATAGCTTCTGAATCAACCGTCGACTTTGGTTTGGTTCCAACATTGCTGAAGCTAATGCTGAAACCATCAATCAACCTGCTTGTATTATCGTCAAAAACTTTTTCAACCACTGGACTTTTCTTGTACACTTGACCACGGATTATCTCCTCACGAAGCCGCCTTTCCTCTTCCTCGCTGACGACTTGATAGCCAAACTTGGGGGTTATTTCGTACCGTGCGTCTGTGTCTTCATCTTGGAACAGACTGCCGGGCTTGGCGTGGTTGCTGTAGGTTTGCAATTTGAAGCTCTCATCCTGTCTCAAGACGGCGAGGTGCGATTGGCGCTGGGGCGAGACCATCCAGGCCTCGTTCTGCTCGGCCTCGGGGCTGAAAGGGTCGTCCACGAAGGAGTAGAAGCCGCTGTGGGAGTCTGCGCTGCTGCTGCATGGACTCACGGGGAGGTCCTCACTGGAGCTGCCATTGTCCTGGGTCACAGACACCTGCTGGGCAGCGACCACCACCACATCGGCCGACGAGTCTGTGAGGCCTGAAGACAAAAACATTCAATAACAAGTGTGTCATCCAACAACAATATTTGTCAAAACAAATCATTTTGCAATATGTGTCAGCCATGGTAAGACTCATATAAGAGAGATGTACAAGTTTTAAGGGTTTAAAATGGTGTACCTAACTTTTAATCCACAACTAATGGTAAGGTAATGATAACCATGCCACTAGTTCCTAGCTCTTGACCAGTGAGAGAGACTAGAAAAAGACCTGTGAGAATGACCAGAGAGAGGCCAGAGAGAGACCAGAGAGAGACCAGAGAGAGACTAGGGAGAGGCCAGAGAGAGACCAGAGAGAGACCAGAGAGAAACTAGGGTAAGGCCAGAAACAGAGACTAGAGACACCAGAGAGGGACCAGAGAGAGACCAGAGAGAGAGACTAGCGTGAGACCAGAGAGAGAAAGGGTAGAGGCCAGGGAGAGAGAGACTAGAGAGACACCAGAGAGCAAACCAATCAAATCAAGTGTCCAACAGTAACACACAGGGCTTTCTCGTCCAAAAAAGATAAGGTTGAGGTTTTCTAATAAGATGTAGACAGTTGTTACGGTCTGATTTGTTCACAAAATGTTGCTTTAGTGGGAGCCTTGTCCACTAACTTTCTTGAAAGCGGTTGTCAAGCGGCCAGTTTGATGATTTCCTTGCCTACCCAGCACTTCCACATGTGTTTGTGCTCAACTCACCGTCCACATGAACAGCCTGGCCGCTCACGAGGCTGGTGCTGTAGGGGGCGCTGTGGTCGTGTTGTGCAGAGATGGAGCGCAGGTCTGAGGGCTGCAGACTCGGCGACAGGGGCCTGAGCACCCATCGGCGAGGGCTGCTATACATGTGGGCGGAGCTTATATCCATGTGGGCGGGACTGCTGAGCACGTGGGTGGGGCTTGAAGTGAGTGACTGACGCAGACGGATCAAGTCCTCATAGTGTCTCTGAAACAATCAAAAGAAAAACAATCTGAAACAATCAAAAGAAAACAGTCAGAATTGGTACGACCACAGACGGTAAAACATGTATGAACCGCTAATTTCCTGTCTTTCAAGCAAACAGATAACCTTTCACGTATGCAGAGCCCATGAGCTGCTGCTGCCCCTCCCTCTGGAAAACTGACAAAAATGTTTTCAGCTCCCCCTGCTGGATGCACAGTAATAGAGTAAATAATGATGACGATGATAATAATAACGCATCAGTTTATAGATTTAGCTTTTTTGCTAAAAAGACACTTTACATGTAAATAATCATTCACTCCAAACATGGTGGTGATAAACTACTACTATAGCCGCAGCTGCCCTGGGGCACACTGACAGAAGTGAGGCAATCTGTGTGTGCCCTCAGCCCCTCCCACCATCACAAATCATTCACACAAACACCAGACTCACACTAAAGTGAGTGAAGTGTCTTGCCTGAGGACACAAAGGTTTAGCACTTTACAGCTTAGCGTCATGTGAACGTGCTGGATCTGTGAGGCACAAAATGGCGACAGTATTGACACAAGTGGAACTTTAGTGTTGGTCCGCTCGAAGTGGGCTATGAGCTGCTAGCCCCAGAAACTAGCATCACGGCTACATCTAACACACAAGGTTTTGCCATCAATTTCGTTTAGCCAATTTCTGTAGTGAAAAACCACAGCTGCAATGTTTGATGTTGTCAAAATAAAACAATGAAACACCCCCATCTGGTGGTGGACACGGGAAGTGACATTCTGTGAGTCTAAATGCTTTCTCTTTGACGTCCTGAAACATGTGATAACTTTCATTAATTCAATTCATTTCACTGGGTTTTGTTTATCCCTAAATCACAACAGTGGTTATCTCAGAGCACTTTACACAGCTGTCGATTCGCCAACACAGATCAGAGAATCAAACAGTTCAAACACAAGGAAATGCAACGATAAAAATGTCCATAAATGTTAATTACTGAGTTCGAGGGCCAAAGATAACGCATTATGATGATGATTATAACAATCCTTCTCTCTGTGCGCAGTGCAAAGACAGACGCAGTTTTGTATGCGTTGCTATGGAAACAGATGGCAGGTCTGTGTTTTTATGTGAAGTGAGTTTCTGACAGTTTGGAGCGAAAACACGATTCTGCTGCCAACAGGAGAAGTCATCAGAGGAGGAGAGCCTCAAACAGGCTCTGCTCAACCAAAACCAGAAACTCAGCCACACGACACACGCTCCGGGGCCTGTAGTTTAGGCCTCTGAACTCATTCACTCGCATTATAGGTGGGAACAGAGAGGGACGTGCTTCCACAGTGACCTTCATGTTACAGCTGCTGTCTGGTAGGCTCTATTAGACTGTAGCATGGCCAACAGGACAATAATTAAAGCTGGGGTACGTAACTTTCACACCACAACAAGCAAACTGTTTGACAAAAATCCTATGTATTTAGTTTCTGGTTTTAAAACACAAACAAAAAGTGAAACGTAAAAAAGAGAGACGAGAGAGATCGGGGAGAGAGCAGGGAGAGAGAGAGACCAGAGAGAGACTAGAGACATTGGGGAGAGACCAGAGAGAGACTAGAAAGCGACCAGAGAGAGACTAGAGACATCAGGAAGAGACCAGAGAGAACAAGAGACTAGAGAGAGACCAGAAAGTGACCAGAGAGAGACCAGAGAGAATAAAGAGAGACCAGAGAGAGGTTAGAGACATTGGGGAGAGACCATAGAGAGAGACTAGAGAGAAACCAGAAAGACCAGAGAGAGACCAGAAAGCGACCAGAGAGAGACTGGAGAGAGACCAGAGAGGGGATAGAAAGCGACCAGAGAGAGACTACAGACATCAGGAAGAGACCAGAGAGAACAAGAGACTAGAGAGAGACCAGAAAGTGACCAGAGAGAGACCAGAGAGAATAGAGAGAGACCAGAGAGAGGGAGACTAGAAAGTGACCAGAAAGAGACCAGAGACATCAGGGAGCGACCAGAGAGAGAGCAAAGAGCCAGACAATCAGTGAGTCAAACAGTGACTCACTGGTCTCTATCCCACACAAAAGATCCTTGATTTGTTGTGGTCTGATTTGTTCACACCATTTTACTCTCTCGCTGTTGGACAAACTACATTTGGTATTCATGAGATTACAACAGTTACCTCATCTTAAAAGTTGTTTAAAATATTTCGCATAATTGTTATTTATTAAAAACAACTCCAGGACTGTGAATATGGAGACACGAAAGATATCTGAGTTTGCATCATATGTCCCCTTTAACTTGAGAGAACAGAATGGGACAAAACAGACCCATGGAACATCGAAGGGACTAGATCATTTTCAATCGCTGTCAGGAAATAGTTGTAAGTTTTTATTCCGTGTCTGATCAGCAGATTTATTTAAGTGAGAGACCTTTGCCCTGCGTCATACTGTCCAGAAGAATGTCCATAAAGTTTATCGTCAGTCGCAGATCAGAGATAAGGCAGAAATGCTCCATACTCCACCAGCAGGAAGTCAGAACGACCAGCGTGACATGGAGCCGATCCAACCCTCAAAACGTACAGATAACTTCATAAAAAACCTGCACCTGGCTCTGAAACAGTCCAGCCACGAGTTTTCACATGTGCAGTATTTATGGCCTCATCCAGGGACAGTTTAGGGCCCCCCCCCAGACCCCCCTCAGTGAATGCAATCTGTAACATAGCTGCTATTTGATTGGTGCTAAAAGGCTGTAGAGTGACCAAGAGATGGGAAAATAATTAAAGCCATGGTACGTAACTTTTCCTTGCCGATGCAGATTAGAAGGGTCAAACTAGAAGGACAGAGGTGATGATCCAGGACACTCAACATTCAACAACATTTATGGACCAATGGCTCTGTTTATGGTTGCATTTCTTGTTTTGAACTGTTGATTCTCTGATCTGTGATGGCAAAGTCACTGGTTTTGTTAAGTCCTTCGTTTGAACTACTGTTGTGATTTAGTGCGATACAAGAATACATTTAACTGAATTTAATTGAACTTTCAAACCATCAAAATCCAATGTCTCTAGTTGCTTCTGTCACATGCATGTATCTTTGGCCTCTGTCACATCTTCTAGTTCAGATTTTACAGATAAAAGTGAAAATGAGAGACCAGAGAGAGAGAGACCTTTGAAACAGTTCTACCACTAGTTTTCACATCATGTATCTATACAATACATTACATAACAATACAATTTCTTCTTGTGCAGCCCTAAATCACAACAGTAGTCATATTTATGGCCACAGACCAGACCAGACCCAGAGAAGATCCAGACCAGACCCAGACTATGACCATCAAAGCCTCCAACCACCACACTACATTCACTCGTTACATTCACACCTATTGTACATGATTTTAGTGGCAGCGATAACCGGAGCACCTGGAGGAAACCTATGCAGACACAAGGAGAACATGCACACACTAAACAGAAAGAAGAATCTGGAGGTGGAATGGAACCCAAAAATGTATTGCAAACCACTGTGCGGAGACAGGTTCAGTTTCAGTTGATGATGTCTATGTCGAACCCCCAACCTTCAGCTCCAAGGACTCACTTTGAACCAACTGACCTCCTGCCACCACATGAATGTACTTAGAAGCGCAGCTAACCTCTTCAAACCTGTCATCTGTAAACTATAGCTATTTTAAAACAAACATATTTGGGTTTAACAGTGAACAGTTCTTAGTAAGGCAGTAAAGTATGGATACCAGGAGTTTGTATGTTTTCCCTGTGTGTTTGTGGGTTTCCTCCAGGTGCTCCGGTTCTCCCCAGCTCTGGTTTTGGTCTAGAAGAGGCTGTTGTTCGGACCAAACCTCTCAGTGTCTCACCCAGAGCAGAGAGGTAAGCTGTCAGTCTCTGGAGCAGATAAGGGGATCTGCTGGAGACTGATAACACTGCGGCGCGACAATTTTGGTGACATCACAACAAGTAGTCGTAGTTGCAGTAGAAGATGTAGTAGTAGTAGAAGTAGCGCTTACTTACTTAGTAGTAGGAGAAGGAGTAGTAATAGCAATAGTTGAAGTAGTAGCAGCAATCAGAGAAGTAGCAGTATCAGTAGTCGAAGTAGTAGTAAATAATAATAATAATAATGCATTGGTTTTACACAGTGCTTTTTTGGACACTCAAAGCCACACCACCAACCATTCACACCAGACTCATTCTAGGCAATGGGGGTAAAGTGTCTTGCCTAAGGACACAACGGCAGTTTGGCACTTTACAGCCGCAGCCGCCCCACTGTGGCTGGTGTTCCCAGAGGTTAAGTGTCTTGCCCAAGGACACAACGACAGTAGACAGTGGGATTCGATGGTGAAAGTCGGACTCGAACCCACGACCCTCTGGCTCAAAGGCCAATGCTCTACCAACTGAGCTACTGTCGCCACAAATAGTAGTAGAAGTAGCAGCAGAAGTGGTAGTAGCAGTAGCAGGAGTAGTAGTAATAGTAGTAGTAGAGGTACCAATACTAGTAGTAGTAGCAGTAGTAGCAATCGGAGTAGTAGTAGTAGTACTAGTACCAGTACTACTACTAGTTGTAGTATCAGTAGTATAAGTAATATTTTCCCTGTGTATATTTCCAGAGATCAGAGTCCTACCTGCTGTGTGCAGAGGCGTCGCAGACTGAGGTCCTGCCACAGACAAAGTTCAGTTTGTCAGGCCCCGCCCACTTAACGATATCAGGCCACGCCCACTTTACGGTCTTAGACTCCGCCCACTTCACGATCTCAGACTCCGCCCACTTCTTAGCAGATGATGATTCTGCTATAAATTAACTGTGGCGTATTCACTTGGACCCTGGTTCCAGCTCAAAATTAAGTGCATGCCCTTTAATTTCTTAATGTGGTTTCCTGTCTGTGTGGTCAAACGTCGAGGTGGACATTGGACCTTAAACAGACCTCACCGTGTTTACATGAGTCAGAGCTTTTTCAACAATAGTTTTAGTTCGAACAAATAAATGGGTCTAAAACATGAACATTTAGAACATAAGCTCCAGCTTCTGTTCAAATCAGCTTCTCCCACATGCACCAACTCCAGTCACTCTCCCATCTCTTTCTGGTCTATCTCTGGTCTCTCTCTGGTCTTTCTCTGGTCTCTCTTCTCTCTCTGGTCTATCTTATCTCTCTGGTCTATCTTATTTCTCTGGTCTCTCTCTGGTCTCTCTTCTCTCTCTTGTCTCTCTCTCTGGTCTATCCCTAGTCCTTGGTACTTGCATTGTGACTTTAGAAGACTAATTTTTAAAGTCAAAAGTTTTTTCTTATGACACATTCCCGTCTTTCCTGTGATGAAACGCTGACACGATTGCAAACAACACGCAAACCTTTCCCACTGTGGTCCCGATCGACACAGAGAAACCAGCTACAAACAGTTATTGTTGTTGTTATTGTAGTGAACAGTCTCTTCTGACCTTGTAGGGGTCCAGGCTGTAGAGCAGGACCTGCCAGGGGGCCGTGTACTTGAACATGACCCAGGACCTCAGAGACCAGGGACCAGGAGCAGACCTCAGGGACCAGGACCTCAGGAACCAGAGACCTCAGAGACCTCAAAGACCAGGGACCAGGAGCAGACCTCAGGGACCAGGACCTCAGAGACCTCAGAGACCTCAAAGACCAGGGACCAGACCTCCTGGAGACACCTCTGCAGACACAAGATACAACTAGGTTTAAAGGTTTTCTTGTGTTTTAGAATATTTGAGATTCAAATGAATAAAACTTCTGCACTTTGTAGTCGAGCCACAGACTGTAGATGGATAAGGCTAACTCAGGCTAACCCGCTAGCTCAATGAACCTCAATGAACATATAAGTATTGACCAATCAGAAGCTGATATTTGGGGGGCAAATATCAGGAAATTGGCTTCTTTCAGATCGGCTTCTTTTCCCTCTGTAACTATGGAAACAATAACAGGTGTAAACAACTTTGCAGTGAAAGAAACTAATGCTCTCATTCAAATCAATGAAATTATGAGAAATTCCAGAAAAGTTAAGTTCAGCCCATGCAGGACCAGTCCGGTACCAGTTCGGAATCACTGCTGTTTTGATTTAAGGCTTTACACAAATATAATTAGATTAAATATTTGTTTTATTTTTTGCATTCATTAATCTGACTTTGAAATCAGTGGAAACAAATCCCATTGTGTTTCAGACTGATACAGCATTTATCTCGCCTTCATAAATCCAAATCATCAGTTATCAGACACACGCTGCCCTCTGCTGGTCACAATGAGAATGCACAAATACAAATATTAAAGCTGGGGTACGTAACTTTCAAACCCTGACATGACACTAGTCCCTGGCATCAGTGTCAGACCTGTGTCACATCTTTAGATCAGTTTTTGAGACAGAAAAATGAAAAAGTGAAAAAGAGAAGACCTCACTCACTCAGCCAATCTGCTCTCAGCCCAAAGAGTCAAATAGTCACAGTTATCTTTCTTCACATGGTTTAGACCTAGCATGGACCTAATTTCAGACCTGGTCCAGACCTGGTCCAGCCTTGGTTCAGACCTGGTTCAACCCTGGTACAAACCTAGTCCATCCCTGGTTCAGATGTGATACAAAGTTGGTCCAGCCCTGGTCCAGACCTTATCCAAACCTTGTCCAGCCCTGGTCCAGACCATAGACTGTATTGTCCAGACCCAGTCCAGACCTCGTTCAGACCTGGAACTATAGAGTGACATAGATTTTCTGACACAGTTCTAGTTGTTGTGGTCTGAAAGTTACGTACCCCAGCTTTAGTGTGTTACTTACTGAGCGAGGCGTCCACAGCGGCGTCCAGTGCAGGTCTGACCCTCGCTGCACAGAACCGCTGACCTCAACCCGAGCCTTTGTCTCTGTCCACTCTGGAACTCACCGGACTCACTTCCAAAACAGTCACAACACACACACGCACACACATTCTCACACACACACACACACACACACACACATACGTGTTTGCGTGACAAATGAGGACCTATGTCTGCACTGTGACATATCAGGACGTGTCTTTCTGAAGGTCCCAGAGACCTGAGGATCACATAGGGGGCAGCAGGATGTGATCAGCAACACAGCTAGCTGTTGATATTTTGGTTACAAGAAACTTTTTTCCCCTTTTTTTTATTGCCACATATGAGGACCTTGACAGGTCTGAGTGACATATAAGGTCCTACAACAAACACATCAGGTCTGAGTGACAAATAAGGACCTACAACACACACATCAGGTCTGAGTGAGATATTAAGACTTTTAACACACAAATCAGGTCTGAGTGAGATATTAGGACCTACAACACACACATCAGGTCTGAGTGAGATATTAGGACCTACAGTATAACATATGGGTGTCATTTTTGACACCTCACTTTTATATTTGTTTTTGATGTTTTAAATCCTAATTTAAACATGATTTTCCTACTGGAGTTAAGAATTTTTTTCAGGGAGAAAATCTACTGACACAAGGAGAATATGCAAGCTCCACTCCGAAAGGCCCCTTCTGGCTGGAAGTATTTTTTCTTTTTTTACACTCACTCACTCACTACTCAAGTATCTTTTTAAAATAGCTTGAGTCAATATTGTGGCTATTCTGCCCACCTCTGGGGATGTATTTAAGTTTGTGACAAAATAGGTTAAATATGAGGACAAGTGTGTTAAGGTAGTTCCGTGCATGACCAGAGGGGCGCTTCAAATTATTTGGGACGGAGTGTTTCGGCCCCGACACACATTTTCACTATTCGTAGACATTTTGGGACATGATTGAATTTTGGTGTGGAGCTTCATTTGGGCCTCTACAACACTGTAGTATGAATGGAAAAACGGGGACCTGAAAAAAGTCTCCATATTTCCTCAGGTCCTCATATTGAAGGTGTGTTATCAAACACAAGTCCTCATATGTCCACAAAACAAACGCACACACATCCAAGCGCACGCACACACACACAAGCGCACGCACACACACCGTTACGGCGCTTGGCATTACAATATTGGTCGCGGTCTTTTTAGCTGACATGGCTCTTTCGTCCTGTGGCAAAATGGCAGCAACTCAAAAGATTGAGCCAAAACACTGACAACATACGCTCCTCCTCCTCCTCCACACTCTGACAACATACGCTCCTCCTCCTCCTCCTCCACACACTGACAACATACGCTCCTCCTCCTCCTCCTCCTCCACACACTGACAACATACGCTCCTCCTCCTCCACACACTGACAACATACGCTCCTCCTCCTCCACACACTGACAACATACGCTCCTCCTCCTCCTCCACACTCTGACAACATACGCTCCTCCTCCTCCACACACTGACAACATACGCTCCTCCTCCTCCTCCTCCTCCACACACTGACAACATACGCTCCTCCTCCTCCTCCACACACTGACAACATACGCTCCTCCTCCTCCTCCACACACTGACAACATACGCTCCTCCTCCTCCTCCTCCACACACTCTGACCACAACAAGTGGTTTTATGCCCAAAATCCACTGCACTCACAGTGGGCGCTAAAGCTGAGCACACAGTATTTGCTAATGCTTTTATAATATGTTTCTGATGTGGATATTCGGACTCAACATTGACAATAACAGCGCTCACACACCTGTCTCGCTGCTCCTCCTCTTCCTCCTCTGCTCACACACCTGTCTCGCTGCTCCTCCTCTTCCTCCTCCTCTGGTCACACCTCTGTCTCCTCCTCCTCACACAGAAGACGCAAGTATCCATCTCTCCGTACACTGGGCTCATTCCCGTTACTTTCTTCGTTCCTCACTCAGACCCAGACACTGCTGAAGTTATCTGACAGCTCCGTAAAGTTTTTTCGCAGGACCCGCAGCGTACATAGCTGCCCTCGCGCCTGCCTGTTTACAAATTGTTTTTGGTGAAAATTTGACTTTATTTGTATAATAATGTACTTTTGATCAAAAGAAATCACAGAGGTCCAGAAAAAGGGGTTTAGGGGTCCGAACTTGGAGCGCAGTCCGCCCTTTGGGGACCCTTGAACTAGTGTATTTATTAAAAAATAAAAAGGAAGGAAGTTTGCGAGGCCCTGTGCGACAGGCCTGCACCCGGCATCTTCACGGGAAGATGTATCTTGTTTAATGCTGAATGAAAAAGTGTTTGGGTTGTATTCTTTTCCTCAACTATATCCTTAATATAACAGGCCGCTCGGAGGTGATTTCCACGTCTGGCCGGAGAGATGTTGATGTGATGTGTGCAGAGAACTTGAGTTTACATCTACAAAGCTAGTTTTGTCTTTACCCAGTATGATTACTACTGTACTCAAGCTCCAATAGAAACTTTAGAACACTAATGATCAACTTGTTTGATCTGACCCACGATTTTGTTCCAAAATTCTGAGGATCAAAATAATAAATCAAAAAGATTTTTGTTTGGGATGGATATGTTTCTGCTTCTATATATCTATCCATCCATCCATCCTTCCATCTATGGACTCGGACACTTCCTGAGGCTGCATAATCCAGCTCTGTGGTTTGACTTCGTACCAGTTTTGTACGAAGTTCCAAGACAAAACACACATCAATGGAAACAGCTGCACTTCATACAAAAATGAATGCATTTTATTTTCAGTATAGTCTTTGGATGACACACTTTAATATAATATCACCTTTAACGCAAAGCCAAACAATGTGTAATAAATATTTTTGCTTTGCGTTGGAGTTTTGAAGTTGGCCCATGACATACAATTGGTATCACCAAAAATAAAAAGACTTCTTCCCCTGAACATTGCTTATTCAGTGAAATACATCCATTTGTTTCAAAAGATGCATTTCATTATATTCTATTAGACTTTTCTTGAACATGACATAGAATCACCATGGCAACAGAACATGGCGACGTCATTCTGTTTGTCGCAGCGGAACATTCTATCACCACAGCAACCAACACCATATCATCGTAACCATGGCTCTCAAAAGTTCATGTGCGTGAAGAAAGACAAGTGACTTAAACAAACCCGAGGGAAATCGAGGATCAAAGCCCAGATTGACAAAGCAAAGCAATCGATACAACACTGACAAGATGTGGTGTTTTAGAAGAAACAGGAGTAAAAAGGAGCTTTACAAAGCCATGGTGGACAATTTGGTTCTTGCAGAGGAATCAAACCAGGCTTTGTTGGCTGAGGTCAAGAAACTGAAGGAGGAGAAGAGTGACCTGGTCAAGTTTCAAGCAGAAGAAACATGCAGACTGAAGGAGCAGCTGACACAGCTGCAAACAGAGAAGTCTGCTCTGGAGAAGTCCACCGCTTTCAACCGGCACCAACTTGACACCACCCTCCAGGAGAAAACCAGCCTTGAACTCTCACTGCAACAAACCACCGCAGAGCTGCAGACCGTACAGCAGACGCTGAGGACTTTGGAGAAGCGTGCTGAAGAGGACAGGCGAAGGAAGGACTCCATCATTAAAGGTATGGACACACTCTCAAAAGTTCATGATGAAAACATGAAAACATTAGAAGTAATTAACTTTTGTCTTCTAGATGCTGAACATTATATTAAGGAGCTGGAGACCAAAATGAAGGACCAGGAGATGCACCTGAAGAAAGGTAATTATGAGCTGAAGGAAAAATTGCACAGGCTTCTGAAAGAGATGGAGGAGTTTAGAGAGAACTTTGTCCTGAAAAACTCTGTTATTGCAGAAATGGAGGAGGAGATGAGCAAACTGAAGGCTCAGAAGGCCGAAACAGAAAAGATGAAGGAGCAGGTGACACAGCTGCAAACACAGAAATCTGCTCTGGAGAAGGACTGCTTGGATTCCACCACTTACATCCAGCACAAACTCAAAACCACCGTCCAGGAGAAAACCAGCCTTCAACTTTCTCTGCAAAAAACCACCGCAGAATTGCATACAACAAAGGCTGAGGTGCGGGAACTGAAAGAGGCTTGTGCCAGGTGTGAGGACAGGAACAAGGAGGTCAGCAACTTCTCCAAGATCCTGAAGGAGGAGAACAAGGGCTTGTTCGAAGCAATGGAGTCTGTAAAGCAGACTCTGCAGGAGGAGAAACAAGCCTTGTCCACAGAACTGCAGTCCGTAAAAACGACTCTGAGGACTGTGGAGAAGCGGGCTGAAGATGACGGGCGACGGAAGGACTCCCTCCTGAACGGTATGGACACAGATCTCTAAAACGTTGAAGAAGAAAACATGAACACATTTGAAGTAATGAACTTTTGTCTTCTAGATGCTGGCTTTTATATTGATGAGCTGAATACCAAAATGCAGGACCAGGAGATGCACCTGAGGAAAGGTAATTATGAGCCGGAGGAAAGAACTGTTGGAGCTGGAGGAGTTTAGAGAGAACTTTGTCCTGAACAACTTTGTTTTTGCAGAAATGGAAGAGCGGGTGAGCAAATTCCAGGAGATTATGAAAGAGGCCGTCGACGAGAACCTACGCCTGAAATATGAACTGAACTTTCTGAAGAAGAATCCGTCGAAGCAGCAGACCCAGGACCCTCAGGGCCTCGCTCCACACTATCCTCAGCAGATGCAGAGACGCAGTCGTCAAAAGACAGACGTCTACAGACGGGTCTGTTACGGTCCCAAGAACTAAGACTAAGTTCTGAATGAACTACCCCTCCCCTACCCCTCCCCCTCCCTCCCCCTAAACCTTCCCTCGACCCTTTTCACAACAAACGGCACATTGGATCCTGACTCACATCCCTCACAGAGTCACAGTGACTGGAGTTAAACCTCAACATGCTCCAAGTATTTAATACTCATGAATATTGTGTCCGTTTGGTCATGAGGCTAACGGCTAACAGCTAGTGCTCGCTGCCTCTGATGGCAAAGAGTAATGTCAGTGATTAGAGACCGCTGTAAGACCAGGCGTCACAGTGGGACGACTGCGGCTGTAAAGTGCCACACTGTCGTTGTGTTCTTTAGCAAGACACTTCACCCACAAGTATGAATGGGTGTGTGTGTATGTGGTGGTTAGAGGGGCCGACTCAGGTTGGCAGCCTCCGTAGTCTGTCCCAGGGCAGCTATGGCTACAGTAGTAGCTGACTACCACATGATTGAATGTGTGTGTGAATGAAAGGTGGTGGTTAGAGGGGTCGACTCAGGTTGGCAGCCTTCGTAGTCTGTCCCAGGGCAGCTATGGCTACAGTAGTAGCTGACCGTACCACCATGAATGGTATGAATGAATTGCGGTTTTCTTTTGATGATAATAATACTTGACAGCGTTAATGCAATACGTTTTATCTGTTTCACCCTGACCCCTCTGGCGCCATCTAGAGGATCTTCTAGACAAAACATAGACTCATGACCGAATGTATAAACTGAAAGATCTTAGGTTTAAACTCAGAGGACTCCAGAGCTGACGACCTGTGCTCATGAAGGAACCAGTGTGTGCAGTGTCCAAATGTGAAAAGGGTCCATCCCCCCCTTCCCTCCCTGCAACAAAAAAAGTATTAAAAAAATATATAAATAAACAATTGTAACTGTGTTACATAGCTGAACCAACTCTTTTTCTTCAATTAAATTACGGGTTTAAATAAAGCTCAGAAAATACTGTCTAATACAGAAAGACTGAATAATTGTAATAAAGAAAAACAGTATGTATACTAACCTTACTCAGACCACCTTAACCCTAACCTTAACCATTTACTCAGACCGCCTTAAACCTACCTTAACCATCTTACTCAGACCCACCTTAAACCTAACCTTAACCATCTTACTCAGACCGCCTTAACCCTAACCTTAACCATCTTACTCAGACCCACCTTAACCCTAACCTTAACTATCTTACTCAGACCGCCTTAACCCTAACCTTAACCATTTACTCAGACCGCCTTAAACCTACCTTAACCATCTTACTCAGACCCACCTTAAACCTAACCTTAACCATCTTACTCAGACCACCTTAACCCTAACCTTAACCATCTTACTCAGACCCACCTTAACCCTAACCTTAACCATCTTACTCAGACCACCTTAACCCTAACCTTAACCATCTTACTCAGACCGCCTTAACCCTAACCTTAACCATCTTACTCAGACCCACCTTAACCCTAACCTTAACCATCTTACTCAGACCACCTTAACCCTAACCTTAACCATCTTACTCAGACCCACCTTAACCCTAACCTTAACCATCTTACTCAGACCCACCTTAAACCTAACCTTAACCATCTTACTCAGACCGCATTAAACCTAACCTTAACCATCTTACTCAGACCGCCTTAACCCTAACCATAACCATCTTACTCAGACCGCCTTAACCCTAACCTTAACCATCTTACTCAGACCGCATTAAACCTAACCTTAACCATCTTACTCAGACCGCCTTAACCCTAACCATAACCATCTTACTCAGACCACCTTAACCCTAACCTTAACCATCTTACTCAGACCGCCTTAAACCTAACCTTAACCATCTTACTCAGACCGCCTTAAACCTAACCTTAACCATCTTACTCAGACCCACCTTAACCCTAACCTTAACCATCTTACTCAGACCGCCTTAAACCTAACCTTAACCATCTTACTCAGACCGCCTTAAACCTAACCTTAACCATCTTACTCAGACCGCATTAAACCTAACCTTAACCATCTTACTCAGACCACCTTAACCCTAACCTTAACCATCTTACTCAGACCGCTTTAAGCCTAACCTTAACCATCTTACTCAGACCGCCTTAAACCTAACCTTAACCATCTTACTCAGACCGCCTTAAACCTAACCTTAACCATCTTACTCAGACACCTAACACTAAACCAGTCACCACTTAGGGACTTATTAGTCTAAAACTGATTTGGAAGTATGAAGTCAGGCTTTAGTATAATACTATATTGGAGCACGTAGCTAGAGACGGACCGCTCCGTCACACTGACATTGCACCACGCCCCCCCAGGGAGGAGCGCCTGTTTGAGAAGGACTGGTCTATGTGAAGTACGCAAAGGCGCTTACTAACTCGAGTGATAATACGCATTTCTGATATTTGGCGTGCATGCGTACCACTTATGTGCACCCCTGTCTATAGAGAGTTTTTGATTGAGTGCATAAATACGGAATTTTAAATTCACACCTGGCCAGGCCCGTCGCAAGGGGGTGCGAGGCCCTGTGTGAACTTGAAACGCAGGGCCCTGCCCTGACACCTTTTTCCCAGATCTCAGGAAAGTTTTCCCGGTTATAATCTTTGACATGAATTCAGCACCACCTCGCTTGAAGAGATCAGCACGCTCACAGCTGTGTGTCCTCGCTCCAATGCAGCGTCAGGCGCGTGCACGCACACACACACACACATATACACGCACACACACACACACATACACGAAAAATATAACCGTGTGTCTTTGGTGCTAGTATCGAATCATTCATGTGACATCAGCATGTTCCAGAGAGGGATAGTTTCACAGCGCACTTTATTTTTATTTAACTATTAATTGTAACTTTTACATTATGTATTTATTTGTTTATATGGATGGATGTATTTCTGCTGCTGGACACCTGAATTTCTCCTACAGGGATCAACAAAGTATCTACAAATCTATCTATCTCTATCTATCTATTTTTCTATCTCTCTAGTTTAAGTGTCTTAAGTCAGATTCCACTCTCAATTTAGAGCTAATTTCTCTGTGATTCCAGGAACAATCCACATGTAACAAAAACTGTCACAAAGTTCCTCATCGTCTTCTTCTGCACAAAGTCTGGGGTCATCATTTTCTCTTAAAGACTTCTACAAAACTATAATTCTTTAAACAAAACGTCGTCTGCAGCGGTGTCTTTGGTCGCACCAGCGTTTGTTACCGAGACACAAATGAAGCAGGAGTCAGTCTGTAAGGCCTTTATTCACTTGATGGTTTTTGGAGGTTTGGGGTACGGGAGCGAGGTCGACATACAGAGGTACATGTGAGACCTACATACAGTAAGACTTAGTAGTATGGGAAACCGGAGCACCCGGAGGAAACCTATGCAAACATGCAGAAAATATGCACAAGTGTGTCCTGACTCACGCTGTCCACTGCGCCACAGCGTTTCAGAGTTTCAGAGTTCTAGAGTTCCAGGGTTTCAGTTTTCAGGTTTTAGAGTTCCAGGGTTTAGGGCTCTGGAGGTCCAAGGTATAGTGTTCCAGGATTCAAGAGTTCCAGGGTGTAATGTTCCAGGGTTTGGGGTTCCAGAGTTTAGGGTTCTAGAGTTCCAATTTTTAGGATTCTAGAGTTACAGGGTTCTAGAGTTCCAGGATTTGAGGTTCCAGAGTTTAGGGTTCTAGAGTTCCAGGGTTTGGGGTTCCAGGATTTAGGGTTCTAGGGTTCTAGAGTTCCACTGTTTAGGGGTCCAGGGTTTAGTGTTCCAAGGTTTGGGGTTGTAGGGTTTAGGGTTCCGGAGTTCAGGGTTTAGGGTTCCAGGGTTCTAGAGTTCCAGGGTTTAGGGTTCCAGGGTTCCAGTGGAGGGCCTCAGGGTAGATCCACAGAGGGGACAAACCTGAGTTCAGAAAGTCATAATGTGGCAATCAACAGCAGACCCCTAAAACAACCAAACTCAGAAACTGTCTCAGCGGCTCTACTCCGAGCTCCTCCCGTGTGACTGAGCCCGAGAAAGAGAGACCAGAGATAGACCGGAAAGAGACTGAAGGAAGAGAACCAGAGAGAGGCCAGAGACGAACCGAACAGAAAGACCACAGAAAGACCAGAGCGAGACCAGAGGGAGAGAGACCAGAGAAAGACTAGAGGGAGACCGGAGAGAGACCAGAGAGCAAGAGACCAGAGAGAGAGACCAAAGAGAGACCAGAGAGAGACAAGAGAGAGAGAGACCAAAGAGAGAGAGCAAAATCATAGGGCGGGCCTTTATCTCTGCTAATGATCGGCTTAAGCTAGCAACTCCCTCCAGCTATAACATGTCCATGGCTGTTCTTACAATCACAAAATGGCCGCCAGCTCAGTGTCCTGCAGCTTTAGCTTCGATCTTCTCTCTCTGATGTATGTTTAACTTCTCATTTCTGTGTTTTCTGGTAGGTTTTCTTCAGTAGAAAGCGGTGGGGGAAATGCTGCAGAGGCGTGGAGGAGGCAGACCCATGACAGCGGTGAAAAAGCAGAGGATCGAAGACATGCCGTTATTTATGCGTCTCTGTCGTCACAGCCAAGATGCAAAATGAGCCGAGCCGTTGGGAGGCAAATAAATTATTCCCTAACTTTATTATTCAAACAGTAACTTCTTCTTTAGTTGTTTTCCACCACTAGAGGGAGCCAGACTTTAAGCTTTCTATTGGAGACAGCCAAAGACCAGAGTGTGTGTGACATCACCAGAGTTTTAATTAAAAGTTTGAATTACGTATTAAGAAGCGGATTAGAACATTAGCTATCTGCAGACAGACGTGTTGCTAAGATGACTGCTAAGGCAAGCTGCAGTTTCCCCATGAATGAAGGAAATCAAAATATGTCTAATCTTTAACTTGCAAAACTACCGTATAATTTAAAACCAAACATCTAACCCAAAGCCTATTAGTAATAGTTAAAGCTGGGGTATGTAACTTTCAAATCACAGTAATAGACCTCTCACATGGCCTCTGTTTCATATTTTTCAGACAGTGTTGTAATGTCATTGAATCCTTTCTTCTACCTAGCTCTTCTATAGCTCAACAATTTTAACTTCTAAACTGCTGACTCTTCCTAAATACCATACTTGCACATACAGTTTCATGCGTAGAAAGTTTTTTTTTAATCAAGACAACACTGAAAAAGAAGCTAGTACTGCTTAGTTACCACATGTTTTCGGTGGTGACTTCTGACACGTGATGGTGTGACGTGTCTCTGATCAGCTGTTGTTACTGGATGAGGTCAATCTGATGTCCACGTGTTACACCCCTGAAATAAGGAGAAAACCACGAGAGTGATTTGGGTGCGTTTCCCTCTTGCAGGAGTTTAATACAAGTCTTATAAACAAATACGAATATGATACAATTACAACAATTGGTCCCTTTTACCTGAAATAAGGAGAAAACCACGAGAGTGATTTGGGTGCGTTTCCCTCTTGCAGGAGTTTAATACAAGTGAGGAAACAGCGCGAACCCCCCCCCTATCTGTCGGTGCGGGCAAAACCAATCGCTCCATTGTTGTTCAGGCTTACTAGTCGATAACAATCTTTTCTGTAAAAACTCAAAATGTAAATACTGAATTAACTGTAGATATTTTAACATACCTTTAACCATATTTATCTTGTTTTTTCAAATATTATGTAAATTATGAAATAACTATTTATTGCAAATCTCTTTTTCTGTATATATATCTATTAAATTGTTTTTATCACTATTACACACACCCCTTGGAAATTAGATGGCGTCCCGACATCTTACTCAAACACAAATAAAGGTAACTTCAAAAGTCTCAAATGAACGTACTTACTGAACCATATACACATTTTAGGTTAAACCATTAGCAGGATCTCAATGCAAAAGCATTATATATTCTCAATTACAATCATTACCAAAGGACAGTATGTCTCAAAATGGTCTTAAAACATAACATTCACTCGTAAATCTTCGTATCGTACCACGTCTTCATACAGTTTTCTAAAAGGGGATTACCCCCTAACATCCCAACTTCACTGTACCACATTCTCAATGTCTTTGGTCTCAGCTGATCACTGGAGTATTACTCGTGAGTGATTTACCTCTGTTGTAAAACAGTTCATTTTGTGAAAGTTCTCAAAGAAACAGTCTTTGTTATGATTTCAAATCACCAAATACAAAGAAATGTATTAATAGTATCATTATGCATCAATACAATGGCTGGTAATTGTAGTAGTAATACATGTCCTGGTACCTCCAAGAAGTATCTGTTGCTTGTAGGCCACAGGGCTGATACTGGTAAGCTGCTCGTTGGATACTGCAACAAGACGGCATACCTAGTTCATTGTACGTGAATACCCTCGGTGGACGTCTCTCTCTACGGGGCCGATGTGGTGTCTGGTCCCGCTCCATGGGGTCGTTCCTCGAGGATGCTGGGAAGTCATCACTGGTGGCTGTGTTGCTGGGAGATGCGACGGGTGCTGTTCCTTGATGTGATGTCTTTAGTTGGATGTGCTGAGGTTCCTCCTCTCTCTGCAGGACAGGATGCTGTGGAGATGGTGTTTTGTCCTCTTCTTCACATTGATCTGTTTCTGCTGCATTATTCCAGTCCATTCCTGGCAAGGATACTGCTGTTTGAGGTTGAGTTGGATTGTAGCAAAAGTACCAATCATCTTCATCACTACTATCTTCTTCTTGTGTGGCTGTATCAGTCTCTTTTTTAGATTGGTTTCTCTTTTTCGGGCGTGTCACTTTCAGAGGTATCTCAAGTGGTAAGTGGTTACAAGGTAGGAGTAGATTGCGATGTAATATTTTACTGTCTCTGTTCTTTCCTTGTTCTGGCACAACTTCATAAATAGGAAGATCTGTGTTCACTTGTCGCACTACTTTATAGATGTGTTCTTCCCAATGGTTGCGCAATTTTCCTGTACCACCTCTAGGGGTCATATTTCTTACTAGGACACGGTCTCCTTCTTCCAAAACAGAACTTCTCACTTTGTTATCAGCGTTCCTTTTTCCTCTTTCTGCTGACTTTTTGGACTTTTCTCTTGCTATTTCATAAGCTTCTTGCATTTGACTTTTCCACTTTCTCATGTACAATTTTTGGCCATTTGTTCCTGTTTCTTGTCTCACATTGAAAAGAATGTCTATGGGCAGTCGTGGTGCTCGTCCAAATAACAGGTAGAATGGGGAGAAACCTGTTACTTCGCTCCTTGTACAGTTATAAGCGAAAATGACTTTATTGAGTGACTCTTTCCAGTTGGATTTTTCTTTTTCGGTGAGCGTTCTCAACATTTGTAACAGTGTTCTATTAAATCTTTCGACTTGACCGTTTCCTTCGGGATGATAAGGGGTCGTTCTTGAGCTTGTAATGCCACTGTGTTTGGAAAGTTGTGCGAAAAGGTGATTTTCAAACTCGCCCCCTTGATCATGATGTATACGTGCAGGGAAGCCAAACTTGAGCGAATAATCACTGAATATTTTATCTGCGACCGTCTTTCCTGATTTTGATGTTGTGGCGTAAGCTTGTGCGTATCTTGTGAAATGGTCTATTAACACCAATATATACTCATAGCCACCAGAGCACTTGTCAACATGAAGGAAATCTATGGATACAAGTTCAAAAGGTTGAGATGTAACTATACTCGTCAATGGTGTTCTTGTTGCACGACTTGGTTTCTTGCTCTTTATACAGGAGCAACAATTAACATATTGTTCAATGTGCTTTTGCATGTGGGGCCAGAAAAATCTATCTCTGATGAGTGATGTTGTCCGATCAATGCCCTGATGTCCCATTTCGTTATGTAGTGCTCTCAAAACTGTGTCTCTGTATTTATCTGGCAACACAAGCTGTTTTCTTACTGTTGTTTGACGATGTAAGATGTTGTCTTTGTCCAGCGTTAACTTCTCCCATTCAGATAACAGCCTTCTTGTGGGCACACTCAATAACTTACATTCTTGACCAGTAGGCTTTGTGCCTGACTTCAGATAATTTATAACAGAACCAATACATGCGTCGTTTAGCTGAGCTTGGCTTATCTCTTCACTTTGAATCGGAATGAGGTTTTTATCTTTGTTCATTTCACTTGTTAAAGCCAGTGCCCATTGCACATTTGAGTCTGTTTCTATCACTTGAACAGTGGCTTGGACTGCACGAGATGACATCTCGATTGTGCACGCTTTCATAATTTTATCAATGTCCACTGGCATGCGTGATAAACTGTCCGCGTCCACATTTTCGCGTCCGGGTCTGTACTTTATAGTGAGGTGAAAATCTGCAAGCTCAGCGACCCATCGGCTTCCTGTTGCATTTAGTTTTGCTGTTGATAGCACGTACGTAAGTGGATTATTATCCGTATACACTGTGCATGATGACCCGATCAAGTAGTCTCTAAATCTCTCGCAGACTGCCCATTTTAAAGCAAGAAATTCAAGTTTCCCCGAGTGCATGTGGTAATTCTTTTCAGATTCAGTGAGTGTGCGGGACGCATATGCTAATACTCGCATTTTACCAGATTGCTCCTGATAAAGGATTGCACCTAATCCTTGGTTTGACGCATCAGTGTGGAGTATAAACGGCTTACTGAAGTCTGGGAAAGCAAGAATGGGTGGTTCAATAAGAAAATCAATCAACTTCTCTAAAATCTGATGATGATGTGAGGTCCACTTGATTGGCGTGTTTGAAGGGACTCCTCTTGTCTTTTTGTTTGTGTGTCTTGTCGTTATTTCTTTGTTTTTAGTTACTTGTGTGTCAGCAGGTCCTTTGAGCAACTGGTAAAGTGGACCAGCAATGCATGAAAAGTCTCTGATATACTGTCTGTAGTAGCTGAGTAGACCCATGATAGATCTGAGTTCTCCTACTGTTTTGGGCTGCTTATTTTTAAGAGCTCTGACTGCAATAGTATCAGCGGGATCCATTTTACTACCCTCTGCTGAAACAATGCGTCCCAAGTAACGCACTTCTTGTTTAAACAGTTCACATTTACTTGGTTTTAATTTAATGCCATGTTCTCTGAGGCGTTTTAACACAGTTCTTACATCACAGACATGTTGCATAAAGGAGTTACTGAATACGATTGTGTCATCGAGGTATGGAATGCAAATGTCATCGCGCAGGCCTTCCAAACAGTTTTCCATACAGCTTGGAAAGCCGCTGGAGCGTTCATTAAGCCAAAGGGGATTCGGACCCATTCGTACAAGCCCCAGGGAGTCACAAATGCTGTCAGGTGGCGTGAATCTGGAGCCATAAATCCCTGGTGGTAGGCTTTCCCTTGGTCAAGTAAAGAAAACCATGAATTACCGCCAAGTCCATCCATAATATCCTGGACCCTGGGAATGGGCTGACGATCAGGTACAGTCTTTTTGTTTAACTCACGATAGTCAATACATAACCTGAGCGCACCACATTTTTTTCGCACACACACTACTGGCGCTGCATATGGTGAGTGTGACTTCTCGACCCAGCCTTGAGTAATGAGGTCTTGCAAATAGTCTTTCATCTCTCTGTATAAAGGTTTAGGCACAGACAGGTAAGTTTTTGCTACTGGCTCAGTGTCTTTAAGAGATATGGACATTTGTAACTTTTTGATGCGGCCAATGTCATTTTCTGATTTAGAGAACGAATCACATTCATCTCTTAACTCTTCTGCACTACTGACCTCTCTTTTTCAGGCAAGTGACTCAGGTTGACAGGCGGATCCCAAACTTCTTCTTCACCTACTCTCACATGACCGACAGCAGCTGGGACTGTAGGAGCAGGCTGAAGAATTGAGGCAGGGTAGACAGCTTGTACGGGTTGCACTGTTCCAATCAGTGTTCTCCCAATGAGCACAATGTCATGTTCTGTGGGGTTCTGGACATCAACTGTTATAAACGGGTTTATTCCACTTTTAATTGTTACCAGAGTGTCACAAAATTCAAGTCCTTCAGTCCACTGTGGATTTATCTCGGGCTCAAAAATGAGGACTGTGTCTTCTTGGCATGGGGGTCCTTGTATGCGGCATTCTACTCTCATAGTTGTGTGCTTTGGTACAGTCAATGTTTTCTTGTAGTTTTAACTTTGTACTCAAACACTGGATTTGTACTCACTTGTTTCACACAGGCTTGTATTTCACTGACTTCAACACCTGGGAATGCTGACACAACAGTTTGGATGAGGTGGTCTCGGTCAGAGATGGACTGGTTCACTTCACTACCAACAATAAGTGTTATTACATTGGAGCCTATGATCGGCCGAGAAAGGCTGGAGCCACTCAAAACAAGGGTGGGGACAGTGACCTCGGTGGGAGCATTATTAACATGTAATCTGAAGGTGACTTCTAACCAACCAATATAGGGCATCTTTTCTCCATTCGCAGCTGTTATTGCCAATGTATTGTCACCTTCAAATATTTTCACAAATGTCTCTGAGTTTCATATGTGATAGATTCTCTTCCCACCACTTTTCATCAACTATTGTTACTTGAGAGCCAGAATCCCATAATGCTTGTGTCTTTGATTTTGTATGTAACAATCCACTAAGTATTTTTGTCCAATTAGCGGTGCCACTTTGACATTATGCTTAGATGACTTGGATTTAACACTACCACTTGACACGTGCGCACATTCTTTGTGGACAGTCCAGTGTTGAGTTTGACAGGATTTTGAGCAATAAAGTACATTTTTACACAATGCACATTGTCGGAGTCTCACCTTGTCTCCTCCAACTTTACAGCTTTCACACTTCTGGGACATACTTTGCATCGGGGTCACTGGTGGTCCCTCTGGAGTGACCCTTGCCCGTTTAAAGGATGAGACTGGCGTGCTCCTCTCATTCTGCAACCTGCTATGAAATGTTCATTACTACCACATACATAACAATGTCTGCAATCATCAGTGTTGTTTTGCTGACAGGTGAAACAACGCCTCCTACGCCTGGGAGCGGGTATTGCATAATTCCTTGGGGTCGTTTGGTTGTACTGGGGGTTCAGATATACATACGGACTGGGCCATGGCATTTGGGGCGGCATTGCGGGTGGGACAGTCATCTGTGGATTGACAGGGATTGAGTGTGGTTCAACTTGAATTTGTGACTGCGGTTTTTGCATGAACTCTTTTATTTGAGAGACTTCAGCTTTTAAATCACTCAATAGTGTCATGTTGGATCTCATTTCCTTCAGTTCAGATAATATGTCCGGTTGCACTTTGGATTTCTTTTGTGGGTCTGATACTTTACCTTGTCTTTCAGCTGGGCTTTCGCTGGACTCTGCAGAATGAATAGCAACACGTTGTGGGGCTAGCAGTTTTCGTTTGTCTTGTCTTTCACTTTCACAGGCACAAGAAGTATTAAGCTTTTCTAACAACAGTTCATCTGACACATTTTCATGTTGTAGATACGGCTGTAGGTCACGTTTTATGTTGTCATTCTGTAACCCAGTTAGGAGCGTGTGAAGAAACATATTTTGCACAAGGGTGGGATCATACTTTAAACCTGATTCAGATTCTTGAGAAGCGAAAAGTATTTTCTGTCTGAGATCAAGAGCACGAATGACAAAACTCTGAGGGGCTTCTTTATTACTTTGTACCTCTGAGCTCAGTTGTTTGTACAGATCTGTAGCACTTTTCTCTTGATAGTGGCATCGAAGAATTCTTCTCAGAGCGGGGAGTGTTAAGTTGGCTTTCCCTTCGAGGTAACTACGGAGTTGCATACCTGGAGTGATGGCTCTTATGACGGCGTCCACAATCTCTGCTTCCGTAAAACCCTTACTTAGCCCATGCTCGATTTGACGTGCCAGACTTGAAAAAGTGAGACGGGCTTTCTGCCCCGGCTCACCGATTAGACCAGAGATTTTTAAGTCTTTATTCCAGGGAACAGTGACCTGTGGATGAGCAGTATATAGGGAATGTGCTTGCCTGCTCGGTGTTGGACTGTTTTTTTTAGTTTGCATTAATGATAGCTTCAGTTGTAGTGCTTCGATTTCTTTAGTCAACTTTACATGTTCATTGGAAGTTTCATCTGTCTTGTTCTGTTGCATATTCTGATCGTTACCCTGGTTCAAAATATCAGTCACATTGCTTTGACTTGCTTCCATCTGTACGGGCTCACTCGCAGGTAAAACAGGTTCTCCAATATTTTTATATTCTTTTATTTGGTCTCTTATGTACAGCAACTCTGACATACCTTGATCTTCGAGCTGTTCCGTCTCATCACGTTGCAAATAAGAGCTTATCATGGTAATTAGCACAATGCGGGGCTTATTCTGTGTCTGTTCACGTCCCTCGATGTCTAAAAGTCCAAAAATACTCAGTAACTGCTCTTCAGATAGCGTACACAGTGCTTGGATCACTTCTAGCTGAAGTTCTTCCATGACGTTAGACTCCATTTTGTTATTACACAGATATAAGGTGACGACGAGTTTTCGCGCCTCAGCAGCGTTAGCTTTAGCTCTGAATATTAGCTTGGCTTTCCTGGTGGCTGTAACTTCACCTCAGATTACACAGGCTTTATTCATGCAGTCCGCTGCCGTTGCTGTAACGAATTTTGCTCTTTGTCGTCAGCCTGGGTTGTTTAGGGGGGATGAGAAAGCAACTTGGGTTACTCCTGACATGAGCTAGCCTTCGTTGCGCTCATCCCAGCGGTGCCTCCAAAATGTTACACCCCTGAAATAAGGAGAAAACCACGAGAGTGATTTGGGTGCGTTTCCCTCTTGCAGGAGTTTAATACAAGTCTTATAAACAAATACGAATATGATACAATTACAACAATTGGTCCCTTTTACCTGAAATAAGGAGAAAACCACGAGAGTGATTTGGGTGCGTTTCCCTCTTGCAGGAGTTTAATACAAGTGAGGAAACAGCGCGAACCCCCCCCTATCTGTCGGTGCGGGCAAAACCAATCGCTCCATTGTTGTTCAGGCTTACTAGTCGATAACAATCTTTTCTGTAAAAACTCAAAATGTAAATACTGAATTAACTGTAGATATTTTAACATACCTTTAACCATATTTATCTTGTTTTTTCAAATATTATGTAAATTATGAAATAACTATTTATTGCAAATCTCTTTTTCTGTATATATATCTATTACATTGTTTTTATCACTATTACACACGACCCTCCCTTCGGTCTCTGGAGAAGGGAGTCCCAAGTGTGAGCCAAGGTGTAAGCCCTCTCGTCCCTGTTTATGGTCCGTGTAGATCTGTAAGACTGGCCGGGTCCGGTAACAACAGCCGAAACGTCACAACATCACGTGTCTCTGATGAAGGAGGAAGTCAAGCACCAAAACATGTGGTAATCAAGCAGTACTTCAGATATGTTAGCAAATATAACTATATATATAATACTTTTATTTTGTTTGGATAATTTTTTCAAGTAAATTTTCTGAACTGTTTTATTTTTTTGGATTGAACGATTGCACACTACCATCGATTCTGCAAAAGAACAATAACAATCATGGGACATTTATGGGCCACAAAAGAATACGGGCTTGTATTTAACAGCTTTAAACAATAAGGAAGACAGAATGGACTTGAAGTGTTGTAATAAAGCGGTTGGTTGTATTAAATCCATGTCTGATTGAAACGGGATAGTTAGGTACCCTGGCTTTAATGCGCAATTCCCACATGAGAGAAACCTTTAAAATATTTCCTTCTTTGATAAAAAAAAAACTCATTGCACTCAGCACACTTATGCACAGCTTTAATCTACAGCAGGTTTTAGCCCTTTACATGTTAAGGCTGAGTTTCCATGGCTTCTAGTATAACAGATAAACAGACAGACGCACACAGCACTGGCCCGGATTAGAAAAGAGACACATAGAAACAGGAAACCGCACAAAAACCACCAGTCTTTCAAAATAAAGTCTTTGAAATGTTAGCTTGTTGTGGAGCCGTGCAGCGGTGAGGAGCTGAAGCTGGTGGGGGTGGTAGCACTGCGGCACGGGGCAACATTCACATATCAATACATTCAGATGAGTTACGTTCATGGGCAAAACTTTGGTGTTAAAAGTCGTGGAAGCTGCTCCGAGTGTGATGTCATAGTGGTACAATGACATCATACTGTTATTTGCTTTTTGACAGAAGGGGCGGAGCTACATGTTTGTACCAGACGTTCCTGATATTAGCGTGGATGGATCTAAAATCAGCTCCAGGTCTGTGACTGAGGAGGGCATGGACGTCGGAACTATTTTCTGAGAGGGGGGGCGGGTTTTTGTTGGGAGAGTCGAGGGAGAGACTCATACTTGGATTACACTGGATAATAACATACCATCTTAATTGTTAAGAAAAACAAAATAAACAATATATATCAAGCAAGTCACTTATCAAACTTAACTTTTTTTTTTTCAATACGCATTCATGCGTCAGTCTCTCCGGTGGCTTCATTGTGTTGTGTAGCCCAGTGACGTGCGGTCAGATGAGGCAGGCAAGGCCCTCACCTAAGATCATAGAAAGAAAAGTAATAAAATGGATACAATAATGTTTGGTCACTTTATCAAGTGATTTGTGCTGTGCCTTATTTCATTTATTTATACCTTGAAATCGCAGATTTGACAGAGCGGTGCTGTGAGGCGAGCCTCTCTTGGGAGACGTAAAAAGCAACAGTTCACAGGGAGAGTCCTGTGAGGTGCTATCAAACTGTTTTCCCTGTTTATCACAGTTTAAAAAGTTCAAAAATATTTAATTTACAATCAACATGTTTACATTTAAGAGGATGGCTCATAAATTGTGTTTTTGAAGCAAATATGGGTCTTAATCGCGCTCAACCACAGCTTGTAAGTGAGGAAAGCCTCAAGGGGGCGCTTGTGAGCCCAAACTTTGGCTGCATCCAATTCCATCAGAAAGCTCCTTTCTTGTTCTTCTTCTGCTAAGGGCAGCTACAGGTTTGGCTAACATACCTATAATACATTTTAAGATAATTTAAAATGCACTTAGAGTAATGTTTTGCTTCCAATGATGATATGAATCATAAGAAAAGGAGGTGAAGGGTAAGGTTGAATTTAGAAATTGGATTTACCCGGGAGTCGGCTGCAGCAAAACTCGGAGTTTACGGAGGAGACACCCGTTTTTTTTTACTTTTTAAAACTCATTGAACTTATTTCCAAATGGAGGATTACATGTCTGTGCCCAAACTATTATCTGGACTTAAACATGAAACTGGTCCTAACTGAAGTGGTCTGTGCTGTTCATTAATACCTAAGGTAAGGCCCATAACACACTTTGTACTATTTACAAACGTTTGCGTTTTGTATGAGAAAACAATGCAGACATTAAATCATATTCTGCTGTAGCCAAACAAATTGTGTATAAGCCGCTCCTGTTCCTGTAGGTCCTGTTGGTTTATATGATGTATAATCATATGAACACATGATTGATCCCCCACCGCACGTCACTGGTGTAGCCAGGTCTCTAATCTGAGGCTGAGAAAGAGCGCTCAGAGGCTGCGACAGATATTAGCCAGACAGAGCTTCATAAGCTTCTCCGACAGCATGGAGCGGGTTTTGGGCTGCAAGGAACGCAGGATAGTGATAACTTCTCGCTCCCGGCACACGCGGAGGGGGTGCGGCCGCACCCCCCGCACCCTTAGTTCCGACGTCTATGGAGGAGGGACAGTGTTGTGACATGGAGAAAAGAGAGAAACGGTGATATTGCAGAATACGTAATATTTCTGTTGTACTGTTGTGTGAAAAGAACTTCTTACATTCTTGTTTATCACATACTAATAATACAGACTTCTATATGTGTCAAATTAACTGTTCTATATAAACAAACTCGCCGAAGCTTTGCTGAATGAGATCCCGATGTTTGTGTTTATGTCATGATGAAGTGATGATTTTTTTCCTCGTTTCAGAACTCAATATGTACAAAATAAATACTGCAAACTGGGATTAGCATAAAAACAGCTAATGCTAAGGCTAACGCTCGTACAAAAAAAGATAGTTTAAAAAGGCGTATATAAAACAGATGGAGGGGAAGCTTCTCTCAGCAGGCAGCGGTGCTTTCAGGGACCTAAGATCTACTTCAGGGTCCAAAGTTTGTGATTTGCGTTTAAAATGGTCTTTTTGAGTGTCTCAATCTGACATTTCATGTTCGAGAAAAAGAAGCCTAAAATACATTCATGAGTCTGCAACAGGTCTTTCCTCTGACACACGGAGCAGATTAGAACAGGACTGACTGACTGTGACATCACCATAGCGTTAGCCTTATTGTGGAAAAGTCATAGATACATGGGAAGGAGCCGATTTGAACATAAGCTAGCTTGAGCACTCCATATATGTGCATTTGTTTTGCTGTGTTAGCTTCGTGCCGTAACAGGGGCAGACGTGTTGCTAACATGGTTGCTAAGGCAAGCTGGAGTTTCCCCCACAAATGAAGGCATCTGATTGGTCAATCCTTATATGGCTCATATCTGGATCCAAATATAAACACCTGGATCACAGAGAGTGCTAAACCATGGATTATGAAAACCAAAATGGTGAGTGTCACAACCAGTTACTGAGCTGGAGGAGCTGCAAGTTAAATCATTTTAGGGGCCACTAAAAAGGGTCTTGCGGCCTGAGTTGGACATGCCTGTGCTAGAGCGTCTTTGAGGCTGACCGACAGTCCTGCTCCAACAGCTCGGGTTCGCGCAGGTTGGTTCTGGTCGGGAGCGGTCTCTGAATCAGAAAGAGGATAACAAAGATGAAGAGGTCCGAGGCAATCCTTTATCATTGTAGGGACATTCAACGCTTTTTCAAGGCAAGTGACCTGGGACTTGGGACCTGAGACCTCTTCCTCTTTGTTTTACGATTTACTTTCCACAGATCCTTGAAAAGTACTTGAGCCCTCACATTTTTTGATCCCCTTCTGCACTTGTTCCTTTTGTCATTTTGCCATCTCTAAGTAGGAACTCAAGTACTAAGCAACTCATGGATTCAATCAGACAACGCAATACTATATTTATATCTAAATGTAGCTTAATGTCCTTGTTTCTACTCCTCTCTAACATGAAATGCCAAAGTACATGTTCTCCGGGTCAGATTCAGGCGTCAACACAAACTCTGGACTCTCCGCTGCCTGCTGCTGTGTTAGTCGCTGAGGGCTGTGGGTGACACGTATTCAAAGTCTCTGTCCATTTGCTCAGTATTAAACAAAAGGTGATCGCCCCCTGCTGTTCACATGATGATGCAGCACTTACACGGCTGCTTGCTCTTCTCCTCTGCGTCTCCTCCTCTCACCTCCTCGGAGCTCGCCTTCGCTTCGCCGTTCTCCTTGTCCATCGGCGACGCACGCCTCTCCTCAGGTGTCGGATGCTTCTCCGCGGCTGGAGCTTTGGGCCGGGCTTCTGACGGTGTGACGGCTTTTTGCGGGGACTTTTCCTTCGCTTTTTCCTCCGTCACCGGCGATGTTTTGCCCTCTTCCTCGATCACGACCAGCTCGGCTTTGACGGTCCCTTTGAGGCCCAGAACTCTCTTGGTTTCGGCTTCGTCTTCTACGTTCTGGTAGCCCATAAACACCATCGTGACTGGGTTTTCCTCTGTTGCCTCGGAAACGCTGGGATCCTTGTCCGGTTTGGCTTCCAGTCCGGTGATCTCCACACTGGGAACGCTGCTTGCTTCGCGGGCTTTAGGCTCTGATGTTGGCTTTTCTCCAGCCTCTTCCACAGCCACCTCCTTGACCTCCTCCTTGGCCTCCTCCTTGGCCTCCTCCGTCGTGGCAGTCGCAGCAGTAGTAATGGTACTCGTGGTGATCGTGGTGATGGTTTTGGACATCACAGAGGCTTCGTCAGCTTTGTGGATGAGTTCTTCCACTTCGAAGGAGCTCAGAATGTGTCCGCCGTCCTCCCCGTTCATCTCGTGGACCACTGCGACACACAAACGACTGGGTTTAGTACATGCAGCTTTTTCAGATTCCAAACTTTGTATCAAGTTCTGTCTGAAATCTTTTGGCATTTGTCACCTGGTATATGTTTCCCCTTGTTTTCTTTTCCTCTTTGGGATCTGTGGACGTGTGTTTGAGGTGGACCAGGTGAACACTAACAACTTTCTTATCAAACTTGTTGGTGTGAACAATTTTGTAAATATGACAGACTGTATACAGATAACTAACCCGCCAGCTCAATGAAGCCCAATAGAGAAGTGCTTGTAGACATAGTTTTGCTCCAACTTGCTCTGGCTCTATTGCAGTACAAAAGATGGATAATCTGGTCTCTATCTGGTCGCTCTCTCTGGTTTCTCTTTGGTCCTGCTCTGGTCACTCTTTGGTTTCTCTCTAGTCTCATATTTCTCTGGTCTCTCCCTGGTCTCTCTAGTCGCTCTTCGGCCTCTTGGTCTCTCTCTGATCTCCCAGGACTCTCTGTGGTCTCTTTCTCTCTTTGGTCTCTCTTGCTGGTGCCTTTCTCGCTGATTTATTTCTCTCTGGTCTCTCACTTGTCTCTCTCCATCTGTTCTCTCTAGTTTTGAAAGTAAGTCCACTGCGACCCGCATAAGTGGAGCTGGATCGCTCTGTATGGGTGTTTGAGCCGAGATTGTGGATTAATAGAAAACCAAAGGATTGTAAAATCGGTTCAAGAGACACTAAAATCCAATCCACAAAACCCAACCTTAAAGCTGCAGGTTCCCTGAGGACGAGCTGTTTTAGGTCACACTGAGGTCTATGAGGTCATCTCCTGTACTGGCCATGTGGATGTAGGCTGCAGTACCACAAGTGGCCTCTATGTGACGTTTGTACGACCCCTGTGCGCCGCGTGGCCCCTGGGAGCTCAGCGCGTCACCTTTGCGCTCGTCCTCGTAGACTTTGACCCCAAGCGCCGGGTCCACAGGGAGCATAGGGTTCGCCGACAGGACGCGCGTCTCTCCGGTCGCTTTGTCGCGCTCCACACGGATCTCCAGCGAGTATGCGGCTGTGGGCAGGGACAGGCTTACACACACGTACACACAGCTACACACATACACACAGGTCTTCATGGACACACACACAGAAACACACACACACATACTAACACATACACATACAGACACACACACATGCTAACACATACACACAGGTCTTCATGGACACACATACACACACACACACATACTAACACGTACACATACAGACACACACACATGCGAACACATACACACACACATACACACAGGTCTTCATGGACACACATACACATACACGCACATACACATACTAACACATACACATACAGACACACACACACATACACGCACACACATGCACACACACACACACATACATACACGTACACGCACACACATGCACATACATCTACGCACTCATACTACGTACACACACTTGGACAGAAAGATACACATAAACATATACACACATATGCACTTGTGCTGTCAAGCGATTCAAATATTTAATCACAATTAATCGTATCAATGTCATAGTTAACTCTCATTTATTTCCCTGTGGTCTAAATGTTCCTTGATTTGGTTTGAAAAGAAATTGGACAAAGCTTTCCAGCTGCGGCTGTAAAGTGCCAAACTGCCGTTGTGTCCTTAGGCAAGACACTTCACCCCCATTGCCTGGAATGAGTCTGGTGTGTGTGTGAATGGTTGGTGGTGGACGGAGGGGCCGATGGCACAGACTGGTTGCCTCGCTTCTGTCAGTGTGCCCCAGGGCAGCTGTGGCTACAGTAGTAGTTTATCACCACCGTGTTTGGAGTGAATGAATAATGACACATGTGAAGCGTCTTTGAGCGTCCAAAAAAGCGCTATATAAAACCGATGCATTATTATTATTATTATGTTAATCTACCCCCATCAAAAAATAAAGTATATGGATTGTTTTATAAGGCTTCTCAATCTCTGTTTGTACAGTTTCACAGTCTATGTGACTCACACACAGTGGAAATAACTCTTTCTTCAGCGTTTGGGCTGCGACCTGAAGATTGTAGTGATTACTGATGAATGTATGAATGACTGCTTTTGTTCTCTCACACCTGCTGCACCTCACGTCCTACACCGGGGACATGAGGTGCGCTCTTTTGAAGCGGAAAGCCTCGCACAGCGGCGTGTGTGGGATTTCAGATACGTGCCCGTGGTAGAAGCCTGGTGCAGCATAACGCACACTATGATATGCATAGACAAACACACAAACACATACACTCACATCTGCACACACACACACATATACGTACTGTTTGAACACACATCCGCTCAGACACACACACTCAGGACGGAGACATCAGGGACCACACGTTAGAGACATCAGGGACCACAGAGACATCAGGGACCACACAGACATCAGGGACCACAGAGACATCAGGGACCACATGTTAGAGACATCAGGGACCACAGAGACATCAGGGACCATTGTTAGAGACATCATTAACCACAAAGACATCAGGAACCACAGAGACATCAGGGACCACACAGACATCAGGGACCACAGAGACATCAGGAACCACAGAGACATCAGGGACCACACAGACATCAGGGACCATTGTTAGAGACATTATTAACCACAGAGACATCAGGGACCACACAGACATCAGGGACCACACAGACATCAGGGACCATTGTTAGAGACATTATTAACCACAGAGACATCAGGGACCACAGAGACATCAGGAAACACAGGCTCACGGTCGAACGTCTCGCTAACCGCAAAGTGGCTATGATACCGCGGTCATAAACACAACTTCAGCTCTACCAATACCAATGTGCGTTTGTGTGTGTGTATGTGTGTGTTCGTGTGTGTGTGTTTGTGTGTGTGTGTGTGTGTTTGTGTGTGTGTGTGTGTGTGCGTGTCCTTCTTTCCCTCCACTGGATAAGTCTTGCCAAGTGAACAAAATTTGCCCTCTTCCTGAAAAGTGATGGCGCCCTACCTAAGATGTCTGTCCATTCAAACCCACGGCCTCTGCTCATTGGCTCATCCTCACACCATGGACCAAGAAGTTCAGGAAGACAAGAGACGCTAAAATCCTCACAGAACCTGACCTTTGTGAAAGCTGTTGGTTCCCTGTTTTCTATGGACGACGAGTTTGAAGTAACTCTGTGGTCTATGGGACAATCTCCTTTCAGCCTGTGTGGATTTCGGCTGCAGTACCGCGGTTGGCCTCTAGTCTATGTGGAGACAGGTTGGTGCAGCGACACCCTCCACATAAAGCCACACATCCACGTCACTCACAGCTGCTCTCAGTGCGATCCATGCATCTCTGCTCTCAGCCCAAAGAGGCACAAAGTGACTCACCTCTCCTCATCTCCAGAGGCAGATCTACAGATTTACCCGCTGCTTTCGCTTCTGAAGCTTGGGGGGAAAAACAGAGAGGAAAGGACAGACCACAGACAGTGAAGAGGAATGTTCTGAGACTAAGACACAGAAAGTGGTTTTGCTGCTTGGTCTAAAATGATGGAAAACTCATGTCTTCACAGATCTTAGCCTCGCTGTGTGTAGTGTCACAGGTGTAGCAGCTTGTTTTGGTCTCACTTTAGTTTAGCCCTCTCTAATCAACCGCTAATTAAGCGCTAATGAGTGGTTAGTTCATGGTTTTGCTCCTAATTGGTGTTTAAATGGACTCTCGACATTCAAAAACATTTATGGACTTTGGTCATCTGTCCCTTATGGACCAAAGGCTCTGTGTTTTTTTTATGATTGTACCAGGGAGAGAGGCCAGAGAGGGACCAGAGAGAGACCAGAGAGAGAGAGACCAGAGAGAGAGGCCACAGAGAGAGGCCAGAGAGAGAGATCAGAGAGAGACCAGAGAGAGAGAGACCTTATTCAATATAACTAACTAAACACTAACTTACACGTTCCCATGTAGGTTAGAGTTATAGTAAACTAAATACCACTTAATTAGCTGTTAATTACTGTTTTTATAATAAATGTTGGACCTGGTGTGTTTAGGAGCTGCTTTTAGGTCTGGTGGACATGTTTCCTCACCGGTGGACACCAGGACCGGTCTGTGGGGCTCAGGTTTGACTGGGAACAAGTCCAGGTCTGAGAGAAAGGACAGAGTGAAGACACGGACGGATGAAGACAAACACGAGGGTTCAAAAAGAAAAAGCATTTACCTGAGACCAGCTCCGTCTTCACCTGCGGAGGAAGAATGTGTTCAGGGCTGAGCGGAAAATACATTTCTAGATGAATATTGATATATGTAAAATGGAAACCAGACTGAGTACAGGTATTTTTGTCATATTTCCACTTATGTATTTTTTTTTTCAATTTACTGTATGTTTATCATTGTCTCTCTCGCTGGTCTCTCTGCTCTCTCTCTTTCTCTATTGTCACTCCTTAGCCTCTCTCGAGTATCACTCTGGTCTCTCTGGTGCATCCTTCTGGTCTCTCTCTCCGGCCTCTCTCTGGTCTCACCCTGGTCTCTCTCTGGTCTCTCTCTGGTCTCTCCCTGGTCTCTCTCTCTAGTCTCTCTCTAGTCTCTCTCTGGTCTCTCTCTGGTCTCTCTCCCTGGTCTCTCTCTGGTCTCTCTCCCTGGTCTCTCTCTGGTCTCTCTCCCAGGTCTCTCTCTGGTCTCTCTCCCTGGTCTCTCTCTGGTCTCTCTCTCTGGTCTCTCTCTCCGGTCTCTCTCTCTGGTCTCTCTCTCCGGTCTCTCTCTCTGGTCTCTCTCTCCGGTCTCTCTCTCTGGTCTCTCTCTCCGGTCTCTCTCTCTGGTCTCTCTCTCCGGTCTCTCTCTCTGGTCTCTCTCTCCGGTCTCTCTCTCTGGTCTCTCTCTCCGGTCTCTCTCTCTGGTCTCTCTCTCCGGTCTCTCTCTCTGGTCACCCTCCCTGGTCTCTCTCTGGTCTCTCTCCCAGGTCTCTCTCTGGTCTCTCTCCCTGGTCTCTCTCTGGTCTCTCTCTCTGGTCTCTCTCTCCGGTCTCTCTCTCTGGTCTCTCTCTCCGGTCTCTCTCTCTGGTCTCTCTCTCCGGTCTCTCTCTCTGGTCTCTCTCTCCGGTCTCTCTCTCTGGTCTCTCTCTCCGGTCTCTCTCTCCGGTCTCTCTCTCCGGTCTCTCTCTCCGGTCTCTCTCTCCGGTCTCTCTCTCTGGTCACCCTCCCTGGTCTCTCTCTGGTCTCTCTCCCTGGTCTCTCCCTGGTCTCTCCCTGGTCTCTCCCTGGTCTCTCTCTGGTCTCTCCCTGGTCTCTCTGACCTATCTATATGTTTGCATTGTTTATTTGCGTTTTTGAGTTTCTTGTCTGTATGAAATGTTCTGTACACTGTGTGTAGTACTGTGTGTAGTACTGTGTGTAGTAGTGTGTAGTACTGTGTGTAGTGGTGTGTAGTACTGTGTGTAGTACTGTGTGTAGTAGTGTGTAGTAGTGTGTAGTACTGTGTGTAGTAGTGTGTAGTACTGTGTGTAGTAGTGTGTAGTACTGTGTGTAGTAGGGTGTAGTACTGTGTGTAGTAGGGTGTAGTACTGTGCGTAGTAGTGTGTAGTAGTGTGTAGTACTGTGTGTAGTAGTGTGTAGTACTGTGTGTAGTAGTGTGTAGTACTGTGTGTAGTAGGGTGTAGTACTGTGTGTAGTAGGGTGTAGTACTGTGTGTAGTAACAACAGCAGGTGAAGCACAGAGAAAACTCACCACAGGAGCCGGGGTCACATTGGGGCCTCCATCAGACTCCAGGACCAGCAGCTCCGTCTCCAGGCTGCAGCAGAGAGCACACTTTAGACCAGAGACCAGAGAGAGAGAGAGAGAGAGAGAGAGAGACAGTGAAAGAGACCAGAGAGAAAGAGAGACCAGAGAGAGACCAGAGAGAAACTAGAGAGGCCAGAGAGAGACCAGAGAGAGACCAGAGAGAGACCAGAGAGAGACCAGAGAGAGTATAGAGGGTCTATGTACTTGTATCACTATGATCAAAAAGAGGGAGTGGCCAATAGGCTCCAAAATACATATTTTTTAATAGACCAGGATGATCTCCCCCTGTGCTCTTAAATGCATCTGCTGGTCTTCTCTCAGTACAAACAGGTTTCTATGGTTACACGCAGTGATGGGAATAACGGCGTTACTAGTAACGGCGTTACTAACGCCGTTACTTTTTTCAGTAACGAGTAATCTAACTAATTACTTTGACTGTAACTATAACGCCGTAAGCATTTCCGACATCCCGTTACTGCGCGTTACTCAAGACGCACAATGAACTTCTCTTTTTACTTCGTGATAGGACTCGTGCGCGTGTTGTCATGAGAGAAGGGAGGATGAGAAAACCTCTCAGATGTTATTGGCTGATGTAAAACATATTTCCTTTACAATCCACATGTCTACAGTTGAGAGGATGGCTCATAAATTGTGTTTTTGAAACAAATATGGGTCTTAATCACACTCTACCACGGCTTGTATCACCGTGAGGCCTCAGAGGAGCACATGTGAGCGCAGAAGTCGGCTGCATACAATTCCATCAATAAGCTCCTTTCTCCTCCTGGTTTATCTGCTAAGGACAGCAACAGGTTTGGCTAACATACATATAACATATTTAAGATCATTTAAAATGCACTTAGGGTAATTTTTCAATTACTATAGGAATGATAAGAAAGAGAGGTGAAGTGTAAGACGGTTGATTTTAGAAATTGGATGCACCCGGCTGCAGCAAAACAGAGGAGTTTACGGAGGACACACGCGTTTTGTTTTACTTTTTAAAACTCATTGGACTCATTTCCAAATGGAGGATTACATATCTACGCTCAAACTATTATCTGGACTTAAACATGGAACTGGTCTGAAGCGAAGTGGACTGTGCAGGTCATTTATAAGGTAAGACCCATAACTCTTAGTTTTGCGTTTTGTATGAACAAACAATGCATGAAACATATTCTGCTGTAGCCAAACAAATAAGCCGCTCTCTAGGTCCAGTTGATTTATATGATGTATATGTTCATCTGATTGGGCTGAAGTCAGTGCTTCACCGGTGTTTCCACATTCACAGTGGCAGGTGTTGGTGTTTAGTGCTTACAGCACAGAGAGAGATGAAGAGTGAACAGGACTTCAGCAGCAAAACAGTCTTTTCTAGATGGAAATATTGGCACTGTTTAAACTCACTGAGGTTAAAGGTAAAACTGCACACGTCGAGTGCACATTATGTTCCAGAACAAAACGAAAAAGTAACGCAATAGTTACTTTTACTGGTAACTAGTTACTTTTATAGTGGAGTAACTCCGTTAGTAACTCAGTTACTTTTTGGGAGAAGTAACTAGTAACTATAACTAATTACTTTTTCAAAGTAACGTGCCCAACACTGGTTACACGTAATCGCAGTAAAAATGGTTCCATCGAGAACTGTTTTTTTCCACACAGAACAGGTTCACATGAGTCTTTCTCTTTATTGTTAAATTGGACTGAGAGAGATCTTTGTCCCTTTGCTTTGTCCTGATATTGGAAGGTTTCAGGAAGAGGTTTTCTGAGGTGTTAGGAGGTGTTAGGAGGTGTTAGGAGCCCACAGACCTCCGGATGTGCTCCTCCAGCTCCCTGCTCCTTTGCTCGTCCTGCTCCAGCTGTTTCTTCACCTCCTCGTGCTCAGCTCCACCAGAAGGCGCTCCGTCCAGCAGCCATCGCTCCCTCAGGGCTTTGGACTGACAACAACAACAACAACAACAACAACAGGGAAAATCGCCAAACGCGTCTCAACGTACGCTACAGATGAAGGTAAGTTTATCTTTAGTAAACTCTGCTCCTTCTACATGGAACGTGTCGCAATAAGACTGGAAATGAACGGAACTTATTTCATTCTCTCTCTGAACTTTGTCTGATCTCTCTCTAGTCTCTCTCTAGTCTCTCTCTGGTCTCTCTCTGATTGGTCTCTCTCTGGTCTCTCTCTGGTCTCTCTGGTCTCTCTCTGGTCTCTCTCTGGCCTCTCTCTGTTCTCTCTCTGGGCTCTCTGGTCTCTCTCTGGCCTCTTTTAGGGTCTCTCTCTGGTCTCTCTCTAGTCTCTTTCTGATTGGTCTCTCTCTGGTCTCTCTGGTCTCTCTCTGGTCTCTCTCTGGTCTCTCTCTGGTCTCTCTCTGGTCTCTCTCTGGCCTCTCTCTGGCCTCTCTCTGGGCTCTCTCTGGTCTCTCTCTGGTCTCTCTCTCTGGCCTCTCTTTGGCCTCTCTCTGGTCTCTCTCTGGTCTCTCTCTGGTCTCTCTCTAGTCTCTCTCTCTGGCCTCTCTTTGGCCTCTCTCTGTTCTCTCCTTGGGCTCTCTCTGGTCTCTCTCTAGTCTCTCTCTCTGGTCTCTCTTTGGCCTCTCTCTGTTCTCTCTCTGGTCTCTCTCTGGCCTCTCTCCGGTCTCTCTCTGGTCTCTCTCTGGTCTCTCTCTGGTCTCTCTCTGGTCTCTCTCTGGTCTCTCTCTGGTCTCTCTCTGGTCTCAGCACATATAAACTTCAGTCTCTGGTGGGTCTGGTGTGGAGTGAGTGAAGCTGAACCTTGAGATGTTGCAGAGATCGTCGGTCGTCCTCCAGCTGGTGTCTCTTGTTCTCCACCTCCATCTGCCACTTCCTCTTCTCCTACATCGCCATGGAAACAGGATTAGAGCCACCCCAAACAGCCTCCATGAGAATTAGAGCTAACTCAAACAGACTCCAAGGACGGTAATCTAGAACCAAGATCATGAGTAGCAACGTCCTAGCAACCAAAGAACCAATCAGGAGCAGAGCTGGTCTGTTCCTTGCTGCTAAAATGAACGTTGGGATAGAAGGTTCCTGATTGGTCGGCTGTTAAGGCTATAAAGGCACAATATAAACACCCGGATCACAGAGAGTGCTAAACCTTGGATTCTTTCAGTCCAAAGGCGTTTACTTTTACATGTAAGTCATCAGTAACAGCCAGGTTAGCATTGTCCATCTGTATACAGTCTGTGTTAGTGTGACGGCCCCTCTACTGGTGTTGTGGCAGTTTACTGTTGTGGCTGTCTTAAAAGGTGTGGACAGTAGGAGGCGCCCGGGAATCCTTGGAGCTGTGGACCGGATGGCTATAAAGGGGCATCCGCTGCGCTCACTCTCTCTCTCTCATCTGCGGCTCCTGGGCTTACGCCGGAGGCCCGGGCTGCTGCCTTTGACGGTTATCATCCACCATCCTGGGTCCAGCCAACGCCATCGCCACGCTAATCTTTATTATTTGTTTCTTTGCACCCACGCACCTCAGCACCACACATGCATTACGCCCGTTGTCAAACTGATACTCATTCGCACTACACCCGTTTGCACCCACAGCACATGATCCACGTACACTGATGACATGCAGACGCTCTAATTTTTGAGAAATAAACGCCCAGCACGGGCTTAAACACCGTGTGTGTCCTGCCCACCTTCTTTGTTGCGGCCTCACGAGCCGGGGTCGTAACAAATGGGGGCTCGTCTAAAAAAAGTTTGGTTCATGTTTTTGTTCCCATGCGCGTTGAATATTGACCTACTTTTGTGAATGATCAGTGACGTCAGCATCGGAGGGGAGGCCGGTGCTGCGTGTGTGTAGGGAGTGTGGGAGGACACGACGACGTGTGTTTGGAGGTTTTTGTTGCTCCTCTCGTCGGGACATGCAGGTGAGTGAAGTGTTTTGTTCTAGTTGTGCATGTGGGTTCTGTTTTGCGGCCCTGTCTCCTGCAGGCTAGTGGTGTCGCTGCATGATGCGTCGCCTGTTTGTTTTTTTTGTAGTGTCACGGGGCTGGCGGTTAGTGTTGGCTGTTTACTCAGTCATCTCGGGGGCACTCCGTGGCTTGTCCGCTGGTTTCGTGCATTAATCAACCCACCGCCCAACCGTGTGAAGAGCTAGAGGGGAGTTAGTTAGGTGAGTTTGGGCGTAGGTAAAGCGTAGAGGGGACAGTGGTTGTTTCGAGCCCATCGTGGTGCACTTTAACTGGTGGTTACACTTCGTCTCGCAGTGTATGGTCCCGAGGGGTTTTTTTGTGTGTGTGTGGCTGTTTCTGGGTTTTGACCGAGGATGGGTTTTGACTTGGGAGATTTTGTGGCTGAGCCTTCGGTGGGTCAGCTTGACGGCTGTACGAAAAATGATTTGTTGGAGGTTGCTGCGCATTATAAAATCAATGTGTCAAAACAAGACAAGAAGAAGGTCATTAGACGACAAATACACGACAGTCTAGCTGAACGTGATATCCTTCCTCCGGGCGAGGCGGTATCGGATGCGGAGGTCCGAAAGATGGAATTGCAGTTGGAGATGCGACGTTTGGAGTGTAGGGAACATGAACAGCAGCGTGATTTTGAATTGCGCAAGTTGGAGTTGGAGGCAGATTTGAGGAGGCGTGAGTCGTCACAGAGTGTGTATAGTCAGCGTAGTAATCTAGTTGAAGCCGAGTTTGATGTAAATAAATGTATTTGGTTAATCCCACCGTTTACGGGAAGGGACGTGGATAAATATTTTGTCTTGTTTGAGCGCGTGGCGACGACGTTGGGTTGGCCTCGGAATGTTTGGCCTTTACTACTGCAATGTGTATTTACGGGCAAGGCTCAGGAGGCTTATGCATCATTGTCGCCTGAGGATAGTTTGCTGTATGAGAAGGTGAAGAGTGCAGTAGAGCGGGCGTATGAGCTGGTGCCCGAGGCTTATCGCCAGAAGTACCGCCGTTACAGGAAAGCCGATCACCAGAGTTATGTGGAGTTTGGGCGTGAGAAAACTGCACTGTTTGACAGGTGGTGTGCGGCGCAGAACATTAAAACCTTTGATCAGTTGCGTGACATAATTTTGATGGAGGAGTTCAAGAACTGTTTGTCGGAGAGGATTGCAACTTATATTAATGAACAAAAGACTATGAATGTGTCGGATGCTGCTGTATTGGCGGACGAGTACGTGCTTACTCACAAAGAGTATTCAGGCCGTGTGGGTCCGGGCCATCAGTTTGGCCCGAATAGGCAACGAGAGGGTCATGTTGAGAGTGCTAATCGACAAACTGCTGATCGTGTTTGTTACTACTGCAATAAGCCAGGGCACTTAAAGGCAGACTGTCTATCGCTGAAAAATAAGTACAGGTCAGGTTACGCTAATCCGAAGGGAGCGGGGTTGGCTGCGCCTGTCCTGGTTACTGTAAAACCGGAGGTGACGACGGTTGGGGTGGAAGTGTTGGGTTCGTACCTTCCTTTCATTCGTGAGGGTTACGTCTCGCTGGTGGGCAGTGACCAGAAGGTGTGCGTTAAGATCTTGAGAGACACGGGGGCGTTTGACTCATTCATCCGGGCCGATGTGTTGCCGTGGTCGCGTGAGTCGGAGACTGGTACATGTGTTCCGGTTCGCGGAATGGGGTTGAACGTGCTCTTTGTTCCGTTGCGTAAAGTGTCTCTGGATTGTGAGTTATTTTGTGGGGAAGCTGCGTTGGCTGTGCGTCCTGCGTTGCCGATGGAGGGGGTTTCGGTGATTTTGGGTAACGGGTTGGCGGGGGCGCGTTTGTGGTCGGACGCTGCCCCGTTGACTGTGCCTGTTGAATCGGAGCCGCCGCCATGGGCACTATCCCAGGCAGATGCCCGTGGCAAGGAGCTTCCGGACGTGTTTACAGCGTGCGCCGTGACGCGGGCTATGGCGCGTGCTCAGGGGGGTGGGGGCGAGGTTTGTTGTAAGAAGGTGCACTTACCTTTGTCTAACTTTCCTTTGTCTCTGTCTCGTAGTGAGCTGGTAGCGGAGCAGCAAGCTGACACGTCTTTAAAAGAGCTTTTTGGGCAGGTGCTTCCGGCGAGCGAGGCAGTGGATTCCGCATGTGGGTACTTCCTTGAGAATTCATTGTTGGTGAGAAAATGGATGCCACATGCCGATGCTGTTGGCGAGCCGGTATTTCAGATTGTCGTGCCCAGTAAGTTTCGTTCTGCAGTGTTAAATGTTGCGCATGATGAGGCCGGACATTCTGGCGTGAGGAAAACGTATGATCGGGTCCTGAGAAATTTTTTTTGGCCGCGCCTTAAAAAAGATATTGCTGCTCATGTTAAGACGTGTCACGTTTGTCAGCTAACTGCCAAGCCTAATCAGGTGTTGAAGCCGTTCCCGTTGAGTCCGATTGTGGCAGCATCCGAGCCATTCGAGCACTTAGTTATCGACTGTGTGGGCCCGTTACCTCGTTCAAAAGCTGGCTCTTTCTACCTGCTGACAGTAATGTGTCAGGTGACGCGGTATCCAGCCGCTTATCCGTTGCGTACAATAACTGCCAGGGCCGTGGTGCGCGCACTTACCCAGTTCATTTCGGTGTTTGGCATTCCCAAGGTAATCCAGTCGGACCAGTGCACTAATTTTTCATCTCATTTGTTTGCCCAAGTCCTTAAGCAGCTCGGAGTGCGACACAGTAAAGCGACTGCGTACCATCCGAAGAGTCAGGGGGCATTGGAACGCTTTCATCAGTCGCTTAAGTCTCTGTTGCGCGCTTACTGTACAGAGTTGGGTGGAGACTGGGAGGAGGGGTTGCCTTGGCTGATGTTGGCGGCCAGGGAGGTGACCCAGGAGAGCACAGGGTTTTGCCCGAATGAGCTGGTTTTTGCGCACACCGTGAAAGGTCCTTTGGCAACCGTGGCGGATAAGTTTAAGGAGCCAGCACCTCCGCAAAATCTAGTGGACTATGTGTCTGGCTTCAGGAGACGGTTGTACATGGCGCGGGAGTTAGCTAAAGTAAGACTGACTGAAGCGCAGAGAAAAATGAAGGCGCTGTTCGATCGGCGGTCGGAGGCGCGCACGTTTTTGCCTGGGGATCAGGTGTTAGCCTTATGTCCTGTGGTGACTTCTCCCTTTCAGGCGAAGTTTACTGGTCCGTATACAGTTCTTGAACGCACTTCTGATCAAAATTATGTTATCTCTGTGCCTGAGCGCAGGAAGAAGACACAGCTGTGTCATGTGAACCTGTTGAAACCGTATGTGGTTCGGGAAGCTGACGTGGGGCGGCCTGAGCTCTGTCGGGGTAATGCTGCGTGTGCTGTGGATAGACCTGTCCAGGGGGTTGAAGGTTTGGGGACTGTGGTCAGCTCACCGTTTTCTGTGGGGGATGATGGTGTCACTGGTACCTTGGACAGCGCCCTCGCACAAGGGCGTCTTAGGAATTCGGAGGTTCTTCGTCAGTTAGATTTCTTGTTTGGGCATTTGCCAGAGGACGATGCAAGACGGTTAACTGCATTACTATCTCGCTTTTCCTGTTTATTTTCTGACACGCCGGGTCGTACACATCTGATTGAGCATGATGTGGATGTAGGAGACTCTCAGCCGATTAGGCAACGTTTCTACCGGGTGAATTTTGAAAAACGCAAGTATTTGGACGCGGAAGTGAAGTACATGCTGGAGAATGGGATTGCAGAGCCCAGTACTTCCAGTTGGGCGTCGCCGTGCATTCTGGTGCCTAAATCGGATGGCACTCCTAGGTTTTGTTCTGATTTTCGTAAGCTGAACGCCGTGACTAAACCGGATTGTTTTCCTTTGCCTAGGATGGATGATTGTGTTGATCAAGTGGGCTCAGCCAAGTTTGTCAGTAAGTTTGACCTCCTGAAGGGGTACTGGCAGGTGCCGCTGACGGAGCGTGCGCGTGAGGTGTCTGCGTTTATTACGCCTACGGGGTTGTACTCTTACACTGTCATGCCGTTTGGGTTGAGGAATGCGCCGGCGACGTTCCAACGGTTGATGGGCCGGGTGGTTGGTGATATGCTGGGTTGTGCCGTTTATTTGGACGACGTGGTAGTGTACTCTGACACATGGGGGGACCACTTGGAGCGCATTGAGGAGCTTTTCGCGCGTTTGGCCGGGGCAGGGTTGACGGTTAACCTCGCCAAGTGTGAGTTCGCGAAGGCGACCGTTACGTACCTGGGTCGCGTGGTGGGCCAGGGGGAAGTTCGACCTGTGGCAGCTAAGGTCCAAGCGGTGGAGCAGTTTCCCATTCCGATTACCAAGAAGGAGCTTATGCGGTTTCTGGGCCTCGTGGGGTATTACAGATGTTTCTGTCAAAACTTTTCCTCCGTTGTAGCGCCTTTAACTACCTTACTGCGCAAGGATGTGAAGTTCATCTGGTCTCCTATTTGTCAGCAGGCGTTCGACCGGGTGAAAAGACTCCTCTGTGCTGCTCCTGTGTTGGCGGCGCCGCGCCTTAACCAGGCCTTCCAGCTGTATGTGGATGCGAGCCATGTGGGAGCTGGGGCTGTGCTTACACAGGCGGATCAGTTGGGCATCTGTAGGCCGGTCAGTTACTTCTCAAAGAAATTTAATCGCCATCAGTTGAATTACTCAGTTATTGAGAAGGAAACGTTGGCTTTAATTTTGGCTTTGCAGCATTTCGACGTTTACGTATGTGGCAGCGCAAACGTTGTGGTGCATACAGACCATAATCCGCTTACCTTTTTGTCGTCGCTAAAATGTCCTAATCAGCGTCTGGTCCGCTGGTCGCTCTTCTTGCAGTCATACAGTCTTGACATTCGCTATATTAGGGGGAAGGAAAATGTGGTAGCTGACGCGTTGTCGCGCGCCCCGGTGTGTTAGTTTTGTTTGTGTTTTGTTTTCCCCTCCCCTCTTTCTCGCTTCTTCTGTCCTTAAATCGCTTCTGTGTGCACCAGTTGCCGGGCTGAGGAGTGGTCTGAGGAGGGGTGGATCTGGACACGGATGATCCTCTCTGGGCCTGAACATTTCCATATGGCCACAAGGAAAAAAAAAAAAGTTTGTTGGTGGCTGGGTTTGCTGCACTGGGTGTGGTAACGACAAAAGGTGAGCCTTGCAGGTTGTCGCAGGGTTCCGCGGGGACCTGCTCCTTAAGGGGGGGGGTGTGACGGCCCCTCTACTGGTGTTGTGGCAGTTTACTGTTGTGGCTGTCTTAAAAGGTGTGGACAGTAGGAGGCGCCCGGGAATCCTTGGAGCTGTGGACCGGATGGCTATAAAGGGGCATCCGCTGCGCTCACTCTCTCTCTCTCATCTGCGGCTCCTGGGCTTACGCCGGAGGCCCGGGCTGCTGCCTTTGACGGTTATCATCCACCATCCTGGGTCCAGCCAACGCCATCGCCACGCTAATCTTTATTATTTGTTTCTTTGCACCCACGCACCTCAGCACCACACATGCATTACGCCCGTTGTCAAACTGATACTCATTCGCACTACACCCGTTTGCACCCACAGCACATGATCCACGTACACTGATGACATGCAGACGCTCTAATTTTTGAGAAATAAACGCCCAGCACGGGCTTAAACTCCGTGTGTGTCCTGCCCACCTTCTTTGTTGCGGCCTCACGAGCCGGGGTCGTAACAGTTAGCATTGTCCATCTGTATACAGTCTGTGTTAGCATTGTCCATCTGTATACAGTCTATGTTAGCATTGTCCATCTGTATACAGCCTGTGTTAGCATTGTCCATCTGTATACAGTCTGTGTTAGCATTGTCCATCTGTATACAGTCTGTGTTAGCATTGTCCATCTGTATACAGCCAGTGTTAGCATTGTCCATCTGTATACAGTCTGTGTTAGCATTGTCCATCTGTATACAGCCTGTGTTAGCATTGTCCATCTGTATACAGCCTGTGTTAGCATTGTCCATCTGTATACAGTCTCTGTTAGCATTGTCCATCTGTATACAGTGTGTGAGGTGCTTTGCTCAAGGACACAGAAACTCACAGCGATGATGTTGATCCGGTCCGTCTCGATGACTCTGAAAAACAAACGACAAACCCTTCATTAGAACGTTTCTCTCTTGAATCCGGATCAAACCCGAAAAAAGGAAAAGTCATTGGCCCACATTTATCCTCGGCTTTTGACCCACAGAGACATGTGACATCACAGGCTCGTGTCTATGATGTCACTAAAATTACCCTTAAAACTTCTGTGACTAACAGATTAAACTTTATAACTTTATAAACACATTTTTCTGAAATGTTCTGCCTTTGTTTTCTGTTTGTGGTGAAAATAGTTCCTCTCTGGACTGTAGAGACCTCACTTGTTTGGGCCCAAAGTCCAGAGCAGATCTGGGTCTCGGTCTCTGGGACTGGACCGAGGCCAGGGTCCAGAGTCCGGGCTTTTGTCTCAAACCGGGGTCCGACAAAGCTCCAGACGTCGCCATGGAAACAGCTCATTGCCACAAAGCGTCTCCAGGAAGAAGTGGGAGAACTGTCACAAAACTCTGTCCAGGTCGTGGTTCATCAGAGCCAAAATGTCCTGTCCTCAGCTCCACCTATGGTTTAACGAGTTTGAGAACAGAGTGTCAGGACAGAAGGGTTGGGGGCATGTCTGTTACCTCCAGTTGGTAACACTGGCGTTTTTTCCTCCATTTCAAATACTATACTACACATACTTTTTCTTTTTGGTCTTTTCACCCATTGTACCAAACAAGAAAAGTATATTCAAAATAATAATAACAACAATAACAACTAAATTAATGAATAAAAAGGGCTTTGGTTAGCTTCAACGTCAAACAAATCAGAATTAGCCAGTGCCATACGGAGAAAAGAAAAGGAGAAGGAAAAAAATAACAGATTAAAAAATGTCCCTCTGTCCTGGTCCCTGTAATTATCTGGTTAAAGGCTGTGACCACCTAGACTTAAAAATGTCACTTTTACCCTTCATTTCATATTTGTTGTTGTCTTTCTTGTGTTTGATTCTCTGATCTGTGTTGGCGAATCGACAGCCGAGTAAGGTCCTCCGAGAAAACTACTGTTGTGATTTAGGGCGATACAAGAATAAATGGGATTGAACCGGTTGCCGTTGGTTTCCTTTGATCTGCTCTTTAATTTTGAGAGAAACACTGATGCGTAAATCGTGTCCGTCGGGCACTTGACCCGGGTTCAGGCGGTTCCCAGGCGCACCGCAGACGCCTGTCCCCACGGCAACGGGGCGGGTTCTATGGCGACCTCTGTGTTTGGGTCCTGTCTGCGTCTCGGGCACACGGCTGAGAAGCAACGTAAGGACTACAAATGAGACAGCAGGACTACAACAGAAGCTAAGTGTAATTTAAAGGGGACATAGACGGACGTTCACTACCACCTGTGGACATCAGGTGGTGCTTCTTTAAAAATGCAGTCAGGGATTTTTCCCAGACCCATTATTTTAAGTATTGTGGGAAAACGTCCCTAAACCCTAAAAGTTGTCAATTTATGTGTTTTCAAATAGTAATGGCATTCACCAGATTCCTATAATCTGCCAAAATTATAAAAAAAATATTTGAGCGGACCGATAAAAATAAACCAATGGGATTCGTTCATCTCCAACTAACCAATGGGATGTGTTTACCCCCTTCACCCTCTTCCTGTTTCTCACGAGTGCACCTGAGTTATTGGATTTTCTAAAACCTAAAATGGCTGAACAGAAAATACCAATTTCACGTTTGCCGCCCACTCTCCCTGCTGTGACAAAGAAAAGAAAATGCTGGATGTTTGGTTTGGTGGAGAGGGAGGGGAGAGGTTTCCAGTTGGTGCTACGGCTAAGCTAACAACATCGTTTACTGCATCTTTAACCAAACAGTTTTTTTTATAATCACCATAAAAAAATGGTTGATTGATGGGAATATCTCAGAATTCCATTAATTTGAATGGGAGCAGTCAAAGAGACGGCTCTCTGGGTTCTCGCAGTTTAATAATTCTGGGAATCTTAGGGTTAAACAAACAAAAAAGTTAGGTTCTACGGCTTTGATTATATCTCAACAGAATCTTCAAGGTGTAAAAGTGGCATGACCCAGAGTCGGGGCCCGACGCTGTGGTTTGTTCCCGGGGCCCAGAGTTTGGTGACGCCCCTGCACGTGCCAACGCCTCTGTGGGCTTTTATTGTGAAAATCAACCGCACTTTCAGCTGATTTACTCTGAAGGCGCGCAGCCCGGGACCCTGCAGTGGAACCAGCTCCACCACATCGATTCTAAATCCTCATGTTTTTGTTCAAACTAGATCGATACCTCATCACCGCATCTCTGGAGGATATCGACCCTTTCCGGGGCCCTTTCGCGTTATAAAGTGGGCCGCATGGTCTGAGCGTGAGTCCCGGGACAGTCACATGCGCGCGGGAGGAGGGTCTGACTCAGCATCACCGCGGGCATCCTCCGGGCATCCTCCGGGCATCCTCCGGGCATCATCCGGGTATCATGGCGGGCTTAGGGGCCTGCGGATGCGGCACGAGGCTGGTCCACGCCCGCGGAGAGGAGGGGGAACGGGGAGAACATGCAAAAGTGCAGGCGTGTACTCACTCCATGGCGGCGCGCACTGCAGTCACAGATAGAGGAGAGTCCAGACCAGAGACCAGAAACTATGCCCAGACCAGAGACTAGACCCGAGACCAGAGACTAGATAAAAAAGACCAGAGATTAGAATCCAGAGACCAGAGAGACCAGGGACCAGACCAGACCAGAGACCAGACCAGAGACCGGGATGGACACGCCCACAGCGGACACAGAGGAGAGAGAGAGAGGGGCGGGGGTCACACAGGACCGAGGATGACGCTCAGGACTGAAATCTTTTATTCAGTCAGAAACATTATCACCACTATTGCAGAAAGTGAGACAGAGACCATGGGTTTCGTCTGAGTCTGGACCAGGTCTCCTCAGGTCTTGAGCTGGACAAGGGTAAATCCATGTGTGTCTTCACTATTTGGGTGGTTGATGCAAGACGGTCCTGGGTTCGAATCTCGGTTGGAACAGGGCCCTTCCGGGTGCTCTGGTTTCCCTGTACCACTAAAACATGTATGATGAAGAAAATGATAATCGTCCTGTATAACATTGTGATATTATAAGACCGTCCAATCAGCAGCTGCCAACGTACCAGTGGTTTCAACCCTGAGAAAACCAAAACATGAAGTGGAAAAGTATAGAGCCTTATATTGTTAGAATGATGAGTTTCACTTAAAGCACAGTCGTTTCAAAGTGTCATGAAATCTCTTGAATAATATCTGTAGAACCATCCACAGTGACCTCTGCCCCTGACGGAGGCCCAGGAGCAGTGATGGGTCAAATGCAGAAGACGGGGATAAAGAAAGTGTCATGTAGTTCTTCTTCATGTTGTAAAGTTTAAAAAAAGATTTGAGACCGTTCAAAGTTTATGAGACACAGTTAGTTTAGGAGAACAAGGTTATTGTCAAGTTCAGAGTTAGCTACAGCGCTGTATGTGTCGCATCAGCATCTTTCTCTGTATCTATGAATGCATCGTCGCTGTCAAATAAATAAATAAAATAAAGTTTCCTGTTTCTTGTTTGAGGCGTTCCCTGGGATTCGGGCCGTCTCCTCCTGACGACCAAGTTCTTATTCCCCTTTTCATTGGAACATAATCACTAAATAACCTTCAAATAAGCCTAACATGTCCACTGCAGACAACATTAAAGGTGATGTCTGCAACTCTTCACCTTTGAAATGATGCACATTGTTGCTCTTGTGACCCTGTAGTAGCAGTACTGTAGTACGTAGTAAAGTAGCACACTCAAAGTCACTATGTACACAGTGGTTGTGAACTATAACTGTAGCCACAGCTGCCCTGGGGCACACTGACAGAAGCGAGGCAACCAGTCTGTGCCATCGTCCCCTCCCACCACCACCAACCATTCACACACACACCAGACTCATTCTAATGTGGGGGAAGTGTCTTGCCTAAGGACACACCCACAGTTTGGGACTTTACAGCCACAGCCGCCCCACTGTGGCACCTGGTGTTCCCAGAGGTCTCCCATCACAGCACTAACCTGGCCCTGCCCTGCTTAGCTTCAGAGGTTTGACGGGATGTGGCTCCACCTGCAGGGGGCGCCATCAATACAGTCCCTCTCTCTGACTAAACATCAGTGAGATTTACTGGAGGAGAATAGTTGGACCAATGGGGAGGGGCCTCGGCCTGTGTAAGAATTTAAATTAATTACATCCAATCAGGAAGCAGTGAGGGTGAGAATGGGCGGGGCTAATTGATGCTCTCCATTTTCAATTCCAAACGTCACTGACAGTGATTTTAAAGGTGGGGTACCTAACCTTATTTACAGGTCTTTCGTGATCCCATCGACTAATTGATTAATTGAAAGAACGCTCAAACAAATCGGTTCTCAAAATGACAGCCCTGGTCCTTACGTTCAGTCTGCGCATGTGTTGTCCAGCAGAGGGCAGCAAAACACCAAGTTACGACCACGTTGTTAGTTCACAGTCACAACTTCTCTTCAAATAAAATAAAGATACAGCCCTGTGTAAGGTGACGTATTAAAGCTGCGGTATGTAACTTTCAGACCACAACAATAGAACTCTGTAACAAACACATGTCTCTAGTTCCTGGCGCTAAAATGTGCTTCTGTCATTAGTTTTTATGTATGTCTGTGTCACATGTATAGATCTGCTTTTTCAGACAGAAAAGTGAAGAGTGAATAGAGGACCCTAACCTGGCAAGAGCCAGATTGATGATTGTGTAGAACTCTAACGCGTTCTCCACGATATCAATCTGGGATTTCTCCCGGAGAATCCTTTCGGGGAAAGGAGGGATAAGCAGCAGAATACTTCAAGCTGATTGGGCGAAGTGACGCTGTGTGCCCGCCTACCAAGGTTGCCGTCCAGAAATGCACAAAGCGCCTCTCGCTGTTCATCTTTCAAAAAAGAAATTGGAGATTCTGCTAAAACTGACTTGATAGCCTCAGCTACGCGTCCGTCCTCCTGCGTAGCCATGTTTGTTTTGCTTCGGCCCGGCACTTCTTGCTTTCGTCAAACCCAGATATCCCGCCCTAAACCCCCAGACTGGCGCGTGATTGGCTCGCACACCCAGTGGTTCGACTCGAAAAGTGTAAGCGGGAGCGGTACAAGATGTATTCTCGAGTGTTTGTGAACTCACAAATACCGCGAGAATTCAGCTTGCAGGCAAGGTTAAGAGGACCCCCCTCAGTCAGCCAATCAGCTCTCAGCTCAAAGAGTGACTCACAAGGTGTTTTCTTACATGACGTTTTCTGATAAGACATAGGCAGCATGGTTTGGTATTTGTTATTTTAACTTGACAAGGCCTTCTGTTGGACAAACTGTGTGTATGGGGGAAGAGTCAGGTACCCCAGCTTTAAGAGCAAACTTATTATTACATACCTTATCCCTCTTGTCTCACCTTCTGCTGTTATTCTCTGGTGTCTCCAACTCTCTGGTCTCTCTCTCTGGTCTCACTCTTTCTGGTCTCACTCTCTCTAGCCCGTTTTTCTCGCTCTGACCGGTCTTTCTTGCTCTGGTCTCACTCTCTCTGGCCTGTCTTTCTTGCTCTGGTCTCACTCTCTCTGGCCTGTCTTTCTCGCTCTGGTCTCACTCTCTCTGGCCTGTCTTTCTTGCTCTGGTCTCACTCTCTCTGGCCTGTCTTTCTTGCTCTGGTCTCACTCTCTCTGGCCTGTCTTTCTCGCTCTGGTCTCACCCTCTCTGGCCTGTTTTCTCGCTCTGGTCTCACCCTCTCTGGCCTGTCTTTCTCGCTCTGGTCCCACCCTCTCTGGCCTGTCTTTCTCGCTCTGGTCTCACTCTCTCTGGCCTGTCTTTCTTGCTCTGGTCTCACTCTCTCTGGCCTGTCTTTCTCGCTCTGGTCTCACTCTCTCTGGCCTGTCTTTCTCGCTCTGGTCTCACTCTCTCTGGCCTGTCTTTCTCGCTCTGGTCCCACCCTCTCTGGCCTGTCTTTCTCGCTCTGGTCTCACTCTCTCTGGCCTGTCTTTCTTGCTCTGGTCTCACTCTCTCTGGCCTGTCTTTCTCGCTCTGGTCTCACTCTCTCTGGCCTGTCTTTCTCGCTCTGGTCTCACCCTCTCTGGCCTGTCTTTCTCGCTCTGGTCTCACCCTCTCTGGCCTGTCTTTCTCGCTCTGGTCTCACTCTCTCTGGCCTGTCTTTCTTGCTCTGGTCTCACTCTCTCTGGCCTGTCTTTCTTGCTCTGGTCTCACTCTCTCTGGCCTGTCTTTCTCGCTCTGGTCTCACCCTCTCTGGCCTGTTTTCTCGCTCTGGTCTCACCCTCTCTGGCCTGTCTTTCTCGCTCTGGTCCCACCCTCTCTGGCCTGTCTTTCTCGCTCTGGTCTCACCCTCTCTGGCCTGTCTTTCTCGCTCTGGTCTCACTCTCTCTGGCCTGTCTTTCTTGCTCTGGTCTCACTCTCTCTGGCCTGTCTTTCTCGCTCTGGTCTCACTCTCTCTGGCCTGTCTTTCTCGCTCTGGTCTCACCCTCTCTGGCCTGTCTTTCTTGCTCTGGTCTCACTCTCTCTGGCCTGTCTTTCTCGCTCTGCTCTCACCCTCTCTGGCCTGTCTTTCTTGCTCTGGTCTCACTCTCTCTGGCCTGTCTTTCTCGCTCTGCTCTCACCCTCTCTGGCCTGTCTTTCTTGCTCTGGTCTCACTCTCTCTGGCCTGTCTTTCTCGCTCTGGTCTCACTCTCCGGTGTTTCTCACTGGTTTGGTGACAAAACTTAAAATCCTGATGGTGCCCAGTAGGAAGCACTTTTAGACTTTCTCTTTCCCGGCAATTTCTGAAAAACCTTTTGAATGTAATTCGACTGGAAATCCCCTAAAACTATTAATACGGTTTTAAAAAAGGTCGAAAACAAAACCTGGAGAAAAGCATTAGAATAAATCCAAGTAAAACTGTGTCTTAGTGGGAAATGTTTATTGAAGATAGTGTTGGACAAAACAGATTCAGGACTTTATCTATGGCTTTCATGTGCACAAAGATCCTCTCTACAAACGGGACACACACTCTGACGAAGCAACACTGCGGCGATGGTAACGGAGAGTCCTGGTGCGGCATCAGGACCAGCGCCACACAACACCACGACACAAATGAGACCGGAGCTTAGGATCTAAATTATGACAAAGACTGGATTTTTTCACAAATTATAGTTTATAAGTAAACGATTAAAACATCTGGAGTTGTGTGGTTGTGTAGTTTAAACACAGGTGCGGCGTCTCGAACAACGCAAGGCTCAGTGTGCGTTTAAACAACACAACCGCACTGCTCCGAGTGTGTAATCAACTCACACAAACAACTTTATAGAAAACATATATAGTGTGTCCTCTACAAAACATGTTTGAGGAAAGGGACGATTTTATGAGCCTAGAGTCAGCATTGAGCTCCTTAGCAACGGTTGCTATGACCAAGAAGTAGACATACCGACAGAGGAGAAAAAATAAAAGGTATCCTACATTTAACTGTCACCATAGCGTTAGCCTCAATGCAGAAGAAGCTGATTTGAACTTAAGCTAGCTGGAGCCATTTTCCTTATATGGGCAATTCTTCCGCTGCGTTAGCTTTGTGCTGTAAAAGGGGCAGGTGTGTTGCTAAGACGGTTGCTAAGGCAAGCTGGAGTTTCCCCTGTGATTGAAGGCATCTGATTGGTGAATCCTTATATGGCTCCTATTTGAAATTACAAAGACAATATTAAAATTTCAACACCAAGACCATAGAGGGCACTCAACCACAGATTTTTACGCCCAAAATGATGAGTGTGACACAAACTGTTGCTGAGCGAGAGGAGTTTACTTTTCATTGTAAATCAATAGGAGCCAGAGAGACTTAGATTGAAATTCCTGTTTGCCTTTGCAACCTTTTTGGTAAAAAGTTACGGCACAAAGCTAACACCACGGAAGGAATGCCCATATAAGGAAATCACCTTCTTCCTAGATTCCATATTATGCTTTGTGACTTTTCTCTGCTTTAAAACATTATTAAGTAAGTGCTATTTGGTCTTCATCTGCCCAAAGAAGTTTTTTAAGTAATTCCTTCAAGCTCATTCTCAAGAGGCAGCGAAACGCCAAGGAGCAGAGATCAGCTCGATTCAATGGAGGTAAGAAGAGAGAAAGATGGGACCTTTAAGGCTAACGTTATGGTGACGTCACACTCGGTCAGTCCACTCCTGAAGCTCTATGGTCACATGACAGCAGCAGTGTTCCCCAGTCACACACGAAAGACATAAACATAATGAGAAAAACATAGATCCACGAGTCAGAGTCATCGTCCTCGGTCCAAAAAGGTATCGTGTTTCAGCTTTTACAAGTGATTACAAGATAAAAATATGCATGACACTACACAGGTCTCACAGTGAGAATATGGCAATGATTTAAGTCCTCATAAAACACAAAACAAAGAATTACCTAATAAAGATTGTGACAAAAAAATCTTGATTTGGTGTCTGTAAAGCTGGGTTACCTACGGTTTGTCCAACAGAAAGAGTCAAATGTTGTGAACAAATCAGACCACAACATCTTTTGTGTGAGAAGGATCCCTGTGAGTCACTATTTGACTCTTTGGGCTGAAAGCTGATTGGCTGATTCAGGGTGGTCCTCTCTTTTTCACTTTTCCGTCTGTAATAAAATCCCGGTAATTAGTCCCAGCTTTGCTTCTATCACTTTTGGGTCCAATTTTTCAGAGTGGTATTGTTGTGGTCTGAAAGTTACGTACCCCAGCTTTACACTCACCCTCCATCTTGAGCTCATAGAAAAAGAAATTCTGGACCAATTCAACTTGTTATCTTGGCTTTGAGCCGTGAAAAAGCGTTTTGCGTTCGTACCAGCATCATGGATTCTACTCGTAACAAACAACGTCAAATAAATAAATAAATATTAAAGTGGAAAAGAAGAACATGCAAATAACGCAGGTGTATGAACGTCTACGGGACGAGGCTGAAGCAGAGGGGTATATAGGGATTATGTCGTAAGGTCGGAGGTCGTAAGGCTAGCGTAGGGTTAGCATAAGGCTAGCATAAGGCTCGACAAGAGGACGTGGACGAACAAGAAACCTCTCTGGACCTTTACTCTGAAGGAGGAGGTCTTCACAACTTTACTTTGAAGGCGACAAAGTGAAGGTAAAGTCTATTTTGTGAACTAAGTGCACTTCTATAAAGCAGTCATTTTAATTTGAAGACATTTTTTGAAGATTTGTTTCATGCATGCCTTTACCTTTATTACTCTTGTTTGCACCTTGAGCTAAAGCAGATTCCTAGTTTGTGACTTCCTGTTGCTTAAAATGGCAATAACAATAACTCTGATTCTACATTTGACCTATCCCCTTCATTGTTGCTAGGGCCTAGGGCAGTGGTCGCCGTAGTGACGAGGGACCCATCTCTTCAGAACCAGGGCTGGAGGGTTGTATCTATTCTACATGTTTTTAGTGGGACGGGAAACCAGAGCACCCGAGGAGAACATGCAAACTCCGCTCAGACAAACCCTGTTCCGACCTGGACTCGAACCCAGGACACTCTTGCTGATAAGTGAGACTGCTAACCACTCAGCCACAAGCAGCAGGAGTCTGAAAGGTCTCCTGTTGCCTATCCACGGTGATGCTGGGGTCAGAATTCGACTTTGCAGGCGGGGAAGGTCTCCTCCTGCATGGCCACGGTGCTGTTGCTGCCCAGGACAGTGATGCTGAGCTCGGTCTGTCTCTCGTGACTCTCCTGGTACCACTCGTGCATCGGCAGAGAGTCAAATGTGGGGATCAGAGTCACCTGAAGAAAACACAAACAGACACAGTTCAAAAATTAAGCGTCTGTGTCGTTCTCGCTCTGAAACAACGGATCAAGGACCACAGTCTCAGGACCAGAGAAACGCACACTTTAAAGTCCTGTTTCCGGCTCGGCTCTATGGCCGCTCAGAGGAGTAACCGTAGCAACAGGCTCCTATCACTGCGCTGCCGAACGGAACGTTTCAAAAGATCCTTTTTTCCTTCAGCTGTCAGACTGTACAACAAACATGGAGGAGTCTTCCACTGGACACCTGAATTTCTCTCACAAAAGACTCCACTCCACTCCTAAAATGTTCTAACTGGCAGTGATTGGCCAGAGTAATGCTGGAGGCCATAGTTCCCAAGGAATTTCCCCAGATACTGGTTTGTTGAGGGTAGGTTGCTAGGATACGGTACCAGATACAAAAGCTTAACGGAAACCCTACAGATCTGGAAGTATCAGTGAAAAACATTGCATTAGAGTACAGTGGTTTGTGTTCCGTTACCGGGATCTGCGGCCAGTGGCTCTTCCCCTCCAGCAGAGCGTCCAGGATAGGCCTCATGACCTCCTCCTTCACCGAGTCCTGTCCGCTGATGACGTAATAGGCCGAGCGGAGCCTCCTGAAGAGCTCCGCATCCACTGAGGCTGCAGAGGGACCAGAGGGGAGGTAGGCCAGGTCCACGTACACCGCAGGGCCCTCGGACACCAGTCTGTGAGCTGAGGGAGAAGCAAGGGACACTCTGTGAGCTGAGGGAGAAGCAAGGGACACTCTGTGTGAGCTGAGGGAGAAGCAAGGGACACTCCGTGAGCTGAGGGAGAAGCAAGGGACACTCTGTGTGAGCTGAGGGAGAAGCAAGGGACACTCTGTGAGCTGAGGGAGAAGCAAGGGACACTCTGTGTGAGCTGAGGGAGAATCAAGGGACACTCTGTGTGAGCTGAGGGAGAAGCAAGGGACACTCTGTGTGAGCTGAGGGAGAAGCAAGGGACACTCTGTGAGCTCAGGGAGAAGCAAGGGACACTCTGTGAGCTGAGGGAGAAGCAAGGGACACTCCGTGAGCTGAGGGAGAAGCAGGGGACACTGTGAGCTGAGGGAGAAGCAGGGGACACTCCGTGAGCTGAGGGAGAAGCAGGGGACACTGTGAGCTGAGGGAGAAGCAGGGGACACACTGTGAGCTGAGGGAGAAGCAGGGACACACTGTGAGCTGAGGGAGAAGCAGGGGACACTGTGAGCTGAGGGAGAAGCAGGGGACACACTGTGAGCTGAGGGAGAAGCAGGGGACACTGTGAGCTGAGGGAGAAGCAGGGGACACTCTGTGAGCTGAGGGAGAAGCAGGGGACACTCCGTGAGCTGAGGGAGAAGCAGGGGACACTGTGAGCTGAGGGAGAAGCAGGGGACACACTGTGAGCTGAGGGAGAAGCAGGGGACACACTGTGAGCTGAGGGAGAAGCAGGGGACACTGTGAGCTGAGGGAGAAGCAGGGGACACTCTGTGAGCTGAGGTGTTACAGCCATCACTCCGCTGCCGTCCCTTCTGTCCATAGTCTCTACTAATCTTTGCCTGGCCTGCTGTGTAGTTGTATCTTTGCCTGGAAGGTATAAGTGACTTGTACAGAGCTAGGGACAGCAAAGATACTGCGCAGAACACTCAAGCTTCCTGGGCTCTGGTAGAGGACCGAGCATAGAGAGGGATAACCATGGATGGAAAGTGAACGTAGCAGTTTGTAAATGTATCCAAGACTCCACTCATTTTGGACAGGGCTAAGATTTTATTTTTATTTTTCTGAAAAGCATTTGCAATAAAAGTTAATTCCCAAACAGAAGGCTGATATTGCAATGTGGCCATTGTCTATGGCTGATCTATGCTAATATTAGGAACTTCCGGCACAAACATGTCTGCCCCATCTGTCTGAAAGCTGTAATTAAAACTTGTTACACTATGATGAATATAGATCTCATGACAGAGAAACAGCATCTTGAAACAATCCAATAACTTTTTAGTGGGTAAAGCTCGTACACGCTTGATTTTCTGTAATATTCAAATATTGTTATCCTCAGTTTTATATGAATATAAAAATAAATACTGTATCTATGTTCACAGCAGACTTACCAACTGACAGCTTAGCTGGTCCCGTCTTGGAACCTCCCAGAGAGTTCCTGGTTGCGGTTTTGACGTCCAGACTGGGGACTGTGCGTAGAGACCCCGTGGCACTCCCAGCTTTGGACTTTCCATTGTGGGTCGCAGTGTTGCCAGGTGACACCTTCTGGCCTGCACTTGCCGGTCTCTTGCCTTTGGTAATTTGCTTCTTGCTTGCAGAGTCATTTTCTGGGTCTGCCATGCAAGCTCCAGGCTGTGGGGGCAACGGAGGGAGATCTTTGACCGGAGCTGGGGGCGGGTCGTAGCTGTAATTGAGGTACAAGTTGCTGGAATCATCCTCAGAGTCCATATCCACCGTGATGGAGGGACAGTCTTCAGTTGCGGCTACATCGGAGTCCGTCGCAGTTGGAAGCGATTCGCTGATTGACGTCGGCGGAGTTTCTTGACTGTCCCCAGATTCGCTCAAGCTCTGCTCCTGAAGATTGTTATTCTCAGTGGTTTCCAAACATGTAGCGTGGTGTGAGTGATTTCCAGGCACTTTGGGATGCTGGAACTCGCAAGGCGTCACCAAGCAAAGATCAACGTCGTGAGGGATGTCTGCCAAGAGATCCGACATTCCGTGGATATGGTCGTTCTTGCCAATTTGAGGTAAGTTGTCGTGTGAAGCCCCGTTACTAACAGGTATACCTTGCTCTAATGACGCGGACAAAGATTCATCAACCTCGGTAGAATGTGGCGAGCAGAATTCCGCTGGCATGGACGTCACAGTTGGCGAAGAGTCCTGCATTGTGTCTTTGAGCGGACTTAGAGTTAGGAGACTGGACTGCTTCTCTTGGGAAGACGTGGAACTCCCCAACCCTTCTTTCCACGAGCTCAAATCTGACGTCCTACACGATCCCCCTTGATTATCGTCCTCAAACCCCAAACTGGACATCCGAGCATCAAGCCCACTATCCTCACCCAACCCTCGCATGTCTTCATCCAGGGATTGGTGGAAGGGAGTGTGGCCTGCACTGTTGGGAGCCGAATCTGCTGACGACAAATTGGTTTTGTCTTCAGAGCTGACGCAAACTCCGTCTTGGCAATTCTCAGTATAAGTCGGGTTGAGATTGAAGTTCACATTCAGATCCCCCTTAGCTACTTTTCCCGCTGTCATTTTCTCATGGCTACCCAACGAGTTTCCGTTTATCTGCACGTCACCACTCCCACTTGAACTTCTCTCCTCCAACTTCAGCTTTGCAAATTCTGGCGGCAATTTCTCCTCCATGTTGTCCACGACGCCTTTGCCTCCTGCTTTACCCTTCGTTCCTTTTGCCGATCCATCTTTCTTGAGCGGTTCTTTTTTCAGGGAACCCGTTTTTGCCTGCACTTTTTTCAAATCTAGGCTTGCTACTGAAGACGTGCTAGAGGCTGCACCCGATGGCTTCTTCGCCTCTTTGGGTTTTGCCGCCTTCTTGTCCTCGACTTTCAGGTCCTTCTTAAGATCCTTCTTACGTTCCGGCTTAATGTCCTTCTTCACTTTGGCACCAACTTGACTTGACAGATCCTTCTTCTCAACTTCCTTTTTGCCATCGACCTCATTGTCCTTCTTTACAACACCAACAATTGCCTTATCATCCCTCTTCTTTCCATCCTTTTTCGAGTCTTCCTTCTTTGGAGCGAGCTTCTCTACCTGCGCTTTTGCCGGCTTTACTTTTGCATCAGCAACTTTGGTTTTGGATTTTTCTTCCAAATCCTTCTTATCCTTCATTGCGGTCTCACTTGCTGCTTTCGGTTTGGTCTCTTGCTTTTTCACGTCCAACCGCGATACCTTCTCTTTCAAAGTACCGCTTTTGAGGCTTTCGCGGCTCTCTGCTCGCTTTGGGAGCTTGTCGTGTTTGGCCATTTCCAAATCTCTCTGGCACGCTATGGGAACTTTAAGGCACTCGAGATGTTTGAGTTTTTCCAGACTGTCCAGTATCTTGGCTTGCGGTGTGCAGCCGGGGAACAGGACTCTGATGATTTTCTCTTGGGGATTTGAAGGATGCCAAATCAGCAAGGCACAGACAGAAACAAGGCACGTCAGTGGTAGAGTTGCAGTCTTTGACCCTGAACCGCTTTCAGGCCATGTTTTTTTGAAACTATCAAGATCTTTGCTTCCACTAATAGGATTGAGTATGTATAGCTCCAAGCGACCAACACCCATTTTTTGGAACATAATAACCGGTTCAATTGAGGGTCCGTTCAAACGCACTAGAGGTTCAGGCTTGATAGAGAGACGCTCCAAAATCTGTAAAGTTACCCCGACTTGGTCACAACTTCGCAGCTCACTCAGATTGCCTTGACTTGCTTTGAGCTTATTGGGAATGTTTAGAAACACAACTCCAATTTCAGGAGAGATGAGGTACTTCATCCAGTCCTCTTCGGGGTAAGAAGCACTCGCCTCTTCGTCTTGTTCCGCCATTTTCCTCAACAACAAACTGTTGAACCCTGGGAGATTATCAACACCAATATGGGTCAGCAAAACGGAATCAATCCTGTCCAAATGTCGGACGAGTTTCCAAAATGACGAGCAGGGATCCGAGCCGCCATTGACCAGGACGTTAAAACCATTAACGGCAAAGAAGGCGGAGTCTCCTCGTCCGCCGGGGAAGACGTAGCAGCATGGACGGGACAGCTTCAGGAAGCCGACGGTGCTCGGCGGTTCGAGGAGGTCGAAGGGAGACTCCAGCTCCAGAGACTCGGACAGATACTCGCTGAACTCCTGAAGTCCCTCCATCTCTGGGAAAACCGGAGTGGGGTTAATTTGGAGATCGATTAAGTCCTGAAGCGAGTGCAGCTTTGGGTTCTTCCAAAGACCGCAGTTGGGACAGCTCAGGGTGAGTGTGGGCTTTGCAGAGTTTGACGAACGTAAGGCGTCACGAATCTGAAAGAGAAAAGATGGAAGAGAAGCGGATGGTCAAACAATAATGTAAGGAAATATATAATGAAAATCGACTCCTTTTTTAGATTTTACCCTGATTACAATCCTCCGTCACAGACCTAGAGTTGCTTTTAGATTCTGGCACAAACTTAGCTCCGCCCCTTTTGTCTAAAATCTCCTGTCTCAGTCCTGTAATAGTATGACATCATTGTACCACTCAGAGCAGGTTTTTGTTGTTTTGGTAATTTCTCAGGTGAAAAGACATTCTTTACCATCACTTTGCTGTGTTGGCGGCTGGTATTATTCAAATTTGGAAAATGACCAAATCAACCCCTCCCACCGGTGACAAATTTTATGCGATATAAATTTGGCCACGGTAGAGATTTTTGTTATACCGGCATATTGCGATAGGTCATTATGTCATCAAATTGCGCAGGCTCTGACGCCAGCAGAGAGCACCAAAACAAACCGGCATTCAGCAGCATTAACCTAGCACATTAGCCTAGCATTAGCCTAGCAGACACCACTGGAAACGGCAAACAACAGCACGGCATTCACACCATGTTTCTGTCTCTGTATTGTTGTCACAGCGGCCCCAGCAAAGGTAAATACACACAGCAATCACAAAACGTCTACCTTTTAGCCAATGAGTGTCAAAGGGGCGTAGGCTCGAAGTGCCAGCGTGAGCCGTGCCCGCAGCATCATCACATCAGAAGTTTGGGAAACCGCGGTCAATAGCTCACAAAAGCTACTTTGTGCAACAAAATTAATTGTGCCAAAATGACCATTTACAGTGCGAAAGTATTCGACCCCCTTCAACCTTTCAACATTTCGCCACATTTCAGGCTTCAAACATGAAGATATAAAAAAAAAATGTTTTGTCATGAATCAACAACAAGTGGGACACAATCGTGAAGTGGAACGAAATGTATTGGATAATTTAAACTTTTTTAACAAATAAAAAACTGAAAAGTGGGGCATGCAATATTATTCGGCCCCTTTACTTTCAGTGCAGCAAAGTCACTCCAGAAGTTCAGTGAGGATCTTTGAATGATCCAATGTTGTCCTAAATGACTGATGATGATAAATAGAATGCACTTGTGTGTAATCAAGTCTCCGTATAAATGCACCTGCTCTTTGATAGTCTCAGGGTTCTGATTAAAGCGCAGAGAGAACCATGAAGACAAAGGAACACACCAGGCAGGTCCGAGATACTGTTGTGGAGAAGTTTAAAGCCGGATTTGGATACAAAAAGATTTCCCAAGCTTTAAACATCTCAAGGAGCACTGTGCAAGCAATTATATTGAAATGGAAGGAGTATCAGACCACTGCAAATCTACCAAGACCCGGCCGTCCCTCCAAACTTTCATCTCAAACAAGGAGAAGACTGATCAGAGATGCAGCCAAGAGGCCCATGATCACTCTGGATGAACTGCAGATAACTACAGCTGAGGTGGGAGAGTCTGTCCATAGGACAAACAATCAGTCGTGCACTGCACAAATCTGGCCTTTATGGAAGAGTGGCAAGAAGAAAGCCATTTCTCAAAGATATCCATAAAAAGTCTCGTTTAAAGTTTGCCACAAGCCACCTGGGAGACACACCAAACATGTGGAAGAAGGTGCTCTGGTCAGATGAAACCAAAATCGAACTTTTTGGCCACAATGCAAAACGATATGTTTGGCGTAAAAGCAACACAGCTCATCACCCTGAACGCACCATCCCCACCTACGCTGTAGTTATCTGCAGTTCATCCAGAGTGATCATGGGCCTCTTGGCTGCATCTCTGATCAGTCTTCTCCTTGTTTGAGATGAAAGTTTGGAGGGACGGCCGGGTCTTGGTAGATTTGCAGTGGTCTGATACTCCTTCCATTTCAATATAATTGCTTGCACAGTGCTCCTTGAGATGTTTAAAGCTTGGGAAATCTTTTTGTATCCAAATCCGGCTTTAAACTTCTCCACAACAGTATCTCGGACCTGCCTGGTGTGTTCCTTTGTCTTCATGGTTCTCTCTGCGCTTTAAACAGAACCCTGAGACTATCAAAGAGCAGGTGCATTTATACGGAGACTTGATTACACACATGTGCATTCTATTTATCATCATCAGTCATTTAGGACAACATTGGATCATTCAAAGATCCTCACTGAACTTCTGGAGTGAGTTTGCTGCACTGAAAGTAAAGGGGCCGAATAATATTGCACGCCCCACTATTCAGTTTTTTATTTGTTAAAAAAGTTTAAATTATCCAATAAATTTTGTTCCACTTCACGATTGTACCTTTATAAGAACCTGCTAGACCTATATTGAAATTCACACACCAAATTATACCGTAATATATACCGTCTACCGTCTGTGACCCAAATTATACCGCAATATGGATTTTAGGCCATATCGCCCAGTGACAGCACAGACTGAAAGCATTTTATTTTTGTTTCACCATATATTTTCTACTGAAGATCATATTTCACATTCTAAACATATAATTGCAGGTAAGGTAATAGCTTCATTATAACAGAAATCCACATGGGCTGTGCAGGGCATTTTCCCATAGACCTCAAATGTTAGCTAAAATGGCTCGTCCTCAGCTGTCAGGGAACCAACAGTTTTCATAGAGGTTGGATTTTGTGGGTCCTTCAGTGTCCCTTACCCTCCCCACCCTGAACTCCACCCCCAGCCTGGGCCTATCACCCTAAACCCCAACAAAGATTATTCACAGATTTGTAGTTCGTTACCTGCAAAACCATATGAAAGAGGAGAGTGATAGAGAGCGTTTGTGTGGAGGAGAATGCAGGGTGTGTCGCCGTGACCTCATGTGGATAAAACATCAGCCCCACGAGAAGCCACATCACACACTAAAGGAACACGCTTTGTTCTGCACAGATCAGACCAGAGAGAGACCAGAGAGAGACCAGAGAGAGACCAGAGAGAGAGACCAGAGAGAGAGACCAGAGAGAGAGACCAGAGAGAGAGACCAGAGAGAGAGACCAGAGAGAGAGACCAGAGAGGGACCAGAGACCGACTAGAGAGAGAACAGAGAGAGACCAGAGAGAGATCAGAGAGAGACCAGAGAGAGACCAGAGAGAGAGACCAGAGAGAGAGACCAGAGAGGGACCAGAGAGAGACCAGAGAGAGAGACCAGAGAGAGAGACCAGAGAGGGACCAGAGAGAGACCAGAGAGACCAGAGAGAGACCAGAGAGAGACCAGAGAGAGAGACCAGAGAGGGACCAGAGACCGACTAGAGAGAGAACAGAGAGAGACCAGAGAGAGATCAGAGAGAGACCAGAGAGAGACCAGAGAGAGACCAGAGAGAGACCAGAGAGAGAGACCAGAGAGGGACCAGAGAGAGACCAGAGAGAGACCAGAGAGAGACCAGAGACAACTATTCAACATTCACGACATCTTTACAAATGTGTTTTGCTTTACTAGTTTGCAAAAGAAATCCATAATTGCAGTCTTTATGATTCGTTTGTAGCGTCCGTGAAGCGTCGCTGATTTTAAAAGCGGCGCTTTGTGGTGAGCGCCTCGTACCTCGTCATCGCAGAGAATTTGTCTGAAATGGTTTAAGGAGAAGAATCCTCTCTGCAGCACAATGTCCCCAGAGTCCTCCACACACTGTCCAGACAGGACCAGCAGCTTGTGTCGGGAGGGGAGGAGGAGCAGGCGGCGGACCTGAGCGCACACACACACATTAATACACACATATTACCACACAAACACACACACACACACACACATTAATACACACACACACAAACATTAACACACACATATTACAACACAAACACACACACACACACTAATACACACACACGCACACACACACACAGTAACACACGCACACACAAACATTAACACACACATATTACAACACAAACACACACACACACACACACATTAATACACACACACGCACACACACACACAGTAACACACGCACACACAAACATTAACACACACATATTACCACACAAACACACACACAAACACACACGTTAAAACCATCAGACTCTGTGTTAATGTCATCAAGTGTGTGTCCAGAAACAATGTGCAGCTGAACTCAGAGGATTCATGTGGAACAAAGACTTTTGTGTCGAGACAAACTGTGGAACCTGCAGAGGAAGAAACAAACTACAGAGGAGGGTGCTCTCCCTCTCCTCCCTCTGCTCTCTCTCCCTCTGCTCTCTCCCTCTGCTCTCTCCCCCTGCTCTCTCTCCCTCTGCTCTCTCTCCCTCTGCTCTCTCTCCCTCTGCTCTCTCTCCCTCTGCTCTCTCTCCCTCTGCTCTCTCTCCCTCTGCTCTCTCTCCCTCTGCTCTCTCCCTCTGCTCTCTCCCTCTGCTCTCTCCCTCTGCTCTCTCCCTCTGCTCTCTCCCTCTGCTCTCTCCCTCTGCTCTCTCCCTCTGCTCTCTCCCCCTGCTCTCTCCCCCTGCTCTCTCCCTCTGCTCTCTCCCCCTGCTCTCTCCCCCTGCTCTATCTCCCCCTGCTCTCCCTCTGCTCTCTCCCTCTGCTCTCTCCCTCTGCTCTCTCCCTCTGCTCTCCCCCTCTGCTCTATCTCCCCCTGCTCTATCTCCCCCTGCTCTCTCCCTCTGCTCTCTCCCTCTGCTCCATCTCCCCCTGCTCTCTCTGCCCTCTCTATCTTCTCTCTCTCTGCCTGCTCTCTCTCTCTGCCTGCTCTCTCTCTCTCTCTCTCTCTCTCTGCTCTCTCTCTCTCTCTGCTCTCTCCCTCTGCCTGCACTCTGCTCTCTCGCTCAGCTCTCCCCCTGTACATGTTAAGTCTAAAGTAGAACTCACCTCGGAGCAGACAAACTCAGACGTCGGGTTGACCACGACCTGAGTGTCCAGCACGTCCCCGCGGTGCTGCAGCGTCCTCTGACCTGCAACAGTTTCACTTCTGTAAACTCTGAGCAGAAGCAGAAGTGACGTTTGCTTCACCATTCAACCCTCACTGCTGTGTGCGGACCAGGAAATGCAGCAGAAGATAGAGCAGAGAGTACCATGTAGAAAAGAGACAAACCAGGAACGAGATTTCAGTTTCAAAAGAAAGCACAAAACACCTCGCCCTGTGGTAAAATGCTCCTTCCATGGCACAGATGAACCAATCAGGAGAGAGCTCAGCAATACTGCCTCAGTCCTGGGTCTACAGCCTCAGTCCTGGGTCTGCGGCCTCAGTCCTGGGTCTACAGCCTCAGTCCTGGGTCTACAGCCTCAGTCCTGGGTCTGCGGCCTCAGTCCTGGGTCTACAGGCTCAGTCCAGGATCATATTTTTTTATTTTTTTTTATTCTTTATGAGAGAAACAGCACAGAGTGTTCTGAGAGGGGAGGGAGAGTGTGTGTAAAGTTGATTTGACGCTGCAGATGTGTCGAGATCTTTAACCTGAGAGGAAGTGCTTCCTTCCTGAAGACACAGACTGTATTTAGGACCATTTCCCTAAAACAGACAAACTTCAGACTGAAACAAAGATCAGAGACCAGAGAGAGAGACCAGAGCGAGACCAGAGAGAGACCAGGGAGTGACCAGAGAGAGACCAGACAAGAAAATATAAGAGACCAGGAACCTGACCAGAGAACAGAAAGACCAGAGTGAGAGAGACAAAAAAGAGAGACCAGACAAGAAAAAAAATATACCAAACCAGAGACCAGACCAGAGAGACCAGACTATAGACCAGACCACGACAGGACCAGAAAGAGCAGAATCCAGAGAGGCCAGAGAGAGACCAGAGAGAGACTAGAGAGGGAACAGAAAGACACACAAAAGAGAGAACGGACAAAGCGAGACCAGAGAGAGAATCCTGACACAAACGTCGCATAGTCAGGCAGAGAGAATCCATGCCTGAACAAAACTGCCAGAGGTTAAATCGGTGGTGGAATGTGATGTCCCTGATGCAGAGTTAATCAGGGCTTCATTAGGAGCTCGTTCCGACACCTCCCTGCTGTAGCGGCTCCTCCTCGGGCTGCTTCATGGTCCTCGTCCACAGCGGTATGTGATCAGCTGATGTGTTTGGATCACACACGCAGTCCAAACACAGAGCTGCGTTCATCCAGAGAGAAAAGTGCGACGGGTTCAAAAGGCCTCTGGGGAAAAACTAACTATGGACCATAACATGCTGTCCTGGTCTGATCAGAAAACATGGTGTTGTTACTGTAAGAAAGAGTCACTATTTGACTCTTTGGGTTGAGATCAGATTGGCTCTCTGGTCCCTCTCTCTGGTGTCACTCTGGTCCCCCTCTCCCACTCTCTCTCCCTGGTCTCTCTCCCTGGTCTCTCTCCCTGGTCTCTCTCCCTGGTCTCTCTCCCTGGTCCCTCTCCCTGGTCACTCTGCCTGGTCACTCTGCCTGGTCCCTCTCCCCTCTCCCTGGTCCCTCTCCCCGGTCCCTCTCCCCGGTCCCTCTCCCCGGTCCCTCTCCCCGGTCCCTCTCCCTGGTCCCTCTCCCTGGTCCCTCTCCCTGGTCCCTCTCCCTGGTTCCTCTCCCTGGTCCCTCTCCCTGGTTCCTCTCCCTGGTCCCTCTCCCTGGTCCCTCTCTCCCTGGTCCCTCTCTCCCTGGTCCCTCTCTCCCTGGTCCCTCTCTCCCTGGTCCCTCTCTCCCTGGTCCCTCTCTCCCTGGTCCCTCTCTCCCTGGTCCCTCTCTCCCTGGTCCCTCTCCCTGGTCCCTCTCCCTGGTCCCTCTCCCTGGTCCCTCTCTCCCTGGTCCCTCTCTCCCTGGTCCCTCTCCCTGGTCCCTCTCCCTGGTCCCTCTCTCTGGTCCATGTGACAGAGGCCAAAAACACATGAATATGAAAACTGTGATAGAATCGACGTGGATGTTATTACACGGTTCCATTCCTGCCGCATCGCTCTGAGCTCTGCCCCCAGTGGTCTCACCTTTGACCTCTTCAGACAGGAAGGCCGAGTGACGCGACACAAAGAGCTTCAGCTGCTCGTCCAGCACCGACACGTCCAAGTCCACGGCCCAGCGACGCACTCCTGCAAACACCAGGAGAACCAAACCATCAGGACTACTTTATTTAAAAAACGGTTTGAATCTGTTCAGTTCCAACGTTACAGCGGCCAAAAGTAAAAACCATGTTTGTGTCATCAACAGAGAGGATGAATATCATTTGGATAGTTTTATTTTTCATGTATGTCATTTATGAATAGTGTGGGTCTCAGTATTGACCCTTGTGGTACCCCACACAGGGAACTAAACAGCACTTTCCGAGCGTCTGGGCGGGTTTTCATGAGCTACTCCGATCAATTGGCCAATTTTCTAATAATCAATGGCGGCACGGTGGCTGAGTGGATAGCACTCTCGCCTCTCAGCAAGAAGGTCCTGGGTTCGAATCCCGGTCGGACCAGGGCCTTTCTGAGTGGAGTTTGCATGTTCTCCCCGTGTCTGCGTAGGTTTCCTCCGGGTACTCCGGTTTCCCCTACCACTAAAAATATGTACAATAGTTCTGGCATATGCCTCCTGTACTGGCGACCCCGCTCCCATCTCTGTGTGGAGTGAGAGACAAATGCCCAAAATTAACAATTGTAAACCGCTTTGAGACTCTGATCTGCAGTGAAAAGGCGGTATATAAATAAAAACTTACTTACTTACTTACTTACTTACCAGAGAGAGACCAGAGAGAGACCAGAGAGAGACCAGAGAGAGACCAGAGAGAGACCAGAGAGAGACAGAGAGAGACAGAGAGGGACCAGAGAGAGACCAGAGAGAGACTAGAGAGTAGAGCTGCAACTAACGATTATTTTGTAATCGATTAATCGATTAATCGCTTGGCTGTGAATTGTGTAGAAAAAAAATATTTTTTCATCACAAAAAGCTAAAGTGGCAACACTCGAGGACGTATTGATGGCGTAAACTTAAAGTAAAGGTTTGTAACAGGCTCTTTGTGCTAATTCTGCTATCTGATTGGATGAGACAGACAGATTATTATAGAAATTATAAAAACAAAGTCGGTTTTAATCAAAAATACTACATTTTCATGTCATTTTTGCTCGGTTTGAGTCCGTGTGAACCAGAAAACGATTAATCGATTACTAAAATAGTTGTCGACCATTTCAATAATCGATTAGTCGTCGATTAATCGATTAGTTGTTTCAGCCCTACTAGAGAGAGACCAGAGAGAGACCAGAGAGGGACCAGAGAGGGACCAGAGACGGACCAGAGACGGACCAGAGAGAGACCAGAGAGAGACCAGAGAGGGACCAGAGAGGGACCAGAGAGAGACAGCGAGGGACCAGAGAGAGACCAGAGAGGGACCAGAGAGGGACCAGAGAGGGACCAGAGAGGGACTAGAAAGAGATAGAGAGAGACCTGAGAGACAAGAAAGAGAGACAAGAAAAAAAAAGAGCAACCCGATCAAGACCAGAAAGAGACAAAAAGCGATCAGAGAGAGACTAGAGATACTTGACCCATTGACAATTATTTCAACATAAACAAATCCTAAATCAAGAGGATTTAGGATTTAGGAAAACAAATTCTAGTGAAGTTTTGCAAAGAGCTTAAATAATTGCGGTCTTTGTCAAACGAGTGACGTGTATTTTAGTCTTGCCCTTTTGATCGCGCTTCCTCCACAGTTTAAATATATCACGGACTGATCAGAGTGTGAAACCAGAGCAGAGAGAAGGACAATCACATTATGGACACCAGAACATGCTCACCATGAAACTGGGAAGGACCATTCTGCTATATGAGAGAGAGAGACCAGAGACCAGAGAGAGAGAGACCAGAGAGAGAGACCAGAGAGAGAGACCAGAGAGAGAGAGAGAGACCAGAGAGAGAGACCAGAGAGAGAGAGACCAGAGAGAGCAACCAGAGAGAGAGAGAGAGAGAGAGAGACCAGAGTGCGAGAGAGAGAGAGACCAGAGTGCGAGAGAGAGAGAGACCAGAGGTAGAGAAAGAGAGACCAGAGGGAGAGAGAGAGAGAGAGACCAGAGGGAGAGAGAAAGAGAGAGACCAGAGGGAGAGAGAAAGAGAGAGACCAGAGGGAGAGAGAAAGAGAGAGACCAGAGTGCGAGAGAGAGAGACCAGAGGGAGAGAAAGAGAGACCAGAGAAAGAGAGAGACCAGAGAAAGAGAGAGACCAGAGGGAGAGGGGAAAAGACCAGAGAGAGAAAGAGATAAGACAGAGACCAGAGGGAGAGAGACCAGAGAGAGAGACAAGAGAGAGAGAAATGCCGGAAATAGAGAACAGCAAGACCAGATAGAAGAAAGAGAGAGCAGGCAAAGGAGAAGAGCTGAGAGAGGAAAGAAAGGAGAAAAAGGAGAGGAGAAAGAGAGAGAAAGGGAGGAGAGAGAGTGGAGGAGAGAGAGTAGAGGAGACAGGAGACGGAAGAGGAAAGCTAAGATAGGGGGAGGAAGAGGAGAGGAGAGAAGGGCAGAAACAGCTCTGCCCCTGAACTCATTAATCAGATTGAAGCGATGATGTCGTTGCTAATGGTCCGTGAGAGAAACATGTGACATCATAAATGAGACTATTGTGGATTTGAATTGGAAATGATTAAAAGTCGAGGATGAGGCACAAGGAAAAGAGACCCTGACATTATCTGTAATAATTACATTACAGTGTATTTCAGTCTGTGCTGAGACCAGAGAGAGACCAGAGAGAGACCAGAGAGAGAGACCAGAGAGGGACCAGAGAGAGACCAGAGAGAGCCCAGAGAGAGACCAAAGAGAGAGACCAGAGAGAGACCAGAGAGAGACCAGAGAGAGAGACCAGAGAGAGACCAGAGAGAGACCAAAGAGAGAGACCAAAGAGAGAGACCAGAGAGAGAGACCAGAGAGAGAGACCAGAGAGAGAGACCAGAGAGAGAGACCAGAGAGAAACCAGAGAGAGAGACCAGAGAGAGACCAGAGAGAGAGACCAGAGAGAGACCAGAGAGAGACCAGAGAGAGACTAGAGAGAGACTAGAGAGAGACCAGAGAGAGACCAGAGAGAGACCAGAGAGAGACCAGAGAGAGACCAAAGAGAGAGACCAGAGAGAGCAGAGAGAGACCAGAGAGAGATCAGAGAGAGACCAGAGAGAGACCAGAGAGAGACCAGAGAGAGACCAGAGAGAGACCAGAGAGAGACCAGAGAGAGACCAGATAGAGACCAGATAGAGACCAGATAGAGAGAGACCAGAGAGAGACCAGAGAGAGACCAGATAGAGAGATACCAAAGAGAGACCAGAGAGAGACCAGAGAGAGAGAGACCAGATAGAGAGAGGCCAGAGAGAGACCAGAGAGAGACCAGAGAGAGACCAGATAGAGAGAGGCCAGAGAGAGACCAGAGAGAGACCAGAGAGAGAGACCAGAGAGAGAGACCAGAGAGAGAGACCAAAGAGAGAGACCAAAGAGAGAGACCAGAGAGAGACCAGAGAGAGCAGAGAGAGAGACCAGAGAGAGACCAAAGAGAGAGACCAGAGAGAGACCAGAGAGAGACCAAAGAGAGAGACCAGAGAGAGAGACCAGAGAGAGACCAGAGAGAGAGACCAGAGAGAGAGACCAGAGAGACACTAGAGAGAGAGACCAGAGAGAGAGACTAGAGAGAGACCAGAGAGAGACCAGAGAGAGACAAGAGAGAGACTAGAGAGAGACCAGAGAGAGAGACCCGAGAGAGAGACTAGAGAGAGACCAGAGAGAGACCAGAGAGAGACCAGAGAGAGAGACCAGAGAGAGACCAGAGAGAGACCAGAGAAAGAGACCAGAGAGAGACCAAAGAGAGATCAGAGATAGAGAGAAAGAGGGACCAGTGAGAGGGACCAGAGAGAGACCAGAGAGAGAGACCAGAGAGAGGGACCAGAGAGAGACCAGAGAGAGAGACCAGAGAGAGAGACCAGAGAGAGACCAGAGAGAGAGACCAGAGAGAGAGAGACCAGAGAGAGACCAGAGAGACCAGAGAGAGACCAAAGAGAGAGACCAGAGAGAGACCAGAGAGAGAGACCAGAGAGAGAGACCAGAGAGAGACACTAGAGAGACACCAGAGAGAGAGACCAGAGAGAGAGACCAGAGAGACCAGAGAGAGAGACCAGAGAGAGAGACCGGAGAGAGACCAGAGAGAGACCAGAGAGAGAGACCAGAGAGAGATCAGAGATAGAGAGTGAGAGGGACCATAGTCTATGGCAGTGCTGACAATGAAGATGTGGACTTTGTGACTCTCACTGGTCTCTCTCCCTCTGGTCTCTCTCCCTCTGGTCTCTCTCCCTCTGGTCTCTCTCCCTCTGGTCACAGCTGTTGGCCTGAGGATGTATTTAGTTGATAACAGTGAGTGATGTCACAGCTCCACATCCTGATCTTCAGCCTTTAACACAAACAGAACTCTCCGGTCTCTCTCTCTCCCTCCGGTCCCTCTCTCTCCGGTCGCTCTCTCTCCGGTCCCTCTCTCTCCGGTCCCTCTCCCTCCGGTCTCTCTCCATCAGGTCTCTCTCCATCAGGTCTCCCTCCCTCCGGTCTCTCTCCATCCGGTCTCTCTCCATCAGGTCTCTCTCCCTCCGGTCTCTCTCCATCAGGTCTCCCTCCCTCCGGTCTCTCTCCATCCGGTCTCTCTCCATCAGGTCTCTCTCCATCAGGTCTCCCTCCCTCCGGTCTCTCTCCATCCGGTCTCTCTCCATCAGGTCTCTCTCCATCAGGTCTCCCTCCCTCCGGTCTCCCTCCCTCCGGTCTCTCTCCATCCGGTCTCTCTCCCTCCGGTCTCTCTCCCTCCGGTCTCTCTCCCTTCGGTCTCTCTCCATCCGGTCTCTCTCCATCCGGTCTCTCTCCATCCGGTCTCTCTCCATCCGGTCTCTCTCTCTTCGGTCTCTCTCCATCCGGTCTCTCTCCATCCGGTCTCTCTCTCTTCGGTCTCTCTCCATCCGGTCTCTCTCTCTCCGGTCTACATTATATCACAGAATTGGATCCCAATACTTGCTGTACTGCATAATGTTAAAAAAAAGTCACAGTAATATATAATTGTGGCCCAAATATCAGATTTTTGCATTTCCCGCCCCATGGGAAGGTTCCCAGAGTGAGCAGAAGTTTTATTTCAGCTGAAAACTGAAATAAACAGACACAGAAGATGACGGAGCAGTTTCCTCAGTGATGTCCTGGAGTCTGCGTCACATGACACAAGTCGATCTCTGTGTAAAGTCCTAATGCATGATAAGAACATTAAATATGGGCCATTACTCAGACCATAAAGAGCTTTTACTGACTCTGCTCTAGGTCCTGACATTGAGACTTAAAGCTCGGAAACCTAACTTTCAAGTCACACCAATAGAAATCTAATAAAATCCATGTCACTAACTCCTGGCTGTAAGACTGCCCTCAGCCCAAAGAGTCTGTCTGCTCTGGTCCCTCTCTGGTCCCTCTCTGGTCCCTCGCTGGTCCCTCGCTGGTCCCTCGCTGGTCCCTCGCTGGTCCCTCGCTGGTCCCTCTCTGGTCCCTCTCTGGTCCCTCGCTGGTCCCTCTCTGGTCCCTCTCTGGTCCCTCTCTGGTCCCTCTCTGGCCCCTCTCTGGCCCCTCTCTGGCCCCTCTCTGGCCCCTCTCTGGTCTCTCTCTTCTGGTCTCTCTCTTCTGGTCTCTCTCTTCTGGTCTCTCTCTTCTGGTCTCTCTCTTCTGGTCTCTCTCTTCTGGTCTCTCTCTTCTGGTCTCTCTCTTCTGGTCTCTCTCTTCTGGTCTCTCTCTTCTGGTCTCTCTCTCTTCTGGTCTCTCTCTTCTGGTCTCTCTCTTCTGGTCTCTCTCTTCTGGTCTCTCTTTCTGGTCTCTCTCTTCTGGTCTCTCTCTTCTGGTCTCTCTCTTCTGGTCTCTCTCTTCTGGTCTCTCTCTTCTGGTCTCTCTCTTCTGGTCTCTCTCTTCTGGTCTCTCTCTTCTGGTCTCTCTCTTCTGGTCTCTCTCTTCTGGTCTCTCTCTTCTGGTCTCTCTCTTCTGGTCTCTCTCTTCTGGTCTCTCTCTTCTGGTCTCTCTCTTCTGGTCTCTCTCTTCTGATCTCTCTTCTGGTCTCTCTCTTCTGGACTCTCTCTGGTCTCTCTCTTCTGGTCTCTCTCTTCTGATCTCTCTTCTGGTCTCTCTCTTCTGGACTCTCTCTGGTCTCTCTCTTCTGGTCTCTCTCTCTGGTCTCTCTCTCTGGTCTCTCTCTCTGGTCTCTCTCTCTGGTCTCTCTCTTCTGGTCTCTCTCTTCTGGTCTCTCTCTTCTGGTCTCTCTCTCTGGTCTCTCTCTCTGGTCTCTCTCTCTGGTCTCTCTCTCTGGTCTCTCTCTCTGGTCTCTCTCTCTGGTCTCTCTCTCTGGTCTCTCTCTCTGGTCTCTCTCTCTGGTCTCTCTCTCTGGTCTCTATGCTGGCCCCTCTCTCTTCTGGCCTCTCTCTTCTGGCCTCTCTATTCTGGCCTCTCTATTCTGGTCTCTCTCTTCTGGTCTCTCTCTCTGGTCTCTCTCTCTGGTCTCTCTCTCTGGTCTCTCTCTCTGGTCTCTCTCTCTGGTCTCTCTCTCTGGCCTCTCTCTCTGGCCTCTCTCTCTGGCCTCTCTCTCTGGCCTCTCTCTCTGGCCTCTCTCTTCTGGCCTCTCTCTCTGGTCTCTCTCTCTGGCCTCTCTCTTCTGGCCTCTCTCTTCTGGTCTCTCTCTTCTGGTCTCTCTCTTCTGGCCTCTCTCTTCTGGCCTCTCTCTCTGGTCTCTCTCTCTGGCCTCTCTCTTCTGGCCTCTCTCTTCTGGTCTCTCTCTTCTGGTCTCTCTCTTCTGGTCTCTCTCTTCTGGTCTCTCTCTTCTGGTCTCTCTCTTCTGGTCTCTCTCTTCTGGTCTCTCTCTTCTGGTCTCTCTCTTCTGGTCTCTCTCTGGGTCTCTCTCTCTGGTCTCTCTCTCTGGTCTCTCTCTTCTAGTCTCTCTCTCTGGTCTCTCTCTCTGGTCTCTCTCTCTGGTCTCTCTCTCTGGTCTCTCTCTCTGGTCTCTCTCTCTGGTCTCTCTCTCTGGTCTCTCTCTCTGGTCTCTCTCTCTGGTCTCTCTCTCTGGTCTCTCTCTCTGGTCTCTCTCTCTGGTCTCTCTCTCTGGTCTCTCTCTCTGGTCTCTCTCTCTGGTCTCTCTATGCTGGCCCCTCTCTCTTCTGGCCTCTCTATTCTGGCCTCTCTATTCTGGCCTCTCTCTTCTGGTCTCTCTCTTCTGGTCTCTCTCTCCTGGTCTCTCTCTCTGGTCTCTCTCTCTGGCCTCTCTCTTCTGGTCTCTCTCTTCTGGTCTCTCTCTCCTGGTCTCTCTCTCTGGTCTCTCTCTCTGGCCTCTCTCTCTGGTCTCTCTCTCTGGCCTCTCTCTCTGGCCTCTCTCTTCTGGCCTCTCTCTCTGGTCTCTCTCTCTGGCCTCTCTCTTCTGGTCTCTCTCTTCTGGTCTCTTCTTCTGGTCTCTCTCTTCTGGTCTCTCTCTTCTGGTCTCTCTCTTCTGGCCTCTCTCTTCTGGCCTCTCTCTTCTGGCCTCTCTCTGGTCTCTCTCTTCTGGTCTCTCTCTTCTGGTCTCTCTCTTCTGGTCTCTCTCTTCTGGTCTCTCTCTCTCTGCCTCGTTCACTAAAAATGAATTAAACATGCCTCTTGCTGCTGGAACAAATAACATGTACTTTTATAACCAAGACAAAGTTAGGTACCTCAGCTTTAACGACGCTGGGACAGTCCAGATGTCACACAACAGGACTCTCTCTCCTCAAAACAACACAACATACAACAGTCTGAAGTAAACAAAACCACACAAACTACTCTAAGATTCCACTACGTCTGATTTTAAGCCAAAAGTCTCAGTATTTTACAAGTTGTTGATGAAGAACTTTTACTGTGACAGGACCGCCCGCACTTCCGGCCCCGTGTGAGTGGGACGCAGATCACTTTCTCCGGGAACTTTGGCTCAAACTCACCGGTCTCTATCTGCCGCAGGATGAGCTCCAGGGCCCCGTGGCTCTGCAGAGCTCCGACCACCACCAGCACACAGTGATCCCCGGAGAGAGCGCCCTTGGCCGGGGAGAAGGAGCCCGAAGCCCCGCGAGTGACGCCCTGCCCCACCACAGCCGCCGCCATCTTGGACTGAACCCCTCTGACGTCATCACAACAACTGTTTTTTCTCTCTCTCTCCACGAGTTTTATAATTTTATTTATTTATACGCTTCAATTGTGGTATAACAAGTGTGTGGTATAAATGCGTGATATGGACGGCCAAAAGTGTCATAATAATAAATAGATTAATGTCACAATCAGTCAATAATTATTTAGGTAACGTTTCAAATTATTATATATATCATTATCAATATACGACTTTTTTTGGTTCAAAACTAAAAAATACAACTTTATCATTTCCTGACTGCATTTATTTATTTCCTTTTTCATTCAAAGGATAAATTATTATTATTATTATTATTATTATTAATTGGCACTTTTGTCCAAAGAAAAAATAAATCACCATTATTTTCTTTCTGCATATATTCATTTATTTTCTTTTTTTTCCACACATTTTCTGTTAGATTATTTCAGCCTGCTTCATTCTCACGTCTATGACCAAATGCAAATTAAGGGGGCGTGGCTTCAGACAGAAACAATTAAACAAACAATCAACAAATCCACCACATTCCCGTACATTCTGGACTATAAGGCGCACCTGTTTATAAGCTGCACCACCTACAGTTTAAAATAAAACCATCGTTGGCCTACAGGCCGCACTTGAATAAACGTTTTCATGTTGAGATGTAGCCGAGAGACGACTGGTTTAACTGCTCACAACATGATTTAATGACGAGGTGTTTGGGCTTTACTGAGCGTCCCATAGCTAGTTTAAAAAAGGATGGAATCAAAATAATAAGTCCATTAACTCTGCATCTGACAACATTCCAACTCTACCGCAACAGAAAAAACATATTTATATTATCTTTCATAATAAAACTAATCAAAAGCCAATATTGTCAGGATTTAGCAGACAGAGACGGATCGTGGTGCGCCAAACTCTGGAAGTTTATTTAAGTTTCTCTCAAGTTCCACTGGTTTACTCTGTTTCTTTCTCTCAGTCAGAATGGAGGCAGTACACAGTTTATATAGTCATTGTCACGTCACACATCGAAAGACATACGTGTCACAAAGAGACAGTCAAATCATAGTCATAACATGGAGTCCTTGTACAGTCCTGCACGTAGGCCATATTGCTATCTAATACTAACACTCTCCCCTTTGATCACATAATCACATGTGATCACTCAATTGGATCAATCAATAAAGTGAGAAAAGAAAAAAAAAAGAAAAATTCCAAAAAAAAAACTTTAAAAAATTATGTATGCATTAAACTCATAATCATCAAATCAATATCAGTGGATTTTATCCTCTATCCTGGGAAAAAATAAACAAACAAACAAAAACAAATCAAAAAATAAAAACAAACCCTATTGGACACACAAGAACTCAGCAGATTCAGTCAAAACACAGACAAAAACGAGCTGAGTCTCAAATTTGAAGCTAATTTCACTTTTATTACTCTATACTTTTATTCTAATGCTGATTGTTTACACTACACTTATTTCACTGTATTATTTTCACTTATCAATCTTAGACTGTGTACTTTACTTTTATTATTCACTATAGTTTAAAACTATTCTAATCTATTCACATAAATCTCTCTGTTCTGTGGTTTACACTCTAATTATCAGTGGCATATTATTAGTGGGATTTTGCTCCATGTCTATTCTCATTCTCAGGAATAAAACTGTGAACACAGTAAGACAAATGGTCAACATTTACACTTCTATAGTGGTCAGTGATTTATTACTTTTTATTATCTAAAGATATTATTGTCAGGCAGTTTGGGATGAATGTACATCATTAATCAAATTAGTATTATCCTAATAGTAGCTAATTAGGTTTGGGGTTGGGGTCAGTTATTCTACAATGGTGTTTGTGCTGGAAACTTCTCAATATCTAAATATCTACTATTGTGTTTTTGTGCTATACACAAATGCATCAAAATGCTTTTAAATGCTTTTGAATCTCTGTTGGTTCTAATCTATTTCATTGATCTAGGCATTAATCTAGGCTACACTCATATGAACTTTTTGTATTGTCAACATTCACTCATGTGTGAACACAAGTGAATTTGGCAGTATCTAATAAAACTGTACATAAAACTGTAATTAACTTTATCTACTTTTGAAGTAAATGCTTGTGAAATGGTCCCTTTACCATTTGATATTAGCACTGGCTACAAATAATCTCTATTTTTGAAAGCATCTATGGTTGATGCATTTATCTAATTCTATATTTCCTCTATTTTTTAACTCCAAAGCTCGGCTGCAGCTTGAGCAAAGGCATATTCCTAGTTTGTGACTTCTGTCACTTTCAATGGCTGTAACATAACTCTGATTCTAATATTATATCTGCTCTATCAGAAGGATAACATTGTAGGGTACTATTTTAACTCTTATGTGGAAATGTGTTTATGAAAAACAAAGGAAGTCAAATTCTACTCTTTTACTACTATTTGACATCTACTAAAACGCTACAATACTCATACTTTATCATTTTCAAAGTTTTTGTCTGTCAGATGTCTGAATACTTAACATTTATATTGCATTTGGTCACAGGTTCTGGTTGTAGCAATAGCATCGGCAATAGACGTTTTCATTGGCTGGTTCTTGTTCTGCAAATGTCTGTGTCCAATAGATCATCAGATGTCCAGAAGCTAGGGACAAACAAAAACAAAAGAAAGAATCATGAGTATCTGTCTCATTTAGCACTCATCAATGTATGATTTCAAAAATATAAACATCACTCCCCAGTTTTTCTCTCTCAGGTCCTCAGGTCCTCAGGTCCTCAGGGTCCCCTGAGGGTGAGTCTCAGTCGTCATCAGGTCAGGTCATCTTGGACATCAGTAGGGTCCAAGCCATGGTTTTGGTCTCTCCAGTTGGACATCAGATCTCCAGATACAGTCTTTTCACTTGAAGCGCATCAGGTCATTTGCGATGCACTTCTGGTCAATGGTGCAGTGTCACAGTTCCTGTACACAGCTTGTAATGCAATAGTTACTCTCTATGGTTAAGTCACTTTGATTCTACTTTAAAGACAATTTCTATTCATGCTGTTGCTAATGTCCCTCAGACAAAAAGCAAGCGCAGTTTACTTCTCTAATTTGTGTTTTTATCAGATCTAATTCTAATCAATGTAATTACTTCACACAGTACAAAATCAACAAATCAAAAGTGTCAGGACAGAGGTCAATTAAGTCCATGACAATATAGAATTCAAATGAAAATTTCTGGTCTCAAAAAATACTGATTCAACTAAAGATTCAAGTGATAGACAATTAAAAATGTGTTTACATTGGAGTAAACTTTTAATGCTTTTTTTCTTATGTTCTGCTTTTTCATGTATCTATATGTAAATGTGAATGTGTGAGTGTGTGTGTGTGTGTATGTGTGTGTGTGTGTATGAATTTTGGGGTTGTCTCTCCAGACTCCTCGAACCACCTGTAGGTCTCAAAGGTCACACTGTGGTGATGCAAACCAACTGGACACACTCTCAACTCTCATTCAGGTCTCTCCCTGACGCTCCACCCATCACTGCCTCCAGAAACCTCCACTTTTCATGGCCCCGGTCTCACTCCCACTTACTTCTGTAGTGGGGGGAGGGGCGTAGAGGTGGCATTGTATCCCTTTGCTCTTAGCTCTGTGGCCTGTGGCTGGGTGGGCTTTGGTGTCCAGTGTCCACTCCAGCAGTCCAGTGACCCTGTACAGTGTGTGCTCTTGGTTCTGGAAAACAACCTTATAGTCAAATTAAAAACAACAGAGATTGTGAATGAGATTGTTTTTCTCTCTGAAGTCTAAACAATTTTGAAGCGCTCTTGGCTTTCCCAAGCGCTATGTAAATAAAGATTACTTATTATCTTACTAATGATGACATTTGAAGACCAGAAACTAAAGAAGTTATCAAAACAACAATTATACTCAAAACAAACAACCTTTTAAACTTTAAAACATGTATTATATACTTTTGTACTGTGTGATGTTTTTAATCTTGAACATCTTGGGTTTCACTTTATGGACTTTCCCTTTTACACTTATTTATCTCAGCATCTATTCTACTAATTTAAAATAATTGCAGCATTTTTCAAATGAAGTCAGTATGAATTGGAGCACATTTTAGACCAGTCTCCTCTGCTGTGTGCATCTGCAGCAGGAGGAAGGTCAGGTGCATAGTCAAAACAAAAACAAAAGTCACCACTTGAATGTGAATTGGGTGAATTGGGTAGTTTAACTTAATAATACTTTTACAGCTTAATTCCCTCTTTCTTTTTAGACGAAGTCTATAATCAATAATCACTTTTAACAGATTCTAATTTAAATGTTTGAAAAACGGCTTTTGTAACTAAAATAAAAAATACATGAAAAAATTCTCACAAACAGCTATGAAATATATCAGAGATACAATAATGGACTCACAAAATAAGCAGCAGATTTAAAAAGAAAAGCAAAGCTTTTTGTACTAATCTTTGGGTTTCAAAAACATACTAATTCAAAACTTCTATTCCCTAATGGTGTTTAAAAACGTTTAACTGTGTCTAACACAATGTTCAAATGGCAAATTTAGCAAATTTAACGGAATAACTACTATGAAAAGCCAAAAATCCTAAAGCAGTAGCTTTGCTTCAGATTCACAGCCAGAGCAGCGAAGGAGGGGGCCGTTTCCCTGACAACGGCAGCAGATAGAGCGACGCACACACGCACAGGCAGAAAGATACAGAAGAATAACTTTCAAGATTACTTTGTTAAGCGAATATAACTGATGTTGTTCTTTATACTTTTGTCATCCAAATCTAGAAGTGATCACTTTCCACACTAGTAACAAAAGGCACTCTTTAGTGTTTAACGTTTCCCTTTTTATAATTACTTTTAATTCTACACCATGGTTTCTCTCAAAGGGACTTTAACCCTGAAGCTTTCTTCTCAAAGGGACTTTAACCCCGAGGCTTTTCTCAAAGGGACTTTAACCCCGAGACTTTCTCAAAGGGACTTTAACCCCGAGGCTCAAAGGGACTTTAACCCCGAGACTTTCTCAAAGGGACTTTAACCCCGAGGCTCAAAGGGACTTTAACCCCCGAGACTTTCTCAAAGGGACTTTAACCCCGAGGCTCAAAGGGACTTTAACCCCGAGACTTTCTCAAAGGGACTTTAACCCCGAGGCTCAAAGGGACTTTAACCCCGAGACTTCTTCAAAATACAATTTAGAGAGTTTGACAGACCCCAAAAAACAGACCAAAATTTAGCTAATATCCAATTATGCAGACTTTACATATTAAAAAAGGTGTCTGCTTACCTTATTCTTGTCAAACCGGTTCCAAGGACTGTCCGAGAGGTCTGCCAACTCTTTTCCGCGTCGGAATCTTCAATTTAAAAAACAAAAGTGACAGAAGCGACAAGAAGCATCCAGGAACAGCTCTTCCAGTCTGCTGGAATCCCCGCTCCCAGACACAGCATGCCGATCTCTCACGCAGAGGAAAAGAAACAGAGCAAAACTCCCTCAAAACAATCCAGAGAATGGCACAAACCGAGCCGCGCATTCTCCACCAAATCTGTTAGGATTTAGCAGACAGAGACGGATCGTGGTGTGCCAAACTCTGGAAGTTTATTTACGTTTCTCTCAAGTTCCACTGGTTTACTCTGTTTCTTTCCCTCAGACAGAATAAAGGCAGTACACAGTTTATATAGTCATTGTCACGTCACACATCGAAAGACATACGTGTCACAAAGAGACAGTCAAATCATAGTCATAACATGGAGTCCTTGTAGAGTCCTTGTACAGTCCTGCACGTAGGCCATATTGCTATCTAATACTAACAATATAAAAACGCTTTAAGCTCGGGGCAGAAGCACTGATGTCACAAGAATGCAAATTAGCTACTGTTTTGTTTTAACACAAGCAGGTACTGCCTAAAACCTGGAACAAAGCCATTTCTTATTCCAGCACATTTCATTCGGCTCCTGGGCTCTGTCTGGACCTGTCCGAGGGTAGGTCCAGGTCTGAGGAGATAAGGCCATAGCTCCATCAGCGTCCTCTTTAAAATCACTGCTTTAAACCCACTTTAATCGAACGGCCGTCCCATAACTGTCTGTTTTTAACTCTCCATGTTGTGTTTTGCTGCTCCACATTGTTGTAGTAGTTTATTTGAGTAGTTTTACAGTGTGTCTTTACAGGTACATATCATTTCAAGAAACAAAGCTGAAGAAGGTGGAAGCAAAAAACTTATATGTGCCTTCATTATTATCAACGTTTCAGCGACTGCAAAAAGATTCACATTTTCACATGACGTTTATCATCATTTTCTTGTTGATTGTCTTTGTTTTGTCGTTCTTCTTGTGTGCCTTCTCTGCTTCATTCTCCTGTATTTCTTTTGGATATCTTTCATTGTTATGACTGTTTTTAATGTTTTCATTGCTTTTTGCTGATTGTGCAGCGCTTTGTAAACACTGTTTTTGATAAGTGCTACACAAATAAAGATATAATAACATAATAAAGCATGTTTTATTATTATTATTATTATTATTATTATTATTATCTAAAACCACACAGGAGTTGCAGAAGTCTCAGTGAGTTGCTCTGATGTGGTGATGGTGTTATCGTTGTGAGACAGGTGAGTTTTCCTTCATTGTAATCCTGTTTTAATAAATATATGTGACTCTGAAGTGGTGAATGTGCGCCATCTTGTGGTTATTGGGATTTCTGACATGAAGCATTAAATCTGAGTGTTTGGTCCCTGTCTGAGGTGAAAATATTCAGAGTTTGTTGCTGTATCTTTATTTGATCAAAGATATGAATAAAAAGTGACAGACAGACAGTATTGTATCTTATGTGGTCTCTGTCCTGGACTGTTGTGGTGAAGAGGGAGCAGTGTCTGCAGTCAGAGCTCTTAATCTACATCCACTCCCTCATCTCTGGTCATGAACTTTGCGTAAAGACTGACAGGGTGAGATCATGGATACAAGTGGCCCACATGAGTCTCCTCTGCAGAATGCTGGGCACTCCCTTAGAGATAGGATAAGTAGCTCGGGGTAGAGCCGCTGCTTCTCCACATGGAGAGGAGCCAGTCGGTCGCTTCGACTCGCGATATGGCAATGGATAAAGAGGAGGAAAATTTGAAAATTGGCAATAACTACAAAGTCTTGCCTATCTTAATTAGAAAATATGTGGCGAATACCTGTCAAGAAAAACACATTCTATTCACATTCTGTCTTATCGTGTAAGCAGCTTCTCCAACATTGAATCTGGGGTAGTCTCTCATCCATCCATCTATTTTCTTTCGCTTTATTCGTTGCCGGGTCGCGGAGGCAGCAGTCTGAGCAGAGACGCCCAGACTTCCCTCTCCACACACAGCTCTGGTCTGGGATAAGGGTGGGTGTAGTGTCGCTCTGTCGCACGTAGAGGTCGCTGTTTCGTTGCTTTGCGGTGTCTCGGTGTCCAACATGGCGGCCCCGGTGCAGGAGTCTCCGGAGCCTCAAAGATGCGCCTTCTTCGTGCTCAGGAAGAAGCGCTCCTGTAAGATGATCGTGGGCAAAGGAAAGCGCTTCTGTGGGGAACACGCCGCGATGGTGAGGCCCGCGTCTGCCGGTGGGTGGCGCTCATGAGCCCCCGTTAACGTACACGTGTGACAGATGCACGTTCACTGCTGTATTAAAGCTGGGGAACCTAAACTTCTATGTCTCAGTATAAAGAGTCTTGTTAAAGTAAAGTATTGTAAACAAATCAGACCACGACATGCTGTCTTCGTCTGATTAGAAAACATGTTACATTTGTGTGAGAGAGAGCCCTGTGAGTCAGTATTTGACCCTTTGGACTGAGAGCTGATTGGCTGAGTCCTCTTTCACTTCTCTGTGTGAAAAAGAAGATCTAAAGAAGTGACAGAGGCCAAAAGTACATGATTTTAAAACTAGTGATAGTGATTAGAGCCAGGAACTAGTGAAAATAAACTGTTTTTATACAGAGTTCTGGTTGTTGTGGTTTGAAAGTTACGTTCCCCAGCTTTAGAGGAGACGTGTCATGTTCAAGTCTACTTTCATGTTCGAGTATTCCAGTGTTGCCTACTGCATATCCCCGGCCATATATTGAAATTTTTATATCAAGAAAAGTTTGATGCTGTGTCTGGGTTAAATGGCAACTACAAATATGTATTATACATTCTATTTTTGTGGCACGGTGGCAGAACAAAGGGCGTTGTTGGGCTTCACAGCAAGAATGTCTTGGGTTCAATTCCACCTTCATGTTCCTCCAGGTGCTCCTCTTTCCCCTAAGGCTAAAAACCTGTTCAATAGGAGTGAGTGAATGGAAGGCGATGGTCGAGTGCTTTGATCGAGTGGGTTTGGCGTCTCTCTTCGTCATCACCGAGTGTAGAGAGCAGATAAAAAATATCTGAACTCCAAAATTATTGTGAAGTACTTAGTGTGAACTTGGTCTGTTGTCCTTGATGGTGTCCATACATAATATTTAGTTTTGATAACTGTTATTGATGAGTTATAAGTTATGTTTCTGCAGGAGGAAGGATCTGGCAGCCGCAGGATCGTGTGTCCGTTAGACCCAAAGCAGTGAGTCACACTAATATCCTGGAACAAATGCCCATATAAGGAAATATGCTCCATCTAGCTTACGATCAATTTGGCCTCTTCCACATTAAGGCTCAGACTGCAGCAGTGTCGACCCGAGACTGTAGTTAGAAAGGTTATAGTGATCCATTGTTGTGTTCTGTAAGTTACGGAACTCACCTTTAACGTGTATGTTTAATAAGCTTCTGTTTTGAATGTTCTCAGCACTGTGAGCGAAGACAAGCTGCAGAAGCATCTGAAAAAGTGTAACTCCAGAGAGAAACCCAAACCTGTGAGGAGCTCATGTTTGACGATGATGATGATGATGATGATGATGATGTTTACAGTGTTAGTGTTGTTGCAGGTTTATTATGTGGAGGACGCAAACTCCGGCTCAGGAGACGAGGCCGACTCCACAGAGGTGAGGGGACTGGCCTGTTATGTGTGGGTTTAAAGAGGTCCAGGTCCTCTCCGGGTGCAGAGGTCTCGGGTCTTGTTCTCAGAAAGATGAAGCATGAGATTGATGATGAGTGAATGGTGTGGCCAAAAAACATTATCGCTAAATTATGGAAAACATTACATTAAAAACACCTAAATAAATGTGGCAAGTCTTTCCAGACACTGACCATAAACCCAGGCGGCACGGTGGCTGAGTGGATAGCACTCTCGCCTCTCAGCAAGAAGGTCCTGGGTTCGAATCCCGGTCGGACCAGGGCCTTTCTGAGTGGAGTTTGCATGTTCTCCCCGTGTCTGCGTAGGTTTCCTCCGGGTACTCCGGTTTCCCCTACCACTAAAAATATGTCCAATAGTTCTTAGCATGCGCCTCTTGTACTGGCCCCGCTCCCATCTCTGTGTGGAGTGAGAGACAAATGCCCTAAATTAACAATTGTAAACCGCTTTGAGACTCAGATCTGCAGTGAAAAAGCGGTATATAAATAAAAACTAACTAACTAACTAACTAACTGTAGCCAAGACCCGGACCCGGACCCGAACCTGGACCCGGACCTGAACCTGTCTTTGTCCCTGCTCCAGTGTCGGCTCTCGCTGGTCTCTGATGTGTTTGTGTTTCAGGAGGTGAGTCTGTCGGAGCGAAGTCCTGGAGAACTTCTCTGTCTAATGGAAAAACTTCAGTCCGTCTGCAGAGGTCAGAGAAACACAAACTATCACATGCTAACTCATGCTAGCACAGGTTAACACACATCAGATCAGCAGCTATCCAATTCAAACCAATGAAAAGCATGTTCTTGGGTGTTGGGCTCGTCAATCCAACACTTTTGCTGTATGTGTGAGACTCTCAGGGATTTAAGATTCAAACAGATGAATAAAAATACTGCCTGTGACTCCCATACAGCAGATGAGTCCAAACTATAAGATCACTGTGGCCCCTGCAGCGTCTGTTATTGGCCCTCAGGCTCCTGTTGCTAACATCAGTGATCATTTTCTGTAGATCTGCAGTGTGAGCTGGAGGAGCAGGTCCTTTCCCACGCCGCTCTACAGGAGGAACTGAACAACCCCAAAAACGGAGAGAGCGCCCACAAGCACCTCCGACAGCAGGTAGTCCTCACAGTTTGGTCCACCACAGTAACAGAGCCAGAGGATTTCACTTTTGATAATGAGAGAATGGAACCTTGTCCTCCATCTTGGCTCACATGTCTCTCTCCTCACTCCTCCATCTTGGCTCACATGTCTCTCTCTTCCATCCTCCATCTTGGCTCACATGTCTCTCTCCTCACTCCTCCATCTTGGCTCACATGTCTCTCTTCTCACTCCTCCATCTTGGCTCACATGTCTCTCTCCTCACTCCTCCATCTTGGCTCACATGTCTCTCTCCTCAGTCCTCCATCTTGGCTCACATGTCTCTCTCCTCACTCCTCCATCTTGGCTCACATGTCTCTCTCTTCCATCCTCCATCTTGGCTCACATGTCTCTCTCCTCACTCCTCCATCTTGGCTCACATGTCTCTCTCCTCAGTCCTCCATCTTGGCTCACATGTCTCTCTCCTCACTCCTCCATCTTGGCTCACATGTCTCTCTTCTCACTCCTCCATCTTGGCTCACATGTCTCTCTCCTCACTCCTCCATCTTGGCTCACATGTCTCTCTCCTCAGTCCTCCATCTTGGCTCACATGTCTCTCTCCTCACTCCTCCATCTTGGCTCACATGTCTCTCTCCTCCATCTTGGCTCACATGTCTCTCTTCTCAGTCCTCCATCTTGGCTCACATGTCTCTCTCCTCAGTCCTCCATCTTGGCTCACATGTCTCTCTCCTCAGTCCTCCATCTTGGCTCACATGTCTCTCTCCTCACTCCTCCATCTTGGCTCACATGTCTCTCTCCTCACTCCTCCATCTTGGCTCACATATCTCTGTCCTCAGTCCTCCATCTTGGCTCACATGTCTCTCTCCTCACTCCTCCATCTTGGCTCACATGTCTCTCTCCTCAGTCCTCCATCTTGGCTCACATGTCTCTCTCCTCAGTCCTCCATCTTGGCTCACATGTCTCTCTCCTCAGTCCTCCATCTTGGCTCACATGTCTCTCTCCTCACTCCTCCATCTTGGCTCACATATCTCTGTCCTCAGTCCTCCATCTTGGCTCACATGTCTCTCTCCTCACTCCTCCATCTTGGCTCACATGTCTCTCTCCTCAGTCCTCCATCTTGGCTCACATGTCTCTCTCCTCAGTCCTCCATCTTGGCTCACATGGCTGCTCTGGGGCTGCTGAGAGGACGCCGCTGCTTCGTGGAGTTCGGGGCCGGTCGGGGGAAGCTTTCGCACTGGATTCGCGAGGCTCTCAAGGACCAGCCGGAGCTGCAGCTGCTGCTGGTGGAGAGGAGCAGCACGCGTTTCAAGGCAGGACCCCGGTGTGAGTGGGCTACGGCGGCCTGGCGGGCTCAAACTCACGCTGTTGTTGTGGATCTCAGGTGGACGGGAAACACGCCGACGCAGGAGCAGAGTTTGAGCGTCTGCAGGTTGACATCCAGCACCTGGACCTGAGTAAGAGCCCCATCATCTCACTTATCAATTACTACAGTAAATTAAATCCTTGAAGTAGCAGCTGTGTGTTTTAAGGCTTTAAAACCCTCACAGACTTTTCTAACCACCTGAACTCAGGACGGCTGAAGTGTGATCACAGAGGTATCAAACCTGTTGGTGGTGGTTCTGAGCGCTGCTGCAGCTGTCAAAAGCTGTGCATACTCTGTAAAAATACTGCTGCAGAAGTCACAGAGCTGTGGGGTAGGCCCGAGGGCTACGGGAAGACCACGATAGAAGAGGGAGACCAGAGAGAGAGGGAGAGAGAGACCAGAGGGAGAGACCAGAGAGAGAGGGAGACCAGAGGGAGAGCGAGGTAGACCAGAGAGCGAGGTAGACCAGAGAGAGAGGTAGACCAGAGAGAGAGGGAGACCAGAGGGAGAGCGAGGTAGACCAGAGAGAGAGGTAGACCAGAGAGAGAGGTAGACCAGAGAGAGAGGTAGACCAGAGAGAGAGGGAGACCAGAGGGACAAGGATCACGACGATGATGATGATGATGATGAAGGCTGAAGCTGTGGTTTCCTTCAGGTCGAGTGCCGCTGCTGCAGGAGAAGAGTCTGTCTGTGGTGGGAGTCGGGAAGCATCTGTGTGGAGCTGCTACAGGTACAAGAGCCATGAGAGAGGCCAGAGAGAGAGAGAGAGACCTTTTAAAGTGAATGTTTGTGTTTCAGATCTGGCTCTACGCTGTCTGCTCGGAAACCCGCACCACAGTGCCCGCGGTGAACCTCCTCTGAAACGTTCCAAACCCTCGGCCCCGGACTCCCCCTCGGCTCCTCCCTCTCACCCCTCCCCTCCTGCCTCTCACTCCCCCGCGGTGGTCGGCCTCACGGTGGCGCTGTGCTGTCACCACCGCTGTCAGTGGAAACACTACGTGGGGAAAGACTTCTTTACGGAGCGCGGACTTGGGGAGCGTCACTTCTCTGCCTTCTGCCGCATGTCGAGCTGGGCCACGTGCGGCTACCGACCGGCCAATCAGAGCGCTGAGTCTACAGAGCCGGCCAATCAGGGCGCAGAACAGAAGGATTGCGACCGCGCAGAGGAGGAACATGAGCCAGCAGAGGCGACGGATGCGATGAACGAGTATGATTATAAACAGATTTTTTATAGGAACCATGTGTAATGCTCAGTGGTCTCTCTTGTGCTTCTTGTGCTCTGTGTTTTCTCCAACAACTCCATATACAACAATTTATAACTGCTAGTGCAACCTTTACCTTCATTTAAACAGAAGAAAACTTTTCTCTCTCTCTCTCTGGCCTCCTTTTGGCCTCTCTTTGATCTCTGGTCTCTCTCTTTGGGATCCTCTCATCTCTCTCTCTGGTCTTTCTCTGGTCTCTCTCTCTGGTCTTTCTCTGGTCTCTCTCTCTGGACTCTGCACCTGCGTATGCACAGCTTTTGACAGCTGCAGCTGGTCTCTCGCTTCATCAGTCATGTGTTCAGGTGGTTAGAAAAGGGTATAAAGTGTGTGTGAGGGTTTTACAGCCTTAAAACACACAGCTGCTACTTCAGGTATTTCACTTATTGCTGGTTATTTTTAGATTGTAACCGCGGCAAATAAACCAGGAACATTTTTGTATTGATTTGTTTGATTAGTTGGATGTACGAGGCTGCGAGCTGTTTGTGTGACGTTGATGCTTGTGCGGCAGGTTCCTGAGTCCGACGGAGCGCGAGCGCGTGGGCCGCCTCTGTAAGCTGCTCATCGACCGTGGCCGACTGCATTTCCTCCAGGACAAAGGGTTCACGGGACGCCTGGTCCGGTATGCCAGCTCCAAGGTCACCCTGGAGAACGTGCTCCTGACCGCGGTCCCCACAGCTCCAGCAGGACAGGAGCAATGAGGTCTGCACACCAGGAGAGAGCACAGAGGAGGAGAGAGAGAGACAGAAGTCCATGATACCAGCAGACGTGTGTTTGTCCTTGTGTTTCTGGTTCAGACGTCAGAAAGAAAAAGGTCTTTGACACCGGAAGATTTTCTGTGGATTTGGACTGAAGCCGCGTCACTCTGCAGCTCTACTTTTAAATGTTTTTTACTGTTCACTTTAACACAGAAATGACATTTAGGCTGTATTTCCAGTCTGTGGTAGTATCTGGTCAACGAGAAACTCCTCGGTAACCATGGTAACCATCAGTGGATCCTCTTTTCCAAACGGTGGTGAAAAACACAGTGGAAGAATTTTTTTTATTTTTTATTTTTAATCTAAACACCTCAGTCTCCTTCTTAGAAACGATACATTTGTTTGTGAAAGACACATGTTTATGACCGGTTCTTTTTAATAACAATTTCTCGGTTTCACAATCCTTCCTTCGATCGGAACAAGAGTCTGTCGGACAAACATGTGTCCTGTGAGAAAAGTCAGGGACCTCAGCTTTAATGGTCGTTTTACCCGAAAAGCAGAACGGACACATTTTTTCAAAGGAACATGTGGATCTTTGTCATAATAAAACATGCAAGAATCAAGCACAATAAAAAAAATACACACTCATTTAAAGCTGGGGAACAAAACTTTCTCTTTTTTTTCTCTGGTCTCTCTCAGTGGTTTTGTCTCTTGCTGAAACTCGACTCTGACAATAAACAGATGTTCTAAAAATACTGGGCTCAGCGGCGTTCACAGTGGAAGTCCAGGACAGCTGATCAGACCAGGGTCCAGACCAGGCTTCAGTCCGGCGTTTAGACCAGGGCCTCAGTCTGGGGCCTCGGCAGACTCTGAAAAAAAACAGCAGAGATTTAAAATGTTTTATGGGATATGTGTAAAGAATGTGAATGAGTTATTATGATTATGATGATTATTGTTGATGACGTTAATACCTCTGAGCAGCTCTCGTCCAAACCTCGGCCCAGCTGTTAATGATGAGAGTTAGAACCAGAAACACAGGACATTAGACCGAAGGATTTACTCTGGTTTGTTACAGAAGAGGAAGTGAAGAGGAGGTTGTTACAGAGGAGGGGGCGCTGATGTGAGCAACCAGGTCCCAAAGAGGTAAAACATCCAAATAAAGATTAGGTCAGAGGGGCCAGAGAGAGGGGCCAGAGAGAGAGACCAGGGAGAGAGACCAGAGAGAGAGACCAGGGAGAGAGACCAGGGAGAGAGACCAGAGAGAGAGACCAGAGAGAGAGACCAGAGAGAGAGACCAGAGAGAGAGACCAGAGAGAGACCAGGGAGAGAGACCAGAGAGAGAGACCAGGGAGAGAGACCAGGGAGAGAGACCAGGGAGAGAGACCAGAGAGAGACCAGGGAGAGAGACCAGAGAGAGAGACCAGAGAGAGAGACCAGAGAGAGAGACCAGAGAGAGACCAGGGAGAGAGACCAGGGAGAGAGACCAGAGAGAGAGACCAGAGAGAGAGACCAGAGAGAGAGACCAGAGAGAGAGACCAGAGAGAGAGACCAAATAGAGACCCAAGAGAGAGCAAGACCAGGGAGAGAGACCAGGGAGAGAGACCAGAGAGAGAGACAAAATAGAGGGACCCGAGGGAGAGAGACCAGAGAGGGAGCCCAGAGAGAGACTTAACCCAGATGTAAAGTGGTCCCTGAGCGTCGTGACTGCAGTTCAATTCAGTCCTGGGTTTTGCGGTTCAGAACCGGACCTCTCTGAGTGGAGTTTGAATGTTCTCCCTGTGTCTGTGGCTCTCTTCACGTGTGGCTTGTCGTCCCTGCAGGCGGACCAGGACCGAACATTGCTCCTGGAAACTATAGCTGGGGGTTTGTCTGTTTCTGTATCTGTCTGAATAGAAAGACCATTGTTGAAGAAATTACTATAGAACACAACTAACCAAAAGGGAAGCGCTCATGGACAAAGTTTTGCTCCAACTTTCTCCGGCTCCTCGTGACTTACGTAGAAAAATAAACTCTTTAACTGTTTGTTTCACGCTCACCATTTTGAGCTTTAAAAAGATCTTTATATTTATTGCTCTCTGTGATCCTGGTGTTTATATTGTGACATTGTCTTTGTAAATCCGGATATGAGCCATGTAAGGATCGACCAATCAGAGGCCTTCATTCGCATGGGAAACTCCAGCTTGCCTTAGCAACCGTCTTAGCAACTAGTCTGTTCTGACTCAAAGCTAAGACCACAGAACAAATGCCCATATAAGGAAATTGGCTCCAGCTAGCTTACAGGGCTAACACTGTGGTGATGTCACACTCTGTCAGTCCAATGTTGTTATGGGTTAAAAGCGGCACAAACAGGAGAGTTCCACACGAGACACTAACGGTGAGAGCAGTGGACGTTGAGCGCGGCGTACGCTCGTTTTCTGGCCTCGCGGATGTAAAGCAGCATGAAGTCTTTGCCAAACATCTCCCGGTCGTCGGCCTCCTCCTCCTCCTGGTCCTCCTGGTCCTCCTCCTCCTGGTCCTCCTTCTCCTCCTGGTCCTCCTCCTCCTGGTCCTGGTCCTTGTCCTCCTTCTCTGCTGCAGAATTGTTGGGATCTTTTGGCGGTAGCGTCACGTCCAGAGTCAGAGGATTGTCACGGAAATTCACAAATCTATAAACACAAAGTGGATGGAATACGTTTATCAATCAATCAATCTTTATTTATAGGGCGCTTTTCCTGCACAGGGCAACACAAAGCGCCTCACAGTCCACACCACACAATGCACAAATCATCACCATTAAAATACAATTAAAAACACATATGTAATTAAAAAGCATTAAAATCACATAAGTAATTTAAAAACATAAGAATCACACAAGTAATTATAAACAATAAAATAGTTAAAAACACAAAAAGTTACAACAATAAATAACAAGGTGTGTTAAAAAGATAAAATTCTCTAGTTGTATGCACAGGAAAAAAGAAAAGTCTTTAACATGGATTTGAACATTGACAGAGAGGCAGCCAGTCTCACATCCTCAGGAAGACTGTTCCAGACTTTAGCTGCATAAATCTGAAAAGCAGCCTCCCCCTGTCTAGTCCTGACTCTGGGCACTAACAGGAGTCCCGTCCCTGCGCTCCTCAGAGTCCGGGCTGGTTCATATGGGACTAGCATATCATGGATGTACTTTGGTGCAAGGCCATGGAGAGACTTGTACACCAGGAGAGCTGCTTTAAAGTCTATCCTCTGGGCCACGGGAAGCCAGTGCAGAGACCTGAGGACCGGACTAATGTGGTCGTACTTCCTGGTTCTAGTCAGGACTCGGGCTGCAGCATTTTGAATATACTGCAACTGTCTTACTGCATGTTTGGAGATACCTGTGAGCAGGCCATTGCAGTAATCCAGCCTACTGGAAACAAAAGAATGGATAAGAATCTCCAAGTCTGCCCTGGGCACAATATTTTTAATTTTGGCAATATTTTTCAGATGATAAAAAGCTGCTGATGTTACCGATCCAATGTGGCTATTGAAGTTTAAGTCAGAGTCCATTATTACTCCCAGATTTCTGACCTTATTTAAGGGCCTTAGGGAGAGAGACTGAAGGTGACAAATGACGGTCTCTCTTTGTTTCTCGGGACCAAAGACAATCATTTCGGTTTTGTCCGCATTTAGCTGGAGAAAATTGCATTGCATCCACTCACTGATCCGCTGGATACAGCGAAGGAGTGAGTCCACCGGCCCATGCTCTCCTGCAGTCAGTGAGACATAGATCTGAGTGTCATCAGCGTAATTGTGGTAGGACACTTTCATACTTTGAATTAACTGACCTAATGGCAGCATGTAAATATTGAACAGGAGAGGTCCCAGAATCGACCCCTGTGGCACTCCGCAGGTCAGGGCCATATTATCTGAGACATAGTTTCCAATCTCCACACAATACTTCCTTTCTTCTAGATAGGACCTAAACCAGCTTAGGGCAGTACCAGCAACACCAACCCAGTCCTCCAGTCTCTGCATGAGAATCTCATGGTCAACGGTGTCGAAAGCGGCACTCAGATCTAACATGACTAAAACAGAGACTTTTCCTGCATCAGTGTTAAGCCGAATATCATTTGTTACCTTGACTAGAGCGGTCTCAGTACTGTGGTGTGGTCTAAAGCCAGACTGAAACATGTCAAATGAGTCATTAGATATTAAAAATTCAGTAAGTTGTTGGTAGGCAACTTTTTTCAAGAATTTTTCCCATGAAAGGCAGATTTGAGATGGGACGGTAATTTTCAAGTACCGCAGCATCCAAACTTGCTCTTTTTTAGGAGGGGCCTAATGACTGCCTTTTTCAGGGCCATTGGAAATGTTCCAGATAAAAAAGACATGTTTACTATTTGTGTCAATGAGGGTAATAGACTACACATAACAGACTTCAGAAATCTAGGAGGTAGTACATCCAGACTGCAGGTAGAGGAACTAAGACCTGTGATTATCTTTTTAACAGTTTCATCATTGACAGGTGCAAATTGAGCTAGCTCACAAAGCCTCACTGGATGTTGCATTGTTACTTGTGTTGTAGAGGTGATGGCATTTCTGATACCCTGAACCTTGTCTCTGAAGAACTGTGCAAACTCATTACACCTGGATTTGGAGTAGTGTTCTAATGGCAACTCAACAGGGGGATTCGTTAATCTATTGATTGTTGAAAATAGAACACGCAGATTGTTGCTGCAGCCTTCAATAGTTTCAGAAAAGTATAATTCTCTTGTTCTACGTAGTACTCTGTTAAACTCACACAACTTCTCTTTTAAGAGTCTATAATCACCCTGGAGGTTGGACTTTCTCCACTTTCTCTCTGCTCTCCGGCACTCTTGCTTCTGTGCCCTGACCGGGCCTGCTTTTATCCATGGGGCTTTTTGCTTATTTGTGACCATTTTTACCTTCACAGGGGCAATGGCGTCCAGAACATTCAACACACTAGAGGTGACAGAGTTAAGCAGTTCATCTACAGTAGAACATGATGTGTTCTCAAAATGGATCATTCCCATAAATAGTTCACCCGTGTTTTCATTTAAGTGTCTACTTCTAACAATTTCATATTTAGCGGGTGGTCTGGTAGCAAAATACATGTTAAAAAATACACAGAAATGATCCGACAGAGCAACATCAACTACATTAACTTTTGAAATATTCACCCCTTTCGTGATAAGCAGGTCCAGGGTGTGTCCTCTGCTATGGGTGGGGCCACTCACATGCTGAGTGAGGCCAAAGGATTCAAGTATGGAACTCAGCTCTTTTGCGTATCTGTCATTAACATTATCCACATGAATATTAAAATCGCCTATAATGACTAAAACCATCAAAATCTGTGCACACAACTGAAAGCAACTCAGTGAAATGATCAGTGAAACTATGGCATGACTGTGGCGGCTTGTACACAACAATAATAAGAATGGAAGAAGATTTCTTTTGTTCTATTTTAAAAGAAACATACTCAAATGATGAAAATTTCCCAAGAGACACCCTATGGGAGACAATACGATCTTTAAAAACTGCTGCTATGCCCCCCCCCCTTTTATTTTCTCGTGTTTCATATTCAAATTTGAAATTTGGTGGTGAGGCTTCTATTAGAACTGCATCTCCTGTATTATGGTCAAGCCATGTTTCAGTCATAAACATAAAATCAAGATCATACAAACAGATAAAATTATTAATTAAAAATGATTTGTTGCATAGTGATCTGACATTAAGTAGAGCAAGGTTAAAATTAATATCAGTGTCAGTGGGTTTAGTTGATTGATTACAAAGAACTGGAATTAGATTTCCAGAGTTGGACCGTCTAACTGCTGTCCTTCTTTTAAATTTGTGTTTATTCAAGTTAAAACACATTTCTGAGCTGGTGCGAGGAACACACACAGTCTCTATTGGTTTAAAAAGTGAACTCTGTTGTACTTTGTTAAGTTCCAGATGCATAACTGAGTCAGCACAGTTCAGTGGCAGGACTGTCGTTACACTGCCAGACTGACAGGGGTCAGTGTTTGCACCACAGTACTCACCCGGTGCTGGTAAGGAAGAGGAGGGGGGGTGGTGGGGGCCGAGAAGCCTCAGATGTAAACAGTCACGCCCCCCTCGGGGAGCACTGAACAACATGGCGCAGGAAGTCCGTCAACAAACTGGTGCCGTATCTGTTCGGGTGCAGACCATCTGGACGATAGGCCACGTGACGCTTCCAGAACAGGCCAAAGTTGTTCACAAAAATAAAGTTAAAAGTGCTGCATGTAGACTGGAGCCACATGTTGAGCGCCACAACGCGACTGTAGAGGCAGTCACCCCGGTTTACAGTCGGGACTGGACCAGAGATAAAAACACACAACCCGGAGGACTGGAGGAGGCGGAACAGATTCATAAAGTGCTTATTTGTGACCTCTGACTGCTGCAGCTTCATATCATTTATACCCACATGCACGATTACCTTGGATATGGTATCGGGCAGGGACTGAAGCAGAGGAGGGAGACGGATGAGCAGATCTGGGACTGTAACTCCGGTCAGGCCCGGACTGGCCATCGGGAGCATCGGGAGATCTCCCGGTGGCCTGCGTGTCAAAGTGGCCTGGGCCTGCCCTATCATCACGGTCTTTTTTTCTTTTTTTTTTTTCTTCTTTCTTTTAATTTAATTTCATCCTCACGGTCTTTGCAAACTCCTACCCTGCCTGGTGGCCTGGTCCAATGAGCAAGGCCCAGGCCAAAGGCAGTGTTGTGCGTGAACGAGTTCAAAAGAACGCGTTCATTGAACACGCTCATTTTTTCGTGAAACGTTGAACACATTTTTTTATAAATAACTTGAACGTGAATTAGTTCATATTATGTGTCATGAACGGCAGACAATTTGTTTTCCATTTAAAACTGAGTGAAATCTGTTTTCTCTTTTGAAACGCAACGAGAGAAAGTTCCTCCCTCCTGTATTTTCCGCGCACTGTTTCCGCCGAAAACTAAAAATTCCTACGGTTTCCACCGTCTGTGAACGCACCCCGACTCAGTGTACTACTTGCGGTGCGGCGCTATATGCTAGTGCTATTCATTGGTTGTTGGACTCACATGTGCCGTGATGAAAACACAGGGGTAAGTCAGTGACACAGGGCCGTTTACATTTGACATAAAGTATAGACACACGTTCTGCAGCGCATTACAGTTTGTACTTATGAGCAGAGATGGGACAACTCAGTTCCCATTGAAACCCATGTAAATCTTGTCTGCATTGGAGTCAAAACATCCTGTGCAGTGTACAGGATATAATATATATATACATATATATATATATTATATATATATATATATATATATATATATATACGTATTGTGATTTCTAGCTCGTAGTGAAAAAAAATATTTATTTGAATATCTCGCAAAAAGTAAAATGAACTGAACTTTGAACTAGTTCAGAATTAAAATTGAGAACTTCGAACGTGAACTGTTCACTTTGAGCATGTATGAACTGAACTTGAACTTGTTCAGAAAAGCTGTGAACTGGCACAACACTGGCCAAAGCTTTACTGTCATTGGGCCAGAGCAAAATTAAACAAATGTGACGTCACACGTCGGCTACACAGCCAGGCCAGCCTAGCAGTGCACCCAGTGTAGCTTCCCCGGTTGAAATGAGTGGTCTCTCCAACTGATGGTTCATACACGTTGTTATTTTTCCTTTTATATGAGCTGTAACGATGTGATTTTACCTTACTACTTTTTTAACAATAATTGATTAGCTTGTTATAGTTATACACTAATGAACACTTAGTTCATTGTGTGTGTGTGTGTGTGTCTTTATTCCTCACTAAACTCCATAAACGTTACGTTGCTAAGCAACGTACAACAATCTTTAAACGTCCGAGATTATATAAACAGTCAATATAAAAAGAAATAAAGAAAACAAAAGTTTTGACAGTCAATCTTAAAACTATTAAAAGAACATCAAAATACAATGACAAAAACCCAAATTTAGAACCTTGTTTGGCCTGAATGGATGAAAAGCTCCCGGCCTGAAATGTTGTCCCACTCCGGCCCTGACTCCGGTAATGCAGTGAGTGACCGCGTTAAAAAAGCGGACGTGCCTCACGATGGAATCTCCAACAATCAGAGTAGTTGGGGCGAAAAGTGGACGCGGCCGCGGAGAAGGCGCTCGGTGTCCATGGCCGGAACCAGCGGGCTCATCCAGGGATGAGTCCGAACCAGGGCGCTGCTGAACACATGGAGGGGAGCGGGGGTGTTGATTCCCAGCTCCGGGCAACCCACGCTGTGTGCACGGAGACGCTGGAGCAGCGAGAGGAGCAGGCTCGGGTCGCTGCTGCTGACCCGGTGAAGGTAAGTGGTGGTGATGCACTGGGGTCAGAGAAGGGGAATGACCACTCTTTCGTCTGAGGACAGCTTCCTTTAAGAGTGTCTTTCTCGCAGTGGACCTGGATCCACGGACAGCAGTAGAGTTTGCTGCAGAGTCCAGGGGTTCTGCTGAGGGGGCTGGGATGTCAGCGGAGAGGGCTGCATAGCGGTTTGAAAGGCTCAGGACATGGGCCACGGCGCTGGATGGCTCCTCGCAGTCCGCAGGCTCTTTATTCCGAACCGGGCACTTAGGTGTAGAACAAGAGGGCCCAGAGCTGACAGATCTCTCCCACACGACAGTGTCACAGTATGCAGCGCTCAGTGACATAAGCCGTGAGTGCTGCCCGCCAGCAACATCAAAAAGTTTGGACACGAGTGACTGTTTATCCTGCAGCTCTGCAGTGAGGCGAAGGACTTCTTTACGGAGGTCTGCAATAGTGGCACGGTCCCTCTCACGAAGCTCCAATGTGAGGCGACTAATGTCGTGGTCATTGCAGTGTCACTTTCCATGTCTGTGGTGCGCTCGTGGTAGCCTCCGAGCTAGCGCGTTTCGATTGGGTCTTTGTGTTAAAAGACGTGATGCTCTGGAACCATTGCATTTAAGATAATAAAACACTAGAGTGTACAAAAGACACTAATACACCGTAAAAACGTGTTTAAAAGGCTTTAAAAGGCTTAAAAGGGTAAACAGAGCAGAGACGTCAAAACGCGTGCTCACTCCACGCACGCATTATGAATACGACTTTATTTGTCCTAGACACAGCCTCAACATAGAAACATGTGGTAAAGTGCTACTGTGCAACGAGTAACCAGACCTGGTCTTTGGTCTCTCTCTCTGGTCTCTCTCTATGGTCTCTCTCTATGGTCTCTCTCTATGGTCTCACTGGTCTCACTGGTCTCTCTCTGGTCTCTCTCTGGTCTCTCTCTATGGTCTCTCTCTGGTCTCTCTCTGGTCTCTCTGGTCTCACTGGTCTCACTGTGGTCTCACTGTGGTCTCACTGTGGTCTCTCTGGTCTCTTTCTGATCTCTCTCCCTGGCCTCTCTCTGGTTTCTGGTCTCTCTTTGGTCTCTCCCTGCTCTCTCTCTTGTCTCTCTCTGGTGTCGCTCTCTGGTCGCTCTCTGGTCGCTCTGGTCTCTCTCTGGTCTCTCTCTCTGGTCGCTCTCTGGTCGCTCTCTGGTCGCTCTCTGGTCGCTCTCTGGTCTCGCTCTGGTCTCGCTCTGGTCTCGCTCTGGTCTCGCTCTCTGGTCGCTCTCTGGTCTCTCTGGTCTCTCTGGTCGCTCTCTGGTCAGACCTGAGGTGGGTCATGTCCTCCATCAGAGGGGGGATGTCTCGGAGCTTGTTGCTGCTCAGCACCAGAGTGTCCAGAGAGATCATGAGGCTGATGTGGTCCGGAAGCTTCTCCAGCTCGTTCCTCTGCAACCACAGCGTGTGCAGCTTCTCCATCCTACACACACACACACACAAAAACACACACATACACGTTTTTGTTACCTGGTGGGTCCCTTTGACAGGGCCGTTCAGAATGGGACCCATAGACATAATCTTTTTTTACCAAGACTTTAAGTAATACAAAACAGTCAATAGAAACCAAACAACTCTTTTAAAGGAATTTTATTTTTTATTTTTTTTTCGAATTGCAGTGATTCTATTTTTGACATAGAATTTAATGCCACTCCATGTCCGATGTCTAAGGTCATCTGGTGAGGCAATAATGCAGGCCAGGCAGTGAGACTTCCCAGGGACTTTTCCAGTCTTTATGAAAGGTGTCATGGTCTTCTCCACAGCCTTCACCTCAGATGCAGACCATGGCTTTCTTACACGTTCTAGGGAGAGAAATAAAAATATATTAGCAACATACACTCCCAGGGTTAGGACCAAGCAGCCTGGCTGTAATCCCCCACCTGGTACACTTACCAGAAGGGGCACTGCCACTACCATGGGGTGCATCTGGATGAATGGTTGAAGGTTCTCGGCTTGAAGTTTCTTTTAGCCCGTCCGTTTGTGAGAGGATCTCTACTGCTCTCCCTGTCGCACAGAAAATAAAAATACAAGTGGCCTTTAGGGGAAAAAAATCATACATATTTTAATAATATCAAGAATTACCTTCAGGCTCAATTTGTATCTGGTCGAGGCTCTTTCCTTTGAATTCCGTCACTCTTCCCTGCTCCATGGCCATCAACACTTTGCTGATTTTGGCCAGCTCCAGTGTCCCCTCTGGTAGTCTGTAATATTGTCTGTGGATGCGAATGTCATGGCCGAGGAAGTTGGCAAGTATGTCCATTTCATTCTCTTTCATATTGAGAACTGTAGACATAGTAGCTATGTGCTTTCTAAGTTTGGTTGAGGATAGCATCTCTGGATGCACCGCACCACATTCTTTGGCTACCTGCCGTAGGGAGTCTGATCCTCTGATGTGGGTGTCTGCGCCCGGGCGGGAGAAGAAGTATGGGTTATGGTCAGAGATGGAACAGGCCCCTCTGTTCTCCACCAGCACCTCCATCGAAGCAATCATTTCAGGAGTCAAAAGAACCGGCACTTTCCCACTTCTTTTCCCTTTAATTTCAATGCGTTGAAAATGCTGACACAGCTTTTTCTCAAGTTGGGACAGTCCCAGAGCAATGTCAGAATGGATCCCAGTCTTACTTCTTAAGGTAAACGCTGTCAGTGGCATCTTTGAAACCTCACCTTCCCTTCTTCGATTGAAAATAATGACCTCACAAAGAGTCAAAACTGCCAGTTTAGACCAATGCTTAGACGTTGGCTCACTTATTAGGGTTTGCACATATTCAGGTCGACATACCTCAATATGTGCATGCATGGCTCTAACGTCCTCAGTCAGAGGGAGCAGGTCCGGAGTGTTCCACTTGGCTTGCCGGAGGGTCTGTAGGGCAGCAGAAGAAACACAGACGTCCCACCTCTTCTCAAAAAGCAGCCGGCTTCGTTGGAGGTTTTTAATAAATAGTTCATCAACACAATGCTCCATTTTTGAGTCACATTCAAGAATATCTGCTTTCTGAGGCTATGGCCGAGTTTGAGGGCCAAGGATGGAGTCTTGTATTGATTTGTTTCCTCATCATATCCAGCCACAGACCTGACTGCATCAATCACATGGTTAAAGTTGGAAGGAATAAAGAAATCCTTAATTGTTTTCAGTTTCCCTGCAGTTTTTGCTTCGTTAATTAACCTACCGACTTCTCTCATTTTATGCCTAATGTAATCATGCTTAGTCTTATCATGCCCGTGTTTTAAGTACAGGTGCTCTCCGAGTCTCAGAATCCCCTTTTCTGCTTTGACAACACCCGTGACCTCATCCTGATGCATTGCCCAAATTAAAGACCACAGCTTTTTGCTGATGCCCTCCGGTACAGGCTGGGCTAGGGAGCAGAGGGACTGGACCCTACTTCTACCTGGTTTAGCCTGGTTTAGCCTGGGCATCTTTCTGTGAAAGCCGGCACCTGGCCACATGCCTCCACAGCGACTTTCGCTTAAGCAATGCCCCACAGTCTATACAGTGCAAAAACTCACTGGATTTAACTGGGGAATTTGGCTGTTTAGCTGGGACTAAAGTTCCAATGCCGGCCTTTAAAACCTCAAAATTGTGCTCACGGTTTCCACTATTCCTGATCAAATCAAACTGAAGTTTACGTGCTTTAGATTTCACAGGTAGAGCCAATGCTCTGGCTACGTCACTTTCATTTCCATGTTTTCTAGTCAAATGACGGGACATTTTGTGGCAGGACATTGAACAGTAGAGGCAGAAGTGCCTCTTGCTGTAAACTCTCCCCCCATTTTTCTTCTTTTGCAGCTGCATGATAATCTTATTTGCCTTTGGTTCGTCACTTTCCGAGTCTTGAAGAAAAGTGTTTTTGATTTGTCTTTTTCCATACTTTTTTACAGGTTTCTTCTTGACAGTTAAATCGTCAGAATCTGAGTCGACTTCATCAATTAGGGACTCTTGACTAAGCTGCACAAGCAACAAATAATTTGTAATAATTCTATATAACAATTTGAAGTCATGACTTGTAGTCAGCACTTACCAGTGGTTTGTAAGCGTGCGCTTCAGTGTGCTGCTCTGTGATTGGCTGCAGCCTAATGAACCCACACACTTGCACCTTTTCTAGCCTGACACTTGATTTCCTCTGTTGTGCTGCTCCATGATTGGCTCCAGCCTCTGTTGTGCTGCTCCATGATTGGCTCCAGCCTCTGTTGTGCTGCTCCATGATTGGCTCCAGCCTGCTGGACTGAAATTGCCCCAGTGTGCCCCTCCTTGATATCCCGCAACCCACCACCAGGGTTCCGACACATAACACACTTTTTTCAGGAAAGTAAACCTCCAGGGGTCCTTTCCATATTTTTACAGAGACTGCATAAGGACCGTTAGAAAAGCATTACCCATTGATTATTAAGCTTGGACCAGTGGGGTCCGGTGTTCGGGCCCCACCACGTAAAACCAGTCCCCATGACGTGAGTGGAATCTCAGGTTATGGAACCCACCAGGAGTTGAAAACAAGTGCACACACACACACACACACACACACACACACACACACACACACACACACACACACACACACACACACACACACACACACACACACACACACACACACACACACACAAAAACACAAAACATCACAGATACCAGCTTTATTCTGCGGAGTAGAGGAGTAGATCTGGGACAAACATTGCAGTAAGTGTTTTCAGGCCGTGGCTCAGATGAAGAAGGTTCTAAAACTACACACAGTCTCACGAAGGACAATACTTTGCTCTTTCCTACATAATAAATGAAATAATAAATGTAAAGATTGCTCCATGTGGATGAGGAGCTCGCCGTAGTCCATTATAATGTGATTCCCTTTGGTATTTCTCTGGTCTCTCTCTATGGTCTCTCTTTCTCGGGTCTTTCAGGTCTGTCTGGTCTCTCTCTCTCTCTGGTGTCTCTATCTGGTCTTAGATTTCTCTGGTCTCAGGTCTCTCTGGTCTCTCGTCACTCTCGGTCTGGTTTCTCTCTCTGGTCTCTCCCTGGTCTCGGGTCTTTCTCTCTCTCTCGCTGTTGTCTCCCTCTGGTCCTTGCTACTCCTGAGTCCTGGGTAGTAAACTTATTTTGAAGGTAGTAGGTTTTATTGACCCTTTTATTTTTTCACATTCCTCCCGGTGGTGGAAAGCTGACACAGGTCCAAACAACAAGCCGACCTTTCCCACTGTCAGTGTCTCACCTGTAGATGTCGTGGGGCAGCTGCTGAAGCCGGTTTCCTCCCATGTCGAGCCACTCCAGCGCCGGCATCTCCAGCAGACACTCCGGGAACTCGCTGAAATCGTTCATGGACAGGTCCAGGTGCTGCAGCCGCGACAGGTTCTTCAGCTGCGGAAATAAACAAGACTTTTGGGATCCAGGACTGAGGCTGTAGACCCAGGACTGAGGCTGTAGTTCCGGGACTGAGGCTGTAGTTCCGGGACTGAGGCTGTAGTTCCGGGACTGAGGCTGTAGTTCCGGGACTGAGGCTGTAGTTCCGGGACTGAGGCTGTAGATCCAGGACTGAGGCTGTAGACCCAGGACTGAGGCTGTAGACCCAGGACTGAGGCTGTAGATCCAGGACTGAGGCTGTAGACCCAGGACTGAAGCTGTAGATCCAGGACTGAGGCTGTAGATCCAGGACTGAGGCTGTAGATCCAGGACTGAGGCTGTAGACCCAGGACTGAAGCTGTAGACCCAGGACTAAGGCTGTAGATCCAGGACTGAGGCTGTAGACCCAGGACTGAGGCTCATAGACCCAGGACTGAGGCTGTAGACCCAGGACTGAGGCTGTAGATCCAGGACTGAGGCTGTAGACCCAGGACTGAGGCTGGAGACCCAGGACTGAGGCTTGTACCTGGGGTGGCAGGGCGCTCAGGTCCCGGTTCATGGCCAGTTCCAGTCTCTCCAGACTCTCACACTGGCCCAGCTCGTCCGGGACACTGCTGAGTCTGTTGTAGCTCATGAGTAGCTCTCGTAGCCGCGGTAGCTCTCCTGCAAACACCACACAAAAGTTCAATAACTAAACCTCACAAACAGTTAAAAAAAATCCTCGTACATCCGAAAGACAAGATACAACCAGAGCTGGAACAAAATGCCAAGACAGGACATCCTCTGGGACTGGACCAAAGCTTTGCCGTCTCTGTCAAAACTGCTCTTTTGATTTCTAAACTGGATAAACTGGTATTGTATTGTTTTTATTACATTTTTATAGTTTTTACTTTGTTCATAATGTTTTACTTCTATTATCTAAACAAATAAAACTGGAGGAAGCTGTATTGTTTTTGTTTTTTTTGAAAGATGCGCTGGGAAACGGCTGCAAGTCCTAACTCTGAGACAGTTGTTGTTTTGTGCTTTACAATTTTTATTTTTTATAGCTTTTTCATACCTGAGATGTTGCTGCAGTTCAGTGTTCATGGTTTTACACTGGTCCAGACCAGAGCAGAGAGGATTCATGGTTTTACACTGGTCCAGACCAGAGCAGAGAGGATTCATGGTCTGAATCAAGCGTATCAGGTGAAAATCCACAGGAGGAATGCTAACTTTTTGAAAACTGCTAATGAAGCAATTAGCATTTTACTTTGGTGTGTGATTGACCTGTATAAATGAGCGATGTGAATGTGAGGTTTTAACAAATTGTGCAGGTGAAGACTTGTATTTTGACCAAATGTAAATCGTACATCCATGAGTCTGTTATTTTAATGTAATATAACATCAGCCTGCCCTGGGACTACGGGTGGAAATTAGCTCCTGAGCTATATCCTGGTGCATCTCTCCATTTGGGGTTGGTGTTTATTGTACACTGTCCCTGTCATCTTAAATAAACTAAACCCGTCCTGCTCCACCCAGAGGCTACTCGACCTCTGCTGCTGTGACCCATCCCGCTCCACCCAGAGACTGCTCCACCTCTGCTGCTGTGACCCGTCCAGCTCCACCCAGAGGCTACTCCACCTCTGCTGCTGGGACCTGAAGGGCTGTTGCTGATTATTACTATTGTTATCTTTTTAGAATGATCCATTTTATTTTTTATTTTAGCTGCCGCTGGACACCTGAATTTCTCAGACGGGGATCAATAAAGAATCTATCTATCTATCTATATAATGTGCTATATACAGTAAAGTGGATTGGATTTGACAGAAATAATGCATGATATGTCTCCTTTAAGTTGTATAAACAGGGTTCTGGTGAATGGGTTTGTGATGGAGTGGGTGTTGTACCGATCTCCTTGGGGACGTGGGCCAGGGCGTTGCGGGACAGGTCGATCACCATGAGGCCGTGGAAGCTGCTGCAGAAGGCGGGCAGCGCGGTGAGGCCGGTGCGGTGGACGTGCCACTCCTGCAGCTGCGTGAAGTGAAGGAGGCACGAAGGTAAGGAGCTCCAGGACTCCTGCTCCAGCCTCAGCACCAGGCGACCCTCCTCTGTGTGCACCCTCTGTGTGAGGCGAGCCAGGAGGGCGCGGTCCTCCCACACACCCACTCCCACCCTGCAACACACATATTTATGTAATACTGTATATACATATACACACATAAATACACACACACACACAATCTCCTGGTTACAGATTAGTGAAAGAACCCAAGTTTGGGCTGAGAGCCGAATGGCAGCCTCTCTGGTTTCTCTCTGGTCTCTCTCTGGTCTCTCTCTCTGGTCTCTCTCTCTGGTCTCTCTCTCTGGTCTCTCTGGTCTCTCTCTGGTCTCTATCTCTGGTCTCTATCTCTGGTCTCTCTCTCTGGTCACTCCATCTGGTCACTCTCTCTGGTCTCTCTGGTTCCTCTCTGGTCACTCTCTCTGATCCCTCTCTGGTCTCTGTCTGGTATTTCTCTCTCTCTCTATGGTCTTTCACGTTTCTCTCATGTCACTCTGGTCTCTCTCTAGTCTCTGTCGCCGGAAACCAGAGCACCTGGAGGAATCCCAACCAGAAAGCAAACCCCTGTCACCTGTTTGCCTTTGGCTCCTGGGGGCCCCTCCTCCTCCTCTGCTCCTCACGGTCCTCGCTGATCTTACGGATGCGTGTTTCCCACAGGGCTTTGATGGACGACACGGAGCTGCAGACCACCAGCACCATGATGTCACCGCAATGATGATGTCACCGCAATGATGATGTCACACCGCTGGCACACAGGCTCCGCCCGCGACCACTCATCCTGCTTTGATCTCAGCTTCACTGTCAAAAAAAACCACCAGAACATTGACTTTTGTGGAGTTTGTTGAACATCTGGCTTTACTAGACTTAAAGGAGACATGTTATGCTAAATCGACAATCAACTAGACTGTCTACAGATGGACAATGCTAACCGGCTCGCTCAATGAACCCCAATTGGGAAGTGCTCATGGACAAAGTTTAGGTCCAACTCACTCTGGCTCCTATTGACTTACATTGAAAAGTCAAAAGGACTCCTCTAGCTCAGTAATCATTGTCAGACTGACCACTTTGGGTAAAACAAAAAAAATGGTTTAATTCTCTCTGTGATTCTGGTGTTGTGACATTGTCTTTGTAAATTTAGACTCATAAGTATTGACCAATCCGATGCCTTCTGTCATCGATTTAGGCTTTAGCAGCGATTAGCATGAGCGGGGACCATGGAGCATAGAGTGGACTGATCATAGCAAACATTGTTGAGCTGAGGGTGGTCCCCCTTTAGAACTTTTCTGTCTGATAAAGCTGAGGCCAGAAATAAAAGAAGTAATGAGAAAGAAGCTACAGGTTTAGAGCGAGGAACTACTGACATGGATTTTTTTACAGAGTTCTATTTTTGTGGTCTGAAAGTTACGTACCCCAGCTTTAAATGAAAGAAAAAGACATCCACAGCACACACAGAAGTCTAGTTTTTGCACAAGAATAAACAAAAATTCCACCTTGTGTTTACCTCAAACTGCAGAGAAGACTGAAGATCCCAGATCTGAAGGGACTGGATCAAACCTGAGGCAGTGTTTGCTCCACACACTCCAGCAGCTCGTCTTTCAAACAGGAACAAAGTGAAACAACCGCAGGAAAGAGAAAGTGTGGTCTGCTCAACCGCTCCACACTCAACTCTGGTCTCTCTCTGGTCTCTGTGGTCTCTCACTGGTCTCTGTGGTCTCTCTCTGGTCTCTGTGGTCTCTCTCTGGTCTGACTCCCTGATCTCTCACTGGTTACTCTCACACCTCTCTGGTCTCTCTCTCTGGGTTCTTTGACCTCTTTGATCTTTGTGGCCTCTCTCCCTGGTCTCTGATCTTTGTGGTCTCTCTCCCTGGTCTCTCTTAGCTCCACACTCCACTTCTCTGTCATGTAACCAGAGCCTGAACCCAAAATAATCCTCTGGTCACGAGACTAAGTGAGCGTCCAGCCACTGGGTCAGAGCACGTCATGTGAACCAGAAAAAAAACTAAATAAAACCACTTTAAAAAAAACATTGATTGGAGGTCACAGTGATTTTCTCGGCCTATTCTACCAGACTGTATACAGATGGACCAACTCGCACTGGCTCCTATTGAAAAAAATGTAAGCATTTTGAACCAAAGATTTAAAGTCAAGATGTGAGATGTAGACTGATTCTAGCCACATGGAACAAGAAACCAGAGAGAGACCGGAGACACCAGAGAGATCAGAGACCAGAGAGTAACCAGAGAGAGCTGAGAATGAGACCAGAGCGATTCCACATATAAACATTTGTCTTTGTCCAGGAACACATTTAACTACTAATTATTTATCAGAATCTCAAATAATTTCCTTGTTGTTGACGTAAGCAGTTTCATTAAAATGTGGCCAAACTTTAAGAAAACAACAGAAACTTTGTCCAAAAATAAAAGCGTAAAATAAGACCAGACTGCTCTTTGTGGAACGTGAGAGCGCGAGTGTGGGACCGGGCTCTAATCTTTGAGATACAGGTTTTAAATAGCAGCGTGAGGCCTTCACTGACGCTGGGAAATAAGGCCGTTGGTGGGAACAACAATGAGACAGGTGGGCGTGTTGTTTGGACCTGTGTTGGCTTTTCATCCCGGACTAGAGCGTGTCAAAAGAAACTTCCCACTTTCCAAATATGTCTTCTGAAGAAACGGCACAATTAAGCAGGAGAGTGAGACTAGACGTAAGAGATAGACCAGCGGGGCGAGAGAGAGACCAGTGAGGGACCCGAGAGAAAGGGTGAGACCAGCGACCTGTCCAAAAATCAATTAGGACTGAAATTAAAATCAACAGGGATAAAAATGTGGCTAATAAATGAACAATTGAAAGTAAAAAAAAACACCAAAATTCTTAGCGACTCTTTTCCCATCCTGCATCCGACTTGGACTCACAGTCGTGGGCATACCCTAGATCTGGCAAAGTGACTGAAACTTCAATAAAATACCCAGAGTTTGACCGTAAACCTTTATTTATTTAAACTCATTCAGCAGTAGTCACACAGTTCACACACAAATAATGATGAGACAAGAGCTCCTACTCCCACAATACAAAAGATAAAACACTAATATTTACTTTAGACGATGAAGTTACAGACCGACAGAAACATGTGGAAACTCAAAACCAAATGTGTGAAAAGAAATGTTGTTAAACTTATTTCAAAAATGCTACAATTCTAAAAACACCTTCCATTTTGTAGAGAATGTTATAAAGTGGAGTGAGCAGAAACAAATTCACTTATATTAAATGCGGATATTGTTACATTCACTTCTCAACCAGAAATTCTACTTTTATGTGGAAAAATAAGAGAAAGGAAACAAACAAACATGTAAGAGAGCGACACCGCGGCTGCAGTTTCTACAGAACAGCGCAGATAAAGTAGAACTGTGTCCATTTTGATAATTTTATGAATTGCCTGGAATGTTCTGTACTAAACTCGAGGGATGTAGTGGCTCTACGTCGAGCTCCTTCCAGCCACTCTGCAGAAGAAACTCTTTATCAATTCGGTCCTTCCCCACAACTCTTGACCAGAGGATTTTTATGTAATTGTGAGTGTTTATTTATTTTTTATTTTTTTACAGCGTGCTTTTCATGTGGCCTTGTGTATACTCCAAAATTATATACAACATCATATAACCGCTGGTACAACAGGACAGTTTAATTGATTTAAAGTCAGAAGAAAACTTCTGGCTTAGTTCAGAGGACTGCCGTGGTCTCTCTCTGTTTGGTGTCTCTCTCTCTCTGATCTCTCTCTTATCTTCCCGCAGCCCTCAGTCCTGCCTCTCAGTGCGGTGTCCTCTGTGTTTTACAGTGTATGCACGGCTTTTGACAGCTGCAGCAGCGCTCAGACCTACAACCAACATGTTTAATATCTCAGGTCTCTCTCACTTCAGCAGTTGTGAGTTCAGGAGGTTAGAAAAGTGTATAAAGTGTGTGTGAGGGTTTTACAGCTGCTTCTTCAAGTATTTATCTTGTTATAGTTTATCTTCAGACCGTAACTCCCGCAATAAACCCGGGACTACTGTACTGCAGAAGGTTCCAGGCAAAATGTAAAGTACAATTACACACAACGCCTTCACTGCTTTTTCCAGTTTGTTTTGCATATTACGACTTGGAAACAAAAAGCGAGGAAAGTGCAAGCGACGGTGTCGCTCGTTTGTGCTGAAAAGTCCAAAAAGTTGAACATTGCTCAAAGGCATCACGTAAAAGTAACAGGCAACGGCAGAGGACAGGAAGTGGCGTCATGGCCCAGTACAGGACTAGAGAGAGCGGGATCGTACTGACAAACTCATAACAACGCTGAAGGAGCTGGTCTTTTCAAAATGATAAATAAGTCATATACCATTATGAGATTTGTCCATTTAAAGCTGAGGACCTAACTTTTGACTTGTTTGGATATGGAAAAGACTAAAAAAAAATATTAGTTGGTTAATTTTTTGTAGTTTTAAAGTTAGGTACATTTTATCAGTCTGTTTGTACAATTATATCTCTAAGAATTCCGCGCTTCTGGAAAAGCAAAATGTCCGCCAACTAGCGCTCTCTCTAGTCTCGTTTACAGCTCTTAAGACGTCGCTCTTTTCAAAATAAAACGCAGTACAGGAAGTGTTTTCCCACAAGCCGTGAACCCTGCGGGAAAAAGTTGTGCGCAGAAGAATCCTCCATCGCAGGTCCACAGGTGTGACCAGAGCTGAGCGACCTCTGCTTCGGAGAGAAAGACGTTCATTTGCATCCCATTAATACAATGTTAAAGTGAGGTTCAATACAGGACTATTTGAATCCAAAATGCTGGTGAATTTCTAACACTGACTTTAACACTGGAAAAAAATTAAAAAGTTCTGTTACAGTTGTATTCCAAGGGATAAAAACCCAAAAGGGGGAAATGATTTTAAATCCAGAGCATGAAGTTAAAGCTATGGGAAATACAATCAGAACATTTAACTTTAAAATAAAAAATGGAAGAATGTCTATGAAGTTTTTTAATGTTTCTATTATTGTCAAGCTATGAAATGGTTTCACAAGTTTATATATTTCAACTTCCCATGCTGGCTCAAGGAAAAATAAAGAATTATTTTGTAAAAATAGCGTGTTTATAAAAGCTTGCATCATCTCCTTTGTTTCCAGACAAATAATTTTAATTTGTAAATAAATTATAAAAAGGAAACAGATTCACCTCAACAAAACGGAAAAGGAGGAATTGAGGGGAGGCCTCGAGTCCCATATTCGCGACTGGCTTAAGCTAGCAAGAATCTGCTCTACCTGTAGCCTCTGCAGCCCAGCAATGGATAAAGGCTGAATAAGAAGAAAATGGATAAATGGAAATGATAACATGTTTTTTGCAGTGTTGGAAATTCACCCGCTTTTAACAATGATCTTCTATAGAATGCATTTTCTTTCACATGGTCCTTCCTGAAGCATGGGGGTGGGTGGCAGCTGTTGTCCCTCCTTGAAGCAGAGGCTCATGGGAGCTGTAGTCCCTCCTGAAGCGGAGGCTCATGGGAGCTCATCTGAGGTGCAGCAGCATACGCTCTGGACTCTCCAGGTAATCCTTCCACATGTTGGAGAAGCGACACATGGTGGCGCCGTCAATGATGCGGTGGTCTGCTGACCAGCTGACATTCATGATGTGGGCTGCAGTCACATGACCCGCAGAGTCAAATCGTGGAAGCACCTGCACAAGCACAAGAGGGCGTCACTGAGGCACAAGAAAGCACTGCTCTAATACATTTACACTGAAAATACGAGAAAACAAAGGGAACCTGTGCAGTTTTTGGACCTGGTCGCAACAAAGGAAATACTCTAGACCTGGTCACAACAGAGGACACACTCTAGACCTGGTTAAAACAGAGGACACACTCTGGACCTGGTCACAACAGAGGACACACTCTGGACCTGGTCACAACAGAGGACACACTCTGGACCTGGTCACAGCAGAGGACACACTCTGGACCTGGTCACAACAGAGGACACACTCTAGACCTGGTCACAACAGAGGACACACTCTAAACCTGGTTAAAACAGAGGACACACTCTGGACCTGGTCACAACAGAGGACACACTCTAGACCTGGTCACAACAGAGGACACACTCTAGACCTGGTCACAACAGAGGACACACTCTGGACCTGGTCACAACAGAGGACACACTCCAAACCTGGTCACAACAGAGGACACACTCTAGACCTGGTCACTCACAAAAGAGGACACACTCTAAACCTAGTCCTTCGTTGTGAACACGTCTCGAGATGTAACAGTTTGCACACTACTTTCAATCAATATCAAATCATGGTCTGTTTTTTATGAAGGATTGACGCTCAATTGATGCTGTTTTGTCCAATTGGATACCCCGAGTCTGTAAGATTAGGTTCCCCGTCTGCCCATATGGATTTAGGCTGCAGTACCGGGGGTGGCCTCTTGTCCAGGTGGAGACGGTTTAAGCAGCAACACCCTCGAGATAATGACATACATCCATGGTTTTATCTACTCTTCTCACTCACCTGGATTTTTCCTAAAGCCCCAATAGCGACCTCTGGAGGCAGAATTACAGGCTTAGCGTACGTTCCTCCAATCTGCAACAGGACACAGAGAAAATTAGAAATCATCAACCTCAAATCCTCAAAAGAGCGAACGAGCAAAAGGATGGTTACGTAAAAGAGATTGGATGAGAGTTTAGGAAAATGGCAAACACTGCAAATATTTAAGTTCTTTGCAAAACACAAAAGGGACCAAAAAGAAAAGCAAATAAGCACTAGAATCTGGTCTCTCTGGTCCCTCCCTCTGGTCTCTATCTGGCCTCTTCATAGTCTCTCTTTCTGGTCTCTCTCCACTCTCTGTCTCATGTCTCTCGCTGGCTTCTCTCTCTCTGGTCGCTCATGTCTCTCTCTGGTCTCCCTCTGGTCTCTTTCTCTCTGTCATGTCTCTCTTTCTCTCTCTCTCATGTCTTTCTCTGGTCTCTCTCTAGTTGAGGGTTGGGTATTTGTGGTGTGACGTACAGATCCTATGTTAGACAGAGTGAAGGTTCCTCCGCTCAGGTCCCCGGTCCCCAGTTGACCCGCGGCCCCCAGAGTCTGCAGTCTGGTCAGCTCCTGAGCGATCTCAAACACACTCAGCGTTTGCACGTTCTTCACGTTGGGCACCAGCAGCCCCTGAGCCGTGTCCATGGCTAGGCCGATGTTATGGGACGCCTGCAACACACCACAACACATCTAAACACATTGCTTTAAAATTAAGTATAACATGCCATAGTAGCCGCTGCAAGTTACTGTGATAATTAAAGATAAAGATAATTGAACATAACAAAAAATTATTTTATGGGCCGGAGTTTGACATGCCTGCTTTTCTGTAGTTCTGAACAGGTGCATGATGGGAGCTGTACCTTGTATGTGATGTTCTGACAGGCTTCATCCAGGGAGGCGTTGAGAATGGGGAAGTGCAAGAGCCCCAGAGACGCAGCCTGGAACCAGAGACAGGCATTCAGACTGCGCTAAACTACAACAATATCATGAATGATTTGTACATGAAAAATCATTCATTTTGAGTTTTTAACCATGTCCCGTCCTTAAACCTTATCAAAACAGACCTGGAGTTAAACCATAACTACACAAGCACAATGTAATCTCCCACTTTTACCACCAGATGAGGGTGTTTACATTATTTAGATCTGTTATGAAGAGGAGTGTACCTTGATGAAGAAGGGCATGTAGCTGAGCCTGACCCCCTGTGGCGCGGTCAGGGACTGCAGGTCTTTGCGCAGAGACACCAGGCGGCTCAGGTCCACCTCGTCACAGTATCCGAAGTGTGGAATATTCAACGCCGCTGTCATCGTCTTCACCATCGCTTTGTGGAAACCTGCAACAGCAGGTTTTCACTTCAAACAGGGAGCAGTGGAACAGACCAAAATAACTGAACGAACTATTATTGGTCAGTTATTTTCCCTTTGCTCATTGACACAATATTAAGTCAGTCATTTTACAGTTTTACTTTCTACGTCAGAATTTTACATAGAGATGTTAATTAATCTCTAACTCCTAAAAATGATAACATATGTATGCTAATCAAAATGCATTATGCATTTAAGCATGCGTAGAATTATAAAAACTCGAGTGTAAATATTATTGAACCACAAAGAAAAATAATGAAATGACTTTTCTGGGAATTCTAGCCTCCCCCGTCACCTGTTCATTCCATAGACTGTATAGAGTTGTTTTGTTGTTTATCGTCACCTTTGAGCGGTTCTGTGACGTTCTTCCCGCTGAACACGGGTTTGGGCATAGCGACCGGCGGGGGTTTGCTCACAGCGGTGACGGGTGCGGTTGCCGTGGCAGCAGCAGAAGCAGGGGGAGGGGGCCGGATCTCCTGGAACGGCGCCGGGGGTAAGATGGCGCCCGTCTGACGCGACAGGAAGTTCAGGATGTCTTCTTTGAGGATGCGGCCGTCTCTGCCCGTGCCCACAACCTCGCTCAGCTTAATCTGAGGGTTAGAACTTATGTTAGAACCGTCTGAGGTTAGAAATTATGTTAGAACAGTCTGAGGCTAGAACAGAGATTAAACTGTGTACTTTAACTTTCTTCCTCTCCATTCGCTGTATGTGACAGTGTCTAAGACTTGAGGTTAGTTAATAATCAGGTACTTGCTTCTTCATTATGATAAAGTTAGAGATTTTAATTTATTTTCAAAGTAAAAGAGTTATTGTTCACTAATCTTGTGTTGTGTGCTCCTCACTCCTACCGTTCTGTAACTGTTGATGCAACACTGACATTTCTTTTCTTAATCTTACGTTGTTCTCGATGGCCAGGCGCCTCACGGCAGGAGTGGCCTGAGTCTTGTGTCCTTTGATCTCCTGGTGCGTGTGCTCCTCTCGGGCCATCGCAGGAGTCTCCACCACGTCCTCCTCCTGGGTCACCTCTGCACACACACCACAGCTTTGGACGCGGCACATGGTTGGGACATTTTAATGTTTTTTTCAGATTTAAAAGCTGGAGTAGCTACTTTTTTGGCCAGAGAGACCAGAGGGAGAGAGGCCAGAGAGAGACCAGAGAGAGAGAGGCCAGAGAGAGACCAGAGAGAGACCTGAGAGTGACAAGAGAGTGACAAGAGATAGAAACCAGAGAGAGAGACCAGAGAGAGACCAGAGAGAGACACCAGAGCGAGACACACCAGAGAGAGACACCAGAGAGAGAGACCAGAGAGAGACACCAGAGAGAGACACCAGAGAGAGAGACCAGAGGGTGAGGCCAGAGAGAGACCAGAGAGAGACCAGAGAGAGGGACCAGAGGGTGAGAGCAGAGAGAGAGAGAGAGAGAGACCAGAGAGAGAGACCAGAGCGAGAGACCAGAGAGAGACACACCAGAGAGAGACACCAGAGAGAGAGAGACCAGAGAGAGAGACCAGAGGGTGAGACCAGAGAGAGACCAGAGAGAGGGACCAGAGGGTGAGAGCAGAGAGAGAGCGAGAGCCCAGAGAGAGAGACCAGAGCGAGAGACCAGAGAGAGAGACTAGAGAGAGAGACTAGAGAGAGACACACCAGAGAGAGACACCAGAGAGAGAGAGAGAACAGAGAGAGACCAGAGAGAGACCAGAGGGTGAGGCCAGAGAGACCTGAGAGAGACCAGAGAGAGGGACCAGAGCGAAAGAGTGTGCGTGTTTACAACAGTGTATGCTCTGACCTGATCCCTGTGTGTGTATCTGTGTGTGTGTCTGTGTGCGTGTCTGTGTGCGTGTGTGTGTCTGACCTGATTCCTGCTCCGTCTCGATGTCCACGAGGGGCATTCCCACCAGCGCTGTGGCGTCCAGCTCGTAGTAGAGTTTCTTGATGACGCCGTCGTATCGGCTCGTGATGGTGACCGAGGCTTTGTCGCTCTGCACCTCACAGATGCTGTCGAACTGAGACACTTTGTCCCCCTCCTTCACGTACCTGGACACACAACGTGCACTAAAGTTACACTACAGTACACAACAAGGTCCAGCTACACACATTCAACTCATACTTGTTCGCCACACGACCAAATAAAAACCACTGAAAAGGACACATTCTGAGTTTTTAAATTTTGTACATTTTTAACATCCCGTAAAATATACATAACGTCGTTCGTACCATTCTTTCATCGTCACCTCCATGATGCCCTCTCCGATGTCGGACAGTTTGAACTGGACGACGGGCCCATGGTGCACTGAAAAAACAGAACATGATTGGATTAAACAGCAGAAAAAGAAAGGAGTTTTCAATAAAGTCTTGCTGTTTTGAGAAGATCCAAAACGTAGTGGGAAAAGACCGATATGGATTGTTTATGCTTCACTCAAACTGGCTCCATGGGCAAATATTTGGAGAAAAGTTGTCTCTGAGGACACAGTTAAGAGAATCAAACAGTTGGAACACAGGAAATGCAAAAATAACAAACACAAGTCTCCAGCTCCACTTTACAAAGCTATAAGATGGCGAACATTGGAATAGAATTTGGGGACAAAAGGATGATATCTACAAACACTGATATTTAAAAGACAAGAGAAGGCGAGTTTTACTGATGCTGGTGTGGATGGACCTGAAGGCCACTCTCCGCAGGCTTCTCTCACACGTGAAGGATGAAGTCTGGACACTGCGCTCGGAGCGGAGGCTGAGAGGACGGAAGCAGCGGCGGCGATACTGCTGAGACAACTGAGACACACGTACACACACACACACACAGGCAACCACACAAACATACAACTTTATTTTTAGTTCTAAACTAGTTTAAGCATTAATTAACATCTGTTTTTGGTACTTCTGAGACTGAATCTCTAATGTCTTCGATTAAACACCATCAAAGTGATTTCATTTCAATTATTTAAAGCTGGGGTACCTTGCTTAGTCCAAAAGAAAGCCGTAAGCTCTCATTATCATATTGGACATTTATTCTCCCCATGAGACACTCTTTTTGGACTGATTGAGGGTGGCCCTTTCTTTTTCACTTTACTGTGTGAAAATATTGATGTACACAAATGTGACAGAAATACGTGCATGTGAAAACTGGTAATAGACGCAAACTGTTTCAGAGCCAGGACCTCGTGACAAGGATTTTATTACATTGATCCATTGACTGTAGTTTCAAAGTCAGGTGCCTCAGCTTTAAAATAAGACCTTGAGGATGTGAGACTGATGTATTCTGTGATAGATGACAAGTGAAGGTGGAAGAGGACAACAGAGATCATAAAGTCGAGAGTTTGAGGACGATGGCAGCTGACAAGGGGCTAACAAAAGACAGCAATCCCCGATATGCTTGAAAAAAAATGGCTCTTCACAAATTGCTCCCGTGTGTTTTGGTGCATAGCTGTATGTTTGTCCGACGCTAGCAATATTAGCATCAGCTCCACAACACGTAGACAGCGCTGTTTCATCCTGTCCTGGCCACATTTGGACCGCGTTTGGCGGCTGTTTGTAGGGGGGGGTGTCGAGGAACGGTACATAAAGGTGTTTAACGTGTGTAACGTGAAACAGCGCGGGTTAATGTCTCACCAATCGCCTGAAAACACTGAAGGAGCCTCTCGTCACCGCCGCCATCTTGCTTCCCTGTTCGTCACTCCGCACGCCCCTCTCAGCAGCCAATCAGAGCAGCGGACACTGTCACCTGCGGAAAGCGCTGAAACTACGACACCTGGCGGCCGATTGTGAAATTGCATCTACACCTCGTCGGATTTAAAACTATGCTCTGGCTCTTGCATCATAACTTTTAACAGAAACGTGTCCATGTCTTGGTCCATGTTCAAATAATTCAATACATAAATACAGACATCATCTGTATCATCGACATAGACAATAAAAGTCTATTTGTTTATGTATTTGTACTGAGTCGTTTAATTATATATTACTATGTATTACTTTGATTTAATTATTAATTGTTCTCGACCTAAGAGCTTTCGTTTTCTCAGCAGAATGAAAAAAATATATTTTCTTTTGTAGTGCACTTCCGGTTCGGCTCGCGCTTGCAGCCGTTCAAACTTTTGCACTGTTTTGGTGCGAAAGTTTGGCCGGTCCTCATTTACAGCATGAGCAACATGATTGAAATTGGCAATCTTCTCGGAACCACAGAGTCGGTGCGTTTTTATTCCATACTGCCTATCTAAAAGAAATCGTCCTTTTCGCTATAAAAAGCAGCTGTGACCTAGCGTGGATGCTAACAGGGCGCTAAGCTAACGCCCTTAGCCTTCAGTGCAAACGCTAATGTTGTTGTTTTGTATTTTCCAAGGCGGAGGCCGACTCTGGCGCCACCACAGTGGAGATCACAATGGTGGAAGCTTTTGGGGACACTATGTATTCCACACAGGTAGTTTTTTTTCTGTTACGTGTATATTTAGCGCCAATATTTAACTGGACAAACTTGAACTTTGCTCTAGTTTAGAGTTTTGCATGTGATGTTTGAAATGGAACATTCAAATAGTCATGATAGAAAAGAATTATGAATGACTGTGATATTTTTATATGCTTTTTATTGAATTTAAGAAGGTGTCTATTGAACAGATCTTTTTCGCTATTGTCTTTATCACAACATGTGATTCTACTGTCCATGTTAGCAATGAGAGGGTTTGATAGTACTGCACATGTCAGCTAGGTTACCTACATTCATTCATTCATTAACCAACCATGTAGATATGTCATTTTGATACAATAATTGTTTCTAATGTTTATCACTTTATACACAATGAGTGTATGAATTTTGGACAGCATAAAAAGTAAGATTCTAAAACTAGTCTCATACAAGGGATAATGTTGGCTATGGAGCAATGTTTGGGTGAGTGAAGCTCTTACAATCAGAGTTTGGGCTGTTGGTATGTTATGATTTAGATTTTTACAGGGACAATGTGCAATTAACATTAGCCTACAGAAGAGGTACATTCTACCAGGTTGGAGCAGGAGTGCTAATGTACAGCTGTAGTCACAGTAAAACACAAGTAGATGGATACATTACTAATTGTTATTAAAACTAAGTAATTGAAGAAATGTTTGTGTAGCCCACATAACTATGTTTCAAATGTGTTATAATTCGTCCTCTTTGTTAGGGTGGGAATGAGCCAGGACTAAAGAGATGTGACTGTGAGGGAACAGAGGAAGAGACTCTGGATGTGAGACCTCCAGCAGACCAGACTGATGTGCCAGCCCCACCTCTGCACCCTCAGCATCTGCTCCCCCAGCCTCTGCTCCCCCAGCCTCTGCTCCCCCAGCCTCTGCTCCCCCAGCCTCTGCTCCCCCAGCCTCTGCTCCCCCAGCCTCTGCTCCCCCAACCTCTGCTCCCCAAGCCTCTGCTCAGCCAGCCTCTGCTCAGCCAGCCTCTGCTCAGCCAGCCTCTGCTCAGCCAGCCTCTGCTCAGCCAGCCTCAGCGGATCACTGTCCCTGAAGAGAAGACCCACTTTCCTCAAGTCCAGGTATTTCACAGTAACAGCTTCTGCTCGTCCTGCTCAACTGCACACTGCTCTAACGCTACATTACTACACACATAAAAACTTAAGCAACGCAGTCAATGAAATCATTTTTGAAATTGTTGTAAAAATCTGACTTGTTTCAAATGTTTGACCTGTGATCAGTTAAGAAGGCGAAAAGGACAGCGTTGAGTTAAACATATCAAATGGTGACTTCCATTTATTTAGTATTTGAGTTGATATGTGTTTGTTTACTGCTGTCTACAAGATATAATACATTTACTAAAATTAATTAACCTCACTTTGATTGTAATGCAACTCTCGGTTGGTATTTACCCTGACCTCCGGTCATGTCACAGCCGACCCCTCTCACTCTGCATATGGACTGTTCCAACCTCTCCCCTCAAGCAGGAGGCTACGGTCCATTCGGACCAGAACCTCCCGCCATAAGAACAGTTTCTTCCCCTCTGCTGTTGAACTCTTGAACACTTCATAACCTTGTCCCCCGCCCTTATAAGGTCATTTTACTGCCCTTTATAAAGCCACTTTACTGCCCTTTATAAAGCAACTTTACTGTCCTTTATAAAGCAACTTTACTGCCCTTTATAACTGCTGGAACAGCAGCATCACAGAGAGGGACAGGAAGAAGCTGGACAAGGTCATCAGGAAGTCCAGCTCAGTCCTGGGCTGTTCCCTGGACACAGTGTAGCAGGTGGGGGACAGGAGGGTCCTGGACAAACTAACATCTATGCTGGACCATGACTGTCGCCCCCTGCAGGACACTCTCTCTGCTCTGGAGAGCAGCTTCAGTGACAGACTAATTCACCCTCGCTGTGTGAAGGAGAGGTTCCGTAGGTCTTTCCTTCCTGCTGCTGTCAGACTGTACAATAAGAACTGCTGAGCCTGTAAATTTCATTCATCTGTAATTAAGTAAACTCTTAAATCATGTGCAATGTGCAATACTGCAACTTCAGAATGTCACAGAACAATGTCACTTTACCTCATGTCACTTTACTTATATACTTTTTATCCTGCACTATTTAACTGTACAGTATATAACTGCACTACTACATATATATTTTTTGACTGGTATCGAAGCATTTTCAGCATCTACAGCTAGTTATGTTAGCTAAGAAACATAGCTACTACTTATTTGTATATATATAGTATATATATTGTGTTTGATCCCTGTGTGCTCTTACTACTGTCCTGTATGTGTGATAATGCTGTTTCAACCACAGTTGAACCTGATGAAATCTCACACAAGAAAGAGACAAAGTTAATCTTTTACTTGTTACATTGTACAAGGAGAATGTCTTGACAGAGGCAAGGCACAGACCCTAGCCTCTCTCAGGACAAGTCTGAAGATTCACAGATGGCAAGCCCCTTTTGGTAGAACAAGACACACCTTCGTATGCAGATGGGAAAGGAAGAAACCAACACAACAAAAGACACTTAGCATATGAGCTCCCCAGACCTCCTGGTGTCTTCCTGAAGCTAAAGTGAATTACAATACAGAGCATTCAGCACATAGCCACATATGATTTACCAAAATGATAACTTAAGTTACATTCCAATATCAATGTGCGATGCAACATCGAAATTACCCCACTGTGGGACGAATAAAGGAATTCTTATCTTATCTGCATGGAGGAATGGGCCAGAATACCAGCTACTGTGTGTGCAAACCTTGTAAAGACCTATAGTAATAGTTCGACTTCTGTTATTGCCAACAAAGGTTATATTACAAAGTATCGAGTTGAATTTTTGTTATTGACCAAATACTTATTTTTCACCATAATTTACAAATAAATTCTTTAAAAATCCTACAATGTGAATTCCTTTTTTTTCTTCACATTTGAAGTGTACCTATGATGAAAATTACAGACCTGTCATTATTCTAGTGGGAGAACTTGCACAATCGGTGGCTGACTAAATACTTTGTTGCCCCACTGTATATGATAATCATTTGACTTTTTAATGTTTTATATTTTAGAAAATGTTATACTTTAGGTTTTATTATGCCTTATTCTTTCTCTACTTTTGACTTGTTTGCACCGAGAGCCAAAGCAAGTCTGTGACTTCCTGTTACTTACATGTTTTAATCAAGTTCCACAACAAAATAAAATCATATTAATGCTAGGGATGGGCGATTTGGCTGAAAACTGAATAACAATATAAGGGATTCATATCGGTCGATATCGAGAATGATCGATTTTATTTTATTTTTTCAGAGGAAAAAGTTTATCTCTTGCTTTTGCCACTGCCTCTTCCGCGCTGCACATACTATTCCTTTCACAGACTTGCATAACTATTGACACGCCATTGAAACACGATCTGTAGATCCATGGACGCTACACATGGTGGGTCATAGACTGTTGCGTTTTTTTGTTCTGCATTTCCCAGAATGTTATGTGGTTCGTACTCGGCCATGATAGGTCGAGAATTCTCTCCCTACGTGCCCCAGCCCTAATTAATGCATTGAATATATTCTTTGGAAAACACAATTCACACAATTCCAACACTTTTGATGTTACAAATAATGTTAGTCTCAGTATTGACCCTTATTTGTTATTTCTTGGACAAGTAGCTCTCCCACCATTTCTTTACTAGTGTATGTAACCACAGTGAAATCTTCTCTGGCTCTGGTGTAGGCTGCTGTGGTTCTCCAGCCTCAGTGGGCCGTGGGAGAGCCGTGTCAGGCCGTGTGGTCTGAGGATGGGAACATCTATGCCGCCACCATCCTGAAGCTGGAGGGGGAGCGCTGCAGAGTCCTGTTTGACAGCTACGGCAACGAGGACGAGGTGGATGTGAGCAGCCTGAAGCCCCGGGAGGCAAAGATCACCCAAGTAGAGACCCAGGCCAGAGGCAGCCAAGCCGAGACCCAGGCCAGAGGCAGCCAAGCCGAGACCCAGGCCAGAGGCAGCCAAGCCGAGACCCAGGCCAGAGGCAGCCAAGCCGAGACCCAGGCCAGAGGCAGCCAAGCCGAGACCCAGGCCAGGGGCAGCCAAGCCGAGACCCAGGCCAGAGGCAGCCAAGCCGAGACCCAGGCCAGGGGCAGCCAAGCCGAGACCCAGGCCAGAGGCAGCCAAGCCGAGACCCAAGGCAGCCAAGCCGAGACCCAGGACAGAGGCAGCCAAGCCGAGACCCAGGCCAGAGGCAGCCAAGCCGAGACCCAGGCCAGAGGCAGCCAAGCCGAGACCCAGGCCAGAGGCAGCCAAGCCGAGACCCAGTCCAGAGGCAGCCAAGCCGAGACCCAGGCCAGAGGCAGCCAAGCCGAGACCCAGGCCAGGAGCAGTCAGGTATGAAGATGGCACAGACCCCAAGACACGGATCTGTTTCCATTCAGACCGCACTGACCGCACTGACCGTGACTCTACCTACTATAAAGCAATATCCCTTTAATGATGTGTTGGTTAATCAAAGCTGCCGTTTTCGTTGTCTCCTTTTGGCATAAACCTGTTTAATGTATGTTAATTCTGTATCATCGACTGTAACTTTGCACCAAGACTATTTATTTCTGCACGTGTTATCTGGGCCTCTTAAACACTTTAAATATTCCCTTTAATCATAGGTCCTCGCCTCAGGAATTTACATGTGCCAGTATTAGCTAGTTTCCAACTGCCATCCCTTGGTGTGGTGTCAAATGCCAGCAAAAACACCCTAAAACATTATAAAAGAGACATACAGTACCTTGCAAAAGTATTCACCCCCTTGGCATTTTGTGTGTTTTGTTGCCTCACAACCTGGAATTAACATGGATTGTTTGAGGATTTGCATCAGTTAATTTACAGAACTTGCACACAACTTTGAAGATTTTTTTTTTTATTGTGAAGCAAACAACAAATAGGACAAAATGACAGAAAAGGTCAATGTGCATTACTATTCACCCCCCTAAAGTCAATACTTTGTAGAGCCTCTATGAGCTTGCCACATCTTACCACTGGGATGTTTGCCCATTCCTCCTTGAAAAACTGCTCCAGCTCCTTCACGTTGGATGGTTTGCGCTTGTGAACAGCAATGTTTAAGTCTGACCACAGATTTTCTATTGGATTGAGGTCTGGGCTTTGACTAGGCCATTCCAACACATTTACATGTTTCCCTTAAACCACTGAAGTGTTGCTGTAGCAGTGTGTTTGGGGTCATTGTCCTGCTGGAAGGTGAACCTCCGTCCTAGCCTCAAATCACGCACAGTGTTACAGGTTTTGCTCAAGAATATCCCTGTATTTAGGACCATCCATTTTTCCCTGAGGTCCGTGAGTTTTGGTGGGCGGCCGTCTCTTGGCAGGTTTGCTGTTGTGCCATGTTCTTTCCATTTGGTTATGATAGATTTGATGGTGCCCCTAGGGATCATCAAAGATTTTGATATTTTTTTATAACCTAACCCTGACTTGTACTTCTCAACAACACTGTCCCTTACTTGTTTGGAGAGTTCCTTGGTCTTCATGGCAGTGTTTGGTTAGTGGGGCCTCTTGCTTAGGTGTTGCAGCCTATGTACTGACAGATCATGTGACACTTAGATTGCACACAGGGCAAAAAAGTTAAAAAGTTTGTGATTTAGTGCATGCTCTGTCAGGCTGGTTTGAAAGGAAAACCTTTATGGCCTCTGAGCTCTAAGATTGTGCTGTGGTCAGGAGTGGACGGTCGGCTCCCGCTGCAGAGCCACATACGCCTTAGACGGCCTCAGTTACCCTGCCGTGGTGCTGGAGGTGAGAGGACAGCGCTGCAGAGTCCGCTTTGACAACTACAACAACGAGGAGGAGGTGGAAGTGAGCAGCCTGCTGAGCTTCGACGAGCTGAACGGACCGAGCCGCTCCGGCAGGGTGAGAACTGTGTTGAAGCATGTACTTTATTAGCACCAAAGATACTTCTTCATAATCTTCTTCTAGTCTGAAACTGTGACTGAAAGGTACGTTGTACACATGTTTAATGAATTGTGCATTTAAATGTGTACATTTATGTACTAACAGCCTCCTATAGACAAGTCTTGAAAACTAGCATGGTCTTGCTATAACCTTTAAGGCAGTGCATCTGGTCCTTCCAATTTAACTGTTGTGTCCATATCAAATCAATAAATTAAATTTAGAATAAGATTTGTCTACATGCTCACTTGCTCAGCATAATCACCCATAAAATCACTACTATTATACATATCCACATAATAACTCGAGATTATTATAGTGTCAAAACTTTGTGTAAAAACAACATCAGGGCTTAAAGTTTTCCGGCACCGTGCCGGAAATCCGGCGTGAGAAAAAAAAAAAAAAAAAATCACTTTTTTTTTTTTTTAATATATATATAAATAAATAATGATTGCTGTCATTTGAAAAAGGTTCAAGTGTGTTCTACCAATTGTATGAAAGGATTGCATGTGTATAGCGCAGGGATTAAAGAGTTCCGTCTAAGTGACGGATTTCCGTCAAATGAAATTGGTCTGAAAAAAAAACAAAATATATAATAATAATATAATACACACAATGAAATGGTTAATTATAACAAAATATATAGTAATACGTGTGAATCTGTTGTATATATCTAGATATATATTAATAATTTGAATATAATTGTATTTATATGTATATAGAAATAAAAAGTAATATAATCACGAGTGGGCCTTGAACGTGCCGTGGCTAGCTACATGAGCGCTCCGTAAATGATTCAAGGCAATGGGACGTAGCCAAGTTAGCGATGGTAACACGGAGGTGAAAGTTTCTGAAAAGTGCACGGAGCTTTTGAAAAGGAGAAGAGGACAAGGAAAATGTAATCCCGAACGGAGCAATAACAGCCAGCAGCCCGCGGACCGGTAAACTGGGCGCGTTATCAGAGGAAAGGTAGGACATAATTAACGTTTACCAAACGCAATGCTTTTTTATTTAACGGAATGTACAATATGTACTTTGCTGTGACTGGGAATGGGGACAAGCATGTCTTGGTGAGCTTTTGATAATATCTTGGTGGCGATCCGCATGCAAAACTGCGTGATAAAAAAGCAAATCAACGAGAGCGAACGGAAGAAACTCGCTGAAGAAAGGTGTGTGTTAGCAGGTCTTATATTCATTCATCAAAGCTAGCCTAGCATTCACGCACAATCACAATCATGGATCGTTGTTTATGGAAGAAGGAGCTGTATAAGTTGCTGTTGATAACGGAGTGAAAAATAAATGGAGGTGGGCATGGCTGGATGAGGTGGAGACGATGGGATTCTGTTGCTTCATGGTGCAAAAAGATGAAGGTGTCCGGTGCTTGTTCGTACTTCGCTATTATTATTTTTTTATATGGGAGTAATGAGAAAACAGCTTTGGATTCACCACCAGCTCAAAACTGCGCACTTGGCAGCTGTCCGTGCACTTTCCCACACTTCTTTACCTGGTGCATCAAATTCAGCGACAACTGAGACTAGGCTTGCTCTGGTGGACTGTGTCTGTGACCTAAAACTATCTGTGGCTTTATCGCAGAAAATAACCTGTCGTTCAGAACCATCACTACCGCTGGTAGATTTAATTATCATTAATCATTTGCAGTTGATAAAACTGCGCTGTGCACTAGCACCAAGTTGATAGGGAAACCTTTTTCTTAAACATTGAGTGTCCACAAACAAATGTGGACAGAATTTTGAATGTCCTTTTTAACATTTTGGGCGGAGGGTTTAATGAGGAGGCTACTTTGTCTGAACAATTAAATAGAGGGAAAAAACCGCATGGTCCAGAGGAGGAAGCAGCTGGTGCAGAGGAGAGTTGTCTGGCTGGTCCAGAGGAGGAGGCAGCTGGTGCAGAGGAGAGTTGTCTGGCTGGTCCAGAGGAGTGGGCAGCTGGTGCAGAGGAGGAGGCAGCTGGTGCAGAGGAGAGTTGTCTGGCTGGTCCAGAGGAGGAGGCAGCTGGTGGAGAGGAGGAGGCAGCTGGTGCAGAGGAGAGTTGTCTGGCTGGTCCAGAGGAGGAGGCAGCTGGTGCAGAGGAGAGTTGTCTGGCTGGTCCAGAGGAGGAGGCAGCTGGTGCAGAGGAGAGTTGTCTGGCTGGTCCAGAGGAGGAGGCAGCTGGTGCAGAGGAGAGTTGTCTGGCTGGTCCAGAGGAGGAGGCAGCTGGTGCAGAGGAGGAGGCAGCTGGTGCAGAGGAGAGTTGTCTGGCTGGTCCAGAGGAGGAGGCAGCTGGTGCAGAGGAGAGTTGTCTGGCTGGTCCAGAGGAGATGATAAAAAGGCTGCAGCCCCACCGCACCAGCCAGACAACTCTCCTCTGCACCAGCTGCCTCCTCCTCTGGACCAGCCAGACAACTCTCCTCTGCACCAGCTGCCTCCTCCTCTGGACCAGCCAGACAACTCTCCTCTGCACCAGCTGCCTCCTCCTCTCCACCAGCTGCCTCCTCCTCTGGACCAGCCAGACAACTCTCCTCTGCACCAGCTGCCTCCTCCTCTGCACCAGCTGCCCACTCCTCTGGACCAGCCAGACAACTCTCCTCTGCACCAGCTGCCTCCTCCTCTGGACCAGCCAGACAACTCTCCTCTGCACCAGCTGCCTCCTCCTCTGGACCAGCCAGACAACTCTCCTCTGCACCAGCTGCCTCCTCCTCTGGACCATGCGGTTTTTTCCCTCTATTTAATTGTTCAGACAAAGTAGCCTCCTCATTAAACCCTCCGCCCAACATGTTAAAAAGAAAGCATACAGATAATTCACCCCTAAACAAAAGAAAAAGAAATGAATATTTCAAACAGTACTGTTAGCATTTGTGTTGTTTTGTAATGTTTTACCAAATCAAAGTCTATTGAAAGTTAACACAGGTGCTTTATGAAGACACACAGCACAAAGCTCATTTGCACTTTAGTTTCATTTATTTGTGTTGAAAGCTAAATGTTTAATAAGTAGAATTTAAAAGTTAAGGTTTATTTATATATTTAAGGTTGAATCTGGAAGTGTTCTTGTTGCCTGATCCAGTGTTTTTAGTTTTTGTATGTCATATCTGATGTCTAGTTTGGATGTTTAATCAGTTTACAGTTTACACATAAAATGTTAGTAATAACATCAATAATAATTAAAAAAAAGAAAATAGTATATTCACTTACTGTGATGTGGTATGTTTTTTTTTTTTTTTTACATTATCACACAAATCCAAACTAGGGGTACTTGCAGAAAGGTCTTGGCAAGGTGAGGCTTTACATTTAAGTAACAATTCAATAGTCAGATGATGTATTTATTGCCAACAACTGATGTTTATAATAAACATCAGTTGTTGGCAATAAATAGATATAAATTATATGTATGAGCGTATAAAGGCGCTTATAAAAAACGCTTATTAGTGATCATTCTATGATTCATATAGATGGTTCAGGCTCAGGAATTTTTTCAACTTTAACCCATGCAACATTATATGTTACTATTTCTACCACCCTCGTCCTAAAGGTTGTGCACGAGGGACAATAGATTGTCTCAGTCTCTCAGAGGAGCATTGCTGGGACAGCAGCTGCTGAATATGCTCCTCCTCTGGGGGGAGGCCTCGCGTAGAGAGTGAGAGGCAGTGTCCCAAGGCTCCATCCGCGGTCCTACACTTTTCCATTAATGTATTGTCTTGGATCATAGAATTGCAGAAAACAGTCTAGGAACTGGAGTTGACTCCAAACTTTCTGACATCTTCTGTTGTGTTTGCACAGGCGACTGCTCCCTGGAAGTCGGCATTTGGAACAACAGCCAGGAGAAGAAGAGAGGCTTTGGAGGATGGGGACAAACGAGAGCCAGAGCGAGTGGAGAGAGACAGAGTGGACAGATCAGAGAGGGGCAGGGACAGGAACAGGAAAGATCCTCAACTCGGCCCAAAGGTGAGTTCAACCATACAGCTCTGCAGATTAGAATATTGCAAACAAAAGTTAATTTGTTTCTATAATACATAGGAAAATATGAAATCTATATTGGATTTAGACTCATGGCATGCAAAGGAACATATAGTACTCAGGGCTCTGAGACGGGGCAGATGATCCACAATTCAAACTGCATTTAATCTTATCTTCATGCAGGGTGTGCCCAGTTTCAACAACATAAATACACACACATGCGCGTACATAACCAGTGAAAAGTATTTGGAAAACTGCTCTACGTTTTCCAAATGCGGCATAGGATATATGTCATATAGAATAAATAGCCCTCATAAAACGAGAAACTATTATGTGCAATCCCTGTCAGTTCAAGTAGTCAGTTATAAAACAAATAATTATGTAACTCTAGATTAAATTAAGAAATTATACACATTGCATGTTTTAAGAAAGTAAAACTAAGCTCAAGGCAGTGCATAGGAGTAGGGGAAAGCTGCAGACCCGGAGTCGAGGCAAATCTACCATGAAGCAAATCCACCGTGATAGTGCGCCCTCTGCTGGTAAAGGCAGATATACGACTGTCTTAGCTCTTGGGAATATTCATTTGGATCAAGTCAACGAACGTGAGTAGACTTTAATCGAGTTATTTCATTTTTAATTTCTTATGAACACATTTTTGAAATCGTAGATGCTTCTGTTGTTTGCTAAAGCTAACACTTTAAACAACATACGAATTACTTGATTTCCCCCCCAAAGATGAGCAGGGCTTAAAGTTTTCCGGCACCGTGCCGGAAATCCGGCGTGAGAAAAAAAAAAAAAAAAATCACTTTTTTTTTTTTTTAATATATATATAAATAAATAATGATTGCTGTCATTTGAAAAAGGTTCAAGTGTGTTCTACCAATTGTATGAAAGGATTGCATGTGTATAGCGCAGGGATTAAAGAGTTCCGTCTAAGTGACGGATTTCCGTCAAATGAAATTGGTCTGAAAAAAAACCAAAATATATAATAATAATATAATACACACAATGAAATGGTTAATTATAACAAAATATATAGTAATACGTGTGAATCTGTTGTATATATCTAGATATATATTAATAATTTGAATATAATTGTATTTATATGTATATAGAAATAAAAAGTAATATAATCACGAGTGGGCCTTGAACGTGCCGTGGCTAGCTACATGAGCGCTCCGTAAATGATTCAAGGCAATGGGACGTAGCCAAGTTAGCGATGGTAACACGGAGGTGAAAGTTTCTGAAAAGTGCACGGAGCTTTTGAAAAGGAGAAGAGGACAAGGAAAATGTAATCCCGAACGGAGCAATAACAGCCAGCAGCCCGCGGACCGGTAAACTGGGCGCGTTATCAGAGGAAAGGTAGGACATAATTAACGTTTACCAAACGCAATGCTTTTTTATTTAACGGAATGTACAATATGTACTTTGCTGTGACTGGGAATGGGGACAAGCATGTCTTGGTGAGCTTTTGATAATATCTTGGTGGCGATCCGCATGCAAAACTGCGTGATAAAAAAGCAAATCAACGAGAGCGAACGGAAGAAACTCGCTGAAGAAAGGTGTGTGTTAGCAGGTCTTATATTCATTCATCAAAGCTAGCCTAGCATTCACGCACAATCACAATCATGGATCGTTGTTTATGGAAGAAGGAGCTGTATAAGTTGCTGTTGATAACGGAGTGAAAAATAAATGGAGGTGGGCATGGCTGGATGAGGTGGAGACGATGGGATTCTGTTGCTTCATGGTGCAAAAAGATGAAGGTGTCCGGTGCTTGTTCGTACTTCGCTATTATTATTTTTTTATATGGGAGTAATGAGAAAACAGCTTTGGATTCACCACCAGCTCAAAACTGCGCACTTGGCAGCTGTCCGTGCACTTTCCCACACTTCTTTACCTGGTGCATCAAATTCAGCGACAACTGAGACTAGGCTTGCTCTGGTGGACTGTGTCTGTGACCTAAAACTATCTGTGGCTTTATCGCAGAAAATAACCTGTCGTTCAGAACCATCACTACCGCTGGTAGATTTAATTATCATTAATCATTTGCAGTTGATAAAACTGCGCTGTGCACTAGCACCAAGTTGATAGGGAAACCTTTTTCTTAAACATTGAGTGTCCACAAACAAATGTGGACAGAATTTTGAATGTCCTTTTTAACATTTTGGGCGGAGGGTTTAATGAGGAGGCTACTTTGTCTGAACAATTAAATAGAGGGAAAAAACCGCATGGTCCAGAGAGGAAGCAGCTGGTGCAGAGGAGAGTTGTCTGGCTGGTCCAGAGGAGGAGGCAGCTGGTGCAGAGGAGAGTTGTCTGGCTGGTCCAGAGGAGGAGGCAGCTGGTGCAGAGGAGGAGGCAGCTGGTGCAGAGGAGAGTTGTCTGGCTGGTCCAGAGGAGGAGGCAGCTGGTGCAGAGGAGAGTTGTCTGGCTGGTCCAGAGGAGATGATAAAAAGGCTGCAGCCCCACCGCACCAGCCAGACAACTCTCCTCTGCACCAGCTGCCTCCTCCTCTGGACCAGCCAGACAACTCTCCTCTGCACCAGCTGCCTCCTCCTCTGGACCAGCCAGACAACTCTCCTCTGCACCAGCTGCCTCCTCCTCTGGACCAGCCAGACAACTCTCCTCTGCACCAGCTGCCTCCTCCTCTGGACCAGCCAGACAACTCTCCTCTGCACCAGCTGCCTCCTCCTCTGCACCAGCTGCCCACTCCTCTGGACCAGCCAGACAACTCTCCTCTGCACCAGCTGCCTCCTCCTCTGGACCAGCCAGACAACTCTCCTCTGCACCAGCTGCCTCCTCCTCTGGACCAGCCAGACAACTCTCCTCTGCACCAGCTGCCTCCTCCTCTGGACCATGCGGTTTTTTCCCTCTATTTAATTGTTCAGACAAAGTAGCCTCCTCATTAAACCCTCCGCCCAACATGTTAAAAAGAAAGCATACAGATAATTCACACCCTAAACAAAAGAAAAAGAAATGAATATTTCAAACAGTACTGTTAGCATTTGTGTTGTTTTGTAATGTTTTACCAAATCAAAGTCTATTGAAAGTTAACACAGGTGCTTTATGAAGACACACAGCACAAAGCTCATTTGCACTTTAGTTTCATTTATTTGTGTTGAAAGCTAAATGTTTAATAAGTAGAATTTAAAAGTTAAGGTTTATTTATATATTTAAGGTTGAATCTGGAAGTGTTCTTGTTGCCTGATCCAGTGTTTTTAGTTTTTGTATGTCATATCTGATGTCTAGTTTGGATGTTTAATCAGTTTACAGTTTACACATAAAATGTTAGTAATAACATCAATAATAATTAAAAAAAAGAAAATAGTATATTCACTTACTGTGATGTGGTATGTTTTTTTTTTTTTTTTTTACATTATCACACAAATCCAAACTAGGGGTACTTGCAGAAAGGTCTTGGCAAGGTGAGGCTTTACATTTAAGTAACAATTCAATAGTCAGATGATGTATTTATTGCCAACAACTGATGTTTATAATAAACATCAGTTGTTGGCAATAAATAGATATAAATTATATGTATGAGCGTATAAAGGCGCTTATAAAAAACGCTTATTAGTGATCATTCTATGATTCATATAGATGGTTCAGGCTCAGGAATTTTTTCAACTTTAACCCATGGATGAGACGTAATTTTCGTCTTAAAATAGCGTTTAAGCTAGCGTTTAAATTCGTTGTAAATTAGTAAAACACAATACATAATCCCAATTACATAGGCTACCCAAAACATTCAATTATTCATATGTATCAAGGGTATACCTTTACTTTCTGTGGCAAATTATTGCATATTTTAATTTTAAAGAATCTTGGCCAGGACACTTTTGAAAAAGAGATTTTTAATCTCAACGAGCTTTATCCTGGATAAATGAAGGACAAATACAATGTAAAAAAATTGCACCATTATTAATGGCACATTGTTGCATGTATATGTTATTCCAGACTAGTTTTGACCATATTATTATTATTATCATTATTAGCCCAGAATTATTCATATGTTAATTTGAAATAAAAATAAAATTTACATTATTCTTCCCCTCAGATGGATATTACATAATGGGAAAAAAATGCATGGCTGATTCATTCATATAATTTTAATTTGTGTACCACAGGACATACTCAAAGGGAAACAATCTGAGTGGTATCCCTTAAAGCCACGCTTTCAGGTACCTGTTTATTTAGATACAGAGGAGCACCAGGATACCCTATTTGTGTACCTCAGAACCCTAATCAAAAGTACACAGACTGTGCTGAAGGTCAACAATGAGGTGGAATTCCTTCTTGGCTTCCTGTTTCCATAGGTACATCCAAAAAGTGTGACAATGTTACTGTTTTAGTTTTGATGTTTACTTTATTGTTACTTGTACAGGCAATCATTCATGGAATTTGCCAACTGAAAAACATACCCTGGAAGGAGGCAAAAGAGGCGTACCTCCAGGGAGCCATTTATGAACAAAGGTTATTTTATTTTATTGCTTTATTTTTATTTTTTATTGTTTTACAAGAAACCTTCCAAACATACTTGATTTTTTTTTTTTAGTGAAGTTGAGGAATTCAACAGAAGGATTTCTGTTGAATTCAGGAAACAGGGAAGACCCTGAAGGTACACATTTTACTTTTTACTTTGTTATGGAATCTGCAAGCTAACATTATTAACGCAATGATTTCTCTCCTTTTCTGTACTGATTACAGCAATGGCTGGTTAGTTACCACAATAAAAATGTTGTTCCAAAATATTGTCTCTGTCTCTGTCCCTTGTTCCTTATTATTATGAACAAATGAAGGCACTGTCCTACAAAATACAATGAAATATTGGAGTAAAACATAACATTCTAATTTAATAAAATAACCAAAATAATAGTACATGTAAACTAAGTTACACCACATTGTAAATTACACACAATAATCCCAACAATACAACTGTAAAACGTGAAATAAATACCGTCGTATATCTGTCTTTACCAGCAGAGGGCGCACTATCACGGTGGATTTGCTTCACGGTAGATTTGCCTCGGCTCTGGGTCTGCAGCTTTCCATTATTGGTGCATAGAGGAACAAAGTTCTTCTGCGACATTTAAGATTTAAAAAAAATCTCTAATTAGATAGTAAGTCACCTTTTACAATTCAGCGGTAGCCGCTCTCTCTCGGTAGTGTACAGTGCAGGAATCTTGTATTAGAAAATCAGTTTACTGAGCTTTTTTCACATCTTAAACAGTGTTCAATCTGAAATCACATCCTAATCTGATAATTAACAAAACCGTGCAGCCTTAAGATTTTTTCAGACTTACATATGTAATTAGGTCTGTGCGTTTCCAGCGTCAGTGCATTTGTACTCCCATGTGTTTCAAATGTCAACATGTATGTCATGAAAGGAACCACAGGGGGCGATGGCGAGTACGCCTTGAATAACAGCACGTTTGTTTATTTATTTAGATCCCCATTAGCTACTGAAATAAAACAGTAGCTATTCTTCCTGGGGTCTTAAAAATTTCTTAACAGATATTACATCAAAGCTGTGCAACAATGAAGACAAACACAGAAGTGCACACGAACACATATACAAGGAACATGACAATACAATATAACGTATACAGACAACATATACACATACATATACACGCATATAAACACACATAAACATATATACACACACATATAACATAACATAAAACAGTACAAGCTCTTCTATACAAAATATTGCCACCCTCTGGGTATTAAAAGAAAAGAAAAAAATAAATAAAATAAAAGTTACTATAGCTCATTATAAAGTACATTTTAATTGCATAACTATTACAGTTACTCCAAAGTAAATAAATACAGTCTAAGTCTTTTGGAAAAACTGATATTGTGAATCTCTAAAACCAAGAATAGCGGGAGCGAGTTCCATGCCACCATTGCCCTATAGCACGATGTCCTCTGAAGTTGATTTGTTCGACAGGCAGGTAACAAAAAACGGCCTTCGCTTGATTGGCGAGTGAAATGATAATGAATGTTACTAAAAAAAGTCAATTTATTATAAATTATTTCAGGTGCTTTTAAAGTAATTGTATTTTTTAGGAATTTAATTTGAGAATAAGTGATTCTGCTTCTTACATGCAGCCATGTTAACTGGTTGTGCATGTCCCTAATACTTGTTCTAAAAGAACAGTTTAGGACAAGCCGAGCTGCTTTATTTTGTGCAATCTGTAATCTATTTATATTATTCTCTGTAGATGTTGCCCAAATGATGGAACAATAGTCCAGATGACACAACACTATTGATTCCACCAAAGTTTTCCGTATTCGAGTTGGTATGCATTTTCTGCAGTGCCGAACCGCGGCCATACTCCTGCCCATTTTATTCAATATTTGTTTTATCTGAGCATTCCAAGTCAGCCTGCTGTCCACAGTTACGCCGAGCAACTTGGCCTCAGCCACTTGTTCAATGATCGAACCACCAACAACCAAGTTCAGCACAGGGGAATCTTTTAAAAGATGATTAGATCCCAACAACATACATTTGCTCTTCGAAACATTAATAATCAACTTATTTTCTTTGATCCAATTTTCTATTAATTTTAGTTCATCATTTAATATAGTATTAAGTCTAGTAGAGTCATAATCTGACACATAAATAGTTGAGTCATCTGCATATAGGGCAATACTGGCACACTCTAAAATGAAGGACAAATCATTTGTAAAAATAGAAAATAACAGTGGCCCAAGGCAACTCCCTTGAGGCACCCCACAATGCAGAAATTTTGTCTCAGAATAACTACCATTAAATAGTACATTGAACTCCCTATTTGTAAGATAGCTACAGATCCATTGGATTGCACACTTTTCAAAACCATAACAACTTAACTTTTCCAATAATAAGTCATGATCAATTAAATCAAATGCTGCACTCAGATCTAGCAGTACAGTCCCAACTAATTTTCTATCATCAATGTCTTGCAACCAATCATCCGTCATCTGAACTAAGGCTGTCGTTGTGGAGTGCCCTTTCTTATAAGCATGTTGATAGGGTGAATTCAACCCATTATTAGAGAAATACAAATTAATTTGATCATACACTATTTTCTCCGTAATCTTACTCAAAATTGGTAGAATACTTATAGGTCTGCTATTATTCCCAGAAAAAGGCTCCTTATTGTTTTTGGGAAGAGGCACAATTTTAGCTTTTTTCCAGTTAGCAGGAAAAACACATTTTTCTAAACTTAGATTAATAATATAGCATATAGGCATATTAATTACATCAGCAACCATCTTTAATAACTTGACATCAAGTTCATCAGAACCTGCAGGTTTATCTTTCATTGACTTTAATATGTTTTCTACCGTCTTCAGACTTACTCGGTCAAGTTTAAATGTACATGATTTATTAAGCATAATTTTATTTTTAATTGTCTTAAACGATAAATCATGGTTTGACTTTGAAATCATGCCTTTTTGTAAATTTTGAACTTTCTTTATAAAATAATCTCCTAAATAATTTGCTATATCAACAGGTTTAGTCAAAAAAGTGTCACCCACATCTAAAAATGTTGGTACAGATTTAGCTCTCCGCCCTGTTAATTGGTTTAATGTATTCCATAATTTATTCCTGTCTGATTTTACTTCTTCAAGTTTGTATTCGTAATGAATCCTCTTTTTTGATCTGTTTAATTTTGTAACATAATTTCTTAACTGCTTATACCTTTCCCATAATGCATTATCCCCTGAGGAGATTGCATCTGACTTTAATTGATCTCTTTCCCTCATATATTCTTTAAGTTCAGCATCTAACCATGGAGAAGCAATATTTCTCACTGTCATTCGTCTTAATGGGGCATGTTTGTCAACAACTGGCGTCAATAAATTTGTAAAGACCTCCAAAGCTAAATCAGGATCTACTTCCCGTAATACTTGTGACCAGTCAATATTTCTCATATCGGCACAAAAACTAGCCTCATTGAAATACTTAAAAATCCGTTTAATTATTATCTTCTGGCCTGGTTTAGGGACTTTGGTTTTTCTATTAATTGCAATTAAATTATGATCACTGAAGCTAACACAAATTGAAATTGCTTTTGAACACAAATCTATTGCATTAGTAAAAAGTAAATCTATGCATGTCTCTGTTTTTGTCCCATCTGTTTTATAAATAATTCTTGTTGGATTTGTGACCACTTGTGACAAATTACAAGTGTCAGCTATAGACTGCAACTTATTTTTTAATGAGCAATTATTCAAACTCCAATCAATATTTAGGTCACCAAGAAAATAAATCTCCTTCTTTAAATCACAGGCTTTATCCAACATATAACAGATTCGATCTAAATAGACTATTGGCGCATTGGGTGGCCTATAGCAGCAACCAACAAGAATAGGTTTCAAGTGTGGTAACTGCACTTCCAACCACAGCGCTTCAACCCCAATACAACCGAGATCCTGTCTAATTTTTACTGGTATTTGATGCTGAACATAAAAAAGCCACTCCTCCTCCATTTATATTTCTGTCACATCTATATAATAGGTAACCATTTACATGCAAAAGGGAGTCGTTTATAGTCGCATCTAAATGTGTTTCAGTTATTGCCAAAATATGCAAATTATTTCCTAGAATCCCTGTAATCTCCTGAATCTTATTTCGCAAACTACTAATATTCAAATGAGCTATTTTTAATCCTTTATTTGAGAGTATTTTATTCATCACCATTATTTATTTTACACGAATGATCACTTCTAATGAAACATATTGAAGAGCTATCAAATGAAGACAAAAGACAAAAAACACACACAACACACAAGGACACACATACACACACATTCCTACATATGCATCTCCATTTTGCCAACATTTGTCAACGACAACTAATAGGGTGTTAAGCCAACTCAGACAAACTTACTATTTTATACATAACTTCTGTGGTTATTAAATCATAATTAATAAATCAAACCAACCACTTAATCTCAGTAGCTAATACCATTTGAACTGATTTAAACCGAGATACTGAAAGCATGTACTTCAAGCTTCAGAAGCCAACCTAATATAATCAGACTGTATAGGTTGCATGCGCAATGTCCATACCTGCGTGCTTTACCATCAGTGTTCATTCGTGCTTTGCATCTCCGGATCAACAACAGTCTTGTAGAATGTCTCTGCAGCTAGGTGGTCAGTAAACTTCATGGTCTCTTCTTTTATTCCAAGCCGGTGCATCCTTACAATCATTGCGCGCTGTCCAGATTTAGCCACAGGTCCAACTCGGTGGGCATTTTCCACTTCAGGTGCGCGATGAAGTTTACCCTTAAACATCTCATTCAGCAAAGTGGAAACGAAACTTGTTGGGTTTCCCTTCTCAACATCTCGAGTCAAGCCAAGAATACGGATATTGTATTTCCGACTATGATTCTCCAAGCGATCGGCTTTCTCTTTCAAGTCCGTGTTCTCTTTACACAAACTTTCGTTTGCCGACTCCAGCGCCGTAACTCTGATCTCCATACGGTTCAGCGATTCCTCCATAGCAGCAACTTTGTTGGAACACTCAGTCATGTCTTTTTTAACGGCATCAAGTTGCGGTTGGAGTTTATCAACCGCCACGTTGATTTCTTCACGTATTATGGTTCGGATTAATTCTGACAGCTCCTGCTTGTTGATATTTTTTCCTGCTTCCATGTTAATCACAGGCACCTGTTCAGCGGGGCCGAGTCCACTTAGCTTTGTTTGCGCCCTGGTTTGCTTCTTCTTTAACATATCCCAGCTCTCTCACCAGATCAAGTCAACATTCATACTCGATTGGCCGTCATTACAGATCAAAAAAGATAGTTAATTACCACAGTATTTTCGCGAGTTTGTCTGAGATTGGCGTTCTCCCAATCTGCTCAGCCTTGACGCATGCTCAGTCAGGTCTGAGTGAAACACAACAAACCTGGCGCAGCGGGACTCGAGATGGAAACAATATTAACTACACGCAGGTGTGCAGGGCAGATCCGTGAGCTCCGAGGCGGGAAAACAGAGCGATTCCTGGTGACGACTGGATGTGTGTGAAAACTGGACCACTGATACGCGATGTCTCCACAGCTGCCGCGGGATCGCAGCCGCGCGCCAAGCAGAGAGGATGAGAGGAAGTCTGCAGAGAGCATGGCTTACTCAGTCTTCAGCTGCCCTCCTTTTCCTCCTCCTCTGCACAGCTCTGGGGTAAAAGCTCTTCTGTATCCTTGTGTTGTTTCTTAGATGGATTTAAAGACTGATTTTACAACAATAATCCAAGGTATAAGGTTACACTTTCCTGCTCCTTCTTTTAAAGATTATTGATAATATTTTATCATATGTATTTTTCCGTGGCAGCATAGCAGAGGTCCTCTGTGCCCTAGCATTTAGAGATAAGAGGTGAAGGGGAAAGCAGGGGAGGGTCTTATGAGAGTTTGAAGTGTAGCTGTGTTAGAGGATGGGGAGATGTTTGCTTTGAGACGACAAAAGTGGTAGGTATATAGAGGGCCGTATAGTAGGTGTCCATCCATCCATCCAGTTTCCGCTTCATCTGTTGCCGGGTCGCGGGGGCAGCAGTCTAAGCAGAGACGGCCAGACTTCCCTATCTACACACACTTCCTCCAGCTCGTCCGGGGGGACCCCAAGGCTGGGAACGCCTTATCGTGGGATCACACTCCTCAGCCTCCCCGGTAAGGTCTACTCCAAGGTACTGGAGAGGAGGCTACAGCCGATGGTCGAATCTCGGATTCAGGAGGAGCAGTGTGGTTTTCGTCCCGGCCGGTAACACTGGACCAGCTCTAAACTCTCCATCGGATACTCGAGGGTTCATGGGAGTTTTACCCAGTCCACATGTGCTTTGTGGATTTGGAGAAGGCGTTCGTTCGTGTTCCCCGGGGTGTCCTTTGGGGGATTCTACGGGAGTACGGGGTCCGGGGTCCTCTGCTGAGGGCCATCCGTTCCCTGTATGACCGGAGCCAGAGCTGTGTTCGCATTGCCGGCAGTAAGTCAGACCTGTTCCCGGTGCATGTTGGCCTCCGCCAAGGCTGCCCTTTGTCACCGGTTCTGTTCACTGTGTTTATGGACAGAATTTGTAGGCGCAGCTGGGGGCCGGAGGGGGTCCGGTTCGGAGACCACAGGATTTCATCTCTGCTGTTTGCGGACGATGTTGTCCTGTTGGCTCCAACGAACCAGGACCTGCAGCATGCACTGGGGCGGTTTGCAGCCGAGTGTGAAGTGGCTGGGATGAGAATCAGCACCTCCAAATCCGAAGCCATGGTGCTCGACTGGAAAAAGGTGCCCTGCCCTCTCCAGGTGGGTGGAGAGGTCCTTCCTCAAGTGGAGGAGTTCAAGTATCTCAGGGTCTTGTTCACGAGTGAGGGAAGGATAAAGCGTGAGATTGACAGGCGGATCGGTGCAGCGTGCGCAGTGATGCGGTCGCTGTATTGGACCGTTGTGGTGAAGAGGGAGCTGAGCCGAAAGGCAAAGCTCTCGATTTACCGGTCAATCTTCGTTCCCTCCCTCACCTATGGTCATGAGCTGTGGGTAATGACCGAAAGAACGAGATCAAGCGGTCGAAATGATCTTCCTCCGCAGAGTGGCTGGGTGCTCCCTTAGAGATAGGGTGAGGAGCTCAGTCACACGGGAGGAGCTCGAAGTAGAGCCGCTGCTTCTCCACATCGAGAGGAACCAGTTGAGGTGGCTCGGGGATCTGTTCAGGATGCCCCCTGGACGCCTCCCTGGGGAGGTGCATGTCCCACCGGGAAGAGGCCCCGGGGAAGAACCAGGACACGCTGGAGGGACTATGTCTCTCAGCAGTATGTGTTCACGGAGGTGCGCCATAAGTTAATTTTATTATTAATCCACATGGGCGAACATGCTCGAAGCAGTTGCATAAAGTCACGGGAGCATGAAAACTCATATGTTAACAAGCACTATGTCCCCCATTGTCAGCCCTGGTTTAGCCCTGGTTTAGTCCTGGTTTAGTCCTGGTTTAGCTCCTGTTTTGGCTGTTTACAGTATGTTCAGTCTGCCCGCTCAGACCACTAATGTCCCCGTGACCACTTTGCGGCTCTGATTGGTCGCTGCACGAGCGTCCTGAGGAAACACTCAGCGATATCTATCTCCTGCGTGCGTTGATTTTCCGCTCCTACACCTCTGCCGCGCAGTTCATGGGTCCCTACCGCGCAGTCCGTGCATACATCCAGAGATGCACATACATGTCACTATTGACTTTGCATTGAAGGGGGGTTATAATAGCCTAGGCCAGAATAAACCCCGGGGTGTATTCTGGCCTAGGCTATTTTAACCTGGGGGTGTAAACTGGCCAGGGGGTTTAAAACGGCCTGTTACACCGGTGTCCACCACCGGGTTTGGGGGTTGCCGCCGGGACCAGCACCAGAGACCTTGCAACCACAGCTACGAGCTGCTGCATCGGTGATCGAGGCGGAGAACATTGTCCACTCAGACTCAATGTCCCCCTCCTACCCCGGGACCTGGGAGAAGCTCTCCCGGAGGTGTGAGTTGAAAGTCCGTCTGACAAAGGGCTCAGCGAGACGTTCCCAGCAGACCCTCACTATACGCTTGGGTCTGCCAGGTCTGACCGGCTTCCTCCCCTGCCAGCGGATCCAACTCACAACCAGGTGGTGATTGGTTGACAGCTCCGCCCTTCTCTTCACCCGAGTGTCCGAGACACGCGGTCAAAGGTCAGATGAAGATGATACGACAACAAAGTCAATCATCGACCTCCGGCCTAGGGTGTCCTGGTGCCACGTGCACTGGTGAACACCCTTGTGCTCGAACATGGTGTTGGTGATGGACAAACTGTGGCTAGCACAGAAGTCCAACAACTGAACACCACTCGGGTTCAGATCAGGGCCGTTCTTCCCGATCACCCCTCTCCAAGTGTCACTGGCATTTCCCACATGGGCGTTGAAGTCCTCCAGGAGAATAACGGAGTCCCCGGGCGGTGCACTGTCCAGTACCCCTCCCAAGGTCTCAAAGAAGGCCGAGTACCTGCTGTTAGGCCCGTAGGCCGTCACAACAGTGAGAGACTTGTCCCCCACCCGGAGGCGGAGGGACGCGACCCTCTCATTCACCGGGGGAGAACTCCAACACGTGGCGGCTGAGATGGGGGGCAATAAGTATGGCCACCCCAGCTCGCCGCCTCTCCCCACGAGAAACACCAGAAAAGTGGAGCGTCCAGCCCCTCTCAAGGAGTTGGGTTCCAAAGCCCAAGCTGTGTGTGGAGGTGAGGCCGACTATCTACAGTCTGTATCTCTCAACCTCCCCCACGAGCTCGGGCTCCTTCCCCCCCAGTGAGGTGACGTTCCACGTCCCAAGAGCCAGATGTTGTGTGTGCGGACTGGGTCGTCGAGGTCTCCGCCTTCGACTGCCGCCCAGTCCTCTCAGCACTAGACCACCATGGACTGCTCCAGGGTGGGGCCCCGGCTGCACCATGCCGGGTGACGTCACTGTTATCTTTGTAGTGCAATCCATGGTGGTTTTTGGACTGCGCTTCGTCTGACTCGTCACCTGAGACCTGTTTGCCATGGGAGACCTTACCAGGGGCATAAGCCCCAGACAAAATAGCTCCCAGGATCATCCGCGTACTGAAACTCCCCCACCTCGGTAAGGCGGCAGTCCAGGGGGGAAGTAGTCTGTGTGTTACATACTGTACAATATGTAAAGGCTGACTCTTTTCTCTTCAGGACTGGTGGACCTCCATGCCTCCGCCTCCTCTTCCTTCGTTCTTGCCGGGATCCTCAGACGCAGGTCCGGTTCCGGAGTCACTGTCACACATGCTGATGATGTGGTACATGTGCGGCTTCCACACCGGCTCCTACCTGGTGAGTATCTGAACAATTACGCTTGTGCTTGAAAGTTTTCACCCCCAGAGATTATGAATGAAACACAAACAACCACTAACTCACTGTCAGCGGTTGTGTGAAGCCATTTCTTGTCAAATTAACACGTTTTTATTTTCCAACGCTAATGCCAACAGAACTTTCTCTTTTGACCACGATTAGAAGTTGAGAGACCAGAGAGAGAGACCAGAGAGAGAGACCAGAGAGAGAGACCAGAGAGAGAGACCAGAGAGAGAGACCAGAGAGAGAGACCAGAGAGAGAGACCAGAGAGAGAGACCAGAGAGAGAGACCAGAGAGAGAGACCAGAGAGAGAGACCAGAGAGAGAGACCAGAGAGAGAGACCAGAGAGAGAAACCGGTTTCATATAAAAAAATATTTTGAATAATTATTATTTAAAGCTGGTGCATGTAACTTCTAAACCACTATTATAGAACTAACACTAGTTTTCACATGCATGTATTTATGGCCTCTATGAAATCAATAGTGAAAGAGAGGACCGCCATCACCCAAAGAGGCAAATATTGACTCACAGGGCTCTTTCTGAAGATGACATGTTTTAATGAGATGAAGACGCCCTAATCTGCGCTGATTTGTTCATTTTACTTTTATGACTTTGACAAACTAAATGCAGTAATGAAAACTATATAAAGTTAGGTACCCAAGCTTTAAGTCTATGATGTGATCTCTGTCTCTCCAGACGCTGCAGCAGCTCAAGTCCCCCCCCAGAGACTTGCACAAGACCGGACCGTTCTGATCCAGCTTCAATCTGTGACGTAGTTTGTTGATTTTGATTTGAAGTTGATTTCCTTTAACTCCTGTTGTACGGGGGATTTAGTTTCACTATTATGGAAGTGGTTCACTGTGTTCCGGGGAGAAATAAAGGCTTTTAAGAGCCGTGGACTTTTACAGCGCTTTTCATGACACCCAAAGACTCGTTACATGGCATTAGAGAGACTGAGACTCTCCAAACTCTCTCTGGTCTTGCTTTGGTCTCACTCTGATCTTGCCGGTCTCTCTCTCTCTCTCTCTCGTGTTTCTCTCTGATCTCTCTCTCTCTCTGTGCTCTCTCCGGTCTTGCTTTGGTCTCTGGTCCCTCAGCGCTCTCTCTGTTCTTACTGGTGTTTCCCTGGTGCCTCTCTTTTTGCTCTCTCTCTGGTCCCTCGGTGCGCTCTCTCTGGTCCCTTTCTGGTCCCTCTCTACTCTCTGGTCCCTCGGCGCTCTCTCTCTCTCTCTGTTCCCTTTCTGGTCCCTCTCTACTCTCTCTGGTCCCTTTCTGGTCCCTCGGCGCTCTCTCTCTGGTGTCTCTCTGGTCCCTCTCTACTCTCTCTCTCTCTTCTCTCTCTGGTCCCTTTCTGCTTTCTCTGGTCTCTCTCTGGTCCCTCTCTGGTCTCTCTCTGCTCTCTCCCTGGTCTCTCTCTGGTCTATTTGAATGCACGTCTGTGTCTCCATCCTCCCTCTCTCCCACACACACAGACACTCAGTGGTGTTTAGACTCTTCTTTACTGTACAAGATGAGAACAGAGGACACGTGCACAACATGCGATTCCCCCAAACCCCAAAAACATTCCAGATTCTAACACAAATAAATATAGATATCATGTTTGTACAGAGAAACTCGGCAATAAGCACAGCTGCAACGTCCAGTGGCAGTGAATTCCGAAAAACTGCGGAAAAACTCGGCAAGTGGAAGTCTGTACAGCGGAGACTATGTGACTCTCAAACTTTATATTTGCATAATCCCAAATTTGGAGGAGCAGACGAGAGGATTGTAAATGTTGTAACTTGTCCGTTTCAAAAGCCAGAGTCTAGTCCTAGTTTAGAGTTAGTTTCTCTGTATGCATCAACAGATATCAACTATGATCCCTCTATTTTATCCTAAAGGTGTCCAGAAGTGGTGACAACATTTAAATACACTTTGGCTTCTCTGGTCTCTCTCTGGTCTCTGCTCTCTCTCTATGGTCTCTCTGAATACAAATCTGTGTTCCTCCCTCTCTCCCAGTGGTGGGAACATAGACTGAGAACTCTGACTGCAGACGCTGCTCCCTCATCACAACACCAGTTTGAGAAAAATGCATTACAAAGTATAAAAACAAACCAGTCCAATCTGCTCCTCCAATCTCAAGAACACAAAATACTGCTCTCATGACAGATTCCAGCTGCTTTTATAACTTCACACAGCAGGGCAATAGTAAATCTGGTCCCTCTCTGGTATCTCTGGTCTTTCTCTGGTCTCTCTGGTCTCTCTCTAGTCCCTCTCTGGTCACTCTCTTGTTCCTCTCTGGTCTCTCTCTGGTCACTCCCTGGTCTCTCTCTGGTCACTCTCTTGTTCCTCTCTGGTTCTCTCTCTGGTCTCTCTCTGGCCACTCCCTGGTCACTCCCTGGTCACTCCCTGGTCCCACTATGGTCACTCCCTTGTCACTCTCTGGTCACTCCCTGGTCACTCCTGGTCACTCCTGGTCACTCCCTGGTCTCTCTCTGGTCCCACTCTGGTTACTCCCTTGTCACTCTCTGGTCACTCCCTGGTCACTCCTGGTCACTCCTGGTCACTCCCTGGTCTCTGTCTGGTCTCTCTCTGGTCCCTCTCTGGTCCCACCCTGGTCACTCCCTGGTCTCTCTCTGGTCTCTCTCTGCTCCCTCTCTGGTCCCACCCTGGTCACTCCCTGGTCTCTCTCTGGTCTCTCCCTGGTCTCTCCCTGGTCTCTCTCTGGTCCCTCTCTGATCCCTCTCTGGTCCCTCTCTGGTCACTCCCTGGTCTCTCTCTGGTCACTCCCTGGTCTCTCTCTGGTCACTCCCTGGTCTCTCTCTGGTCCCTCTCTGGTCTCTCTGGTCTCTCTCTAGTCCCTCTCTGGTCACTCTGTTGTTCCTCTCTGGTCTCTCTCTGGTCTCTCTCTGGTCTCTCTCTGGTCTCTCTCTGGTCTCTCCCTGGTCTCCTTGCTGCTTTTGTAACTTTACACAGCAGGTCAATCTTTACAAAGTTCTGAAATTAACACATGCATCATTTTGTTATCAAAAGTCTAAGTTTGATGAACTCTCGATTTAAAACAAGCTTAAAAACGTTATTTGGCAAAGACCTTTGTCTAAGGATCGCACCGTCCCCTTCTGCACATTCAGAAGTGTTTTCTCTTCACAAACCGCTCTTTTTGGAAGCCCCTGTACAAAAAGAGGTAGCGCGTGTGGTCGCTTGTATTTTGCAGGAAAGAGGGGGAAAGTTTGGGCTTCAGAAAAAAACCAACTTCTACGGTGGATATGTAACTTATGTACAAAGCGCCAGAGGTTTTTCACAGAAGGATCATGACACGAACACCACGACACCGGAGTCAGCGCAGGAGCGAGAACAGAAAGAAAACAAGTCCAGGAGATACAATCATGCAGCCGCCAAAATGCTGTGTCCACCGTTTCTCCAAGTCTATAGTCAACAAAAATATTCAAAAAACAAATTTAAGTATTTGTATTGCGTTTCTTTGTTTTTTCAGTCCAAATTTTCTTGTCTTTTTCATAATGTATAGAAGTGTCTCACTCAACTCCGGTCTCATCAAAACCAATTTTAATGTGAAAAGATTAAATGACTTAAAGCTGAGGTACGTAACTTTCATGTATTTCTGGCCTCAGTCACATCTTTAGAGACGGGGGTTTTCAGACAGGAAAGTGAAAAGGGCGACCACCCTGAGAGCCAAACAGTGATCGTGGTCTGGTAATGGCAGTCTGCTGTTTCCTCTTTCTGTTGGGACATATGAAACAAAACCAAAGTTGGGTACCAAAGCTTTAATTCAAGCTTTTATTAACATATATTTTATAATTATTTTCAGTTATTATATTATCTCAACCCAAAATGTTTGTTTTGCTTCCGTTTAGATGCGTTAAAAACACTTAAAATATGTCAGCGTTATCTATGAGGTAATTGCTCTATTTGTGTTTAAACCATGGACTGTATACAGATGGAGCTAGCTCAATGATGTCCGATAGGGAAGTGCTCATGGTGAAGTTTTGCTTTACTCGCTCCTATTGACTTATGTGGCAAAATAAGTTCCCCTAAGGCTCAGTAACTATCTGTGTCACACCATTTTGGGCTTTGTATCCTTGGTATAGACCTCTCTTTGATCCTGGTGTTTATTGTGATATTGTAAAAATCATCAGGATTGACCAATCAGATGCCTTCATTCACAGGGGAAACTCCCATCTTGTCTTAGCAACCGTCCTAGCAACACGTCTGCCCCTGTTTTGGTGCAAAACTAATGCCGTTGGAAAAAATGCCCAAATAAGGACATTGGCTCCAGCTATCTTAAGTTCACTTCAGCCTCTTCCACATTAAGGCTAACACTATGGTGATGTCACACTCTGTCAGTCCACTCCTTCTCTACACTCTATGGTTTAAACAAATAGAAAAATCAAAAGTTTGTCATTTGTGAGGCCTGAGAAAAGGTGTACTCACAATGCTCTGAACCATGTGACCTGTTCTAAACGTTTTCATAGGTTTAAAATGGAGCTAAGTCTAAAAGTCTCTATCGTGAGGGAATCTCTTATAAAACAGGGTCGTTGCCCATTTTCATCTGAAGTATTTACATCATATTAAACTATTCATTTAGAAAGTGGAAAGTACAACGTGTGCTTATATCTGTGGCAGTGCGCGTTGGGCCAGACCCGGGCCCGGTCCAGATCTCATCGCTTCTTGGTTCTCTCCAAACAATTAATTTATAAATCTCTTTGTGAGTGGCCCGGGCCAGCACAGCACGGTTCAGTCAAACACCCCCCGCTGCCCGGATGTGAGCACTGCAGACACGCATGAAGAGTCTGTAATAACACAATTTACAGAAGTGGCAAAAGTACTTGTATGAGAGGAGCTCCAGCTCGCCTTAACAACCGTCTTAGCAACCACCTTAGCAACCGTCTGCCCCTTTTCGGGCAGACAGAAGAAATACCCATGTAAGGAATTTGGCTCCAGCTAGTTTATGTTCAAATGGGCCTCTGTATTAAGGCTAACACTATGGTGATGTCACACTCGGCCGGTCCACACTGTTTTCATGTTGCCGAACGCAAAGTAACTCCGAAATGACACATATTTGTATTTAAAAGTAAATGGTTAGGTAAAATGCCTAGTTACTTGCCGCCTTCGATGTTTTGTTTCCAAACTGCTGTTGGCAAATCAACAGTGCGTCTGTCCTTTTGAGGAGAAAGCTGTTGTGACTGTAACCTGGTAAGTGTCCTTCAGGCCGTGGAATATAGAATATATAATACAATAAAATATGTAATAAATACTGTACAAGAGACTGAACCGTGCTGTACCGGGCCGACAGCTCACTGATGCTAACGCTAATGAGCTTGGTTACTGTCCACGCTCCTCTCTCTCTGTGTCCAGGCCATTACTGAGGCCTGGGGGCGTGGCAGCAGGGGGAGTGGCCGGTGGGGGCGTGGCCGGTGGGGGTGTGGTCTGGGGGATGTGGGCAGGATCAACAGCAGACTGGCTCCTCTGCGACTGGACCACGAAGTTCTTGGGGATGACTGAGGCGGGCCGCACGCCGTCGGCTCTGAGCGGTGGCCGGACGGGGGCAGGGTTAAGTGGGCTGGGGGCGGGGTTTAGTGGGCTGGGGTTGGGGTTTAGCAGGTTGGGGGCGGAGCCAGAGCAGTTTATGTCACTGTTTCCGGGCAGAGGTTTGAGTTCTGGCTCTGAGCTGCCCTCTTCTGTCGGTTGCTGTGGCGATGGTTCTGTGGGTGTGGATTCTTCGGGGTTGGGGGAGGAGCTTGAGGTCTCAGGGGCAGAGCCTGTAGACTCTGGGGGCGGGTCTTGCTGCATGCTGCTCTGGCGGGACGTCCCAGACATCTCACAGCTGTCAGTGCGACGCCTGGAGCATTCGTGCATCCGGCTGGTGGCGACTACAGCCTTCATGGCAGCCTGCGCACAGGAGAGTATTCAGAGAGGGAGAGACCAGAGAGGGAGAGACCAGAGAGGGAGAGACCAGAGAGGGAGAGACCAGCGTAAGAGAGGCCAAAGAAAGAGACCAGAGAACATTTTTGGAGCATACACGTGGAGCATGAGAAGCCTGCTGTTAAAGAAGCAACATTACTCACAAAATTGCACTAAAAATCAAGACCAGTGTTCTGCGAATTCTGCGTTGTGTGTCCTCTGACCCCCCTCTCCTAAATGCAATGACCTCTGACCCCCCCCTCTCCTAAAGGCAGTGACCTCTGACCCCGCACTCTCCTAAATGCAATGACCTCTGACCCCTCCTCTCCAAAAGGCAGTGACCTCTGACCCCCCCTCTCCTAAATGCAGTGACCTCTGACCCCTCCTCTCCTAAAGGCAGTGACCTCTGACCCCTCCTCTCCTAAAGGCAGTGACCTCTGACCCCCCCTCTCCTAAAGGCGCTAACCTCTGACCCCCCTCTCCTAAGGGCAGTGACCTCTGACCCCCCCCCCCCTTCCTAAAGGCAGTGAGGTGGTTGTACCTTGAGTTTGCGGCGGGCGTTGAACTCCTGCAGCTTCCTCTGGGTGGTGTCCATGTGGGAGAAGCGCGCCGCCTTCCCCAGCACCCAGGGGTGCAGCAGGGCCTCGCGCACACTCAGGCGCTTGTGAGGGTCCAGGACGATCAGCTTACTCACCTGAGAGGAAACCATTACTTTGTCAGAATCAGATTCGGTTTTTATTGTTTTTATGTTGCATCGTGCGTAACAGGAAGTGACAAACTAGGAATTTTCTTTGGCTCAAGGTGCAAACAAGTAAGAGTCAAAAAGTCTCGGCAACAACACTTTTTCATAGGATTTCTTCTTTTGGTTGCTTAGAAATAACAGACCAGAGAGGGAGAGACCAGAGAGGGAGAGACCAGAGAGGGAGAGACCAGAGAGGGAGAGACCAGAGAGGGAGAGACCAGAGAGGGAGAGACCAGAGAGGGAGAGACCAGAGAGGGAGAGACCAGAGAGGGAGAGACCAGAGGGGGAGAGGCCAGAGGGGGAGAGGCCAGAGGGGGAGAGGCCAGAGGGGGAGAGGCCAGAGGGGGAGAGGCCAGAGGGGGAGAGGCCAGAGGGGGAGAGGCCAGAGGGGGAGAGGCCAGAGGGGGAGAGGCCAGAGGGGGAGAGGCCAGAGGGGGAGAGGCCAGAGGGGGAGAGGCCAGAGGGGGAGAGGCCAGAGGGGGAGAGGCCAGAAAGAGCATAAATAGTGTCATAATTTTGCATAATAACGTGTGGTATTTCCTCTTAAGGGGCTTTCACACCGGACTTAACTTCGGCGTCAAAAGCGTCAGGTTTGCATTGAAAGTGAATGGTGAAGCGCATCAGGTGAAGCCAAGAGCCCCGGCGTCACTTGGCGCGCGTCAAAAGCTTCAAAAGTCGCGCGTAATACGCGCTCACTTTAAGCTTCGCGTATCACAACAATCCCTTTGACGCCGAAGTTGAGCAAAGCTGAGCTTTTGAAGCTTTGACGCGGGCTTCAACCAATCAGGAGACGAGGAGCAGCAGCAGCAGAGGGTCTGTCTCTGTCATGAAGAGAAGTCATGTATCTGCTGCTGCTGTTTTATTGTCATTATTGTTATTAGTAATATTATTTGTATGAGTAGTAACGTTCTGAGTAACCAAATCATTGTACACATGCTGTGTAGTAAACGTAGTTTATTTAATAAAAGAACAGGCTGACGATGAGTCTGGCTCAGAGCAAGGCAGCTCCGGGCGAGCGAGAGGCAGGGAGAGGCGAGAGCCGGGGAGAGGCGAGCTCCGGGGTTTGAGAACTCAGACTGGGCGACTGACATGTGGAAGTACCGCTGAAAGCGAAACTCCTCCGTACGCAGCTCCTGGAGTAAATGACGGAACTCTGCAAACACTGCAGCCTCTCAAGTCTGCGGTGAACCCAGAACATGTTTTGTTGAAGCCCTACAACAACGTTATTTGGCTTTATATAACAAATAAAGGCTCGCTGCTCATTGAAAAATCCACCGCTGTCCTGACTACAGACAACAGAGAAGCTCCTCCCACAGACAACAGAGAAGCTCCTCCCACCGGCGTCAGGCGCGTCACTCGCGTCAAAAGCTTCAAGCACCAAAATGACAAAACTATCCCGGCGTCAGTTGAAGCGCGTCAAAAGCTTTTTTAAGCTTTTGGTCTGAACGCGCCTTTAGACTGTGTGTGTGTGTTCCCCGTTGCGTTGCACTGACCAGGTCTTTGGCGTTGAGCGACACCTCGTCCCACCACGGCGACACAAACTCGTAGTCACAGTTGAGGATGCGGCTGTACATGTACTGGTCGCCCCGCGGGTCGAAGAAGGGCTCGAACCCACACAGGCTGCAACACAACACAGTCCAGTCACCAGGAGGGTCAGGGTTCTCTCCCTGTGGGCCTCCCCCGGTTTCTCACTTTTCCCCTTATTTTTTTGTCAATGCAGAGAGTCTAAAGCCCAACGCACACCGAAACGCCTTGACGCGCGGCAAAAGAGCCGCCTCCTTTATTTTCTATGAGAGAACGCACACCAAGGTTGCAGTGACGCGCGGCGACGCTGGACCGGGCGCCACGATTCAGTTTTGTTGAATCCAGACGCGGCGCCGCGGCTGAAACTGTCCCTCCAAGCACCCGTAGTTTTCTTCTTCTGCGCTTCTTATCACGTAGCTGTGAGCGCGGTCTCAAATTTACACACTTGTCGGCGCTATTGCTCAAGTAAACCGGTCACAATGGACGAGGAAAGCTTGATAACCCAAGTACAGCGTTACCCAGAGCTAGTTATTAGCCTGTTTAAAAAATGGGTCCAAATAGTCTTTTCTTGTAATATTTGCCAGCATAATTTCACGTAAATACTTTGTTTCCTCCCCCAAAATATTAGTAGAAACTTCCAAACGTCACTCACCCATTTCATCTGCGATCAGCTGGAAAAGGACGCTAGCCAAGGCGTTCCGGTGTAATTTGACACATGTCATGAACGCGCGTCAAATGACGCGCCGCGAGGCGCTGCGTTTCGGTGTGCGGTGAGCTTAAGAGGACATTTATGAACCTTCATGGACAGCCATTCCGCTCCCTGTGGACAACTGGTTCCTACAGTGGGTTTGTTCGTCAGAAAGAGTTTTGTAAAAGTAAATTGCAGTGAGCAAATCAGACCACAACATGTCTTCATCGTGTTAGAAAAAAAGTTATCTGTAAGTCAGTATTTGATGCTTTGGGCTGAGTGCGCATTGGCTGCTCACTCGTCTACCTGTCTGGTCTCTATCTCTGGTTTCTCTCTTTGGTCTTTTTTCAATGGTCTCTCTCTTACTGGTCTCACTCTAGTCTCTCTCTGGTCTCTCTTACTGGTCTCTCTCTGGTTTCTCTCTGGTCTCCCTCTCTAGTCTCTCTCTGGTCTCTCTGGTCTCTCTCTGGTTTCTCTCGGGTCTCCCTCTCTAGTCTCTCTCTGGTCTCTCTCTGGTTTCTCTCTGGTCTCCCTCTCTAGTCTCTCTCTGGTCTCTCTAGGATCTCTCTCTGGTCTCTTTCTGGTTTCTCTCTGGTCTCTCTCACTGGTCTCCCTCTCTAATCTCTCTCTCTGGTCTCACTCTGGTCTCTCTTTCTGGCGCTAAAAACTAGTGATAGAAAGAACAAGTGACATACATTTCATTAGAGTTCTACTGTTGTGTTCTGAAAGTTACACACCCCAGCTTTAACCCTGCTCTGACTGAGTGTATTGTACGGGGAGGTGGACTCACAGGATGTAGAGGATGACTCCCACGGACCACATGTCCACCTCAGGCCCATAGGCGTTCCCCCGCAAGATCTCTGGAGCTGTGAGGAGACAGATGGACCGAGTCATGACAGATCTGAGAAACACCGTCTGTCACCGGGAAAGCACCAGGCCAGGCCGACAAAACCATAGAGCGAATACCAGGAGGGGACTGACCGAGTGTGACGTCACCATCAGTTCAGTTCAGAAACATTTGATGCAACAACAAAAAGACAATGTTCAAGTGCCATAAAGAGCTCAAAAGGCATTGTCCATCTACAGTAAAAGACAAAAGTTTGGACACCCTCTCTCCTTTAGTGAGTTTATTTTCAGGCCTATTGCTGTAGATCCACACCAGGCTGTGGAAGGGCTGTTTGACCAATAAGGAGAGTGATGGTGCTGGGCCACTTGACCTCCACAGACACCGGACCTGAACCCAGTCCAGATGGTTTTGGGGCTGGACCGCAGAGTGAAGGGGCCAACAAGTGGGAACTCCTTCAAGACTGTATGAAGACCATTTCAGGTCCTCTGGAAGCTCACCCAGAGAATGCCAAGAGTGAAGCAGTATCAGAGCAAAAGGTGCTACTTTGAAGAACCAAGAACATAAGACATATTTTCATACTTTTTTGTTGTTGAGTTCATTCATAATGTTGATGTCTTCAGTGTCAATCTACAATTTTCATAATCATAAAAATAAACTCTTTGAATGAGAAGGTGTGTCCAAACATTTGGTCTGTACTGTATATACAGTTTATGTTAGCATTGCCCATCTGTATACAGTCTGTGTTAGCATCGTCCATCTGTATACAGTCTATGTTAGCATCGTCCATCTGTATACAGTCTGTGTTAGCATTGTCCATCTGTATACAGTCTGTGTTAGCATCGTCCATCTGTATACAGTCTATGTTAGCATTGTCCATCTGTATACAGTCTGTGTTAGCATTGCCCATCTGTATACAGTCTGTGTTAGCATTGTCCATCTGTATACAGTCTGTGTTAGCATCGTCCATCTGTATACAGTCTATGTTAGCATTGTCCATCTGTATACAGTCTATGTTAGCATTGTCCATCTGTATACAGTCTGTTAGCATTGTCCATCTGTATACAGTCTGTGTTAGCATCGTCCATCTGTATACAGTCTGTGTTAGCATTGTCCATCTGTATACAGTCTGTTAGCATTGTCCATCTGTATACAGTCTGTGTTAGCATCGTCCATCTGTATACAGTCTGTGTTAGCATTGTCCATCTGTATACAGCCTGTGTTAGCATCGTCCATCTGTATACAGCCTGTGTTAGCATTGTCCATCTGTATACAGTCTGTTAGCATTGTCCATCTGTATACAGCCTGTGTTAGCATTGTCCATCTGTATACAGCCTGTGTTAGCATTGTCCATCTGTATACAGCCCGTGTTAGCATTGTCTATCTGTATACAGTCTGTGTTAGCATTGTCCATCTGTATACAGTCTGTGTTAGCATCGTCCATCTGTATACAGCCTGTGTTAGCATTGTCCATCTGTATACAGCCTGTGTTAGCATTGTCCATCTGTATACAGCCTGTGTTAGCATTGTCCATCTGTATACAGCCCGTGTTAGCATTGTCTATCTGTATACAGTCTGTGTTAGCATTATCTACATGCAGTCTATGTATGAACCATCTCTGATCTTAGTATAAACTGGTTGTTGGCTCTCGCTCCATAACGTCTGCTTTAAAACGTGATTAAATAAAACCCATTATTCGGATTCTTCTGTTCTCGACTTAATGCTCAGCTCTGAATCCCACTTCTCAAATCTGTCCCGAAGCTCAGGACTCTGGGATCTGCTCCGAGGTTATAAATACACCGCAGATCACATCAAGCAGAGAAAGTCCTGGACCCAGATTTCACAAAGAGGAGAGTTTTAAAATGGTGTCGCGATCAGAGAGTTTTTAATGAGTCTCCGGAGGCGTGACTCACACGTCTCTTCTCACGTATGTGGAGCAGGCGCCTGTCGCTGGTTCAACATATAAATAACCACCAGGTCTGGAGCTGGTGAAACTTAAAAATGTATCCCCCATTTTTTAGCCAAATCAAAGAAGAGAGGCTGTTACCACTTATACATGGAATACATCGGAGGCCAGAACTACTGAGCGCCACAAAGAGTCGGGCATTTTGTTTATGCTCCAAAGATTTCACGAGAAAAAGGATCGTCTTAGGGCCATCCTTAGACTGTAAGTGGACAATGCTAACATAGACTGTAAACAGATGGGCGATGCTAACTACTAGCTCAATGAAGCTAATAGGGAAGTGCTCATGGTGAAGTTTTGCTCGAACTTGCTCTGACTCCTATTGACTTACATTGAAAAGTCAACTTCTCTTGCTCAGTAGCTGTTTGTGTCACACTTATCATTTTGGGCTTCAATAATCCAGGGTTTAGTGCTCTCTGTGATCCTGGTGGTTTTTAGAGAGAGACCAGAGAGAGAGACCAGAGAGAGAGACCAGAAAGAGAGAGACCAGAGAGAGTGAGACCAGAGAGAGTGAGACCAGAGAGAGAGCGATCAAAGCGAGAGAGACCAGAGAGAGAGAGACCAGATAGAGAGAGATCAGAGAGAGAGACCAGAAAGAGAGATCAGAGACAGTGAGACCAGAAAGAGACAGACCAGAGAGAGAGACCATAAAGTATGTCTATGTTGGCCGGATAACACGGTCAGATTGGACAGGTCCTGTGGTCCAGAGGCCGGTCTGAGGTCTGGACTCACCGCAGTATCCAGGGGTCCCGCACACCGTCTTCATGGTCACCTGGTCGTCGATGATTTTGGACAGACCGAAGTCGGCTGAAAAACATGAGCATCAGAGTTCACTCAGAAATACTGTTGGGTTGTTTTGTGAGTTCTTGGGTTAAACCAGTGGAGGAGGAGAGAATGTGTTTTGTTACCGATCTTGAGCGGAGCGTCCAGCGACAGGTCGGCGTACAGCAGGTTTTCTGGTTTGAGGTCCCGGTGCACAACGCCGTTCTCATGGAGGTACTGCAGAAACACGACAGAGACTCAAACAAACAGAAACACTGCAAAACAAGTTATAAAAAGATGTGGGACCAGCTAAAATTTCTTTTTAAAGCTGAGGTATGTAACTTTCAATCCATAACAATAGAACAATAATAAAATCCATGTCCCTGGTTTCAGGCTCGAAGACTGTTTTTCTTCTATCACTATTTTTCACACGCTTTTTGGACCAGGTCAACCAGGAGGAGACCAGAGAGAGACCAGAGGGAGACCCGAGAGAGACCAGAGGGAGACCAGAGGGAGACCCAAGAGAGACCAGAGGGAGACCCGAGAGAGACCAGAGGGAGACCAGAGGGAGACCCGAGAGAGACCAGAGGGAGACCCGAGAGAGACTAGAGGGAGACCCGAGAGAGACCAGAGGGAGACCCGAGAGAGACCAGAGGGAGACCCAAGAGAGACCAGAGGGAGACCCGAGAGAGACCAGAGGGAGACCAGAGGGAGACCCGAGAGAGACCAGAGGGAGACCCGAGAGAGACTAGAGGGAGACCCGAGAGAGACTAGAGGGAGACCCGAGAGAGACCAGAGGGAGACCCGAGAGAGACCAGAGGGAGACCCGAGAGAGACCAGAGGGAGATCAGAGGGAGACCCGAGAGAGACCAGAGAGAGACCAGAAGGAGACCAGAGAGAGACCAGAAGGAGACCCGAGAGAGACCAGAGGGAGACCAGAAGGAGACCCGAGAGAGACCAGAGGGATACCCGAGAGAGACCAGAGAGAGACCAGAAGGAGACCAGAGAGAGACCAGAGGGAGACCCGAGAGAGACCAGAGGGAGACCAGAGGGAGACCCGAGAGAGACCAGAGGGAGACCAGAGGGAGACCCGAGAGAGACCAGAGAGAGACCAGAGGGAGACCAGAGGGAGACCAGAGAGAGACCAGAGGGATAACAGAGGGAGACCAAAGAGAGACCAGAGAGAGACCAGAGGGAGACCAGAGGGAGACCCGAGAGAGACCAGAGGGAGACCAGAAGGAGACCAGAGAGAGACCAGAGGGAGACCCGAGAGAGACCAGAGGGAGACCAGAGGGAGACCCGAGAGAGACCAGAGGGAGACCCGAGAGAGACCAGAGAGAGACCAGAGGGAGACCAGAGAGAGACCAGAGAGAGACCAGAGAGAGACCAGAGGGAGACCCGAGAGAGACCAGAGGGAGACCCGAGAGAGACCAGAAGGAGACCCGAGAGAGACCAGAAGGAGACCCGAGAGAGACCAGAAGGAGACCACAGAGAGACTAGAGGGAGACCAGAGAGAGACCAGAGGGAGACCACAGAGAGACCACAGAGCCTTCCAATCCGCTCTCAGCCAAAAGCGTCAAATAGTGACTCACAGGGTTCTATCATTGTTATTAATGGCGGCACAATGGTGCAGTGGTTAGCACTTGTGCTTCACAGCGAGAAGGTCCTTGGTTCGATTCCACATTCCTAAAGACACATGCCTCAGCTTTTAACACCAACTGAGTTCTACTGTTTTACATTTTACATATGTGTGGATTCTATGCAGTCTAAGCAGAGTCTGGGCGTCTCTGCTTAGACTGCGGCCCCCGCGACCCGGCAACGGATGAAGCGGAAGAAAATGGATGGATGGTGTATTCAATGCGCTTTTCTTTTGTGCCTGTGAAGCACTTAGGGCCGCTAAATGTGCTATACATATAAAGCTGACATTGACATTTCACGATACTCTTTCTATCGCTGTGTTATTTATGAAACGGAAAAGTTAGGTACCCGAGCTTTAGACCTGATGGGGTCAGTGTGGAGGCTTGGCCCGCTCCCAGCTGCACTGTGTGTCTCTCTGCTGATGTTTATTGCTGAGATTATGCTCCTCACGCCGCGAACACAAACTGAGGCGTAATCTGAGCGTCCCGCAGCGAGCGCCGAGCGCAGCGGCTGACCTACATCAGCGGCAGGAAAACATACGCCCCGTGTGCTTCTGATAATCCCCCGTAATCTGCATTTATGTAAGAGCCGCGAACCATCCTCATACTGCTGCGTCCACTGCTGCTGTGTCCACTGCTGCTGTGTCCACTGCTGCTGCTGTGTCCACTGCTACTGCTGTGTCCACAGCTGTAACCACTGCTGCTGCGTCCACTGCTGCTGTGTCCACTGCTGCTGCTGTGTCCACTGCTACTGCTGTGTCCACAGCTGTAACCACTGCTGCTGCGTCCACTACTGCTGCTGTGTCCACTGCTGCTGTGTCCACTGCTGCTGCTGTGTCCACTGCTGCTGTGTCCACTGCTGCTGTGTCCACTGCTGCTGTGTCCACTGCTGCTGCTGTGTCCACTGCTGCTGTGTCCACTGCTGCTGTGTCCACTGCTACTGCTGTGTCCACAGTTGTAACCACTGCTGCTGCGTCCACTACTGCTGCTGTGTTCACTGCTGCTGTGTCCACTGCTGCTGCTGTGTCCACTGCTGCTGTGTCCACTGTTGCTGCTGTGTCCACTGCTGCTGCTGTGTCCACTGCTGCTGTGTCCACTGCTACTGCTGTGTCCACAGCTGTAACCACTGCTGCTGCGTCCACTACTGCTGCTGTGTCCACTGCTGCTGTGTCCACTGCTGCTGTGTCCACTGCTGCTGTGTCCACTGCTGCTGCGTCCACTACTGCTGCTGTGTCCACTGCTGCTGCTGTGTCCACTGCTGCTGTGTCCACTGCTGCTGTGTCCACTGTTGCTGCTGTGTCCACTGCTGCTGTGTCCACTGCTGCTGTGTCCACTGCTGCTGCTGTGTCCACTGCTGCTGTGTCCACTACTGCTGCTGTGTCCACTGCTGATTCACCAGAGACTGTAGCCACGGCAACAGGACTCACGCCTCCATATGCAGACCCCATGTTCCTTATGTTTGTAAATGTGGATTAAAAAGTGTTGTTTCCAAAGCTGTTCATGATGTGGGACGGACCGTGAAGGGTGGGGGTGGAAACATGATGGTTTGGGGCTGCTTTTCTGTAGAGGGGGCAGGACGACTGATCCGTACTAAGGAAAAGGATGATTGGGAAAATATATACTGTGGCTGAGTGGTTAGCTCTCTCGCTTCTCAGCAAGAAGGTTCTGGGTTTGGAGCTGGGACTTTGTGTTTGCATGTTCTCTTACCGCCACAGCCTCCAGGATTTGCTTGATGACGTGAGCTGCATCTTGTTCGCTGTAGTAACCGCGCTCAACAATCCTGCAACACACATTACACACACGTTACACACACACATGTTACACACACATTACACACACATGTTACACACACATTACACACACGTTACACACATGTTACAGACATATTACACACATGTTACACACACATTACACACATATTACACACATGTTACACACACATGTTACACACACATTACACACACGTTACACACACATTACACACATTACACACGTTACACACATGTTACACACACATTACACACATGTTACACATTACACACGTTACACACACATTACACACATGTTACACACACATTACACACACGTTACACACATTACACACACGCTACACACACATTACATACATGTTACACACACGTTACACACACATTACACACGTTACACACATTACACACATGTTACACACACATTACACACATGTTACACACACATTACACACATATTACACACATGTTACACACACGTTACACACATGTTACACACACATTACACACACGTTACACACACATTACACACGTTACACACACATTACACACGTTACACACACATTACACACATGTTACACACACATTACACACATATTACACACATGTTACACACACGTTACACACATGTTACACACACATTACACACACGTTACACACACATTACACACGTTACACACACATTACACACGTTACACACACATTACACACATGTTACACACACATTACACACATGTTACACACACATTACACACGTTACACACACATTACACACCTTACACACACATTACACACATGTTACACACACATTACACACACGTTACACACATTACACACACGCTACACACACATTACATACATGTTACACACACGTTACACACACATTACACACATTACACACATGTTACACACACATTACACACATGTTACACACACATTACACACATGTTACACACATGTTACACACACGTTACACACACATTACACACACGTTACACATTCAGACTTATTGTACATGCTTTTAGTGGTAAGCAAAACCGGAGCACCCGGAGGAAACCTACATAGATAGAGCAAAAGCACTATCTTTTTTCACTTTTCCTGTGGGATGGGCCACTCGCGTGAATTCGTGTAAATGAGTCCTCATCATCGGAGGCCAAAACTACAGAGCTCCAGCCTCACATAGAGCTGCTGGTCTGAACTTTCAAGTTTCCTAAAACAGGTTGTGTGAGTTTTCGCGTCTCACGGCGTCAGCAGCAGAGACACAACTCATAGATCAGCATGTTCCAGAGAGCGATAGTTTCAGGCAGCTAAACATGTTTCCTGGTTACTATGGTAACTACGGTGACTGTCAAAAGTCGGATTTAGAAGAACACATCAACTCTACTCTCATTATTTTCTTAAGTGGTCTTTCTAGTCTCTCTCTGGTCCCTTTTTTATTGTCTCTCTCTGGTCTCTTTCTCTCTCTCTAGTCTCTCATCTCTCACTGCTCTCTTTCTCTAGTCTCTTTTTGGTCTCTAGTCTCTCTCTGGTCTCTCTCTGGTCTCTGTTTGGTCTCTTTCTGTTCTCTCTCTACCACCTCTCAGACTGCAGGGGGCTCGGGGCAGGTGTGGCCTCAGACTGGGCTCGGGGCAGGTGTGGCCTCAGACTGGGCTCGGGGCAGGTGTGGCCTCAGACTGGGCTTGGGGCAGGTGTGGCCTCAGACTGGGCTCGGGGCAGGTGTGGCCTCAGACTGGGCTTGGGGCAGGTGTGGCCTCAGACTGGGCTCGGGGCAGGTGTAGCCTCAGACTGGGCTTGGGGCAGGTGTGGCCTCAGACTGGGCTTGGGGCAGGTGTGGCCTCAGACTCACCGGTCGAACAGCTCTCCTCCCGTCACCAGCTCCAGCACCAGAGCGATGTCTGTGTCGGTCTCAAAGATCTCCTTCAGCTCGATCTGCAGCAAACACAACGTCATGTGACTAAAAACACCGGAATGTTCTCCACGTCGGGACATCGTCACTTTGTCGGAGAGCGGGACTCGTTTAAGCGAGTTACACTTTAAATGTGTTTATTTTCTGTTAAGTCAACTGCAATTATAACTATTTAATAGTTTTGTGTTTGTGTTTGAGTTCAGTTTGTTTATGTGCTCCTCCCTCCAGTCTTTCTCTAGTCTCTCTCTGGTCTCTCTTTTTTTCTTTCTGGTCTCTGGTCTCTCTCTGGTCTCTCTCTGGTCTCTCTCTGGTCTCTCTCTCTGTCTCTCTCTGGTCTCTCTCTGTCTCTCTCTGGTCTCTCTCTGTCTCTCTCTGGTCTCTCTCTGTCTCTCTCTGTCTCTCTCTGTCTCTCTCTGGTCTCTCTCTGGTCTCTCTCTGTCTCTCTCTGGTCTCTCTCTGGTCTCTCTCTGGTCTCTCTCTGTCTCTCTCTGTCTCTCTCTGGTCTCTCTCTCTGGTCTCTCTCTCTGGTCTCTCTCTGGTCTCTCTCTGGTCTCTCTCTGTCTCTCTCTGGTCTCTCTGGTCTCTCTCTGGTCTCTCTCTGGTCTCTCTCTGGTCTCTCTCTGGTCTCTCTCTGTCTCTCTCTGTCTCTCTCTGGTCTCTCTGTCTCTCTCTGGTCTCTCTCTGTCTCTCTCTGGTCTCTCTGTCTCTCTCTAGTCTCTCTCTGGTCTCTCTCTGTCTCTCTGTGTCTCTCTCTGGTCTCTCTCTCTGGTCTCTCTCTGGTCTCTCTCTGTCTCTCTCTGTCTCTCTCTGGTCTCTCTCTGGTCTCTCTCTGGTCTCTCTCTGTCTCTCTCTGGTCTCTCTCTCTGGTCTCTCTCTGGTCTCTCTCTGTCTCTCTCTGTCTCTCTCTGTCTCTCTCTGGTCTCTCTCTCTGGTCTCTCTCTGTCTCTCTGATCTCTCTCTGGTCTCTCTCTCTGGTCTCTCTCTGTCTCTCTCTGTCTCTCTCTGGTCTCTCTCTGGTCTCTCTGGTCTCTCTCTGTCTCTCTCTGGTCTCTCTCTCTGGTCTCTCTCTGGTCTCTCTCTGTCTCTCTCTGTCTCTCTCTGGTCTCTCTCTCTGGTCTCTCTCTGTCTCTCTGATCTCTCTCTGGTACTCTCTCAGTAGTTGTTGTGTTGTTCTTCTTTACTCACGATGTTGGGATGAGAGAGACGCAGCAGGACGCCGATCTCAGTTCGAACAATTTTCTTATCGATCTGAAAACAAACACAAAGAGAAAGTTTCAAAACCACAGAAATGACTCGACTGGACCTCGGTTCATAAAGACCCCTTCAGGAATACTGCTGTATGTTTCAGAAGGGGATCTATACTTAAGGGTATATACAGGAGGAGGATGTTCTACGTCTGGGTGGATCATCAAGACTATTGGTCCTCACAACTGTCAATCATTCTGGTGGTATGTGTTTGTCCTATAAGACCAGAGAGTTTTGTTTAAAAAGTGGAGAGGGCGGTTCTTTCCAAAAATTATTAATCCTTACTGTGATTGGTCGGGTCTGTCTTCTCTCAACTTTACTTCTAAGCCAAACTATCGGCAAACAGGAAGTAGCAATCTCAAGAGCAAACACAAAAACATTTGAAATATTCCTCTTCTAACTTATCAAATACTGATCTAAAAACCAGAAAGCATATATGAAAATGTACACAAATTCGTCCACCCTTGCTTTAGTGTCTGGTACCGTATCCTAGCAACCTCCCCACAAAAAAACAGTATTCTGTGAAATTCCTTGGTATCCATGGCTTCCAGCAGCACTCAGGCCAATCTCTGTTAGTTAGAACACTTTAGTACCAGCTCGGTCTGGATAGAACCAGGACCAAGAGGGACTAAAGAAGGACCTGGGACTGATTACACAGGACCAGAGGAAACACAACCAATCAGGGTAGAGTAGGTTAGAATAGAGTAGAGTAGAGTAGAGTAGAGTAGAGTAGGGTAGAGTAGAGTAGAGTAGAGTAGAGTAGAGTTGAGAAGAGTAGGGTAGGGTAGGGTAGGGTAGGGTAGAGTAGAGTAGAGCGTCTGTAGTCAAACGTACCGTCTTCTTGAGCACTTTGACAGCGTAGGGTTTCTGGGTCTGCTTCTCTTCACAGCGATACACCACAGACGTCGCTCCTCTGCAGAACACAGGCTCTGAGTCACTACAGACAGGTATGAGCTGAGAGCTGATTGGCTGGCTCTCTCTGGTCTCTCTCTGGTTCCTCTCTGGTCCCTCTCTGGTCTCTCTGTGGTGTCTCTGGTCTTTCTGGTCCCTTCCAGTCCCTCTAGTCTCTCTCTGGTCTCTTACTGCTTACTGGTCCCTCTCTTTCTGACCTCTCTCTGATCTCCATTTGGTCTCTCTCTCTGGTCTCACTCTGGTCTCTCTCTGATCTCTCTTTCTCTCTCTAGTCTCACTCTATTCTCTCTCTGGTCTCTCTCTGGGCTCTCTCTGATCTCTCTCTGGCCTCTCTCCGGTCTCTAGTCTCTCTACGGTCTTTCTGGTCTCTCTGATATCTCTCTCTAGTCTCTCTTTTTGGTCTCTCTCTGGTCTCTCTCCAGTCCCTCTCTCTAGTCTTTGTCTCTCTGGTCTTGCTCTAGTCTCTCTCTCTCTCTTTGGTCTCTCTCTGGTCTCTCTCTTTTTCACTTTTCTGTCTGAAAAACCTGATCTACAGATGTGACAGAGGACAAAAAGACACAAAAACTAGAGATAAAAACAGTTTTAGATCCAGGAACAAGACACAGGGATGTTATGACACAGTCTGAAAGTTACATACCCCAGCTTTAATCTCAGCCTTTCACAAACACTGCCTCTGTCTATTTTCTGCCTTTCTTTTATCTTCAATGTGACTTCAGAACTCGCTCGAAGTGAAAGTGGAGCTGGTCTTATGTAACACTTTCCCATTCCAAAGATGAAATGTTGGGTTTTTGGGGGCATCGCCATGGCAACGGCCCATCGGTATGAAATCCGTGGATACCAAAGCAGCGGTGCCCTAAAAAACAACGTGGTCCCAGCAGAACTTTTCTCCTCTCTCGGTTCCTTTTATGTGGATCTGGAGGAGAAAGTGAGAGAGCGGGTCCCACGTGAACACAGAGAAGCCACGAAAAAAAGAATAAATAAATGGGAGACTATTTTGAAATGTCTTTTTGGGGCTGACTGTGCACAGATGGACAATGCTAACCCGCCCGCTCAATGAAGCCCAATAGGGAAGTGCTCATGGACGAGGTTTTGCTCCGAATGACTTACATTGAAAAGTGACGTTTTTGTCTTTTTGCGCGCTCTGATGTTATCTTTGTAAATCCAGAAAGGAGCCATGTAAGGATTGACCAATCAGAGGCCTTCATTTGTGAGGAAACTCTAGCTTGTCTTAGCAACACGTCTGTTACGGCACAAAGCTAACCCCACAGAGGAAATGCCCATATAAGGAAACCGGCTCCAGCTATCTTATGTTAAAATCGGCTTCTTGCTCATTAAGGCTAACTCTGTGGTGATGTCACACTCCTGCAGCACGCTCAGTGTTTGGGACCAGGGTTTGGGACCAGTCCAAGTCGGTCTGAGGAACTACAATCGCTTTACTTTAGAAGTCTTGTTTTGCTGAGACATTAAAAACAAATGAATTTCAAAAGATAAAAAGTTGATGACGAAAGTCCCACAGAATCTTGAGACAGGTCTAAACCAGGACCAGTTTGAGACAGGTCTAGACCAGGACCAGTTTGAGATAGGTCTAAACCAGGACCAGTTTGAGACAGGTATAGACCAGGACCAGTTTGAGATAGGTCTAAACCAGGACCAGTTTGAGACAGTTCTAAACCAGGACCAGTTTGAGACAGGTCTAAACCAGGACCAGTTTGAGACAGGTCTAAACCAGGACCAGTTTGAGACAGGTCTAAACCAGGACCAGTTTGAGACAGGTCTAAACCAGGACCAGTTTGAGACAGGTCTAGACCAGGACCAGTTTGAGACAGGTCTAGACCAGGACCAGTTTGAGACAGGTCTAAACCAGGACCAGTTTGAGACTGGTCTAAACCAGGACCAGTTTGAGACAGGTCTAACCCAGGACCAGTTTGAGACAGGTTTGAACCAGGACCAGTCTGACCCTGTGGTACCTGCCCAGCTCGGCTCCCAGGGCGTACACCTCCTCCACGGTCCCGTCCCGTCGGGAGCCATCGACCCAGTACTCCTCCACGGGCTCCGACCCGGGCTGCGAGGTCGGCATGGCAACAACGGGGGGTGGGTAATCCGGGACAGTTCCTCCGATTTAAACCCAGATTACAGCAGACCTGGACCCGGAGGGACGAGCATGAAGAGGAGGAAGAGGAAGATGAGGAAGATGAGGGGTCTCAGTCGACTTCAGCAACAACTGCGAACAGAAACAACAGAACCAGTTTAGAGGATTCATCTCCAACTCTCTCATAGTGCACTGAGACCGAGAGGAGACGGAGAGGAGACCGAGAGGAGGCCGAGAGGAGACCAAGAGGAGACCGAGAGGCGGCCGAGAGGAGACCAAGAGGAGACCGAGAGGCGACCGAGAGGAGACGGAGAGGAGACGAAGAGGAGACGGAGAGGAGACGAAGAGGAGACCGAGAGGAGACCGAGAGGAGACGGAGAGGAGACGGAGAGGAGACGAAGAGGAGACGGAGAGGAGACGGAGAGGAGACGGAGAGGAGACGGAGAGGAGACGGAGAGGAGACGAAGAGGAGACCGAGAGGAGACCGAGAGGAGACGGAGAGGAGACGGAGAGGAGACGAAGAGGAGACGGAGAGGAGACGGAGAGGAGACGGAGAGGAGACGGAGAGGAGACGAAGAGGAGACGGAGAGGAGACGGAGAGGAGACGAAGAGGAGACGGAGAGGAGACGGAGAGGAGACGGAGAGGAGACGGAGAGGAGACGGAGAGGAGACGAAGAGGAGACCGAGAGGAGACGGAGAGGAGACGGAGAGGAGACGGAGAGGAGACGAAGAGGAGACGGAGAGGAGACGGAGAGGAGACGGAGAGGAGACGGAGAGGAGACGAAGAGGAGACGGAGAGGAGACGGAGAGGAGACGGAGAGGAGACGGAGAGGAGAGACGGGAGGAGACGAAGAGGAGACCGAGAGGAGACCGAGAGGAGACGAAGAGGAGACGGAGAGGAGACGAAGAGGAGACGGAGAGGAGACCAAGAGGCGACCGAGAGGAGACGGAGAGGAGACGGAGAGGAGACGAAGAGGAGACCGAGAGGAGACCGAGAGGCGACCGAGAGGAGACCAAGAGGAGACCGAGAGGAGACAGAGAGGAGACCGAGAGGAGACGGAGAGGAGACGAAGAGGAGACGGAGAGGAGACCGAGAGGAGACCAGGGAGAGACCCAGGCCCTCTGAGTCTCTCAGGACTCCCCCAGATGAGCAGGACACAGTAGATTAAAGTCGCTGCTCCTGAGTTGGACTTTTGTGTGTTTTAAAAACCCTGGAAACATCTCACTACATTCAGTTATTTATTTTAAAAAACATATATTATTTTAATCCATCCATTTTCTTCCCCTTAATCCATTTCTGGGTCGGGGGTGGCAGTCAGAGCTGCACCCAGTTCACAGAGCATCAGCCATATTATTTTCAGTTCGATTCAATGAAGTTTTGTCTAACAGTCTGTATCTCAGACTTTACAAAGTTATTGATTCCCCAACACAGATCAGAAAATCAAACCGTTCAAACTCAGGAAATGCAACGATAAAAAACACATGAGGAGCAGAAACCGATGTAAATGTCCACGTTCAGCGGCCGCTGGTCCACGGTCTGTAGCTGAGGTCCTGGATCTACAGCCTGTCCGTCCGGAGGAGCGGATCCCTTTCTCAGTGTGGGTCTCCCCGAGGTTTCTCACTTTTTTCCCACTGGGTTTTTCTTATGAGTTGTTCCTCTGATGCAGGAGTCTGTTGGACAGTTAGTGTCCAACTAGAAGGACTGTGATGATCCAGGACACTTTAACATTCTACATGTATGACATTTATCAACATGTGTTCTATATTCTTTCTGTGTTTTAACTGTTGATTCTCTGATCTGTGATTTCAATGGTTTTGTTCAGTCTCTGAGATGATACTGATGTGATTTAGGGCTGTACAAGAGCAAATTGTATTGTATTGTAATTGTATTTTCTCTTGTCTCTCTCTGGTCTCTCTCTGATCTCTCTCTGGTCTCTCTCTGGTCTCTCTCTGGTCTCTCTCTGGTCTCTCTCTGGTCTCTCTGGTCTCTCTGGTCTCTCTCTGGTCTCTCTGGTCTCTCTCTGGTCTCTCTGGTCTCTCTCTGGTCTCTCTCTGGTCTCTCTCTGGTCTCTCTGGTCTCTCTCTGGTCTCTCTCTGGTCTCTCTCTGGTCTCTCTCTGGTCTCTCTCTGATCTCTCTGGTCTCTCTCTGGTCTCTCTCTGAATTGTCTCTTGTCTCTCTGGTCTCTCTCTGAATTGTCTCTTGTCTCTCTGGCCTATATTATTAATATCCAACCTTAAACAGCTAAAACGTTTAAAACATTATATTTACGGAAAAAAATCTAATTGAAACCCCACAGGTGACAAACACTGAACCCACAATGCATCCTTCCTTCCTTAAATCCTTGCACATATGTAGTTAGTTATTATGACACATGTGTAAAGTACAAACCAATAGGACGGGCTTTCTCGGCTTTATATCTGAACAAACAGACAGGTTTACAGCTGAGAATATTGGTCTGTCACGCTGCAAATCATGTCAATAAACGGGATGGAGCCGCGGAGGTCTTTGGATCCATTTTTCACAGCTTGGCAATCACTCCATGTTTTTACAAATCTCTGCAAAATCAAAACCAAGCCACATCTACAGCTTGAAAGTCTGTTGTTTTGCCATTTCAACCATCAACCAGCGCTGCTTCTGGTCACGAGTCTCACAGTATTAATGTGGACATCCTCTGGAAACATGGACCAGTTTTTGCTCAACTCCGATTGCGTCATGATAAAAAAAAAAATGTTCCTGTTTTTAGACTTGAAAGCGTCGCTCACCTCTGCATCCAGTGGGGGCCGCCGCGTCGCTGCTTCCATCAGGCCTAGACAGCTCTGGACCCGGGGGGAGCGCAGACCATTGCCCGCCTCCGAGTCCGTGTTCCCCTCGAGAGTAATCACCGGGAGCAACGTCCGCGTCAGCCCGTGGTTTGGAGCCGGAGCAGAGGGGAAACTGGAGCCCGTGACGAGACGCGCTCTCCCGGGTGAAGCTCTGCCAGATGTCCGCTGTTCTGGGATGGATGAGAGCGGAGGAGAGAGGTCCCGCCCCCTGTCAGTGCCTCGGCCAATCACAGAGAGCGGAGGAGAAAGGTCCCACCATCTTTCAGCGCTTCCGCCAATCACAGAGAGTAAAGGAGAGAAGTCCCGCCCCCGTCATTATCTCCACCAATCACAGAGAGAGGCACCTGTCACAAGTATTATTCAACATTATATATATTTATGTTTTGATTGACTATGCAAGTATTTGAATTAGTTTGAAAAATATAGATATATACTATGTCATCGTTTTCGTTTTGTGAGTTTTTCCTTCTCCTCACACGGGTCCAGGACACTAAAGAGACCCGGGGCGGTTTGTGGACCCGGCCTTGAACCCGCCTCACGACCCAGTCTTCTGTGAACACTGCGACAAACACAGCGACGCTGCTCAAAGGAAGATGGTTCTAAAACCACTGTTGTTGAGAGACCAGAGAGAGAGACCAGAGAGAGAGACCAGAGAGAGACCAGAGAGAGACCAGAGAGAGACCAGAGAGAGACCAGAGAGAGACCAGAGAGTGAGACCAGAGAGAACAGAGAGAGACCAGAGAGAGAGACCAAAGAGAGACCAGAGAGAGGCCAGAGAGAGAGACCAGAGAGAGACCAGAGAGAGAGACCAGAGGGTGAGACCAGAGAGAGACCAGAGAGAGAGACCAGAGAGACCAGAGAGAGAGACCAGAGAGAGACCAGAGAGAGACTGGAGAGAGACCAGAGAGAGACCAGAGAGAGAGACCAGAGAGAGACCAGAGAGATAGACCAGAGAGAGACCGGAGATAGACCAGAGAGAGACCAGAGAGAGACCAGAGAGAGACCAGAGAGAGACCAGAGAGATAGACCAGAGAGAGACTGGAGATAGACCAGAGAGAGCCCAGAGAGAGACCAGAGAAAGATCAGAGAGAGACCAGACAAAGAGCAGAGAGAGACTAGAGAGAGACCAGAGAGAGAGACTGGAGAGAGACCAGAGAGAGAGACCAGAGAGAGACCAGAGAGATAGACCAGAGAGAGAGACCAGAGAGAGACCGGAGATAGACCAGAGAGAGACTGGAGAGAGACTAGAGAGAGACCAGAGAGAGACCAGAGAGAGACCATAAAGAGACCAGAGAGAGAGACCAGAGAGAGACCAGAGAGAGAGACTAGAGAGAGACTACAGCACTCAATATTGAGATTTTAAAGGTTCTTAATGTACAGACGTCATACTGATCTCTGAGCTGATGGTACGTCTCCTTTAAACACATAGTAAACCTGGTACGCTGTAATTAGCCCAGATGTGGTGTGGCATCCGTGACATCTGCGCTCCGGATCCAAACGCACCAATTTGCACCGTCTGATTAAGTCTGATTAAGCGGTTAGAGCTAATGAGATGATTTGGTGTTGGGGCCGCTACGAGGAAACATCTGCAGACAAATAATGACTGTTTTTATCACTGTGTTAAAGGAGATTATTCTGATCCATCTCTGGCCTCTCTCTGGTCTCTCTCTGGTCTCTCTCTGGTCTCTCTCTGGTCTCTCTCTCTGGTCTCTCTCTGGTCTCTGTCTCTCTCTGGTCTCTCTCTGGTCTCTCTCTCTGGTCTCTCTCTGGTCTCTCTCTGGTCTCTCTCTGATCTTTCTCTGGTCTCTCTCTGGTCTCTCTCTGCTCTCTGTCTGGTCTCTCTCTCTGGTCTCTCTCTGGTCTCTCTCTGATCTTTCTCTGGTCTCTCTCTGGTCTCTCTCTGGTCTCTCTCTGATCTTTCTCTGGTCTCTCTCTGGTCTCTCTCTGCTCTCTGTCTGGTCTCTCTCTGGTCTCTCTCTCTGGTCTCTCTCTGGTCTCTCTCTGGTCTCTCTCTCTGGTCTCTCTCTGGTCTCTCTCTGATCTTTCTCTGGTCTCTCTCTCTGGTGTCTCTCTGGTCTCTCTCTGATCGTTTTCTGGTCTCTCTCTCTGCTCTCTCTCTGGTCTCTATCAGCTCTATCTCTGATCTTTCTCTGGTCTCTCTCCAATTTCTCTCTTGCCTCTCAGAAATAAACAGTGTCTCTCTGTGCAGTGGAATGAGAACATACGTGCACAGCTGTAACACACGGTTACCGCTCTCACACAGGAGAGCGGTAACCGTGGCAACGCTTCAGGGACAACAACATAGCAACCGCCTCCGCCTCCAGGTAAACGAGTTCATCCGACTTCAGACTCAGGTGATGAGCTGCTGTGGGATTCCTCTGCAGAAGTCTGTGCTCCTCAGGGACCAGCAGGAGGGCAGTCCCTGTGCTCCTCAGTCTCTGATGTCTCACTCTGGTCTCTCTCTCTTATCTCTCTGGTCTCTCTCTGGTCTCTCCCTTGTCTCTCTCTGACCTCGCTCTCTTTTTTTCTAGTCTCTCTTTCTGCTCTCTCTCTCTCTGATCTCTCTTTCCCTCTCTCCCTGGTCTCTCATGGTCTCTCCCTTGTCTCTCTCTAGTCTCTCTCTTATTTTTCTAGTCTCTCTTTCTGCTCTCTCTCCCCCTCTCTTTCTGGTCTCCCCTGGTGTCTCTCTGATCTCTCTCTCTCTCTGGTCTCTCTCTGTTCCTTCCTGATCGCTCTCTTTGGCCTCTCTCGCTCTTATCTTTCTAGTCTCTCTTTCTGGTCTCTCTCTCTGGTCTCTCCATAGTTCGTTATAATGCAATTCCCTGCACTGTGCCGCCCCCGTGTGGCTGCACTGAGAACAACACGACTGAAGCAAGAAAATAAAAGACACAAATAAACCTCACGACTCGCAACAATCAAATCTTCTGCCTTTAGTCCTGTTTCTATGGCAACGACAGATGGACAATAATCAAGCAAAAGCTGACATTAAGGTTTTCATCATATAATATGCTAATAATATGTATATAGAACTGTACACTTGTGGCCTTTGTGACCAATATTATAATAAAAAATAATGATTACATGAATTAACTTTTCTTTCTGGTCTTTCTCTGGTTTGTGTGGTCTCTCTCTGGCCTATCTTGTCTCTCTCTTTAGTCTCACTATGATCTCTCTTTCTCTCTCTCTCTTTAATCTCGCTCTCTGGGCTCTCTCTAGTCTCTCTCTGGTCTTTCTCTGGTCTTTCTCTCTGGTCTCTCCTTTGTGAACAACATAGATAATACATATAATTGAACCACAGACTGTACATATTTTTTCAACCAAATGAATGAACTTTGCTTGTTCCTAGTCGGACGTGTTTCCCTGTCACACTCTTCCGGGTACAGCTGGTCACGTTCCCGTCTCCGTTTGCAGCGCGTCATCCTCACTCCAGACCTCCACAAGCCGCGGCTCTGCTTCTCCCCTGGTCCCCTGGTCCCCTGCGCCTCCGTCCGGACCGTGTGCCCCCGGTAAGCCCTGTCCCTCCCCCGGGGGAAGCTGTCCAGATGCGCGGCTCAGTCTGTGCGTCGTCACGTTACGTTTTGGGAATGCTCACCGTAGCGTGTTCCGTCCCCATCTGGTCCGTGTGCAAAGAATGTAGATTTTTTAGACAAAACAAATGCAAATGTGTGTGGAGCTGGTGGTTTTCAAGCCTAGAATGTATCCTCAAGTTTAGCCTTTTCCATATGCAGTCTGTGTTGGTAATGTCATTTTAATATTTTACTTAAAATTAATTATTTTTTTATATTGTCTCCTTTTTTATGCCAAAACTAGAGATTTTATACTAGCTTCTTTTATTATGCTAGAGTTACAGATTTTATACTAGCTTCTTTATTATGCTAATTATGCTTAAATTTTCATTTTTAGTGTAGTTATTATTGCTGTAACTGGCAGTGTTGGGCACGTTACTTTGAAAAAGTAATTAGTTATAGTTACTAGTTACTTCTCCCAAAAATTAACTGAGTTACTAACGGAGTTACTCCACTATAAAAGTAACTAGTTACCAGTAAAAGTAACTATTGCGTTACTTTTTCGTTTTGTTCTGGAACATAATGTGCACTCAACCTCAGTGAGTTTAAACAGTGCCAATATTTCCATCTAGAAAAGGCTGTTTTTCTGCTGAAGTCCTGTTCACTCTTCATCTCTCTCTGTGCTGTAAGCACTAAACACCAACACCTGCCACTGTGAATGTGGAAACACCGGTGAAGCACTGACTTCAGCCCAATCAGATGAACATATACATCATATAAATCAAGTGGACAATTTGTTTGGCTACAGCAAAATATGTTTTATGCCCGCATTGTTTGTTCATACAAAACGCAAAACTATGAGTTATGGGTCTTACCTTATAGCTATACCTTATAAATGACCTGCACAGTCCACTTCGGTTCAGACCAGTTCCTTGTTTAAATCCAGTTAATGGTTTGAGCGTAGATATGTAATCCTCCATTTGGAAATGAGTCCAATGAGTTTTAAAAAGTAAAACAAAACGCGTGTGTCCTCCATAAACTCCTGTGTTTTGCTGCAGCCGGCTGCATCCGATTTCTAAAACCAACCGTCTTACACTTCACCTCTCTTTCTTATCATTCCTATAGTAATTGAAAAATTACCCTATGTGCATTTTAGATTATGTAAAAATGTGTTATATGTATGTTAGCCAAACCTGCTGCTGTCCTTAGCAGATAAACCAGGAAGAGAAAGGAGCTTATCGATGGAATTGTATGCAGCCGACTTCTGCGCTCACATGAGCTCCTCTGTGGCCTCACGGTGATACAAGCCGTGGTTGAGCGCGATTAAGACCCATATTTGTTTCAAAAACACAATTTATGACCATCCTCTCAACTGTAGACATGTAGATTGTAAAGGAAATATGTTTTACATCAGCCAATAATATCTGAGAGGTTTTCTCATCCTTCTCTCACGACAACACGTTCATTGTGCGTCTTGAGTAACGCGCAGTAACGGGATGTCGGAAATGATAACGGCGTTATAGTTACTGTCAAAGTAATTAGTTAGATTACTCGTTACTGAAAAAAGTAACGGCGTTAGTAACGCCGTTACTAGTAACGCCGTTATTCCCATCACTGGTAACTGGTGATGCAAAACTGAAATGTCTCCACTGTAGGATGAATAATGGATCTCGTCATCTTAATATTTATCTTAATAAATATATGCAGGCCCCGCTCCTCCTCAACCCTCCGGCTCCTGTCAGCAAATACACTGCTGTCTGTTAAGTTGTTTCTCTTATCCCTCTGTATAACCTGGACCCTCTCTCTCTGTGTGTCTCTTTCTCTTTCTTTCTCTCTGTCTCTCTGACTGAAGAAGATGACAAAGTCTGGGATTGTGTCTTTAATTCAGACAGAAGACATGTTTTATTGTCGATGGAGGAATGGAGTCTTCCAATCAGTAATAGCCACGGTGCCAGTAGCTTTGGCGTTCATAAATCAGAACATACAGTGGAAAAGTACTGTCTTGTGCATATGTTAGTATTATGAGTTAGAATTTTAACCACAGTTGCTTCAAAGTGTCATGAAATCTCTAAATTTGACTTTCTGTCTCTCTCTCTCTCCCTCCATCTCCCTCAGACCATGTGTTTACTTGTCCTCTGTATAACTCTTTCTCTCAGATCATGGCCCTCTGTATAACCTGGTCTCTCTCTCTCTCTCTCTCTCTCTCTCTCTCTCAGACCATGCGTTTGCCGGTCCTGCTGGTGGCCGCCGTGGCTGCCTTCGTGAGCGTGGCGGCGGCAGAGAAGAAGAAGCTGCAGATCGGGATAAAGAAGCGCGTGGACGACTGCCCCGTGAAGAGCCGCAAAGGAGACGTGCTAAACATGCACTACACGGGACGCCTGGAGGACGGCACCGAGTTCGACAGCAGCATCCCCCGCAACCGGCCCTTCACCTTCACCCTGGGCACGGGACAGGTCTGACCCCTCTCACCCCCTCTCACCCACTCACCCCCTCTCACCTCCTCTCACCCCCTTTCACCGCTCTGAGCTGCTCTGCAAAAAAAAAAAACAATTGTTGAAATAGAGAATGCCGTGGGAGGCCAGAGAGAGAGGGAAGCCAGAGAGAGAGAGGGAGGCCAGAGAGAGAGGGAGACCAGAGAGAGAGGGAGGCCAGAGAGAGAGGGAGGCCAGAGAGAGAGGGAGGCCAGAGAGAGAGGGAGACCAGAGAGAGAGGGAGACCAGAGAGAGAGAGGGAGGCCAGAGAGAGAGAGGGAGACCAGAGAGAGAGAGGGAGACCAGAGAGAGAGAGGGAGGCCAGAGAGAGAGGGAGGCCAGAGAGAGAGGGAGACCAGAGAGAGAGGGAGACCAGAGAGAGAGGGAGTCCAGAGAGAGAGAGAGGGAGGCCAGAGAGAGAGGGAGACCAGAGAGAGAGGGAGACCAGAGAGAGAGGGAGGCCTGAGAGAGAGGGAGGCCTGAGAGAGAGGAGGCCTGAGAGAGAGGGAGACCAGAGAGAGAGGGAGGCCAGAGAGAGAGGGAGGCCAGAGAGAGAGAGAGGCCAGAGAGAGAGAGGGGGGCCAGAGAGAGAGGGAGGCCAGAGAGAGAGGGAGGCCAGAGAGAGAGGGAGGCCAGAGAGAGAGAGAGGCCAGAGAGAGAGAGGGGGGCCAGAGAGAGAGGGAGGCCAGAGAGAGAGGGAGGCCAGAGAGAGAGGGAGGCCAGAGAGAGAGGGAGGCCAGAGAGAGAGAGAGGCCAGAGAGAGAGAGGGAGACCAGAGAGAGAGGGAGACCAGAGAGAGAGGGAGACCAGAGAGAGGGAGGGAGGCCAGAGAGAGAGGGAGGCCAGAGAGAGAGAGAGGCCAGAGAGAGAGAGGGAGACCAGAGAGAGAGGGAGACCAGAGAGAGAGGGAGACCAGAGAGAGAGGGAGGCCAGAGAGAGAGAGGGGGGCCAGAGAGAGAGAGGGAGACCAGAGAGAGAGAGGGAGACCAGAGAGAGAGAGGGAGACCAGAGAGAGAGAGGGAGACCAGAGAGAGAGAGGGAGACCAGAGAGAGAGAGGGAGACCAGAGAGAGAGAGGGAGACCAGAGAGAGAGAGGGAGACCAGAGAGAGAGAGGGAGACCAGAGAGAGAGAGGGAGGCCAGAGAGAGAGAGAGCGAGGCCTGAGACTTTTCAAAGAGAAGTTGAATGTATGATCTTGTTAACATGATTTGCAGAACTGTCACCCGCCTCAGTGATGTGTCATTTATCCACTGATGTTACTTCCTGAATGGGCGTGGTCAGCCTGTTGGACTCGTTTAGAGAGAGAGACCAGAGAGAGAGAGACCAGAGAGAGAGAGACCAGAGAGAGAGAGACCAGAGAGAGAGACAGACCAGAGAAAGACAGACCAGAGAGAGAGAGACCAGAGAGAGACCAGAGAGAGACCAGAGAGAGACCAGAGAGAGACCAGAGAGAGACCAGAGAGAGACCAGAGAGAGACCAGAGAGAGACCAGAGAGAGAGAGCCACCAGAGAGAGACCAGAGAGAGAGAGAGAGGGAGGGAGAGAGAGAGCAGAGAGAGAGCCACCAGAGAGAGCCACCAGAGAGATTGTGACAGTGACAAATCTTCAAACCAAGAGATATTTGCGTCACTTGAGTGTGTGTTTCTCTGACTGGGGCCTGGTGTTTTCAGGTGATCAAAGGCTGGGACCAGGGTCTGCTGGGGATGTGCGAGGGCGAGAAGAGGAAGCTGGTGATCCCCTCTGAGCTGGGCTACGGCGACCGAGGAGCCCCCCCCAAGATCCCCGGGGGGGCCACTCTGATCTTTGAAGTGGAGCTGCTGAGTATCGAGCACCGGAACGAGCTGTGACAGGCTAAAGCTGGGGTACCTGACTTTAGTCTCATACAGGACCCAGAGAGGGGGAGAGACCAGAGAGGGGGAGAGACCAGAGAGGGGGAGAGACCAGAGAGGGGGAGAGACCAGAGAGGGGGAGAGACCAGAGAGGGGGAGAGACCAGAGAGGGGGAGAGACCAGAGAGAGACCAGAGAGAGACCAGAGAGAGACCAGAGAGAGACCAGAGAGAGACCAGAGAGAGACCAGAGAGAGACCAGAGAGAGACCAGAGAGAGACCAGAGAGAGACCAGAGAGAGACCAGAGAGGGAGGGAGGAGAGACCAGAGAGGGAGGGAGGAGAGACCAGAGAGGGAGGGAGGAGAGACCAGAGAGGGAGAGGGACAGTGTTGTGCCAGTTCACAGCTTTTCTGAACTAGTTAAAGTTCAGTTCATTTTACTTTTTTGGTGAAATAGTCAAATAAATATTTTTTTCACACTACGAGCTATATATATATATATATATATATATAATATATATATATATATATATATATATATATATATATATATATATGTCTCCTGTACACCCACAGGAGGAGAGCCTTTTGACCACAAAACAGACTAGATTTACATGGTTTTCAATGGAAGCAAAACAGAGTTGTTCCATCTCTGCTCATAAACTACAGACAGTAATGCGCTGCAGTGCTGTGTCTATACTTTATGTCAAATTTAAACGGTGTAAACTTTGTCGCTAACTCACCCTGTGTTTTCATCACGACTCGGGCACATGTGAAAAGCACCAGCTCACAGCGCCGCACCGCAACACGGAGTCAGGGTGCGTTCACAGACGGTGGAAACCGTAGGAATGTTTAGTTTTCTGCGGAAAAAGTGCGTTTCAAAAGAGAAAACGGATTCCAACGTTCATAGTGATGTCTGCCGTTCATGACACATAAAAAGAACTAATTCACGTTCAAGTTCTTTTTTTAAAAATGTGTTGCGTTCAGTTCAACGTTCACGAAAAACTGAGCGTGTTCAATGAACGCGTTCTTTTGAACTCGTTCACGCACAACACTGGAGAGGGAGCAGGAGCAACCAGAGAGGGAGAGGGAGCGACCAGAGAGGGAGCGGGAGCGACCAGAGAGGGAGAGGGAGCGACCGGAGAGGGAGAGGGAGCGACCAGAGAGGGAGAGGGAGCGACCAGAGAGGGAGAGGGAGCGACCAGAGAGGGAGCGGCGACCGCGACCGGAGAGGGAGAGGGAGCGACCGGAGAGGGAGAGGGAGCGACCGGAGAGGGAGAGGGAGCGACCGGAGAGGGAGAGGGAGCGACCGGAGAGGGAGCGACCCGAGAGGGAGCGACCGGAGAGGGAGCGACCGGAGAGGGAGAGGGGAGCGACCGGAGAGGGAGAGGGAGCGACCAGAGAGGGAGCGGGAGCGACCAGAGAGGGAGCGACCGGAGAGGGAGCGACCGGAGAGGGTTTGAGGGAGCGACCGGAGAGGGAGAGGGAGCGACCGGAGAGGGAGCGACCAGAGAGGGAGAGGGAGCGACCGGAGAGGGAGCGACCAGAGAGGGAGAGGGAGCGACCGGAGAGGGAGCGACCGAGAGGGAGCGACCGGAGAGGGAGCGACCGAGAGAGAGACCAGAGAGAGAGACCAGAGGGAGACCAGAGAGAGAGCCAGAGAGAGACCAGAGAGAGAGAGCCAGAGAGAGACCAGAGAGAGACCAGGAGAGCGAGACCAGAGAGAGACCAGAGAGAGAGACCAGAGAGAGAGACCAGAGAGAGAGACCAGAGAGAGAGACCAGGAGAGAGACCAGAGAGAGAGAGACCAGAGAGAGAGACCAGAGAGAGACCAGAGAGAGACCAGAGAGAGGACCAGAGAGAGAGACCGAGAGAGAGACCAGAGAGAGAACAGAGAGAGAGACCAGAGAGAGACCAGAGCCGAGAGATACCAGAGAGAGACCAGAGAGAGACGAGAGAGACCAGAGAGAGAGACCAGAGAGAGACCAGAGAGAGAGACCAGAGAGAGACCAGAGAGAGAGACCAGAGAGAGACCAGAGAGAGACCAGAGAGAGAGACCAGAGAGAGAGACCAGAGAGAGACCAGAGAAGAGAGACCACAGAGAGAGGACCAGAGAGGAGACCAGAGAGAGAGAGAGAGAGAGACAGAGAGAGAGAGCCCAGAGAGAGACCAGAGAGAGACCAGAGAGAGACCAGAGAGAGACCAGAGAGAGACCAGAGAGAGAGAGAGACCAGAGAGAGAGAGAGAGAGACCAGAGAGAGAGAGAGAGAGAGACCAGAGAGAGACCAGAGAGAGACCAGAGAGAGAGAGACCAGAGAGAGACCAGAGAGAGACCAGAGAGAGACCAGAGAGAGAGACCAGAGAGAGAGACCAGAGAGAGACCAGAGAGAGACCAGAGAGAGACCAGAGAGAGAGACCAGAGAGAGACCAGAGAGAGAGAGAGAGACCAGAGAGAGACCAGAGAGAGACCAGAGAGAGACCAGAGAGGACCAGAGAGAGACCAGAGAGAGACCAGAGAGAGAGACCAGAGAGAGGACCAGAGAGAGACCGAGAGGCTCGAGAGGGATGGATGGATGAGAGAGAGACCAGAGAGAGACCAGAGAGAGAGACCAGAGAGAGAGACCAGAGAGAGAGACCAGAGAGAGACCAGAGAGAGACCAGACCAGAGAGACAGAGAGAGACCAGAGAGAGAGACCAGAGAGAGAGACCAGAGAGAGACCAGAGAGAGAGACCAGAGAGAGACCAGAGAGAGAGACCAGAGAGAGAGACCAGAGAGAGACCAGAGAGAGAGACCAGAGAGAGACCAGAGAGAGAGAGACCAGAGAGAGAGACCAGAGAGAGACCAGAGAGAGACCAGAGAGAGAGACCAGAGAGAGAGACCAGAGAGAGACCAGAGAGAGACCAGAGAGAGAGACCAGAGAGAGAGACCAGAGAGAGAGACCAGAGAGAGACCAGAGAGAGAGACCAGAGAGAGAGACCAGAGAGAGACCAGAGAGAGAGACCAGAGAGAGAGACCAGAGAGAGACCAGAGAGGAGACCAGAGAGAGAGACCAGAGAGAGACCAGAGAGAGAGACCAGAGAGAGAGACCA